>CM029504.1:3722581-4922581 GCA_017140595.1 Eucalyptus curtisii | reverse complement strand
TCCAACCCAAACATCTTTTCTAGAGATTGTATTGAGTTAGTACACCCTATATTAGTTGAGAGAATTACTTTTAGTCGTCTGCTCCGCATAAACAGTGCCATTTTTTAGTCTCAACCGAATGGTGAAGCTTGCGTTGACTTTCTGCCGAAGATCGAGTATCCCTGAATTGGCCAGAGCAAGATGTATTAAGAGGCTTTTGTTCCTCTCTGCCGATTCACCCCCGGGAAGGAGGCGCACCTCCCTGAACAAATGAAGAAACTTAACCAACGAGAACGCTTGGAAACGCGGAGACAAAGGTATGAGCAGACACGAAGTTGACATTCGTATGGAATTTTTACACTCAAGAATCAAGTCAAACATTTATGATCTCCAGCGAAAATTGATTCAGAACGGCAGCACTCATACGCCAAAGTAGAGAATTTTGATATCTTCCATTCCTGTGTATATGATGTACCCTCTATTGGTGTCAAACATTCGCCCAAGCCCGAATTCTTGATGACGAGAATCTCCGCTCCAAAAACACAGGTGTCGTCGACGAGGTATCCATTGGACGGGTCAGTGAAAGTCGCTAACGTCATAAATCTCGGGATGCCCCATTGAGACTGCATCGCATGAAACCTTGTAGCTCTCCCTTCATTAGGGCGAAACTTACACATGAGTAACCAAAGGTCGAATTTTGCCTTTGCTCTTTGCATCGAATTTGAGGGAAATTTTCTTGTTTCATCAAGTACATGTTGTGAATTCTGTCCAACACAAAGAACCTAATGGTCGCATTTATCTCGGAGCCCACTTTCAACAAAGTGCTCTCGGAAATTGTCGAATATTTAAATAGCTGACTATTGAGAAAACTCCATCCAAATTTTGAAATTGACAAAACTTTTTACTTCTAATGCTAACGTTAGAACAAGTTTGGAACGAGTACATTATTCTAAGCAATTGTGGAGAATTTTTGGCAAACTCTATTCTATTCCATAAACATAAATACATTCTCCTACTCTAACAAATTCATAATGTGTCAAGGCTAGAACAAGGAAAAATCCAAAACGAGACTTATCAAGTATACAACACGGAACTAGAATGAGACTAATTTAGAATACAATTAACAAATGGCTAATAATTTGGCTAAGTATTTCACTTTCCATAAATATATATTGATTGAGTCAATCATATTGACAAAATAAATTCTAGAGACAAGTTCCAAATAAAGGCTCGCGGGCCCTCACATCGGGTCGGCCGGGGGCCGACGACCCCGGCCGACCCTCCCCCCCCTCCGTCGCCGACCCTTTCTAGCGGCGCCAGAACGAGGGCTCACCCTCAACCACCTCCCTTCCCCCCTTTTTTTTTTTTAAATAATTTTTAATTTTTTAAATGTTTTAAAAAATTTAAATTTTTAATTTAATTTAATTAATTTTTATATTAATTATTTACCACGTCAAAGACAAAACGATATCGTTTTTGCATTTTCTAACCACGTCATCGTGCAAAGCGACGCCATTTTGCACTTATTTCGCCAGAAAATCGCAATGTCAACATTTTGACCGGATTTTGGTTGGATTGACACTTAAGTGATCCATTTTGCTCTAATTTTGGCACTTAAGTGTCACTTTCTTAACTTTTGGCACTTAAGTGTCATTTCATGCCAAGTTTTGGCACTCCAGGTGTCCGGCACTTCTTTCTTCTTTTGAGCACAATTCAAGGGCATTGATGGCTTAATTCAAGTCGAACTTCATGAATTTTTAATCCTCCAATAATTCTCTTGACATTTCATGTGTCTCCGTATGTCACGGGTGTCAAAACAATTAGAGGAGTCTTCCATTTATACAAAGGAAGAGATCTTCGTACTTGAATCTAATTGGCTAGTTTATGATTTTCTATTTATAATTTTGGATAAACTAATATCCAATCTATTTCAAACTAAGTGGATTTTGGACAAAATTATGTGCATCTTCATTTTTTGCTAAACAATTTTGGTTCAAATGATACATGCTGCGTTTATAATAAGTGAATTTAAAAAAAAAAAAAAAACTAAACTAAATGAAATGTGAAGATGCATGTCTCAACTAAGTTGCAATATTGTCATTTTAGTGAAATGTTTAACTTTAATTAATATTAAGTGACATTTATTCAAATAATATTAAAAGTTATACTTCTAATTGATTTGATTTATATTAAATTGAATGAATAAATAATTCATCGATTCTCTTAAGTAACAAAACTATTTTTCAAATTAGATTATTACTCATGTAATAAGATATGTTTCCTTTTTACTTTCTTTCAAATTTATTGGATAAACTATATATTTAAAAATACTTAATCCATATTGTTTCTTTTTTTTTTCCAATTTAAAAACAATGAGATGAGTCGAAAAAGATAAATGTCGGAGAAGGATAAAAGAAATTTGTTTCAAAATATTTTATGTTATCTATTTATTAAGAGGTATACAAGAATACTTTCTTTTAATTCGTTTTTAAATTCAAATTTAATAAGTGACAGAAGTTTGAGGATGAAAAATGATAAACTAATGCTAATTGGTCGAATATGAGCCATGTGGAACAATTATGACATATATTTGCCACGTGGCAATCATAGAAGTAAACTTAAGTTCTAGTGCACAGCGCATTGAACTAACAGTTCCAGCTTTCACTACAAATATGAGGAGAATCACTTATTAGCATGGAACTATTTTCTTTATTCACATTTCCTCGAAAACACATTTAGTTTGTAGGGGGAAAAAATTACAGGGTCATCGCGTTCTTTTGTCTGTGCCATGGATTGGTTAGCTTTATCATAGAAGCTAGGAAGTATTCTAGAATAATTATCCCTCCTTGGGAAGTTTAAAAAATTTCCTTAAGAAGTTAGATTTTAACTTCACCATGAAATTGTCCTAGATTTTAACTTCACCATGAAATTGTCCTATAGTATTCGAGATTTTAATTTTAACGCTTTTCAAAATATTCTAGTAACTAGAGGATTATAATTTTAACACGGTCGCTTATCATTTCGAATTAAAATTTTAATAAGGCTTAAAAAGTGCCATAAGGTACTTTTTCAATATTTTACATTTAAAAATTGAACACTATTTCAAATATTTTGTGATTGCGACATTGCCCAACTCCTTGGTCATCCTATAAAAAAATGCAAAGAGACACGAAGGTCACGCCATAAGGCCCCATTTGGTTAATCAAAATGGGATGATTGGGCCTGATCAAAATGGTGAATAAAGTTATGTATTCACGCCTTAATTGAATGAACAGAACTCTTCCGATCCGTCCCACAAAAAGTAAGACATCAAATAGAGCGCTTGGATATCCAAAAAAACATCGCCAGCATCATTTAAGAGCTTAAAAGATCTCACTGCACTCTTCTCGTTGAGCAGTTGAACCTGCTCAAACTATTTAGATTCCTTTTTTTTGGTTTTGGTTAACATCTGGACTCTCGTTTACAAATTTAGGCTCTGTTCGTTTTCTGAAAATTACTTTTCAGAAAACATTTTCCGAATTTCTCGGTATTCGTTTCACGGAAAATTGAATTGCTTAGGGAAAACATTTTCCATGAAGAAAAAAAAGTCTTATAAACTAGAGGAAAATATTTTCCACTTTTCAAAAGTATAAAATATTTTCCTCACTTCATCTCTCTTATCTCACACCCCTATAAGCCTTCCCTTCCTCCTCCCCCTTTTCTTCTTCTTCTTCTTCTTTTAATTCGAATTTCCTTTTTATGTTTTCCCTCTTCTTCTTTCTTTTTAATTTTTTTTTTTTTGGCAAACCCTCTTCTTCTTTCTTGGCCAATCACCGGCCACAGCCACATCTAGTAACTGGCCATGGGTGAACCTTGCGCTCGCTAGACTCGGGCCTCACCAGCTTGGGCCTCACCCGATCGCGAACTTGAGCTCACCAAGGTTGGCAAGCTCAAGGCTCGCTTGTGGTCGGTCGCTCGCCGTTGCCGTGGCCGGCAACCGGCCAAGAAGAAGAGGAGGAAAACAAAGAAAAGAAAAAGAAAAGGAAAAAAATTAATAATTTATTTTTTTTAAAATAAAAATGATTAAAAATCTATTTTTAAAAAATATAAAAAATAATGAAAAATCGATTTTGAAAAATAAAATAAATGAAAAAGAGTGTATAGAGGAAAAGATTTTCGATATCAAATAGTGGAAAATTTTCCACTTCATTTTCAGGTTTCACGCGAATATCGAAAAATAATTATATTTTCTTGGAAAATGACTTTTTGAAAAAAATCCTACATTTTCAGCGAAACGAACGGAGCCTTAGTATCTAATGTTTTTTCCTTGTCGACCGTATAAGCTCTTACTCCTTGAATTCCAGATACGCGAATGCAGTAATGAATACTCAGTCAGTCATTTTGATTCTATAAGTGACACCCGCTTGCAGGCTTTGTATCCGAAGAGGAAAGAAAAAAAGAAACATACAGGCAAGACGGTCAAGCAACTTAAGTTTTGACTGCAACACAACGCAAGAAGCATAGACATATATAATCATGGCAATCGCAATCTTTGAGAGGTGAGGCAGACAAAAGAGTTTGCAGATATATTGGCCACCTTGCCTTTCTAGTCAAAAGAGGATCCCGAACATCTGGTGAACAAACTATCAAAATAAACTAATAACCCAAAAGTTATCCAACAAGGGAGGTCCTAACCCAAGATAATTAAAAAAAAAAAAAAAATGCTCCAGCTACGGAAGAAACATTAGTCAGTGATTGATCATGAACTCGGCAGTTAATCATGGCAGTTTACTCACTATGCCAAGAACTTTCACTTCAGCCTCCACGACACACACATCACCAACTAAGTATTCTTGAACAGTTTTCAGCGGCAAGAAGGAGGCCAAACCCCACTCTTTACATCCATCATTGAACCAAGAAGAACCTGCAAAAGAAGAATTAGCTGTCTTAATCTTAAACTAGAGAATAATGGTGGAAAACCAAAGAAATCAGATTAAATACTTGGTATATGGTGTGATTATGCCTCAGCGAGAAAGTGGGATAAGAACAATGACATGTTTCATAATAATGATATTCCAGTTATCTTTCCGTTCATTTTGATATAATTACTTAGCTAAAGATTTTGTGATCGCCATTCATTTTAGATCGGCGGTTACCTACTGTCATCTGGTGCGTCCTGCCAGCTTTCCCTTTTAACCGAATGGTAAAAGTGACTTGGAATTTCTGAGAACTTGAATCTACTAAACAAAGATATATCGAAAGGTTTTTGTGCCTGCCGTGCATGTCACCCCTTGGAAACAGATGTAACTTCCTGAGCAAACGAAACGCAACCAAATCAGAAAAAAAGGAATATGCAAAAGCAATAAAAAAAAAAAGGGCTGAGGGTAATATAAGAGCTACCACTTGAGTTTCCCCGCAGTGAATATTTCAGAGAAGCAATCATTCACCAGAGTAGAGAAATTTGATATCTGTCATTCGTGACTACCAGAATCCGGACTCGCCTTTAGCGTCAAGCATTCACCCTGACCTAAATTCTTGACAACAAAAACCTCCACTCCGAAAACACAAGTGTCATCAACAAGGTAGCCGTTTGACGGATCGATGAAAGTTTTTAGCGGCATAAATCGTGGAATTCCCCATTTGGACTTCATTGCATGGAACCTCCTATTTTTCCCTGCAACATATAAAGCGGGAGTTCTCCAAGCTACCAAAGGTGTAAATCACTTTTTCTTTAAGAAATTTAGGGAAAAAAACGTACCTTCTTTTGCTAAGTATTCATCACGAATTTGATCGAACACGAAGAACCTAACAGTTGCTTTTATCTCCCAGCCAAATTTAGGGGGATTGGCCCCAGAAACAGCCAGATATAGGGACACGTGATCTTCTCCCTTCTTGCTCTTGTCTCCATTAGGATAGAGAATCAATCTCCTACACAATCACAGAAAATCAGATTAAAGAAACATATACCCATGAAGAGTTTCCGTCGTTAGCTGAATATCGACAGATTTTCCATTATATAATCTTCAATTTTGAGACCATTGCATGATTAGCAATCGTGTAGTCACCAAAAAGCGCATGAAACAACACATCTTAACCACATCTTTACTTGGTAACCCGCATACACGAGATTCATCTGAGCCTCCTAAAATGTCGATTCAATCAGAAAGAACAATAAAACCTAAAAGACATCCTCAAGCCTTTTTTTATGAAAATATATACACCATAATCTTCACCGTCAATGTTAAGAAACAATAAAACCAAGAAGACAGCAAGCGTGGAATAACACGAAAATTTGTGCTTGCAAAGGGAGATTGTAGATATACCACTTCTGGTCACCAACTTGGAATTCGTTTGTCTCATACATGGTGAGGCCGCTCTTTGACAGTAGAGAGAAAGACTCGATCTTGAACACATAATGAGCCGGCGAGATCTCTCTAATCTCCGTAGTTATCTCTGCTCAGTTAGAACCCCCCAAAATCACAAACAGTACGAGAAGAATAATCCCAGAAAGGGAAAAAAAGAGATCAATTAAAGAAGATCAATAGACACATCGTCACGACAAAAAATTCCACTTGTTCATTATCATTTATTGTTTCTGGGAGAAACTCGAAGGAGGAAACTGTACCATCATGTTCGTCGCCAACTTTAGCAGCATTTGAATCTGTTGCTTCTCTCTCTCTCTTTGGCATTGTATGATTCTTCATCTACAGCACAGATGATGCTTGATGGCTCTGGAGGTCTTCGGTGGTGCGAGAGATATGGAAGAAAAAGACTGCCTTGTTTTTTTTTTTTTTTGGTTTCTCAAGATTCAGTCGAAAATACATCATCACTCCATTACCGCCAGAGAGGGGGAAAAAGGAAAGTTGATCGCTCAAAATCTCCTGACTTTGCCACCATAGGATCGTAATCGCGACTTTTTGAAAAGTTACGGAGTACTTCATCGATTTTAGGCATCATTGCACAATCTTTCTAAAATTTTGAAATCGCCTCGTGAACTTTCATTTTGATTGCATTCGCTGATAATTATGGAGGGCGCGCATAATAATTATTTTATTTATATTCCGAAACTATTTTTTTATCCAGATTTAGTTGAATAAAACTCCGTTTCATTTTTTTATTTCTTGAATAAATTTTTACTTTAAAAATAGGTTTAGAATATAAATGAAATGTAAAAATTTTTAACTTCTCTATTTCTAGAACGAAAATGAGAAATAAAAATTATTTTCATTGCTCGTTCTTGCAGCTAGTCAATTGTCGCCGCCATTATCTGCCACTGCCCAATAGGAAGAGAATTTTTGTTGTTATTAAACAAATTTCTTTTTTGGGAACAAAAATTTTATATTGTTATCAAATGCGTATTTTTGATTAAAAACTCATTCAATAATATAAATAGAAAATATATTTCTATTCTGGAAATTAATTTTTGGTTAAAATGGTTATCAAAATAATTTTGTTGAATTTTTTTAACTCAAAAAGGGAAATGATACCTTCATGTTCGTTGCCCACTTCAGCAACATTCGAATCCTTTGCTTCTCTCTTTCTCTTTAGCATGGTATGATTCTTCAAGCAGCTACAGTACCGATGATGCTTGGTCTTTTGTGGAGTGAGAGACATGGAAGAAAAAAGACTGCTTTTTTTTTTTTTTTGGTTTTCCAAGATTCAGTCGCTCCGTTCTGAGGAAATCCTCATTGAGGAAGCAGAGAGGTAGAGAATCGAGACTGTAGTTCGAATCGATTCATATTCAAAGTTCCCTTCTTTTCTCTGTGCTGATTCTCGATTTATATAGCATGTATTATATAGTTATAAAAACTAAATGCGAACCCACGTGCCATAATCAGCCTGGTTCCATTTCACTGTTTTCGAAAAAATAATGGGTGATTATCATAAATAAATAAATAAACCCAAATTAGTACACTAATGACTTAGTCCAAACTTGGCCACCAATGATCCTATACACGTGAAAAATTTACCCTTCCATTCATTTCCGTTAAATTTCATCGACAAATTACTAAGTTGAATGATACGTAACAATTGGCCGAGGCACCAGTTTAAAATCATTTTGTGATTTTTCATTATGTTAATCCAATTTAGAGGAAATTAAGGAAATAATATAATCATCACAAATGTATCAATTTGGGGTTTTTTAGATCAAAAAAATTAATTTATGATAAATTCTAAAAGATGTACTAGTTTGGAGTTTTTTTATAGCCATAAAATTAATTTAGAATAAATTTATTATAAATTTGGGATTTTTCGCAATATCAACTCAATAAAGAAATCTATTTTATTGTTTTAATATTTCTCTTTTCTTCTGCTTCTGGTACTTCAAATTATGATGATTCTTGATGGTTTCTGGTCAGGGGTGTTTCGAATTAAATGGAAGAAGGAATATCTAAAGAGACTTCTTCTTCTTTTTTCAAGATTCGGTCGCTTCGTTTTTTGGGAAAGAAATGTAGTGATCAAATTAAGACAATCCAAATTTCTTTTCTTTTCCTGTGCTTAGGCGAAAATGCAGTAACCCCCACTAGCCCTCCAATTTCAATCTTGACCGGATAAATAAAATGAAAATTACAGTACAAATGTAAACTTTATGTGTTTCTTTTTTTGGTTTATATTTTTTTTGCACCATGACCTTAAGCAGTCACAATATTTTATATATTTGCTATTCTTAATGAGATATCATTGCCCTATGGACTTTTATCAAACATTCAAATATATAAAATTTTAATTACCAAAGCACAGTCACGGTCACTGCATTAAAAGTGAAAACATTTCATTACTTGTTATAGTTAATCAGTGTCCAAGAGGCACTCGTTACCAAGACCATTTTTATAATTTGTCATATGCAATCTAACTAATTGTACTTTTTATTTAACATCAAGATAAATTCGAAAATGCACTTTCGTCTCTGCCATATGGAGACTCACGCCGAAAATGCTAATTATTGCAACTTGTTCAATAAGGAGTATCGACAATATTTATGACAATGTCTGCGAGAACCTAGCTAGAGGCAGAGTTGGGTGCAAAAGACTTACCATAAGAACACTGTCGCGACCCTCCCGAAGTGCGATTTGGAGAAGCGACTTTAGCGAATTATTGAGCATGAACTAGCATGGCCTCCACTAAAGGTTTGCGATCTCATTCAGCATGAGTTTCTCCATACCCTTACCGCATGCGATGTTAAGAAATTCAAATTCGATTGTTCTAAAGACAGGATTCTATTATATAAGGGACTCAACACTACCTATTGGGTTGGTCAGGAGCCAAGCATAACATGGAAATACGTTCTACTTCTTATGAACTAGAGCTCCTAAATTCAGAGACTTGACTACACAAATCAATTAATTAGTGCTCTTTCAATTAATTAGTGATTTCTCAGTTTATCTAAAAAGTGGTTCATGTGATTCCATCGAAATGTAAAATCCTAAGGTTCTTTTTACTAAGTGTTCATGCATGGATATTCAATTTAAGTCACTCCTAAAGTGCATCCTAATTGTTGAACAAAACTAAAAATTCAAAACATGAATGCCTATGAGGAATTCAAAACAACACATCAGAGAGATAATGAAAGATAAGAGTGAATTTTAAAAAGTAAACCCTATACAAGTCAGGTAAAATATATTACATGACTTGTTATAAGCCCGGGACATGATCCCATGAGCTAAAATGAAAACCACACGTCAATCTAATGCGATAATAGAACAGTGTGGTAAATTAATATGATATGAGTTGGGTTAAAGGGTGTTCTTGTGGGCTGTGCAAATCGGACCAAGACCGAATTGAGCCTTTGTTCATTTATTTATTTCTACATAAATGTACGCCCTATCTTTGTCTAAATAAAATTGAGCATCAATAATGAGCACATTCAATCCATGTAATATATGTCACGAGGAAAGAACTAACAATGATCATTTGATTATCATCACATCCAGTGCATGGCATTTTTGTCGTGGCAATTTGTTAACTGTGCCAAGCACCGTGACTTCGGTTTCAATGACACATGAATCGTCCATCTGGCATGTCCCAACCGTTTTCAGCGGCATGAAAGCAGGCCAACCCCAGTTCCTGGTGGAGCTACTCAACCATACAGTAGCATAAGCTGCAAAATGGCAAGGACAAGAGCAAGAGTGCAGAAAATCGCAGTCTGGAAACATTAAGAGATTTCAGCGGTTTCTAATTATACGGACTACATGAACAAACCAAATTCTCTACTCATTAACGGGTGCAATTTATTTAGCGGTGTGCTGTGGCGAGAGCAAAGCTCATCGTGCAGTTGACATTGTGAATCGCTCTGGACTTTCTGTTTTCGCTACTAATTACAATGGCCTTGAAGTGGACCGCTCATTCCACTCCTGAGAACAAACACTTACCTTGCTGACCGCGTATAATGTTGTTTTGGTCTTTTAATCGAAAGATGAATCCGACGTTCACTTTCTGCCCAGAAGCCAGATTGCCCGCATCAACTAGAACGAGAAACATCGAAAGGCTTTGGCCTCTGTTAGTCAAATTACCCCTCGGGAACAGCCACACCTTCCTGGGGAAGAAAATGAAAAAGTAGTAGCAATAGAAAGGAAAAAAGTAAATATGCGCAAGAGCAAGAGTTGCCATTGAAAGGAAGTTTGTAATTTGAAGTTACCATTTGTGGTCTCCAGCAGCGAACACATCAGAGAAAGATTCATCCCCCAAGCTCGACAGCCTCGATATCCTCCATTCGTGAGTGTATGATGCGCTCTCTTTCAGCATCACACATTCGCCAACTCCTGAGCTCTTGATGACGAAAACCTCCACTCCGAAGACACAGGTGTCATCCACGAGGTACCCGTTCGATGGGTTGGTGAAAGTTTTCAGAGGCATGTATCTCGGAACTCCCCATTCGGTTTTCAACGCGTGAAACCTTGCTACTCTCCCTTCATTTCACAAGCCAAGTTCCGTCAATTCCTTATTAGTGTTCAGAAGGTGACAATATCTTTGCTTTTTGGGCTGCTGTTACAGAGCTTTTACCTTGTACAGTGAAGTATCTATCGCAGGTTTGATCATACACGGAGAGCCTGACGACCGCGTGGATCTCCCGACCAAGTTGAAAAGGACTCATCCCAGATGCCGCCAGATATACCGAGACGTGATCTTCTCCGTTTCGGCTCGTCTCCATTGGGATAGAGGATTAGTTTCCTGCAGAATCAAGATGCTCCCGGATCATGGAATGTACACGAAAAGTCTCCCGTCGTCAATTGGCCATAATTATTCTTAGAATCTTTGAAGTATTTCAACTTCTGATTACTGAAGCGACATATAATCTCACAACGATGTCTTTATCTCAGAAAAAAAAGTTACCTTATTTTGGATGAATATACGAAACTACAGAGGGTCCAAACATCAGACTCTTGGCAGTAACAGAAATTGATGCCTGTAAAGTATATAAACCATCCTCTGAAAGAAAGGCCCAAACTGTTGGGGTTTCATGAATCATGTATAGGTAAATTTTAAATTAAAAGTACACAGCGGAAACAAAGATGATATATTTTTACATGATTCTCCGAAGGCGTTGTTCGTGCGTTTTAATCAAAAATCTGAATGTAAAAGAGAGTTACACGAATTACCTCTCGAAGCGCGCTTTACACGAATTGGTTCGGATGTTCTACAGTTCGAGCCCCACAAATGTCGGACCTCTAGTTCAGACACACCAACAACGAACGTCGAACGGAAGAGAGAACTTTCGGATATTCACCACTTCGATCGTGCTAGCAATCACGTGGAAACAATCCGTCGTATTCTTGATGTATAATAGTCACGGCCCGAACGAGAGAATTGTTTTTCTTCCTCGCGTCTCAAAGACAACACAAGAACACACCCAAAACCACACGAACACACACACGGTTTTTCTCTCTATTTTAGCAACTCCTTGAAGTGTCCACACTTCAACATTTTAAAATAAAAAATTATAAAACCGACCAGCAACGGTTGCTGATCGATGACGATCAGCAACCGTTGTTGATCATCCGCCAAAAAGCACGAGCGATCGTGCATGAGCAATGAGCAAACCGCTCATGCACGATCTTGTGCATGATGGTCAGCAGTTGCTGACCATCCATATTCGTGCATGTGCACGAATTCGTGCACATGCATGAAGTCAATTTTATTATTATTAAAAAGGTATTAATTAATTAATTAAACGAATAAATAATTAATTAATCAATCCCTTTTAAAAATAAAAAGAACATATTCTTTATATGTACATTTGAGAATACAATATCATAAATTTACATTGGGCATTTATGTGCATCATATGCAAATAGGCTCGTGACTATAATACAAATTAAATTAAATCTCATTTAATTTAATTTCAAATCGACAATTCGATTGCAGTAATTGCAAACACATTTGCAACATTATTTCTCTCTTGTTCCACGTCATCCCGATTGTTTATGGTGTGTGACATCCCTAGGTTCATCACTAAGCTGGTAGTAAGACTTGTACTAACACATTAGTACTCCCAAAATAATTAATTGTCCCGATTAATCTTTTAGGTCCTACAAGCCATGATTGACATCTAGCAATATGTCATAGCTACCCAGATAGTGTGAATATTTTAAGAACATAATGAACCTGTCAGCTTTGGCTACAGTGTAATTCAATCCCTCTGTCTTACTATGTCCCGATCAAACAAAGGCCATGGAATATTTGTCAAGTCATTAATTCGATCATATGCACAAATCTAATTGACATGCATTTTATTCGAGACATAAACAATTTATTCTCAATTACAACCTCGGCCGAGGATTTCAATGCATTGTCACAATTAGATCGCATAGGACATCATTATCATACCTTGCATATAACAAGGAGACAGATTCCATATTGCGCACACGTGTAACTTCGTATATGAACAAAATATGACCATCAGGTACAAAGACGGATCAACGACCCGGCATTACGTGCACCTGTGAACCATAGTTGTTCGACACACAAGTTAACATTGTGCCTCAGGTCTAAGGATTATTTACACAAGACCAAAGCATGAACAATTAGACATTGACCACGCTAAAAGCTTCCATGTCGCTAACTGTTCCATATGTGTCACGTTCAGTGAACTTGTCTTATACAAACACCCGTGTTCTTAACTTAGGCATCACAATACCCAATGACTTGTGACTCATCATTCCCTTAAGTATCCAATACTTAATGGTGAAGTTAAGAACACACCGATCTCAACAGGATTATTAATATCCACTCAATAATCCATCGACCGAGAACGATTTAAAGATTCAGTCTAACTATGAACCCGTCACATATATTCTCGACATCTCAAGAGTAGGTCTAGTTGCAACTAATCTTATGGAATCATTCATAAATATAAAACAATTGGACAAATGAATGAATACGTCATTGCCATTAATTAAATAATAATAATGAAAGTACAACTGAAATCCCTAATATGTAACTATTACATAGTAGCTTTAGAGCATACATCCAACACAAACTTGGGGCATAGCCATAGGATTCTATATTATGTTAATTCTCTTCGAAAGTTAGTTGACCGATGTTTTTCGGCCAGCTGACATTAAACCAGCGTAAATAGTTCTTTTATGCCTTCAATGTGAGAGTGTGAGGAGACTGGAGAGAACAGAAACGAACCATTCATATCCTCCTGCTTCGAACTCGCCAGATTCATACTTCTCCATGTTTTTCTTCGCGAACAAAGAGAAAGACTTAATCTTGAGCACAAAATGTGCTGGCACAACATCTCTAAGCTCTGTCGACAATACTGCATTAAAAAAAAAAAAAAAAAAAAAAACAGAAGAAACCGATCAACCGACAAGTTCTTACTTTAATCCCGAGTGCAAATTATACCCGAGACTCCAAGTTATTCGTGTAACAATTGGAAAATCCTAGTACATCGACAATCTTTTTACCACCAGCAAGAGAGAGACTCATGCAGCACATGAACTATATTGTTTTACTTGGGGGAAAATTCCACTTGTTTATTATCATTTGTTGTTTCTGGGAGAAACTCAAAGAGGGAAACGGTACCATCATGTGCGTCGCCCACTTCAGCAGCATTTGAATCCGTTGCTTCTTTCTTTCTCTTTGACATTGTGTGATTCTTCTTGTTGCTACAGCACAGATGATGCTTGATGGCTCCGAAGGTCTTTGGTGGAGTGAGAGATATGGAAGAAAAAAGACTGATTTTTTATGGTTTCCCAAGATTCAGTCGCTTTGTTCCGAGGAATCATCAAGAAAGTTGATCGTAATCCCGACTTTTTGAAAACTTACGGATTCTTTCCTCGATTTTAGGCATGATTGCACAATCTTTCTAAAATTTTGAAATCGTCTAGTGAACTCCGACTTTAATTGCCTTCGCTGATTTTTTATTTTATTTTATTTACATAGCTATTAAGGGTTACTAGGGATGAATTACCTCGTTTCTCTTAACAAAATAATTTTGTTGCATTGTTTTAGCTCCATTGACAGTGTGTCCTCGCCCCCCCCCCCCTTCTTTAAATTATATTAATCATGTTATAGAAGTGTTCTCAAAAGTGCCATAACCCAAAATTGTCAAAGTTAAGAGAGATAATATTTACTTTTTAACAGTCTATCGTGAAACATTGCTAAAGTTCAAACTTTACAAGGAATTTTGAGCGATTATCCCAAAAAAAAAATATTTAAATTGGTACTTTTAGTTAAAGAGATGACATTTTGTAATGAAGCCTTTTCAAGTTTTGCAATTTTACTGATTCAAAATTTGGGATCGGACGTATTCATAATTTTTTTCCTTAGCTGGGCCACATATGATGGATGATTACAAACAAATCATGTAAATTTGTTTTAGGAATAAAACGTCAAAAGTCCAATGAAAAGCAATATTTTGTTTATCTATGGCATGTATAATTTAGAATATTTTATTTCTTTTTTTTGATAGGGCAGTTTGCCCATAATATGACTTATTTATAGTTTATTAAATATTTAACGAGGCAAAATCCAATTTGAAGGACAAATGGTATAGTGTCATTTTTAAGGACTTCAAATCACATATTTTAGCATAAGTTGAGTGCAGACAAGAGGCTCCACGACCCAACATATATTCTTCGCATGAAGTCATTGGAAGTGTCTTATAAGTCTCCATTTATTTAATGATCAACCACACCACTTGTCGTAACGTTTGGCTCGATCATTAATTCAATCCGTTAAGTTCTTCTTCTTCTTCTTTGTTTTTTGAAATTCGTTGCAATGTTATCCTTCTATTAAATGCGGCACCGTGTGTTTTGATTTTTATTGACCTGGACCGCAATTCTTTTGGAACATCTTGGCCTCGTATGAAGCAAATCTATAAGCAAATGCCAAAGATATCATTCCTATAGAAACTTAACAGATTTAAGAAATTTAAGTTATGATATCTAATCTCTAGCAAAAAAATACTTTAGAATAGCAGGATTGTTCTACCAAACTTGAGAAATTTGCTATCTTCCATTCATGTTTCCGTGAGAATGTACCCTTACTTAGTGTTAGACATTCACCTGTGCCCAAGTTCTTGATGACGAAAACCTCCACTCCAAAAATGGGAGAAGTACACTATCAGTGCCATAAGTTGTGTACGGCGCTCACTTTGTTGCCAAAAGTTTCCGTCGGATCACTTAAGTGCTAAATCGGAGGGAAAACGATCACTTTGGTGCCAACGGCGAAAGATTCAGGCCAAAATGATTACGTGGCTTTTTTAAAAAAAAAAAAAAAATCAACAAGGCCTTTAAACGACGTCGTTTTCAGTCCTCCTTAAGCAAAACGACGTCGTTTTGCCGTCCTAAATGGATGGCCTCACAAAAACGACACCGTTTAACTCATTTGGGGATTTTTTTTTTATTTGGGGATTGAAATTAGGGTTTTTCCGACCTAGCTCGCTCAACCGTCGTCGCTCGGCCTCCGCCGTCGCTGGGCCACCGACGCTCGCTCAACCGCCATTGCTCGGCGTTATTCGGACGCCCTCGATGGCACACGAGGGAGCACCAGCCCCGGTCGCCGGAGCCTAGGTACTGGAAGATGTAGGCCAGGCACTCGTCGGGGAGTTCGGAGATGGAGAGGGAGACATCAATGGCGGTGCACTCGTCGGCAGCCTCCCCGAGCACCGGTTAGATCACGACCTTCGACTTGGCCGCCGAGTGGCCGTTGTTGGGGTTGGGGTCGAGGTCGGGGTCCGAGCCGCGGCCGCCGAGTGGCCATCGTCGTCGTCGGGGTCAGGGTCGGGGTCGGGGCCGGGGCCGCCAAGTGGCCATCATCGCGGTCGGGGCAGGGGTCGGGTTCGGAGCTGCGGCCACCGAGTGGCCATCGTCGGGGTTGGGGTCGGAGCCGCAACCGCCGAGTGGCCATCGGCGGGGTCGGGGTCGAGGTCGGGGTCTAGGTCGGAGCTGCGGCCGCCGAGCGCAGGGGCCGTCGAGGACGGCGACTGGTCGGAGATTTAGGGTTTTGAATTGGGGGAGACACCAAACGGCGTCGTTTTGGTGTTAGGATGCTGACTGTGCTCTCCGGCAAGCCACATCAGCTTCAAATATTAATAAAAAAGTGCCACGTCGGATTTCCGGCCAACCGGATAGGAGTTGGCACCAAAGTGAGCGTTTTTCAAACTTTTTGACACTTAAGTAATCCGACAGAAATTTTTGCATCAAAGTAAGCGCCGTATACAACTTATGGCACTGATAGTGTACTTATCCCATTTAAAAATGCAAGTGTCGACAACAAGGTACCTGTTCGACTGATCCTTAAAAATTTTATGGGGGCACAAATCTTGGAATACCCACTTGGACTCATCGTGCGAAACCTCCTAGTGCCCCCTTTTTAGCATAAGTGTAAATTTTTTAAAAGTTCCAGCCAAAGTTGCATTGAGCATTTTCCTCCAAATTGATATCTGGAGATGGTTACCTTGTTTTGCCAAGTACATGCCGCATATTCAATCAAACACAAAGAACCTAACAATTGCATTCACATCCGAGCCAACCTTCAAAGGAATGGTCACAGCCGGATACACAGACGCACAACCTTCTTCATTTCTGCTCGTCTCCACTGAGATAGAGAATAAAAAACGAGAGAAGTTCATTTTTTTTGGTCTCCAAAACGGAGCTACAATCCTCAAAATACCCATTATTAGCTTGTCAATTGTCATCAAATGAACATCATAGAATCTGACAACTGTTAGTAATTTGAATAATCAAAATGTAACTCCAAAACCTAATGTCAACAACCATGGATAGTCTCCTTCGGCCCTCCAAGAAAAGATATCTTAGAGCTTAATATTTTCTCAGCCCAGCGAAAGGATATATATCAGATAAAGGAATGACCCAAGCAGAACTGAGAGAAATAGTATGGCCAAGCCCAGCGTGATGCCACTGTACTCCCAGACTTCTTTTCTGCAGGCACAAGAAGAGGAGGGGCCTCTCTTTCGCCCGCATCCATGGCAAAATTGAGTTTTGCATCTGCATAAAAGCCGAAACGAGGGTCAGGGTCCTTTTTAAGTCCTTTTTTTTTTTACTGGGATCTAAAATAAATCAGCTGAGTAGCCAGATTTTACGTGGCCCTTTACACACACACACACACACACACATATATATGCAAGGATGAATGAATGTGCGGTTGATCAAAATTCCACAGATTATCTCAATCGTCCCTAAACCTAAAAGAGCACGTTAGGACTCGAGGGAATAAGAAGCCTAGTCATTTATTCAAGTCGAAGCAAGAGATGCGACGGGGGGAGAAACATTGGTAGAATTAACTATTTAAGGAATCATCAAACCTAAGTTAATCAGAGGAGTTTACCTGCACCCCATTTTCTTGCGACCTCCACTGCACTCCACGTAAACGTGGCATTGAGGACACCGCTTCCAGCCTTCCGCCGCTGCCTCTCCGCAAGACATTCCAGAAGATGAATATCCTCGTCGCGAAACCAACCACTCCCGTTTCAACTGGGACACTTGAGCAACACCCCCCTACCCCCAAAAACAAAAACCAAAAAACCCATCCCCCCGCACTCGTTTATAATCATCTCTCTGCAACTCAAGTTCGGCCAGTAACACCTCGCGAACCCCAGAACGGCCGATTCTCACAGGAGGTCGGACCGTCGGGCGAACCCTACGCTCGAGACAAGCTGTTTGCAGGTAACGGGATCTAGCATCGCCCTGCAATCCGACTTGGGACATCGCACGTTCGCCGCTCCGTCCTTGATCTTTGCGGCGATGTATGAGGACATGCAGTGACTGCAGAAGGAGTGATCGCACCGCTCCGTGGTCTTGAAGATTGAGATCGACGGAACATCTTCCATGCATATCCCACAATGTACGGTTGTTGTGGGAGGTGGTGCTTCCAAAGTGAAACTCGACCCTAAATCATTCATCGTGGTGACTCTTAATTGTCCCAGGTTTCTTGATTTTCTTATGTGTTGTGCTTCTACATATAAGTAAGGAGATAACACATCAAATAGAGCACCCGCAAGTCGATTATTCAGAAATCTTTTCTGATTTGTTTGTATTCAATTTCCTTATAGATAAAAGTGGGGATAACAAAACAAACAGTCTCTGAACTTTTAATTTGTTCAATGTGATCCATAAACTTTTTATTATTTGGTTTTCTATGAACCCCACAACAACTTATAATTATTTGTTATTTCTTTTTTTATTTTTTGTTCATAACATATTGTTATCCTCGTAATAGATTAAAGACGGGAAAATTGTCCAAAAATTCCTAAATCTATTACATTTTTGCTAATTTAATCCTAAACCTTTCAGTTTTGCCAATTAGATCTTAAACTTTTGCACTTTTTGCTAATTGAGTCAATCTTGTCAATTTTGACCAGAAATTCTGACATAGACGGCACTTTTTTAATAATATTTTGTTGATATTTTAATAATTTTTTGAATTTCTTCTTTTTCTCTTTGGTTTTTTTTTTAGGGTTTTGGAGAGAGGGCTGGCAAGGGTGGCCGGCAATCGTCAGCCCTGGGTGAGGGCATTGCACCCCTCACCACCCGGGGTGAGGGCCGCGACGTCCTCGCCAACGAAAGCGAGGGCCCGCGAGCCCTTGCCCGGAATCCAAGCACAATCTAATCAAAGCTACACCATTTTATTTGGGCGATTCACAGAGCCATCACTTTCATTATCTTCAACCCATCAACACATAGACAGCATGTGCACTCTTCTTTCCATGGATTTTTTTAGTGACCTGAGAACTCTAGTTCATCAATTTTTCTCGCCGGAGAGCTCCCCGATCACCACAAATAAGCACCTAGCATAGTACACAAGAAACATGTATGTTGAGTGACCCTCCAGGTAACTACTCTTCTCAGTTTTTTTGTTTTTTTTTGTTTTTTGTTTTTTTTTTTTGAGATGCAAACAACAATCACAAATTAAAATATGGAAAAAAAAAAAATACTCAAAAACTCAGTCGGTTAGACAACATTACTCTATGACAGAGATTCAGGCTTTATACATCAATATATATACGGGAGAGAATGTAACAAAGTCAGTCAGGATCGAAGACTAAATGTACACATAATATCAGATAAAAACAAGAGAGGCATCGCATTTGAAGGTTTCGACCATAGTCTAAACCACTAAGACCAGAGATAGAAATGGATGAAATCAACATTCACATCGTGGATTAAGCAGGTTCAGGTTCAGGAAGATGCTTTTTAGTTGTGTATGCAGTTTCATTCAAGCATTTTCACGAACACTCGGTCATCGGTTTCTCTCACGGGCTTGGGCCCTGGACCAAATTGAGTTTCGGCTGAAGCTTAAATTGATTTTATATATTCGATGGGCCTGGGCAGTGTTGGAACAAATCAAAACTGGGCGACGTGAATCGGGCGACGTGAATCGGACTGCGCGATGGACACTTCAATGAGTAGAAATTGATGGATTTGGTGGATCTGGGCCGCAATTTGGGCTCAAGGCTCCTCTTGTGGGCTGCACAAATCTGACCAAGACCGAATTGAGCCTTTGTTCTTTTTACTCATTATTTATTTTTTTCATTTCTACATAAATGTACACTTGACCTGTCTGTCGACTAAAATGTAGGTATCAACAAATACATCCAATCCGTATATTATTGTTGTGAGGAAGGAATTGCCAGTGATTGTCTACTTATGAATACATTCAGTACATATATCTGCCATCATGGCAATTTTCTAGCTGTGCCAACCACCGTGACTTCGGCTTCAATGACACATGGATCATCCTTCACCCTTTCTCGAACCATTTTCAGTGGCATGAAAGACGGCCAACCGCATTTCCAGATGGAGCGACTGAACCATGTAGTAAGAACTGCAAAGTTGCAAAGACAAAGCAAGAGGGCAGAAGATTACAGTTGGGAAATATAAGAGATTTCAGCGGTTTCCAATCGTACGGACTACATGGAGAAATCGAATTTGATCCTTACTAACAGCCTAACAGGTGCAATTTAATTAGCGCTGTACTTTGGCATTACTCTAGACTTTGTGCATACGATGGCCTCGAAGTGGTTCATCCACTTATGAGGACAAACACTCACCTTCCGGCTGACGGAGTACGACATTGTTTTGGCTTTTTAACCGAATGACGAACCTCACGTTCACTTTCTCATTAGAAGCCAATTCTTCCGTATTATATAACCAGAGAAACATCGAAAGGTTTTTGTCCCTGTTATCCGAATCACCACGCGGGTGCATCCACACATTCCTGTGAAAAAGATTGAAAACAGTGATAAATAGATAGGAAAAACGATGAATCAATAAAAACAGAAGTTTACATTGAAAGGAAAGTTCGTAATAGGAGCTACCATTTATGGACTCCAACAGTGAACGTATCAGAGAATCGACTATTATCCTCCGAGCTTGAGAGCCTCGATATCTTCCATTCATAAGCATACGGTGTGCTCTCCTCCAACATCCTCACACGTTCGCCAACTCCCGAGCTCTTGATGACGAAAACCTCCACACCGAAGACACAGGTGTCGTCCACCAGGTACCCATTTGACGGGTCGGTGAAAAATTTTAATGGTATGTATCTCGGAACTCCCCATTGGGCTTTCAACGCGTGAAGCCTCGTAACTCTCCCGTCAATTCACAAGCGAAGATTCGTCGATTCGACATTAATGTCTAGAAGGAGACGAATATCTTACCTTTTGCTGTCATTACCGAGCTTTTTACCTTGTTCAGTTAAATATCTATCGCGGACTTGATCGTATAAAGAGAAGCTAACGGCCACGTGAATCGCCCCACCAGGTTGGAAAGCACTGGTCTCAGAAACCGCCAGATATATGGAGATGTGATCTTCACCATTTCGGCTCTTGTCTCCATTTGGATACAGGATCAATTTCCTGCAAGATCAAGATGCTTTTGTGAATTCGAGCCTGGAACGTACACGAAAAGTTCCTGGTTATGAATTCGCAATAATTATTCTTAGAACTTGCGAAATGCTACAACTTCTGATTGCTGAATCAACATTTATTTTCACAACAATCTCTTCATCATAAAAAAGAATACCTTATCCTGTATGAATTTACAAGATTATAAAGGGTTCGAACATCAGACTCTTGGAGCAGTAACAGAAATTATATGCCTGTAAAGTATTTAAACCATATTCTCGAAGAAAGGTTCAAATTTAGAGCATAGCCGTAGGATTCCGTATGAGGAACAATATCTTCAAAAATTGATTGACCGATGTTTTTTGCTAGCAACGTGGAACCACTGTATGTAGTTCTTTTGATGCCTTTGAATGTGAAAGTGTGAGGTGGAGACTAGAGAGAAGAGAAATGAACCATTTATAGCCTCCTGCTTCGAACTCATTCGATTCATACTTCTCCTTGTTGTTCTTCGCAAACAAAGAGAAAGACTCAATCTTGAGCACATAATGCGTCGGTGCAACATCTCTAATCTCCTTCGTCGTTACTGCATTGACCAAAACCAGAAAAAACCAATCAACCGACGAGCTCTTATAGTTACTTCAAGCCCAGAGTGTAAAGTATATCCAAGACTCCAAAGTTATTCATGTAGCAATTGAAAATATCTATGTACACAGACGTTCTTTTTACCACAAATGAAAGAGAAACTCTTGCAACACCGGAACTATATGGGGTTATATTTGAGGGGACGTACCGGGGTCGGCTTCTCTGTATATCTCGAAAGAAGTCATTCTCAACGTTGGAGATTTGCAACTCGATCCAAAGTCTCGAAGGTTGATTGAACGATGGTTGTTAGAGGTAATCAATGAAGATTATTTATCATGGTAGCTTTTGTTTGTCGTTTCTAAGGTGCAGTTGCTTCATTCTCATGCTTTTTGCAGTTTGCTTTATTCTGAAACTGTATCATTGGAGAGTTCAGAAGGGCAAAGGGAAGAACGGTTCGAATTTATCCAAATTCTTTGCTTTTTCCATCTTTATCAATTCATTAGATTCTTGGATTCTTGCCTGGCCAGAGAAACATAGAACGATGAAACTTAGGGTTTTAGCATGTGACTTTCATTATATATCTGATAGAAGGTAAGTACATACGAGTAAAGTTTGATATACTTATTCAAGAAAATCCTATCATCCAATAAAGAGAAGCACAGCAATAGTCCCATTCAATCTTACCAGTTAGATTAAGAGAGATTTAATTTCTACAGACAAGTGATTATTAGAAAAGATGGGGAACTCATGCACGTTTCACTATCAATTTAAAAAAATTCATGCTACACGAGGATGATATTCATTGAAAAGGCCCCAAAATTCAATCTCATAGAAAAAGAAATTTAAGACTATTAAAATTTCCCTTCTCATTTTTCAGGACAATTTTTTTTCCATTAAAGTTTTTCGTCGATCCAACCTGAAGAGCAATCAACCCTTTTATTCGTATCGTGATCTTCAAGAGGGGATCCAAATTTATTATTAATAATAATAACACTATTTGTAATAATGATAATAAAAGAAACTTCTCTCTAAGCCCAAAATAATAATAAAAAGAAAAAGAAAATATGAAATTTGAGATCGAAAATCCAAATCAAAGTTCTTGATACTTCAAAAACAAGGAAACCTTTCGCTTGGCCCACTTCCATCACCAATCCACATTCGCATAAAAACCAAAACTTTGAGGTTCAATCCAACCATAAAAGCTTCATCATCTAAATCTCTGCTCACCTCATCTTTCATCTCTGCGCCATGTGGCTTGCCACATGGCAATCACAAACGCAAAGTGAAATGTCATGTGAGCACATAAGCGAACATTATCTCAGTTCTAACTCTGTATATTTATTGGATGGCTCGCGTTTTGCACGGGCATATACTTGTAAACATATCTTTACATATGTGTTTGCACAAATTAAATTCTAGATCAGAAAATGTAGATGAAGTGTATTCGTTTCAATGAATGCTGTACAATTTCTGAGTGCAATATCGAACCATGACAATTCTATGATTCTTTCTTCTCTGCAGCACAATTTGAGGGCATTGATGGCTTAATTCAAGTCCTACCTCAAGAATTTTCAATGCTCCGAGAATTCCCTTGACTTTCCATATGTCTTCGTCGATCAAAGGTGTCAAAACAAATTGAGGAGTCTCCCATTTATAGAGAGGAAGAGATCCTCATGCTTTAACCTTATTGGCTAGTTTTTCATTTTTCATCTATGATTTTGGATTAAACAAATGTGCAATAAGAGATCCTCATACTTGAACCTAATTGACTAGTTTTTCATTTTCCATCTATGGTTTTGGATTAAAAAAATGTGTAATCTAGTTCAAACTAAGTGGATTTTGGACAAAATTAATGGCATTTTCCTTTTCTCCTAAACAAATTTGCTTCAAATGATATAGGCTACATTTAAAATAATGAAATTTTCAAAAGAAAAGGAAAATAATTAAAACTAAATGAAATGTGAAGATGCTTGTCTCAACTAAATTGCAATTTTTTTTTCTTTTTAATGTAATGTTTAAGTTTAGTCAATACTAAGTGACATATCGTTGGAACCAAAATGAGCTCATTGGGCTTCAGGAGTTGTAAAGGGAAAATCCTGGCCAATATATGGAGATTAAAAGGAAGTGGGCCGGAACACTAATACTTACCGAGTAATGGTTTCGAATAATGCAAAAGGGCCTTATCGAAACCGAAGAAGTAAGAATGGGAGCGGTTGCAGGAGTCGGTATGTGCAGGAATATTGGCAAGACAGGGCAATTACTAACCAGAAATCGAGACTTCCAGAATGTTGTAGATATCGAAATGGTACCCGCTAAGAGGCAGTTACCCCTGGAAAAGCACTATAAATACCCGAATACGCATGGTTGTAAGGGACCCTTGTGCCAAATCGACAATTTATTAGTTTGCTTTTCAATTGTTATATTTCATTCTACTGTACTTTTACATTCAATCGCATTTTGCATTTCTCCCATTTCCTTGTACTTTACTTTTGCCATAGGTTAGATCTGTTGCTTCCTTTCCGAAGCGACACGGAATCCCTTACAAATAATAAAATTGAAGCTCTGCCATCTTCGATGAAAGATTTTGTCAAGGAGATATTCCTCGGCGAACATCTTTTTGGCACGCCCAGTGAGACAATTGTGTTCCGCTCTTAAGAAGTGTTGATGGCAAAAACAAGGAACCAGAATAGTCGCAGGAGAGAGAACCATCCATTCCGAGATCTCTAGTCAAATAATAATAGAAGTTATCCTTCTAATTGCTTTGATTTATTTTTGAATTGAATCAATAAATAATGCATGGATTACCGTAAATAACAAAAACTATTCTTCAAATTAGATTATACTCATGTAATAAGAAATAATTTTATTTTTACTCTTATCTCAAATTCAAATGATAGGATATATATATATATATATATATATATATATATATATATATATAAAAGATACTTTACCTGTCCCTATTTTTTCCTTCAAATTTAAAATCAAGGAGAGTAGTCGAAAAACATAAATGTTGGAGAAGGATAATAGAAATTTGTTTGAAATTATTTTATCTTGTCTATTTCATTGGTGGAATAAGAAAATACTTTCTTCTAATTCATTATTTAAATTTAAATTTAATAAATGATAGAAGTTTGAAGTTGAAAATGCTAGACTAATGCTAATTGGTCGAATATGAGCCATGTGAAACAATTATGAAATATGTCTTGCCACGTGACAATCACAAAGGTAAAGTTAAGCTCCATAGGAGCGAGTAGTTTATTAGCTCTAACTTTAACTAGAGATATGGAGAGAACTACTAATTAGCACGGAATTGTCTTCTTCATTCATGTTTCCTTGAAAATACATTTAGATTGTGGGGGAAAAAACTAGGGGGCCATCATGGGTCTTTTTTAGTGCCATGGATTGGCTAGCTTTCTTAGAGAAGTGGGGGAGTATTCTAAATTAATCACTTCTCTTTTGGAAGTTTATGTAATATTTTCTAAAGAAGTTACTGAGAAAATTATTAAAAAAAAGTCTTTAACCTATTCCATTTATGTTAATTCAACCCCAAATCTTTCAATTTGGCCACTTGAATCATAAACCTATTGAAAATTTGCCGGTATAATTCAAGCGGTTAAATTTAACTAGAAATCGTTACCATAAATGACAGCTATTCAACATGGTGCGGTTGGCCCTCGCGTGGACAATTTTTTCTATTTTCTTTTTTTTCCTTGAGTTGACCACAAGGAGGGGCTTACTAACATGAGGCAATGGTCGCCCTTGGTTGCCACAAGCGAGCCTAGGCAAGGGCGGCCCTCACATGAGACCAACCAAAAAAAGCAAAGTAAGGAAACAAATTAAAAAGAAAGAAAATAAAAGAAATAATAAAGACGAGGAAAGTTAAAAAAAAAAATTCAAAAAATTGTAAAAAAATGTTTACATGAACACCAGTTGGACCATATAAGATAATGGGTATCTATGTCGGTTTATCGAAAATATTATAACGGCAAATCGCCAAAACTTTAAAGACTTAATTAGCCAAATTAAAAGGCTTATAAGTAAATTAATATAAATGTCATAAGTTTATAATTTTTTTGGTAATTATTGCAAAAGTTCCCTTTAAACTTCCCCATGAATGTGTCCTAAGATAACTAGAGGATTATAATTCTAACATGGTCACTTAGGGCCTATTTGGCAACTTGCCAAACAGTGAAAATTTCTATTCTTTTGTTCCCGGGAGTAGATTTGGAACAAAAATCCATTTAGTAAATTTTTTGTTCCCAGTAACAAATTTGTTCCTAGAAATAGATTTGGAGTAGAATCGAGAAGTAAAAAAAAGTTAATTCCTTGTTCCCGGGAACAATTCCAGAATCAAGCCAACCTATTTTCTCTATTTTCTCTTTTTTCTTCTTGTTCTTCTTCCCTCTTTCTTATTCTTCAACTGCTGCCCTCCACTGCCATCCGCCGCCCATAGCCGCCGGTTGGGCGAGCTCGCCGGAAGCTTGCCCAGCCACCGGCGAGGCCGAGCCTCGCCGGTGGCCAGGCAGGCCTTGCCCGGGCCTCCCCTGGCCGCCGGCGAGGCACGGCCACGTCAAGGGCCGACGATGCTCCGGTGAGGTCACCGTCCCTCGTCTAGCTAGTCGCCGATCATCTAAGGCTGACAACTGGCAACCTAAAAAAAAAAAGGGAAAAAAAGCAATAAATTTATTTAAAAATTAAAAGAAAATGATTTGAAGTATAAATTTTGATGAACGATGCCAAACGCAATTCTATTCCGAGAATTGAAATTTTGGACAGTTACTTGACAAACCTTAAAATGCTTAGAAATTATTCTCGAGAATAGAATAAAAAAGAATCATTTCTAATCAGAAATTATTCCCAGGAACAGAAGCGTTACCAAACGCGCCTTTATCATTTCGAATCAAAAATTTTTGATAAGGCTTAACAAGTGCCTTAATGTACTTTTCAACATTTTACATTTAAAAATCGAGAATTATTTTGAAAATTTTGTAATTGTGACATCGCTTAAAGAGTGTCAAAAACCAAATCGAAACTTGAACTGAAAATTACAAGTTTCTGGGTTTGGTTTTTGGTTCGGCTCGGGTAGCCGAAAAACAAACCTTTTTTTGGTCGGTTCAGTTTGATTTAATTCGGTTACCCAAACCGATCCAAAGTAAGTTCGGTTTATAATGAGAGAGATATAAAGACATTTATTATGTGAGGGAGATCTTGAGTGGTCCCCACATGCTGCCCCAGGACCAAACTTTTCTGTCCTCATTGCTTCATTTGACTTTCCTTTTTTCTACTCCATCTCTTCACCCCCCGTGTTACGACCGTGGAGTGGATTCACGAGCCGTTCGCAATGTCCATTCTCGCTGTCCTTTTCTCCTTCGTCGTCGCCAAGCTTGTGCTAATGGCCGTGGCTGGCGACGACGTTCGCAATATCGAAAGTGAGCCAGGTAAGGGCATTGATCACGTTTCCGTGGTGGAAAATGTGCAATTCGAAGCAAGGTTGAGTTCTCAATGTTACGAGAGCGAGAAGGGAGATGCCGAGGAAGCTGGAAACTGCAAGAGGACCGATTTGCGCTAGAGATCGCTCCCACAGTACCTTCAAGTCTCCAGATCTGATCTGGAGGCGTCTCCACCAAATCGAAGGAGATGACTCTACCAACGACGACACGCCGAGGTCCTGTGCAGTGGGCAGCCGAGAGTAATGCTACCGGTGGCCGAGAGAGGGGGCTCCGTAGTTAGCCGCGGTGGCGGGTGGTACTGAGGAATTTTGTGATTTGCTGTTTGGTTCTGTGAATTGGGGACGAAGGCAAACCCTATTTGGTTTTCCCAATATCCTGTGCGCCACAGTGGATAAAGGTTAAAAAGAAAATACAAAAACCAAAAAACTAAACAGAATCGGCTTGAGTCTCGATTCCATTTGATTTGATTCAGATTTTCAGAAAACTCGAACCGAACTGATTTATTGACACCCCTAGTTGGACATTGCTTACTTTTATAATACCGTTTCCGTCACATTTAGCTAAAACATATATTGGTCATCCTTTGAAAAGAACATAGAGCCGCATTGGTCACGCCATAAGGTCCCATTTAGTTAATCAAAATGGGATGATTGGGCTAGAGCACAACGGTGAATAAATTATGTATTCAGTGCACCTATAGAAACTACAGAAAGCACGAGCACAAAAGTTAGTCAAGAGATAAGGAAAAGACGGAAGTTCCCGATTGAATAAGCAGAATTCTTCCGATCCGTCTCACAGAAATTTAGGCATCAAATAGAGCTCTTGGATCTCAAAAATAACCTCACCAGCACAACCTGATGGCTTAAAACATGTTATTGTACTCTTATCGTTAAGAAGTTGAACTTGTTCAAACTCTTTAGGACGAGAACTGAAATCTTGTTTACAAACTTAGGGCGCATTTGGTAACCATTCTGTTCTCGGAAACAATTTCTAATCAGAAATGATTCTTTTGTATTCTGTTACCGAAAACAATTTATGAACGAAAGAACACGTTTGGTAACTGTACAAAATATCTTATTAGGAGTGATCAAGTCCAGGGTGGGTAGGTTCCAGACCTGGACCCTGTACCCGACCCTGTTATAACCGGTTCCCTTTTTTTGGACCATGTACCCTACCCTGTTTGCATTGGACCCTATACCCGACCCACCCTGTTTTTCCGGTCCGGTTCCAGGGTTAATCCTGTTTATATTGGAACCTGTTTTGCATAAAAATTGCTGTACAGCAACCTCACAACCTGTTTTGCATACAAACCGCAAGGACTAGCGATTAAAAACACTGTCAATCGAAATGCTAATGACTCTCATTCTTATCCAAAAGTTCCTAGGTATCACCATGCACGCTTTCAAACCAGCAGAACAATCGATCTCAAAGAAAATAGAACTTCTCTAATCTCAAAATCGAAATACAAAGTGAATCCCAATCGAAAATCCGCCGACGATTTACACAAACAGCTTCCATATTCCATTGCCAATCGGTAAATCAGAAGTAGAGCTACAACTACATGAACGAACGAAACCTGAGAAAAAGAGAGCGCGAGAGAGCGAGAGAATTTCAAATGAGCTTGAAAGGAAGAGGCCAAGGAGTGGACCTAGGGACCTCAACCTTGTCCTTGATGAGCTCGATCTTCTTCTCCTTCTTCGGCCTCGCGTTCCACGTGGTACACAAGTTTTTTGAGCTTATAAGAAAAAACCAGAGAGAGCAGCTCAAAGGTGCTTGAAACCTACATAAACAAATTGAAATCTTAAAACCTAGTTTGATGTCTACACATCAAAGGCTATCATTGAGCTGATCTACATATCCAGAACCACGGCCCATCTTGAGTCGAACCCTCCAAGTCCAAAAACCATTTCTCTCTCATCGCTCAGAAAGTGTGGATAACACTACTAACGAGAGAGAAGCCGAAGCTCTGAGCGCCTAAGCAAGAACCAGTAAGGAGATATCCGATTCGAAAAATGACTTCATCTTCAATCTCCGCGACGTTGTTCTCTTCCCTATCCATTCCCAATTCGCACACGATTTCCCAAAAATCCAAGCCCTCCTGTGCGTTCTTACCCTCTCTGAAGGCGTTGAAGCTCGAGACTCTGAAAAGCCCGCGGACGGCGACGAAGGTCGCGGCGGCTCCCGAGTTCTACGATTTCTTCCCTCTCTCCCCTAGCTTACCCCACCCATTCACAATGAGTTCCCATATGAACAAAAAAAACGCAAACTTTTCCACCAATATGACAAGAAATCCAACTCAGGAAAGCACCCCCAAAGAAAAGGAGAAGAACCTAGCTTCAATCCGAAAGAAAATTTTAGAAAAACCGAGGAAATTTACGAGCTTACAGATGAGGAAGCCGGCGATCGATGAAATAGAGTGACGGGGAGCTGGCGATGGCGCGACGAGGAAGCAGATGAACGCAGATGAGGAAGCAGCGCAACGGGAGCTGGATCTGGCGATGGCGCAATGAAGGAAAATGCTGTGAAGTCTGCGGGCATGAGAGGTAAAGAAAGAAACAGGGGAACAAATTAGGGTTTTGGACTTTTGGGTTGGCTTACAAACCGGTTCTCAAACCGGTTCCTGAACCGGTCCGGTCGATCCAGTTCCCGGGTGGGTAATCCCTCGGAACCGTTCCCGGACCGGTTCAAATCGGTTCTGAATTTTGGGAACCAGTTTGAACGGAACCGGTTCCCGACTGCTTTTTCCGGGTGGTTTGGTCCGGAACCGGCTATCCGGCAGTTGTCTGTACACGCCTATTTCGATTCGGATTAAAAAAAAAACATAAATGCGTTTGGTAAGCTCGCATAAAATTTATATTTAATTATTTTTCAATTACCTTTTTAGATGAGTGTAAATTTGATATTGAATTCTCATGAACTATTCACCAATATAATTGTCTTCTTATGAGTGAAGAAATCATATTATATTTTATTAAATTTTCAATTTCAAAAGAATTCAAATTTAGAATTCTATTCCATTCTAAAATTCTATCAAATCATAGAAATTCTAATGATTAATTATATTTATACTAAGTAATAAAAATATTCACTAATCAATTTTTTATTAAATAGTAAATAATAAACTATACTATAAACTATACTAATATACCTAAAATATGTAATAAATATAAATACTAAATAATAAACTAAAATAAAAAATTAAATATATATTCTATATATAGCAAATATATATTTCATAATAGAAAGAAATCAAATCATTTTTTAAATTTTTAGAAAATTTTTTTTTTTTTTTTTCCTTTTTTTTTTTCTTTTTTCTTCTTTTCCTTTCTTTCTCCCCTGCTTCTTCTTCTTCTTCAAGGTGGCCGGCAACCTCACCGGAGTTTCACCGGCTCTTAGCAAGGCTGTGCTTCGTCAGCCGAGCCTCATCGGCAGCTGGGCGAGCAACCTTGCCCAGATCTAGCGAGGCCGTGCTCGCCTAACCGTCGACACGGCTTGACCTCGCCAGGCCACCGGGAGGTCGGCCTCGCCTTGGCCGGGTGACATCGACCTCGCAGTGCTCAGACGAGGTCGAGCCCCGCCAGTGGTTGGGCCGAGCCTCCCCGGTGGCCGAGGGAGGCCCCTGCGAGGCCCGCCTAGCCATTGGTGAGGCTGAGCCTCACCGGTGGCTGGGCAAGCCTACGGTGAGCTTGCCAGACCTCGCCCTGGCCTGGCGAGCCTCCGATGAGCTCACCAGACCGATCATCGGCGGCGGAAGGCGAATGGCGGCGGCGACGGCGACAACGGCGACGACAGTTAAAGAAGAACAAAGAAAAAAGAAAAGAAAAAGAGAAAAAAAGGTGCTTGATTCTAGAATTGTTCTCGGGAACAAAGAATCAACTTTTTTTAACTTCTCGATTCTGTTCCAAATCTACTTCCAGGAACAAAAAATAAAAATTTGTTCCCATGAACAAAAATTTTGCCCAACGCATTTCTATTCCAAATCTACTCTCGGGAACAAAAGAACATAAACAAACACTATTTGGCAAGTTGCCAAACAGCCCCTTAGTATCTAATGCTTTTTCTTTGTCGGTTGTATAAAAGCCCTACTTGCTTGAATTGCATATCTACAAATGTAGCAATGAATATTGTCATTTGGGGAAAATAATTTTCTTATTAATCATTTAGGAATCAATTGCATAGAAAATTAGGAACTCATCTTGGTCCCTAAACAAAAATATTTTTTAATCAATTTGCATAAAATTTTAGGAGCATTCATCATTTAGATAAATTCATTGCATTTAATTGGACTGGCGATGGATGGTGCAGATCTTAATTATCTGATTGAGCCCGTAAAACAAGGAAAGTCGGCCAGCCCATGGAGGAGTAGTGGCCGAAATCCACAAAGCCTAGAGAGATTTTAAGCTTGATTGAATTGAATTAATTTTAGCCCACAAGCTGGAATTAGTAAAAGGATTTGAAATTGAAGACCATTACTTGAATGAAGCCTTAATTGAGCCCATAAAGAATGAAATACGGCCAAGCCCATGCAAACTAAGGGTTGGCTGAAATTTATAGAACAAAGGGGGGAAGGACACTTGTTGAGCTTTAATCAAGATTAATTCAGCCCATTAGAGTTTAATTAGAATTAGGCCTTAGGTTTTTAGAGTCCATTACATTCTCGTATAATCAGAATTAGACCTAGGTTATACTACTTAAACACATGGAAGTCTCATAATTCTAGGTCGGCAATTCAGAAATTAAGAGCACATACAGAGAAACACTTGGAAAAAAAGAGAAATACTTGGGAAAAAAAAAATAGTGAGAAGGAGAAGCCCTTGGCCGAGCCCTACTCCCAGCCACACCGGGTCCTTAACCGAGCCCTGCTCTCGGACGCACCTGGTCCCCGGCCAAATCCTACTCCCAGTCGCGCCCTCCAGTAATCCGAGATGACAATGCTACTATCCCTGCCCCGTCCTGCGACGATCGACGCAACTACTTCCTCACAGATTCCTCCATCATCGCCCATCCTTGCTAGATGCCGTGATAACAGCTCCAACGTCAACGATGTCGCTGCCCTGATCTGAGAAGCCCTGTAGCGGCGACGATGAACTTGCCCTGTATTCTTCCGCACCGCAATACCTCCTTGCTCTGGTGACGTTGCTGTTGATGACACCCTTGCCGCACGACCAGCCGAGCAGCATCTGAGTCGCCCCTGTTGCCACCCTACTCCTCCAGTTCAGCCCCCGGCGAAGCTGCGACAGCCTTGCAGACCTTGCTGCTCCACCATCCAGCCACGGCTGCCTGTCAATCATCGTTATTTTACTGTTTTTGCAAATTGTCGACCACCGACACAAGGTCTCCATCGATCACCCAGCAGCGAGCCATCCTGAGTTGCTGCCCCACCATGAGCACCATACCGAGTCCATCGACGGCCGTGAACCGAGCACTTCCTCCGTCACGAGCGGTCTTCACTCACGGCCACCCCGAGCAACTTGGGCCACCGTCTATCACCACACCGCCAGCCACCACTTCGTGATCCGTCTTCTGCTATGTTTAAATTTGGCAACATTATTACCGAATTAGGTAATTATCATATCCGAATTGATTTCCCAGAGTTTATTTCCTAATCTGAGTGATTGTGATCTGATGTGCATATCTTTGGGATTTTTAGGCAATCATCCAAATTAGGAAAGTTTTCCAATTCAACAATGTACCCATGGTCGACAATCCAATCTCTTTTTCAAGATACGATTCTCAACCACACGGAAAAACAGCCATTCCTATCCTTGAGCCATAGGATAATGATTTTCAGTTTTATTTGCGACCAAATTTGAGTCAATTTAAATATAATTAGATATTCGCAATGAATCTTATCTTCATTTGATTATTCCCTAAATGAAAAATACAAAAAAAAATTGTACATGAGATTAATATAGATTTTTCTAGATAATCTTGGATGTTTAGGGTAGATTTTAAATAATATTTCCTAAACTATATGAACACCAACCGAGTGAAACTCAACTAAATCTAATCCTAAGACCTAACTACCTAATTAAGGCTTGCATTTTCATATCTTTCGTCATTACGTTTTTACGTAGTTAATTTTTTTCTTTTTTTCTTTTTCATTTGTCTATTTTTCTTCCTTCTTCCGGGGTCCTCCTTTCCCCGAATCCCCGAGCCTTCTCCACTCTCTAGCCTCTCTTATGCTTTTCTTTTCACTGAATGCCTCCATGACAGCATTGAACGACATCCAGGCAAAATCTAATCAAAGCTGCACCCATTTTATTTGGACCATTCACAGCCAGCCATCACTTTCATTATCTTCAACCCATCGACATACAGGCAGCATGTCCACACTGCTTTCCATGGGTTTTTCCAGTGACCAAGAACTCCAGTTCTCCAATTTTTCTCGGCGGCGACATCCCCAATCACCGCAAATACGCACATAGCATAAAACACAACATTACTCAACGACAGAGATGCATACTTTATACGTTGATCTATACACGGCAGAGAAGTTAATGAAGTGAATTAGGGTCGAAAACTAACTGCGCGAATAAAAACGAGGCAGGATAGCATTTGGAGGTTTTGGCCATAGTATAAACCACAATAGAAATCGATGAAATCAACACGTACATCATGATTTAAGTAGGTTCAGGCTCAAGAAGATGCCTCTTAGTTGCGTATGCAATTTCATTCAAGCATTTTCATAAACACATGGGGCGCAAATAATGACTATTCTGTTTCTCTGTTTTTGAGAATAAGTTTGGAACAGAAATCCGTTTGGTGACATAATTTCATTTTTTTTACTTCTAAGACAAATTTTTAGCTCAAAAATATGTTTGGAACAAAAATATAATAAGTAGATCTTTTCTACCTTTTTATTTCTGGAATATAAAAAAAAATAAAAACTCTTCTCATCATGTATGCTCACCAATTGCCGCTCTCCGCCAAATAGCTCTTGATGGCTGCTACCTTCCGCAAACCATCGCTCGCGGCCCAGAAATTTTAAGTCCTATCAAATGAATTTCTGTTCTAGGAACATAAATTTTGTGTTATTATCAAACACACAACTGTACTAAGAAACTCGTTCAAGAAATAAAAATAGAAAAATCTATTTCTTGCCAAAAATAGAGCCTAAGAACATAATGGTTATCATTCGCACTTTGATGATCAGTTTCTCTCACGGGCTTGGGCCTTGGACCAAATTGAGTTAAGGCTGAAGCTTAAATTGATTTTAAATTCGATGGGCTTGGCAGTGTTGGAACAAATCAAAACCGGGCTATGTGAATCGGGCTCGGCGGTGGACACTTCAATGAGTTGAAATTGATGGATTTGGTGGATCTGAGCCGCGATTGGCTAAAAGCTGCTCTTGTGGGCTGCGCAAATCAAACCAAGACTGAATTGAGCGTTTGTTTTTTTTACTCATTAATTATTTTTTTCATTTCTACATAAATGCATGCTCGGTCTGTCGGCATGTGTATACAAACACATCCAATCCATGGATTATTGTCCTGAGGAAAGAACTGTCGCTGATTGTCTGTTTATGAACACATCCTGTACATATATTTGCCATCATGGCAATTTGCTAACTATGCCGAGCACGGTGACTTCAACGTCAAACAGAAATGAATCCTTCACGCGTACTCGAACCGTTTTCAGAGGCATGAAAGACGGCCAACCCCAGTACGTGATGGAGCTACTGAACGATTTAGTACAAGCTGCAAATTAGCAAAGACAAGCAAGAGATCAGAAAATTATAATTGAAAAATATGGGAGATTTCAGCAGTTTCTAACAATAGAGCTACATGAACAAATCAAACTCGGTCCTCACTAACAGGTGCAATTTAATTAACATTGAAATTGGAATTACTCTGGACTTTCTGTTTACAATGGCCTTGAAGTGGAGCGCTCATCCACTAACGAGGATAAACACTTACCTTCCGGCTGATGGAGTACAACGCCGTTTTTGTCTTTCAACCGAATGATGAATCTCACGTTCACTTTCTGACCAGAAGCCAATTTGTCCGGATCAGCTAAAACGAGAAACATCGAAAGGTTTTTGCCCCTGTTATCTAAATCACCCCTCGGGCATACGCGCACCTTCCTGTGAAAAGACTGAAAAGACTGATAAATAGATAGGACGAACAATCACTAATAAAAAACAACAGTTTATCATTGAAAATAAGTTTACAAATAGTAGCTACCATTCATGGACTCCAATAGTGAATGCTTCAGTATGTACATAATCATCCCCCAAGTCTGCGAAACGCGATATCACCCATTCGTCAGTGAACGATGTGCAATCCTTTTGCGTCGTCACACATTCGCCAACTCCTGAACTCTTGATGACAAAAACCTCCACACCGAAGACACAGGTGTCGTCCACAAGGTACCCATTTGATGGGTCTGCGAAAATTTTCAACGGCAGGTATCTCGGAACTCCCCATTCGACTTTTGATGCGTGAAACCTCGTGACTCTCCCTTTAAATTCATGAGCAAAGATTTGTCGATTCAATATTAGTGTTCATAAGGTGACAATATCTTACCTTTTGCTGTCATTACTGAGCTTTTTACCTTGTTTAGTTAAATATCTATCGCAGATTTGATCATACAAAGAAAATCTGATGGTCGAGTGAATCGCCCCACCAGGTTGGAAAGGACTCGTCCCAGAAACCGCCAGATATATGGAGATGTGATCTTCACCATCTCGGCTCTTGTCTCCATTGGGATAGAAAATCAGTTTCCTACAGAATCGAGATGCTTTTGTGAATTCGAGCACAAAACGTACATGAAAAGTTTCCTGTTGTGAATTGACAGTGATTATTCTTAGAATTTGTGAGGTTCTACAGCTTCTGATTGCTGCTGAATCAACATTAATTTTCACAACAATCTCTTGATCATAAAAAAGATTACCTTATTCTATATGAATTTACAAAAGTACAGAGGGTTCAAACATTAGATTCTTAGGCAGTAACAGAAATTTAATGCTTGTAAAGTATTTAAAACATCTTCTGGAAGAAAGGCTCAAATTTAGAGTATAGCCATAGGATTCCGTATAAGGAACAATCTCTCCAAAAGTTGATTGACCGATTTTTTGGCCAGCGATGTTGAACCGCAGTATGCAGTTCTTTTAATGCCTCTGAATGTGAGTGTGAGGGGGAGACTAGAGAGAAGAGAAATGAACCATATATAGCCTCCTGCTTCGAACTCGTTTGATTCATACTTCTCCTTGTAGTTCTTCGCGAACAAAGAAAAAGACTCAATCCTGAGCACATAATGCGCCGGTGCAACATCTCTAATCTCCTCCGCCATTACTGCATCAACCAAAACTAGAAAAAGCCAATCAACCAGCAAGTTCTAATCGTTGCTTCAAGCCCCAGTGCAAATTATATCCGAGCCTCCAAGTAATTCTTGTAGCAATTGAAAATTTCCATGTACATTGACATTCTTTTACCACAAATAAGATAGAAACTCATGCAATACATGAACTATATGGGGTTATATTTGAGGGAACATACCGAGGTCAGCTTCTTTGTATATCTTGGAAGAAGTCATTTTCAAAGTTGGAGATTTTCAACTCGATCTGAAGTTTCAAATGTTGATTGAATGATGGTTTTAGAGGTAATCAATGAAGATTATTTATATTAACAGTTTTTGTTCTTCGTTTCCAAGATGCAGTTGCTTCGTTCTCTTGCTTTTTGTAGGTTGCTTGATTCTGAACCTGTACCATTTGGAGTTGAGAAGGGCAAGGAGAAGAACGGTTTGACGCTATCCAAATTCTTTGCCTTTTCCATCTTTATCAATTCACCAGATGCTTGGATTCTTACCTGGCCAGTGATAAAAGGACGAAATTTTTTAGCTTGTGACTTACAATATATATTTGATAAAAGTTAAGTACATGCGAGAAAAGTTCGATGTACTTTTCCAGGGAAATTCCATAGTCTGGTATGGAAAAGCACCGCAGCAGTCCCGCCCAACCATAGCCGTTAGATTAAGAGAGAATAAATTTCGACGGATGAGTGATATTTAGAAAATATGGGAACTCTTGCACGTTTAAGGAAATTATCAATTATAAGATCGTCGATTTCACTAACAATTAAACAAAATCACGATATATGAGGATGATTATTTATTGACAGGGCCCCAAAATTTAAACACGAGACCAGGAGTAGAAGAAATCTAAGCTGCTTCCCATGCTTTTTACTCTCAATTTCTATTAAATTTTCCCTTCTTATTTTCCATTGGCAATTTTCTCCACTAAAGTTTTTCCATTGGTCCAACAGGAAGAAATCAACCCTTTTCTTCGTATCGTGATCCCAACAACAACAACAACAACAACAACAATAATAGAAACTTCTCTCTAAAGTCCAAAAAGAAAAATACAAAATTCGAGATCGAAGATGCAAATTAGAATTCTTGCTACTTTGAAGGGAAAATTGTCCAAAAAAGTCCTACATCTATTGCAGTTTTGCTAACTCAGCCCTAAACATTTTTATTGTGTCAATTAAGTCCTTAACATTTTCAAAATTAGCCAATTGAGTCCATCAAGATAATTTTGATTAGAAATCACTGACGTGGATGCCGGTCATCTTATGTGGCATGTCCAGCAATGAAGTGAATAAAATTTTAATAATATTTTAATAAATTGTTCGAATTTTTAATAATTTTTTTTATTTTCCCTTTTTTTTTCTTTCCTTAACTTTTCCTTCTTTACTTTTTCCTTTTTCCCTCGGCTAGCCATCATTGAGCCTCATCACTGGCCAGCAGAGGTCACTGGCCTCGTCTGAGGCCGGGATCCATTGGGCATCAACCAAGCTTGACGATGGCTAGTGAAAGGAAAAGGGAAAAATTAAAAAAGAAAATAAAATAAGAGAAAAGGAGAAAAAAAAAGTAAAGAAAGAAAAGAGAAGAAATAAAAAAGGGAAAATGAAATAATAATAATAATTTTAAAAAAATATTAAAATATTATTAAAAATTGTCCACGTCATGGTTGGCCATGTCACGTAAGATGATTAACGTTCATGTTAGTGATTTCCAATAAAAATTTATCGAATTGACTCAATTGGTAAAACATGAAAATATTTATGAATTGAAACAATTAAAAGAGTTAAAGACTAAATTGACAAAAATATAATAGGTTTAAGACTTTTTAGATAGAAGGATACCTTTTGCTTCACCCACTTCCATCACCAATCCGAGTTCGCATAAAGAACCAAAACTTTGAGGTTCAATCCCACCATAAAACCTTCATCATCCAAATCTTTGCTCATCTCATCTTCGTCTCTACGCCACATGTCTTGCCACATGGCAATCACAAACGCAAAGTCATATGTCATATGCAAGCACATAAGCAAACATTATCTCAATTTTAACTTTAACCATATATTTATTTGATGGCTCACGCTTTGCACAGGTATATACTCGTAAACATATCTTTACATATGTTTTCACACAAATCAAATTCTAGATCAAAAAATGTAGATGAATTGTATTCGTTTCAATAAAGGCACTTAAACCCCAGAATTCAACTCCATGGATATGCATGGGGGATTTTAATGAGATCTTATATGTATGGGAAAAGATGGGGAAGAGAGAAGCAGATAATACCAGAATTGCAGCTTTTCGACACATGCTGAATGAGACATCCTTGATGGATATGGATAGCCATGGCTGCGCATTCACCTGGGCAAATAAAAGAGAAGGGGAGGAGTTAGTCAAAAAAAGGCTTGACAGGATGCTTTGTACATTGGAATGGCACATAACTTTTCCTGAAGCAGAAATCCATGCGTTACCAGCAATAGGATCAGATCACAGTCCTCTTGTCCTTCAATTATATCAGGAACCTAGGAAAAGAAAGAGGGATTTTAAGATGGAGGCTTACTGGATTGAAAATGAGGAATATCATGACCTTATTTTTCAAATATGGAATCAGCCCTCTATTACTACGCTTACCTTTTCGGAGAAACTCAGGGAGACTGCTTAGAATTAATCAGGTGGAGTAAAGAGAAGTATGCCCATGCACCCAGAAGGCTAAAAGAATTAACTCAGACTCTTACTGAGATTACAAATCAACCAGATCAGCACAGTACTCAGAAGCAAGTTCAAAGCATAATACACCGATTGATACACCGAGGAAGCAAGAAGAACAATGCGGGGATTGAGATCTCGAGTGAAATGGCTACAATGGGGGATAAAAACACTCGCTTCTTTCATGTGACTACAGTCCAGAGGAGACGCAGAAATAATATAACAATGCTGCAACTGGAAGACAATAGATGGTGCCGTGATCCAGAAGTACTCAAAACTCACATTCAAGCTTTCTACAAAGAATCTATACAAAACGAAGGGCACGACATTACCAGCCAGTCCCCGAACCAATGTCATTCTCCCATTAATGAAAGAATTAATGCGAGTTGGAGGCAAACCCCATGATGGAGGAGGTGCAAGCAAAGAATGTTTCAGCTGGGTGCTTTGAAAGCCCCAGACCCAGACGGGTTCAATGGCCTGTTTTACCAGAATTCATGGGAAGTATTAAAATCAGACCTGTTCCAGCTAGTGCAGAATTTCCTCAGCACAGGTATTATGGACCCGATGCTTAATCGAACTCATATAGCATTGATCCCTAAAGTGAAAAATCCAGAATCCATCAGTCAGTTCAGACCAATCAGTTTATGTAACTTCAGCTATAAAATTATTTCCAAAATATTAGCAAACAAATTGAAGAAGTGGCTGCCAGAGATAATAGAACCAGAGCAAAGTGCATTTGTACAGGATAGACAGATCCAAGATAATATCCTAATCGTGCAAGAAGTTTTACATCAGATGCGCATCACCAAGCGAAGGAGAAAACATCAAGCGGTTTTAAAGCTAGATATGCGAAGGCATACGACGGGGTAGAATGGGATTTTGTTAGAGATTGTATGCTAAAATGGGTTTTTCAAGGAAATGGGTTGCTCTTATAATGCAATGCATAACAACAGTGACATTTAGTGTGAAGTTTAATGGTGTACCTACCCCTTTTTTCACCCCTTCCAGAGGACTGAGACAAGGTGATCCTCTGTCACCCTATCTGTTCATACTAATTTCAAATGTGTTATCATGGATGATGCAAAAAGCGATGAGATGGCAGCCTTCAAGGAATACGGTGACTAGAACATGTCCCGACTATCTCACACATTATTCGCAGAGATGATGCTATCTTCTTCCTAGAAGGTACTCTAATGGAGTGTCAGAACCTAACACTTACACTGAATCAATATTGTCATGCAACAGGGCAAGCTATAAATTTAAATAAGTCAGGGGTGTCTTTCAGCAAGCATTGTCCTGAAACCTTACGGAGGAACTTGGCTCAAGAACTGCGAGTACCTGTTATCGAAAAGACAGGTAAATATTTAGGGATTCCTACAGAATGGGGGCAATCGAAAAAGGATATATTTGCATGGATATTAACTCGAGTAAATTCAAAATTGGAGGGATGGAAGGAAAAACTACTTACTAAAGTAGGAAAGGAAGTGTTGATCAAGAGTGTAGTGCAGGCCATCCCATCCTATGCAATGGCGATTTTTAAACTACCAGTGTCCATCTGCAGAGCAATTGAAAGGAGAATAGCGTCATTCTGGTGGTAGAAAAGAGATAGTAAACGAGGGGTGCACTGGAAAATTGGGATGCTCTAAAAAGAAGGAAGGATGAAGGAGGGTTGGGTTTTAAAGACCTGATTACTTACAATGAAGCGATGCTTGGTAAACAGGCATGTCACTTACACCACTCCCCAAACGCTTTGTGGGCCAGAGTCTTCAAGGGCATCTATTTCCCATCTGGCGATGTCTGGACTACGCAGAATGGCCAGAGAGCGTCATGGGGCTGGCGGAGCCTCCTGAAGGGTCGAGACACAATCAAAGACGATATAAGATGGGCAGTTGGGGATGGGAAATCCATTAAAATCAGACAGGATAAATGGTTACAAGGGATTATTGAGGGCCAACCAGAACAACAAGAACCTACATGGTAGCTGGTTTGATCAATGATACTACGCGAGAATGGAATCAGCCTCTAATAGAACAGCTGTTTGAAGAAAATATAGCCAACGAAATTTTAGCCATCCCCCTGAGCACGGACCCTAAACCTGATCACATATTGTGGACAGGAAACAGAGCAGGATTATTCTCTGTAAAAAGCGGATATAATAGGGCGTATTTATCAGCTACAAGGAAGAATCAATACCAGGCCTCTTGTTCATACCTGCCTCCACGCAACCTATGGACGCAGATTTGGAGTCTCACAGCACTGCCGAAGATCAGAACTTTCCTCTGGAGTATCTATCAAAACGCGATTCCAACAAGGGAGAATCTATACAAAAGAAAAGTCATCCCGAGATCCTTTATGCCGTTTGTCACACACGGAGTTGAAACCATAGAATATATTTTCTTCTTCTGTCGATGGACAAAACGGATCTGGGAGGATCAGAGGTTGCATGGCATAAATCTCCAGAGAAACATAAAGCGAATAGATCAATGGCTGGTGAAGGTTTTTCAAGAAAAAAGGGAGGTACCTGTACAGGTGTTCATCGGGCTGGTTCTTTGGCAAATCTGGAAGGCCAGGAACTCATGGATCTTTAGGGGAAAACACCCACATCCTCCAGAAATCATCGAGCTCACACAGAACCAGAGTATTACTATGACGCGGGGGATGAAAAACCAGAAGAACAAAAGTCAAGATCAGATCTTACCAGTGCATTGGAACCCTCCGAAAAATCGAGAGGTGAAAATGAATGTAGATGCGTCATGGATGCCAGGAGAGTTCCTTGGATCTGTAGCAGGAATCGCACGAGATGAATCTGGATATGTAGTCGAAGGGTTCGCGGCCGAAGTTAGGGTTTCCTCGGCGTCTCAAGCAGAAGCCGAAGCACTTCTCCACGGGATACGCTATCTGAAGGAGATAAGTTCAAAGCGTGTGGGGAGGCGAAAAGTCGATGGTTCGGTGGACATGTGAGAGCGACGGCTCATCGGTAGTAGACTTTGTGTTGGGCCGGGCCGAGACTCCTTGGAACCTGCGTGAAGTAATCAAATGCTGCCAACAAGAATTATCGCAGTGCAATTATATCACCGTCGGATCCCCGCCCTCGAGATGCAAACCACGCAGCCGACCGGCCGGCACGTCAACATCGAGAAAGGAAATTGCCCGCGAATTGGATGTACTTTCTCCCTCTATCTCTTGTGGATATTTTATGTTTGGACTGTAAGCTGTCGTTGCATTCTAAGACTAAGTAATATAATGCATATATATGCTTTTCGACCAAAAATAAATAAATAAATAAATGTTGTACAATTTCTTATTGCAATATCGAAACATGAAAATGCTATGATTCTTTCTTTTCTTGAGCATAATTCGAGGGCTTTGATAGCTTAATCCAAGTCGAATCTCATGATTTTTCAATCCTCCATGAATTCCCTTGACTTTCCATATGTCTCCGTCGATCAAAGGTGTCAAAACAAATGAAGGAGTCTCCCATTTACAAAGAGAAACGGGCCCTCGTACTTGAACCTAATTGGCTAGTTTATGATATTCCATCAATCTAGTTCAAACTAAGTGGATTTTGGACAAAATTATTTACATTTTCATTTTTTGCTAAACAAATTTGCCTTAAATGATATATGCTACATCTAAAATTAGCGAATTTTTAAAAGAAAAGGAAAATAATTAAAACTAAATGAACTGTGAAGATGCTTGTCTCAACTAAGTTGCAATATTTTTCATTTCAATGTAATGTCTAATTTAGTCACTATTAAGTGATATTTATTCAAATATAATAATAGTTATCCTTCTAATTGCTTCGATTTATTTTTGAATTGAATCAATAAATAATGTATTGATTCCCGTAAATAACAAAAACTATTCTCCAAATTAGATTAATACTCATGTAATAAGATAAATTTATTTTTTATTTTATTTCAAATTTAGGAGATATGCTATATATTTAAAGATACTCTATCTATATCTGTTCTTTTTTCTTCAAATTAAAATCAAGGAGATTAGTCGAAAAAGATAAATGTGGGAGAAGGATAATAGCAACCTGTTTGAAAATATTTTATCTTGTCTATTTCATTGGTGGAATAAGAAAATACTTTCTTTCAATACATTTTTTAAATTTAAGTTTAATAAGTGATATAAGCTTGAAGTTGAAAATGCTAGACTAATGCTAATTGGTCGAATATGAGCCACGTGGAACAATTATGACGTATGTCTTGCCATGTGACAATCACAGAGGTAAAGTTAAGTTCCATATGTACAGGAGCGAGTATTTTATTAGCTCTGGCTTTAACTATAGAGATGGGGAGAGTAACTAATTAGCACGGAATTGTCTTCTTCATTCATGTTCCCTTAAATATACATTTAGTTCGTGGGGGAAAAATTACTGGGCCACCATGCTTTTTTTTTTGTGCAATGGATTGGTTAGCTTTCTCTGAAAAGCTAGGAAGTATTCTAGAAAAATCACTCCTCCTTTGGATGTTCATGTAAAATTTTGTGAAGAAGTTAGGAAAATTATCAAAAAAATTGTAAACCTATTGCGCTGATTTCAATTCAACCCTAAACATTTTAATTTGATCAATTGAATTATAAATCTTTTGACGATTTGCCAATATAGTCTTATAGCTAATTTTGGCCGGAAATCGCTAACATGAACGCCAACTATCTAACATTTAGGACTTTTTTTGTAATTATCCTAAAAGTTACCTTTAAACTTCACCGTGAAGTTGTCCAATAGTATTCTAGAAATTAGAAATAACACTGTTCAAAATATTTTAGCGACTAGAGGGTTATAACTTTAACCTTGTTGCTTATCATTTCAAATTGAATTTTTTAATAAGGCTTAACAAGTGCCCTATGGTATTTTTTAACATTTTACATCTAAAAATCGAAAACTATTTTGAAAATTTTGGGATTGTGACAATGCCCAACTCCTTGGTCGTTGCCTACTTCCTTTCAGACAATAATTTCGCCGTCACATTCAACTAAAACATAAATTGGTCATCCTATCAAGAAAAACAAAGAGACACATAGGTCACCCCATGAGGACCCACTTGGTTAATCAAAATGGAGTGGTTGGTCTAGATCAAAACGGTGAATAAGTTAAAGCAGGAGCAAATAAGTCAGTCAAGATGCAGGAAAAGAAGGAATTTTTCGATTGAATGTACAAAACTCTTCCAATCCATTTCACAAAGAGCACTCGGATCTCGGAAATAACATCACCAGCATCACCTGACGGCTACATTTGATTGTACTATGATCGAGAAGTTGAACCTATTCAGACTCTTTAGGATGAGAACTAGATTTTTGTTTACAAACTTAGGATCTAATGCTTTTCCCTCGTCCATCATATAAAATGAACTGCAGATCCGCAAATGCAGTGATGAAGGCTCCGTCAGTCATTTTGATTCCAAAGGTGACGCCCACTCGGGCTTTGAATCTGGAGGGGAAAGTGAAAAATAACGAGTCTAGGATACATGGAGTGCCAAAACTTGGCACAATGAGCCAATTAAGTGTTAAAAGTTAGAAAAGTGATACTTAAGTGCTAAAATTAGAGCAAAATGGATCGGTTAAGTGCTAACGGCGAGAAAATCCGGCCAAAACACTAATGTGGCGATTTTCCAGCGAGCTAAGTGTAAAACGATGTCGTTTTGCACGCTGACTTGGGTAATTATTAATATAAAATTAATTAAATTAAATTTAAAACCAACAATTTTTTTTTTTTAAAAGGAGGAAGAAGGCAGCCGGCGGCTGAGGGCTCAGTCCCCGCCACCGCCGCCTCCCTACCGTTTAGTGGAAAGAGTTATGGCGTAACCAAGTTTCACATTCAAGCTCCACATTGCGAACATCTTAAATAATCGCTTTGTATATGCGATTTATTAGCACGTAGGTATTGCTTTATTAACAAATAAGCATAGTTCAATTGAGTTCTTAGTTAGAGTAGCATATTACTTGGATTTGATATCGTTTTCAATTAATTGTTAGGAATACGAGTACATTGGCTTGAGTAATCACTATAGGCTGATTTTTAGCTTTTCTAGGTGAGTGGTGCTATCTCTTCTAAAAATTTGTAAACTCATGTTTTCAAATGATATATACTTAACATGTTATGAGATATGAACAAGCATGTTTGTTACGTAAAATTTGGATTGGGTAATTGCCACGTTTTGGTATTTGTAAATGGTGCAAGAACTAGTTGGTGGAAAAAAATATTTTGTATGAGGAACAAAGTTGAGAAATATTATATATTATGGGTTCGCGAAACCTTTTTATGAAAATTTTTTGATTTTGAGAATGTTTTATGAAAAATATTTTTGATGGATAAGTTGAGTTGCAAAAACTTTTGGTGATATATGAAATGATTTCTAGATTTGACTTTATGGATTGGTATTGATGCTCAATATAATTATGAGCCTAGTAAGGGGCTTGTGAGTATGTGCATACTAGTTTAGGATATTATTGTAGGTCAAGTCACCGGCTAATAATAGGTGGAGAACTAACCAATGGGGGAATCTTGGTCGTTTTATCATGAATTAGATATTTGAGCATAAGTTTGGTCAATGGAATAAACCATTAACATGTGATTTGAGTTTTGTCAATAGATTGACATGTGATTGAGATTAGTCGATGAAATAGACCATTAAAGTGTGATTAAATGAGAGTAATCAATGAAATAGACTATTGATAGTTGATTTGTTACTTTGAAGTGATCTTATTATTGATTTATAAGTAAAAGGGTCCGTTTTAAAGATATTATTTACTTTTGATATATTGCAAATATAATACACTAGCTTTGGGATTGATGAATGGTAATATCATGTTTATAAAGGAGCATAGTAAATGTTTGGTTTGCTTAGAAGAGATGCACTACTTACTGAGTCGTGGTTGCTCACCCCTCTATTTTCCAATCTTTTTCAAGTTCTTCAACTAGCGTCAAGTAGTATGAGAGCGATATCAACGATGGGACTTTTGGGAGTTGGATTATGATTGTTTAAGGTTGCGTTTTTTGGATGGAAGGACAGACGTGTCATTCCCCATTCTTGATGGTTTTGGGATGTGACGATTGCGTTCAGATCTCCTTTGACAGCGATCTGCCATCCGCAATTTTTTTTTTTCAAAAGTCAACCACTTTGTCTCTAGGATGCTTGCTGTTTTAGTAAATAACGAGTCCCTTTGACTCATCTTAGAGGGTTTGTTTTGGCCGGGCTTCATTCTACTTGGTATACAAAGAACATTTAGCCACATTAATCCTTGTATTCTTTGATAAGCTGATGATATCTCACAATTTAAATGGATCGAGTTGTTAACTTGCACTTTCAGCTCTACAAAAATCTGACCAGAAGCAGAGATGCCTGTAGAGAACTTATTGCATGATCACATCCAATCCATGTATTAATGTTTATAAACACGTCTAGTTACATATTTTGCTGCCATGGCAATTTGATAGTTGTGCCGAGCACCTTGACTTCGGCCTCCATGACCCATAAATGATCCGTTTGGCATTCCCGGACAGTTTTCAATGGCATGAAAGACGGCCAACTCCATTCGCATGCGGAGCTACTGAACCAACTGGTAGCAACTGCAAAGCAATGACAGTTATTCATGTAGCAGAGAAGTTATTCATGTAGCAATTGAAAATTTCTATGCACACGGACGTTCTTTTTATCACAAATAAGAGAGAAACTCCTGCAACACATGAACTATAGGGGGTTATATTTGAGGGGACATACCGGGATTGGCTTCTCTTTATATCTCGAACGAAGCCATTCTCACCGTTGAAGATTTAACTTGATCCGAAGTCTCAGGGGTTTGATTAAATGATGGTTGTAGAGGTAATCAATGACGGTTGTTTATCATGGCAGCTTTTGTTCTTCGTTTCCATGGTGCAGTTGCTTCATTCTCTTGCTTTTCACAGGTTGCTTTATCCTGAAATTGTACCATTTGAGATGGGCGAGGGGAAGAACGGTTTGACTCTATCCAAATTCTTTGCTTTTCCATCTTTGTCAATTCTTCACTAGATTCTCGAGTTCTTGCCTGGCCAGACAAACATAGAAGGACGAAACTTTGGGCTTTAGCTTGTGACTTTCAATATACATTTGACAATATGGCAAGTATATAAGAGTAAAGTTCGATATACGCATTCAAAGAATTTCTATGGTCCAATATAGAAAAGCATGGCAGCAGTCCCGTTCAATCTTAGCCGTTAAATTAAGAGAGAATTAATTTCAATGGACAAATGATTGTTAGAGAAGATGGGAATTCATTCACGTTAAAGGAAAATTATCAATTAGAAGATCATCGATTTCGCTATCGATTAAAGAAAATCACGATATATGAGGATGATTATTCATTGACAAGGCCCCAAAATTTAATCACGAAACTAGGGAAAAAAAATTTTAAGCTGCTTGCCATGCTTTTTCTTATCAATTTCTTGACCATACTGCTATAATTTCCCTTTTTATTTTCCATGGCAATTTTTTCACTAAAGTTTTTCGTCAGTCCAACCTAAAGAACAATATACCCTTTTCTTCGTACCGAGATCTGCAAGAGTGCACTCAAATTTAATAACAATAATGATAATTTTCATCTTTCGTACCTATATTAAAGACGGAGATAAACGAACTAACCCGTAGAAATTAACCTGATATAAACTCCACTAACATATTTTTAATCTTTCTTACTTTTATCATTTTTTAATACTTTTATCGAATTTCCTTTATCCTGCTACCTATTTCATCAAGAGAAAAACTATCTAAAATCCAAATTGCCTTAATAATCATGAAATGCAATTTCCTAAACTATATGAACGCCAATTGAATGAAACTCAACTAAATCTAAACCTCAGACCTAACTAGGCTTGCATTTTCCTATCTTTCATTATTATTTTTCTGTTATTACTTCTTTCCGTAGTTAAATATTATTTTTTATTTTCGTTTTTCGTTTTTCGTTTTTTTTTTTTTGCCTATTTTCCTTCTTTCTTCTTCGGTCCTTCTTTCCCAGAATCCACGAGCCCTCACGACTCTCTTACCTCTCTTATGCTTTTCCTTCACTGAATACCTCCATGAAAGCATCGAACGACATCCAGGCAAAAAACAAAAGAAACATGTATGTTGAGTGACCCTCTCGGTAATTACTCTTCTCAGTTATTTATTTATTATTATTATTATTTTATTTTTTTGAGATGCAAACAACAAACACAAATTAAAATCTAGAAAAAATACTTAAAAACTCATTTGGTTAGACAACATTACTATATGACAGAGATTCAGGCTTTATACGTCGATCCACACACGGCTGAGAAGGTAACAAAGTCAATCAGGATTGAAGACTAAATGTACAATGAGACCAGAGATAGAAATGAATGAAAACAACATCATGGATTAAGCAGGTTCAGGTTCAGGAGGATGCTTTTTAGTTGTGTATGCAATTTCATTCAAGCATTTTCACAAACATTTGGTGATCGGTTTCTCTAACGGGTTTGGGCCCTGGACCAAATTGAGTAACGGCTAAGCTTAAATTTATTTTTATACATTCGATGGGCCTAGGTAGTGTTGAAACAAATCAAAACCGGCCTATGTGAATCGGAACACACGATGGACACTTCAATGAGTATAAACTGATGGATTTGGCGGATCTGGGCCACGATTTGGGCTTCAAGGCTGCTCTTGTGGGCTGCAAGATCGGACCAAGACTGAATTGAGCCTTTGTTCTTTTTACTGGTTATTTATTTTTTCATTTCTACATAAATGTACACTCGATCTATCAACTAAAATGCATATGTCAATAAACACATCCAATCCATGTATTATTGTCGTGAGGAAAGAACTGCAGGTGATTGTCTGTTTATGAACACATCTAGTACATATATTTGCCATTATGGCAATTTGCTAATTGTGCCAACCACCATGACTTCGGCCTCAATGACGCATCGATCATTCTTCACGCTTTCTTGAACCATTTTCAGAGGCATGAAAGATGGCCAACCCCATTCCGAGATGGAGCAACTGAACCATCTAGTAAGAACTAGAAAGTTGCAAAGACAAATCAAGAGAGCAGAATATTACAATTGGGAAATATGAGAAATTTTAGCGGTTTCTAATTGTACAGACTACATGAACAAATTGAATTTGGTCCTTACTAACAGCCTAACAGGTGCAATTTAATTAGCGTTGTACTTTGGAATTACTCTGGACTTTCTGTATACAATGGCCTTGAAGTGGCTCATCCACTTATGAGGACAAACACTCACCTTCCGGCTGATGGAGTACAACATTGTTTTGGCTTTTCGACCGAATGATGAACCTCACGTTCACTTTCTCACCAGAAGCCAAATTTTCTGAATTATATAACTAGAGAAACATCGAAAGGTTTTTGCCCTTGTTATCCAAATTACCACGAGGGCATACCCAAACCCTCCTGTGAAAAGATTGAAAATAGCGATAAAAAGATAGGACAAACGATAAATCAACAAAAACAGAAGTTTATCATTGAAAGGAATTTCGTAAATAGGAGCTACCATTCATGGACTCCAATAGTGAACACATCAAAGTATCGATATTCAGACCCCAAAAAGCTTGGGAGGCTCGATATCTTCCATTCATAAGTATACGGTGTGCTCTCCAGCATCCTCATACGTCACCAACTCTCGAGCTCTTGATGACGAAAACCTCTACTCCGAAGACATAGGTGTCATCCACCAAGTACCCATTTGACGGGTTGGTGGAAATTTTTAATGGTATGTATCTCGGAACTCCCCATCGGGCTTTCAACGCATGAAGCCTCGTAACTCTCCCTTCAATTCACAAGCGAAGATTCGTCGATTCGACATTAGTATCTAGAAGGAGACAAATATCTTACCTTTTGCTGTCATTACTGAGCTTTTTACCTTGTTCAATTAAATATCTATCGTGGATTTGATCGTATAAAGAGAAGCTAACGGCCACGTGAATTGCCCCACCAGGTTGGAAAGCACTGGTCCCAGAAACTGCCAGATATATGGAGATGTGATCTTCACCATTTCGGCTCTTGTCTCCATTGGGATACAGGATCAATTTCCTACAAAATCAAGATGCTTTTGTGAATTCGAGCCTAGAACGTACATGAAGAGTTCCTGGTTATGAATTCGCAATAATTATTCTTAGAACTTGCGAAATGCTACAACTTTTTATTGCTGAATCTGTAGAAAATTATTCACATAAATAATTAATTAATAAAAAAAAAATCGGATCCATATATAACTGTAAAACACCAAAATCAATAAGCACAGTGGAACCACCGCGCATGCGGTGGCCAATTGGATAAGCGCTCCATGATCCTGCGAGGAGGAGAGGAGTTCGAATCCCGTGGCCGCACGGGATCTTAAGTGCGACGTCGGGGTGGTGGGTCCTCCGCTTAGCGTCGCCTTTGGGGTTTGCTTGCCATTTGTCGAACTTACGGGGTTCCCTAGGTCATCAAAAAAAAAAAAGCACAGTGGAATTAAAACGTACCTGTTTAAGCCATTACTTCACTTAAAGAAAAATAAATCAACTTGATAATCAGAGATCTATTGGAATGCCATATCTTCCTCTCTATGACCTATTTCAGTATAGCAACTTTTAATGGGTTTAAGCAACTGATAGGTATAACCTACCCTTTTATAGGCTAAAGAGGGGACATAACAAACCCTAATCAATAGCATGTCAACTGGGTCCCTCCCATTACGGATTTCAATTAAACACAATTGCCAATACTTTATTATTCAACTAGGCCAATTATTAATAGATGTCAATACCCAATTTAATAAGATTACTCAAGAATTTAACAAATATTGAAATATCCATTAACCCAATTATTTAAAATAGAAAATTAATTAATTAATGTAAGCTCATATTATAGGAAATTTCCTACATTCTCCCACTTGGGCTACATTAATTAACTTATTTTATATTGAAAACGACATTATCGGGTTAATAATTGAAAATTTTGTTTTATGTGTCCACAACTTTAAAAAATAATATTCCAATAATGGCATCTCAAAACCAATCTAATCCTATAAAACCTCAGTGTAGGATTATGGAGATCAATGTGTTAAGAAAATACCACAACATATGACATTCCATAATCACATATAATAATCGTTGTATTTTCATGGATTATGGGCCTAGTAGTGTAGTAAAAACTAGTGACAACATGTGATTAAAATATACACTATTTTTTATCGGTCATCAATGTAATTTCTCAACGACAAGAAACTACACTAGCACAATTTCTAAACAACATAAAATTGCACGACTATGTCACAATCTAACATGAGATCTCATAATTAGTAACATCCAATCGTCTATAAACTAAAGTTTGTTAAAGATGCTGTTTTATATTTCTATTTCTCAGTCAACAGGAGAAAAGATAACAATAGAATTAACAATGATGATCATTGAAAATAAATGTTTTAATAGACATCATGAAAGTATTATCAGTTTGCATATGATTATAATATCCAGAAATACAAATTATATGGCTCTTACTAACAAAATAAATTAAAAGAATCTAAAACACCCATATTCTTCACATGTTCTTTAAACAAAATGGGTCGTAAGCTTTTTATTAGAGAATCAGCCAACATGGACTCAGTTATGATATTCTCGATCACAATGTCACCCTTTTTTTACCAAGTCCTTAACAGTATAATATTTGATCTCCATGTATTTGGACACATTAATGATCTTGTCATTCTTGGAATAAAACACAGTTGCAGTGTTGTCACAGTAGATCACCATAAGTCTAACAATAGAGTCCACAACTCGCAATTCTAAAATCAAATTTTTGAGCCAAACAACTTGAATTGATGCACCGTAACACACTACAAACTCAGCATACATTGTATAGTTCGTAATCAAGGTTTACTTTGTGCTCTTCAAAGAAATAGCACCTGTAGCCATCATAAAAATATATCCAGAAGTTGATTTTCTGTTATCCAAACAACTAGCAAAATCGGTATTTGAATATCCAATTACCTTTAGGTCCTTTATTCTGCTATATACAAGCATGAAATATTTTGTTTGTTGTATATATCTCATAACCTTTTTAGTTGCAACTCAATGTTCATGACCTAGATTCGACAGATATCTTCCAAAAGTATTCACAACAAAAGCAATATCAGGTCTGGTACATACTTGTGCATATATAAGATTGCCAACTACACTAGCATATGGAACATTTTTTATTACTTCTTTTTCAACATCATTCTCGAGGTATTGTTCTATGCTCAATTTATCTTCTTTTACAACAGGAGCTTCACCTGACTTACAGGTTTGCATATTGAATCTTTTCAAAACACGATCTATATAACTTTTCTGAGATAATCCAAAAACCTTCTTAGATATGTCACGATGAATCTCAATACCTAGAAAAAAAAAAAAAAGAGGCTTCTCCAAGATCTTTCATATCAAACTTTGTAGATAGAAAACTTTTTGTGTCATTCAATAGAATAATATCTCTACTAGCAAGTAAAATGTCATCTATATAAAGTACTAAAAAAATATATTTATTCCCACTTACTTTCATGTAGATGCATTGATCAAATTTGTTTTCTTCAAAACCAAATGATCTCACAACCTTGTGAAATTTCAAGTACCACTGACATGATGCTTGTTTGAGACCATAGATATACCTCTGAAGTTTGCACAGCATATGCTCCTTTTCGACTTCTTAAACCCTTCAGGTTGTTGCATAAATACTTCTTCATCCAGATCTCCATTTAGAAAGGATGTCTTGACATTCATTTGGTGAAGCTCTAAGTCAAAATGAGCCACAAATATCATGATTATCCGAAAACAGTCTTTAGTGGACACTGGAGAAAAGACTTTGGTATAATCAATGCATTTTCTCTGTGTGTATCCCTATGTGACTAACCTTGCCTTGAATCTCTCTATGTTGCCTTTATTGTCTTTCTTGGTTTTGAATACCTATTTGCAACTAATCAATTTATGCTCATAAGGTAAATCAACAAGTTCCTATACTTGATTAGTTGACATGAAAATCATCTCGTCCTTCATTGTTCCTAACCATTCATTTGTCTAATCACTATTAAGAGTTTTCTTGAAGGTTGCCGGATTAACTATATTTCTAATATCAAAATCAGCTTCTCCAAGATAGACATGATAATCATTTAGAGATGTTGGTCTTCATTGTTGTTGTGATCTTCGCACAGACATTTTTAGAGTTGCATTATTCATTTGGGGAATTTCGTTTTTAATAGGAGAATTTACCGTCATATATCCAGTATCTGCTTCTTGCTGAATTTCCACTCTGCATGACTCTCGCATAGAATTATCATTTAAGATGGGCAATGGACTAGAGACTGTTGTGTTTGAGGAGAACCCCTTTCAGCAACATTTAATTCCAGGAATTTGATTGTTTGGGATTTAACGATTCTAGTGCCACGAGTAGGACAATAGAACCTATACCTTATGGAATGATTAGGGTATTCAATAAAGTAACATCTAGTAGTATTGGGTTCAGACTTCTTCTGAGAAGGATCGTAAATTTTCACCTCTGCTGGACAATCCCAAACTCGAAAATGATCGAAGCTTGGTTTCCTCCCTATCCACAATTCAAAAGGTGTTTTCGGCACCAATTTACTAAGTACACGATTCAATATATAAGTAGTTGTTTTAATTGCATCACCCCATAAGTATTCAGGCAAATTAGATTTGCCCATCATACTTCGTTTCATCTCCATGAGTGTGCGATTACGCCGTTCAGCTACAATATTATGTTCATGACTCCTAGGCATTGTATACTGAGCGACAATACCACAGTCCTGCAAATATTTAGCAAACGGTCCCATTTGTTGTCCAGTTTCGATATATCGCCCATAATATTCACCACCTCGATCAGATTTGACAATCTTGATAATTTTTCCCAATTGTTTCCCGACTTCAGTGCGAAACACTTTGAACATTTCAAGAGTATCAGTCTTCTCCTTAATTAGATAAACATAACAATAACAAGAGAAATCATCAATGAATGTGATAAAGTACTTATTTCCACACGAGGTGGTTGAGTACGGCCCACTAATATCCGTATGAATTATTTCTAATAGATTTTGACTGTGAGTAGTGCCTTTCTTCTTGGTTTTAGTCAATTTTTCCCTTACACAATCAACACAAGTCTCAGTATAATCTAAGTGAAGAGGAGGAACAATATCAACCTTGATGAGTCGCTTCACCCTTTCTTTGGAGATATGCGCTAATCACTTATGCCATAGCAATGAAGATTTGATTAAAGATCTCTTAATAACATTATCCTCGACATTGAAAGAAAAATATGGTCTATCGGGAGATAAGGATAATCGATATAATCCATCAGACAAAACACAATTCCTAATAATTCCAGAATCATAACTCAAATCCACTCTTTTATTCGCAAAATAAAGTTTTGTCAAGCGAAGAAAGAGATATTAAGTTTCTCCTAAAACAAAGAATATAAAAGACATTTTTCAAAATAAGTTAAAAACTAGAGTCTAAATTCAAAACAATTTTCCCTATGCGCTCCAATTCAACTCCAATATTGTTTCTAACTTTAAGCTTTGATTCCCTCAAACTTGGATTCCTTAGATTTGTGAGACCCTGTAAGGTAGTAGTTACATGAACAGTAGCACTAGAATTAAGCCATCAAGAATCCAAAGGAACATCAACTAGATTTGATTCAAAACAAACCAACAACTCACCTTGGTGACTTTTTTTCTTGCTTTTAGTCAAGCTTGGAACTTGTAGCAATTGGTTCTCTTGTGACCCTGCTTCTTGTAGTGAAAATACTTGAAAACTTTTATCTCTATTTCTCCTATGATTCTCATTTTTCTTGAAGTCTTGGTATTTCTTTGGATCATGAGCATTTGACTCTTTAGACTTCCATTTTCCTTTATATGAATTTAACTTGGCATTGACAACTAAGTGGGCGGACTCATACTTCTCATTCTTTAACTTTTTTCCTCAATCACACATTTGGTAATCAAAGCATTGACGCTCCATATCTCATTCTGAGTGTTATAAGCAGTCTTAATTTAACTAAATTCAGTTGGTAGAACATTTAAGGTGTGATGCACAATATAATTTTTAGAAATGACAATTTCATGGGCCTTAAGTTTGGACTGAATGTGGACCATCTTCAATATAAATTCTAAAACACCTATAACAGCATCATACATCATGTTTGTTAACTCACTCAGCAAGTTCCTAGGTTCAGCCTTATCTAAGACTATATTTTTCTCTCACTGCTTCAAGGAACTATCTCGCATTCGTATCTTCCAACAAACCACTAATGAGATACTCAGCAATGGACCTCTTCATAGCAATGAGGGTTAGTCGGTTAGATTTTTCCCATCTATCATAATGGGTCTTTTGATCTGCAGTACTTTGATCACTGGGCTTGGAAGGTTCATCCTCATGTAGAGCCAAATCCATATCCACAATGCCCAAAGCAAACTCTATATCTTGCTTCCATCTCTTGAAGTTTGATCCAAATAACATTTCAACCGTGGCATTGTTGTTGTTTATAACAAAGGTAACTGTTTGTCACACATAATGCAATAAGATCAATTATGGGCAATAAACAATTCAACAAAAATAATTAGTACATTGTAAAATCCCCTTTAGGCATAGTGTATAATGTACCATTATTTTCAGTAGCATGAAGTTTGTAAAGCAATAATAAGGAGAATTACATATAATTGTCAAGGATCCATGTCCTTTGAGTAGACAAATCCTTTAAATTATGCATCTCCATAATATCAATATAGAGGGGAATTACATCTAATTTTCAAAACATTTATCCCCTTTGGGCAGATAAATATTTTTCAATTATACATCCCCATCTTTTAAATTTGGGAATTAATCTTCATGCTATTTTCCAAATTAATATACACAATAATCTCATTTGGGTGAGTTATTGTATATGCTAATTTTTATCAATAGGAAACTCCAAAAATTTATGCCTAAAATTTATTGAACAATATGAAGCACTTTACAATATGTGCCTCCCAAAATCATATGGCATTTTATCAAACAACAATTTTTGCCACATTATTATTGTTGTTGTTGTTGTTGTTGTTGTTAAATGTTTCGGACTCTCCCGCGGGCCCTGACCCGTGAGCAGCCTTTCGGACCCTCCCGCGAGCCCTGACCTACGAGCAGCCCAAATCGGATCGCAGGGCCAAACTCGCGAGGCCCAAACCAAAATAGACCCGCGAGGCTCAAGATTCACTAGAGTCTTCCCCCTTTGTTTGCACTACAAGCCCGCACGACCTTTAGGGCCAATAGAAAGATTCTAGGCGTGAGCCCAGAATTAGCAACAAAGGAAAAAAAATAAAAAATACAATGGGATGGGCTTACGCTTTATATAGGCCCGGCCCAACTGGAGGTCTTCTTCAACCTCCAGTCGGGTCCCAAAATACTTGCAAACCGGGTCACACAACCCAATTTCGACCCGAAACTCCAAAAACACACAATATGGTTGATTTTTGATGAAATTCTTTCATGGGTCTTGCTTCTAACATCGTTATAAATTAATTAGAGTGAATTAAACGAAGAAAAAACGAGAAAATCTTCCATATTCAAGCTTCAAAAAATTCGGATCTAACACCCATGGCCGAAATTTGTTTTTCTCTTGTTTAAGCCAAAAAAAAAAAAAAAAAAAAAACTTACCTTAATACAATCAAAAGATGATAATACCCATGTAATAATTTACAACGAACATTAATCAATTGTATGTAATTTATAAATTCTAGAACTTTTTTTTATGTATAAACTCTAGAATTTCAAATTCAAAATTCTCACTCAATTTTCAACGAAATTATACAAATTATATATGGTTGGAAAGATCTCGACATGTAGAACAAAAACCCTAAGGTTTCAAGGTCAATCGAGCAAAAAATCCACACGAAAAAATAACGCCAATATTCGGTTCAAAGAGGAAAAATTTGAATCTATTCATAAAAAGAAAATAATTTTGGGTTCTACAATCATATATAACTTGCTCTAATACCACATGTAGAAAATTATTCACATAAATAATTAATTAATCAAGAACAATCGGATCCATATATGACTGTAAAATACCAAAATCAATAAGCACAGCGGAATTAAAACGTACATGTTTGAGCCATTACTTCACTTGAAGAAAAATAGATCAACTTGATAATCAGAGATTTATTGGAATACCATATCTTCCTCTCTATGACCTATTTCGGTATAGCAGATTTTAATGGGATTAAGCAACTGAGGTATAACCTACCCTTTTATAGGTTAGAGAGGGGATCTAGCAAACCATAATTAATAGCGTGTCAACTAGGCCCCTCCCATTACGGGTTTCAGTTAAACACAATTACGTACACTTTACTGCTCAACTAGGCCCGTCCTTAATAAATGCCAATACCCAATTCAATAAGATTACCTAAGGGTTTAACAAATATTAGAATATCCATTAACCCGATTATTTAAAATAGAAAATCAATTAATTAATGTAAGCCCATATTATAGGAAATTTCCAATAGAATCAACATTTATTTTCACAACAATCTCTTCATCATAAAAAAAGAATACCTTATCCTATATGAATTTACAAGACTATAAAGGGTTCGAACATCATACTCTTGAGCAGTAACAGAAATTATATGCTTGTAAAGTATTTAAACCATATTCTCGAAGAAAGGGTCAAATTTAGAGCATTGCCGTAGGATTCCGAATGAGGAACAATATCTTCAAAAATTGATTGATCAATGTTTTTTGCTGGCAATGTGGAACCACTGTATGTAGTTCTTTTGATGCCTCTGAATGTGAAAATGTGACGTGGAGACTAGAGAGAAGAGAAATTAACCATTTATAGCCTCCTACTTTGAACTCATTTGATTCATACTTCTCCTTATTATTCTTCACGAACAAAGAGAAAGACTTAATCTTGAGCACATAATGCGTCAGTGCAACATATCTAATCTCCTTCGTCGTTACTGCATCGACCAAAACCAGAAAGAAAAGAAAAGAAAAAACTAATCAACCAACGAGTTCTTATAGTTTCTTCAAGCCTGAGTGTAAATTATATCCAAGACTCCAAAGTTATTCGTGTAGCGATTGAAAATATCTATGTACACAGACGTTCTATTTACCACAAATAAAGAGAAACTCTTGCAACATGGGGATTATATGGGGTTATATTTGAGGGGACGTACCAAGGTCGGCGTCTCTGTGTATCTCGAAAGAAGTCATTTTCAATGTTGGAGATTTGCAACTCAATCCAAAGTCTCAAGGGTTGATTGAATGATGGTTGTTAGAGGTAATCAATGAAGATTATTTATCATGGCAACTTTTGTTTGTCGTTTCTAAGGTGCAGTTGCTTCATTCTATGCTTTTTGTAGTTTACTTTATTATGAAATTGTACCATTTGAGAGTTCAGAAGGGCAAAGGGAAGAACGGTTCGAATTTATCCAACTTATTTGCTTTTTCCATTTTTATCAATTCATTAGATTCTTGGATTCTTGTTTGGCCAGAGAAACATAACGACGAAACTCAGGGTTTTAGCTTGTGACTTTCAATATATATATATATATGATAAAAAGGAAAGTATATACAAGTAAAGATCGATGTACTTATTCAAGAAAATTCTTGCAACACGGGAATTATATGGGGTTATATTTGAGGGGACGTACCAGGGTCGGCGTCTCTGTGTATCTCGAAAGAAGTCATTCTCAATGTTGGAGATTTGCAACTCAATCCAAAGTCTCAAGGGTTGATTGAATGATGGCTGTTAGAGGTAATCAATGAAGATTATTTATCATGGCAACTTTTGTTTGTCATTTCTAAGGTGCAGTTGCTTCATTCTATGCTTTTTGCAGTTTGCTTTATTATGAAATTATACCATTTGGGAGTTCAGAAGGGCAAAGAGAAGAACGGTTCGAATTTATCCAAATTATTTGCTTTTTCCATTTTTATCAATTCATTAGATTCTTGGATTATTGCCTGGCTAGAGAAACATAACGACGAAACTTAGGGTTTTAGCTTGTGACTTTTGATATATATATGATAAAAAGGAAAGTATATACAAGTAAAGATCGATGTACTTATTCAAGAAAATTCTATTGTCCAATAAAGAGAAGCATAGCAGCAGTCCCACTCAATCTTAACAGTTAGATTAAGAGAGAATTAATTTCGACGGACAAGTGATCATTAGAAGAGATGGAGAACTCATGCACGTTTCACTATAAATTAAAAAAAAAAAAAAAAAAAAAAAAAATCACGCTACACGAGGATGATATTCATTGACAAGGCCTCAAAATTTAATCTTAGAGAAACAGAAATTTAAGACTATTAAAATTTCCCTTCTTATTTTCTAGGGCAATTTTTTTCCATTAAAGTTTTTCGTTGGTCCAACCTAAAGAGCAATCAACCCTTTTATTCGTACCGTGATCTACAAGAGGGGATCCAAATTTATTAATAATAATAATAACACTATTTGTAATCATGATAATAAAAGAAACTTCTCTCTAAGCCCAAAATAATAATAATAATAAAAGAAAATATGAAATTTGAGATCGAAAATCCAAATCAAAGTTCTTGATACTTCAAAAACAAGGAAACCTTTCGCTTGGCCCACTTCCATCACCAATCCACATTCGTATAAAAACCAAAACTTTGAGGTTCAATCCAACCATAAAAGCTTCATCATCCAAATCTCTGCTCACCTCATCTTTCATCTCTGCGCCATGTGGCTTGCCACATGGCAATCACAAACGCAAAGTGAATTGTCATATGTGAGCACATAAGCGAACATTATTTCAGTTCTAACTTTGTATATTTATTGGATGGCTGGCATTTTGCACAAGCATATACTTGTAAACATATCTTTACATATGTGTTTGCACAAATTAAATTCTAGATCAGAAAATGTAGATGAAATGTATTTGTTTCAATGAATGTTGTACAATTTCTGATTGCAATATCGGACCATGACAATTCTATGATTTTTTCACTTCTTTATAGCACAATTCGAGGGCATTGATGACTTAATTCAAGTCCAACCTCAAGAATTTTCAATCCTCCGAGAATTCCCTTGACTTTCCATATGTCTTCGTCGATCAAAGGTGTCAAAACAAATGGAGGAGCCTCCCAATAATAGAGAGGAAGAGATCCTCATACTTGAACCTAATTGGCTAGTTTTTCATTTTCCCTCTATGATTTTGGATTAAACAAATGTGCAATAAGAGAGCCTCATACTTGAACCTAATTGGCTAGTTTTTCATTTTCCATCTATGGTCTTGGATTAAACAAATGTGCAATCTAGTTCAAACTAAGTGGATTTTGGACAAAATTAATGGCATTTTCGTTTTCTCCTAAACAAATTTGCTTCAAATGATAAAGGCTACATTTAAAATAATGAAATTTTTAAAGGAAAAGTTAAAACTAAATGAAATGTGAAGATGCTTTGTCTCAACTAAATTGCAATATTTTTTCTTTTTAATGTAATGTTTAAGTTTAGTTTATATATATATATATATTGGTAGAAAGTTTAGTTAATATTAAGTGACATATTGTTGGAACCAAAATTAGCTCATTGGGCTTCAGGAGTTGTAAAGGGAAAAGCTTGGCCCAATATGCGGAGATCAAAAGAAAGTGGGCCGGAACACTAACAGTCAGGGATTAATGGTTTCGAATAATGCAAAAGGGCCTTATCGAAACCGAAGAGGTAAGAATGGGAGCGATTGCAGGAGTCGGTATCAGTAGGAATATTGGCAAAACAGGACAGTTACTGATTAGAAAGCGCTATTTCCCGAATATTGTAGATATCGAAATGGTAACCGCTAAGAGGCAATTACCCATGGAAAACCACAATAAATTTTGAATAGGCATGGTTGTAAGGGACCCTTTTGCCAAATCGACAATCAATCAGTTTGCTTTTCAGTCGTTATATTTCATTCTATTGTACTTTTACATTCAACTGCATTTTGCATTTCTCCCATTTCCTTATACTTTACTTTTGCCATAGTTTAGATCTGTTGCTTCCTTTCCGAAGCGACACGGGATCTGTTACAAATAATAAAATTGAAGGTCTACCATCTTCGGTGAAAGATTTTGTTGATGAGTTATTCCCCGGCGAACATCTTTTTGGCATGGCTAGTGAGACAATTGTGTTCCGCTCTTAAGAAGTGTTGATGGCAAAAATAAGGAACAAGAAGAGTCGCAGGAGAGAGAACCATCCCTTCTGAGATCTCAAGTCAAAATCCAACCTCTGTTGAAGGTGTCGATACGAGTACTAATGCTGAAGACATTCCCTAGTGAACACATATATTCAAATAATAATAGAAGTTATCCTTCTAATTGCTTTGATTTATTTTTGAATTGAATCAATAAAAAAAATGCATGGATTACCGTAAATAACAAAAAACTATTCTTCAAATTAAATTATACTCATGTAATAAGAAATAATTTTATTTTTACTCTTATCTCAAATTCAAATGATAGGATATATATATATATATATATATATATATATATATATATAAAGATACTTTACCTATACCTATTTTTTCCTTCAAATTTAAAATCAAGGAGATTAGTCGAAAAACATAAATGTTGGAGAAGGATAATAGAAATTTGTTTGAAAATATTGTATCTTGTCTATTTCATTGGTGGAATATGAAAAATACTATCTTCTAATTCACTATTTAAATTTAAATTTAACAAATGACAGAAGTTTGAAGTTGAAAATGCTAGACTAATGCTAATTGGTCAAATATGAACCGTGTGAGACAATCATGAAATATGTCTTGCCACATGACAATCATAGAGGTAAAGTTAAGTTCCATAGGAGCGAGTATTTTATTAGCTCTGACTTTAACTAGAGATATGGAGAGAACTACTAATTAGCACGAAATTGTCTTCTTCATTCATGTTTCCTTGAAATTACATTTAGATTGTGAGGGAAAAAACTAGGGGGCCATCATGGGTCTTTTTCTGTGCCATGGATTGGTTAGCTTTCTTAGAGAAGTTGGGGAGTATTCTAGATTAATCACTTCTCCTTTGGAAGTTTATGTAATATTTTCTAAAGAAGTTACTGAGAAAATGATAAAAAAAAAAAAGTCTTCAACCTATTCCATTTATGTTAATTCAACCCCAAATCTTTCAATTTGGCCACTTGAATCATAAACCTATTGAAAATTTGCCAATATAATTCAAGTAGTTAAATTTAACTTGAAATCGCTACCATGAATGCCAACTATTAAACATGGCGCGGTCGGCCCTCGCGTGAACAATTTTTGCAATTTTTTTTCCTTAAGTCGACCACAAGGAGGGGCTCACTAACAGGAGGTGATGGTCGCCCTTGGTTGCCACAAGCGAGCCTAGGCAAGGGCAGCCCTCACATGAGACCAGCCAAAAAAAGCAAAGTAAGGAAACACATTAAAAAGAAAATAAAAGAAATAATAAAGATGAGAAAAGTTAAAAAAAAAAAAAATTGTAAGAAAATGTCTACATGAACACCAGTTGGACCATATAAGATCATGGGTACCTATGTTAGTTTATCAAAATGATTATATCGACAAATCGCCAAAACTTTTAAGACTTAATCAGCCAAATTAAAAGGCTTATAAGTAAATTAACATAAATGTCATAAGTTTTTAACTTTTTTGGTAATTATCATAAAAGTTACCTTTGAACTTCTCCATGAATGTGTCCTATAATAACTAGAGGATTAAAATTCTAACATGGTCACTTATCATTTCGAATTGAAAATTCTTAATAAGGCTTAACAAGTGCCCTAATGTACTTTTCAACATTTTACATTTAAAAATCGAGAACCATTTTGAAAATTTTGAATTGTGACATCGCTTAAAGGGTGTCAAAAACCAAATTGAAACTTGAACTGAAAATTACAAGTTTTTGGGTTTGGTTTTTGGTTCAGCTCGGGTAGCCAAAAACCAAACTTTTTTTTGGTCGGTTCAGTTTGATTTAGTTCGGTTGCCCAAACCGATCCAAAGTAAGTTCGGTTTATAATGAGAGAGATACAAAGACATTTATTATGTGAGGGAGATCTTGAGTGGTCCCCCACATGCAGTCCCAGGACCAACTTTTCTGTCCTCATTGCTTCATTTGACTTTCCCTACTACTCCATCCCTTCTTCTGCCGTGTTACGAGCGTGGAGTGGGTTCACGAGCCGTTGGCAATGGCCGTTCTCGCTGTCCTTTTCTCCTTCGTCGTCGCCAAGCCTGTGCTAATGGCCGTGGCTGGCGACGACGTTCGCAATATCGAAAGTGAGCCAGGTAAGGGCACTGATCACGTTTCCGTGTTGGAAGATGTGAAATTCGAAGCAAGGTTGAGTTCTCAATGCTTAGAGAGCGAGAAGGGAGACGCCGAGGAAGCTTGGAACTGCAGGTAAGGTCGATCGATTTGAACTAGAGATCGCTCCCACAGAATCTTCGAGTCTCCAGATCTGGAGGCGTCTCCACCAAATCGAAGGAGATGATTCCGACGACGACGAGACGCCGAGGTCCTGCACAGTGGGCGGCCGAGAGTGATGGTGCTGGTGGCCGAGAGAGAAGGGGCTCCGTTGTTAGCAGCGGTGGCAGGTGGCATTGAGGAGTTTTGTGATTTGCTATTTGGTTTTCCCATATCCTGTGTAGTGTGTGCCACGGAGGATAAAGGTTAAAAAGAAAATACAAAAACCGAACTGAACTAGTTTGTGTTGCGATTCGGTTCAGCTCGGTTCGGTTTGGATTTTCAGAAAACCCGAACCGAACTGATCCATTGACACCATAGTTGGACATTGCTTACTTTTACACTACCGTTTCCCCTCACATTCAGCTAAAACATACATTGGTCATCCTATGAAAAGAACATAGACCCGCGTTGGTCACGCCACAAGGCCCCATTTGGTTAGTCAAAATGGGATAATTGGGCTAGATCACAACGGTGCGTAAGTTATGTATTCGATGCACCTATAGAAACTACAGAAAGCACGAGCAAATAAATTAGGCAAGAGACAGGGAAAGAAGGAAGTTCTCAATTTATTAAACAGAACTTTTCTGATCCATCTCACAGATATTTAGACAAGAAAATAGAGCACTCGGATCTCGGAAATAACATCACCCGCATGACCTGATGGCTTAAAACATGTGATTGTACTCTTATCGTTGAGAAGTTGAACCTGTTCAAAATCTTTAGGACGAGAACTGGAATCTTGTTTGCAAACTTAGTATATAATGCTTTTTCCTTGTCGGACGTATAAAAGCCCTACCTGCTTGAATTGCATATCCGCAAATGGAGTGACGAAGACTCAGTCAGCCGATTTGATTCCAAAGTTACACCCACTTTCGGGCGTTGAATTTGAAAAACTATAAAGGCAAATTCAGCAGCTTAAGTTTTGACTGCAGCGCAAAGCAAGAAGCATAGACATATATATTCATGGCGATGGCAATCTCTGAGAGGTGAGGCAGACAGAGAGTTTGTAATTATATTGCCCACCTAGCCTTTTAAGGACAAAGAGGATCCCGAACCTTCGGTGAACAAACTGTCAAAATACACTAACCCAAGAAGAGAAAAACATGCTCAACCCACGGAAGAAACATTAGTTAGTGATTGATCATGAACTCGGCGGCAATTCATGGCAGTTTACTCACTGTGCCAAGAACTTTCACGTCAGCCTTCATGACACACTCATCACCAAGTAATCTTGAACAGTTTTCAGCGGCAAGAAGAAGGGCCAACCACACTTTTCAGTTGGACGCTTGACCCTATTAAAACCTGCAAAAGAAGATTAGCTGTATTAATCTCAAACTCGAGAATAATGGTGGCAAACCAAATAAATCAGATTAAATACTGGGTATATAGTGTGCTTATGCCATGACGAGAAAGAGGGATGAGAATTATAACATGTTCATAATAATGACATTGCAGTTATCTTTCCATTCATTTAGATATAATCAAGCTTAGCTAAAGATTTTGTGCTCGCCATCCATTTTAGATCGGCGGTTACCTCCTGTCAACTGATGCATCTTGCTAGCTTTGCCTTTTAGCCAAATGGTATAAGTGGCTTTGACTTTCTGATCACCTGAATCTACTAAACAAAGATACATCAAAATATTTTTGTCCCTATTATGCTCGTCACCCCTTGGACATAGATGCAACTTCCTGAACATAAGGAGAAACGCAACCAATCATTGATACAAAATCAAGAAAAAGGAATATGCAAAAGCTTAAAAGAAAAACAAAAACAAAAACAAAAACAAAGCAAAACAAAACAAAAGCTACGGGGGTAATATAAGAGCTACCACTCGTGACTCCCCGCAGTGAATACTTCAGAGTAGCAATCATTCACCAAAGTAGAGAACTTTGATATCTTCCATTCGTGACTAACAGACTTTGGACTCGCTTTTAGTGTCAAGCATTCACACAGACCTAAACTTTTTTCTGACAAAGACCTCCACTCCAAACACACAATTGTCATCAACAAGGTAGCCATTTGGTGGATTGATGGAAGTTTTGAGTGGCATAAATCTTGGAATACCCCATTTGGACTTCATTGCGTGAAACCTCCAGTTTTTCCCGGCAATATATGAAGCAAGAGTTCTCCAAGCTACCAAAGGGTGTATCACTTTTTCCTTAACAAATTTAGGGAACAAACGGACCTTCTTTTGCCAAGCATTCATCACGAATTTGATCAAACACAAAGAACCTAACAGTTGCATATATCTCCCAGCCAACTTTCAGAGGATTGGCCTCAGAAACAGCCAGATATGGGAACATGTGATCCTCTCCCTTCCTGCTCCTGTCTCCATTAGGATACAGAATCAATTGCCTACACAATGACAAGACATCAGACTCAAGAAACATATACCATGAAGAGTTTCTATTGTTTCTTTCAATGAAGGACCGCATCCCTATGCATAATTAGCTATTTACCAATAATCGCAAGAAAGCAACCCACCTTAACCACATCTTTACTTGGATACCCACATTCACCAGATTCATCTGAGCCTCCTAAAATGTCGATTCAATCAGAAAGAACATTGCAACCTAAAAGACATCCTCAAGCCTTTTTTATGACGATATATATACCGCAATCTTATCTGTCAATGTTAAGAAACAATAAAACCTAGAAGACAGCGAGTGTGGAGTAACCCGAATATTTGTGCTTGCAAAGAGAGATTATAGATTTACCACTTCTGGTCACCGACTTGGAACTCGTTTGTCTCATACATGGTGATGTCGTTCGTTGACGATAGAGAGAAATACTCGATCTTGAACGCATAATGCGATGGCGGGATCTTTCTAGTCTCCGTAGTTCTCTCTGCTCAGTTAAAACCCCCAAAATCACCAACAGGGAAACAACAACAAACCCAGAAAAAGGGAAAAAGAGATCAACTGAAGAAGATCAATAGACACATCGTCACGCCATAAAATTGCATAAGTTCATTTTCATTTCTTGTTTTTGGGAGAAACTCAAAGAGGAAAATGGTACCTTCACGCTCGTTGCCCACTTCAGCAGCATTTGAATCCTTTGCTTCTCTCGTTCTCTTCGGCATTTTATGATTCTTCAAGTAGCTACAGTACAGATGATGCTCGATGACTGATGGTCTGTAGTGGTGTGACAGAAATGGAAGAAAAAAGACTGCTTCCGCTCCGCCCCCCCAAAGAACTAGTCGCTTCGTTCCGAGGAAATCATCATTGAGGGGGTAAGGAACTGTAGTTTGGATCGATCATATATTATATATTTAGAAAAACTAAATGCAAAACTACGTACCATCAGGTCGTCCATTTCACTATTTTTAAAAAATAAAAAATTATTATCACAAAATACTTCAAATTGATATTTTTATCATAAAGTTACCCCAAATTAAATTTTTATAGAATAGAGCATGTTGTTGTGAGAATTCTTAATTCATGAATTGTCAGGAGGGATTTAGGTCACCATAAACATAAATTTTAAATTGGTACACCAGTGACCAATTTTCTTTTTCATTAGTTTTCGTTAAATTATACATTCAAGTAAGTTGGATACGGGTGTACCAATTAAAAGTTTTACCATCTGTTTGTTCAATTTGTGATTTTTCGTAGTATCAATCCAATTTAACGGATAAAAGAAGTAAACTTGTTATAAATGTACTAGTTTGGATTTTTTTGTGATCAAAATATTAATTTGGAATAAATTTATTATACGTGTATCAGTTTGAAGTTTTTCATAATATTAATTTAATAAAAAATCCATTTTATTGTTTTAATATTTCTTTTTTCTTCTATTTCTGGGATTTCAAGTTTTGATAATTCCTAATGGTTTTTGGCTAGCGGCGTTACGTATTCAATGGAAGAAGAAATATCTGAAGAGGCTTCTTCTTCTTCTTCTTTTTCCAAGGAGCAGTCGCTTCATATTTGGGAAAAGAAATGTAGTGATGAAATTAAGAAGAGAAGGGATGTGGCGATCCAAATTCCTTTTCTTTTCATGTGCTTACGCGATAATGCATTGATACCACTTCTTGACCGGAAAAATATAATGAAAATTACTGTACCAATGTAAACTTTATGTGTTGCTTTTTGGCTTCATGATCTTGAGATGTCGCAATAGTTTATAGATTTACTATTCATAATGAGATATTATTGCCCTATGGACACTTGTTAAACATCCAAAATATATAAAATAAAATAAAAAATTATTACAAAAGCACCATCTTTCTCACATCATGCACAATCACCACATTAAAAAATGAAAATATCTCCTTACTAGTTATGATTAATCGTTACCCTCAAGACACTCGTTACCAAGATCACTTTTATAACTTGTCATATGCAATCTAATCGATTTTACTTTTTATTTCACATCACAAGAAATTCAAGTCTCTCACTTCACGCATTTGCTAATTTTGATCGGCTCTTCATTAAGTTTTAGAGTTGGAATACATGCAAGGATTTGGCATTATGCCCTTACAATTCTGAAGGATGCTTGAGAAATTTTTTGCCTTGTTGGGTTCAAAAAAATTCCTCGGACAACAATCTGTCATCCGCAAATTTTTTCAAAAGTCAATCGTTTTATCTCTTGGATTCTAGTTGTTTCACTGAATAACGAGTCCCTTCGACTCGTCTTAGACGGCTTGTTTTGGTCGGGCTTGATTCTATTTGGTATACAAAGAACATTTACCCCCATTAATCCTTGTATTCTTTGATAAGCTGATGACATCTCACGATTTAAATGGATCGAGTTGTTAACACCTTGCACTTTTAGCTCTACAAAAATCTGACCAGAAGCAGAGATGCCTGTAGAGAACTTATTGGATGTGATACTTATTGCATGATCACATCCAATCCATGTATTATTGTTTACAAACACATCTAGTTACATATATTGCTGTCATGGCAATTTGCTAGTTGCGCCAAGCACCTTGACTTGAGCCTCAATGAGCCATGAATCATTCGGTTGGCATTCCCAGACTGTTTTCAATGGCATGAAAGACCGCCAACCCCATTCGCATGTGGAGCTACTGAACCAACTAGTACCAACTGCAAAGCAGCAAAGACAGGAGAGAAGAAAATTGAAAGCGGGAAATACGAGGGATTTGAGGAGTTTCTAACTATACGGACTACATGAAGAAATCGAATCTGGTCCTTACTAACAGGTGCAATTTAAATCGTCATTACAGTGGTGAGGAAATAGGTCATCGTGTGATTGATTTTGGAATTACTCTGGACTTTCAGTTTGTGCTACTAATTACACTGGCCTTGAAGTGTAGCGCTCATCCACCTAAGAGGACAAACAGTTACCTTTTGACTGCACATCTTTGCATTGGTGTTTTAAACGAATGGTGTATTTCGCGTTCACTTTCTGACCAGAAGCCAATTTGTCCAAATCAACTAAAGAGAGAAACGCCGAAAGGTTTTCACCCCTGCAAGCCGAATCACCCCTTGGGTATAGCAACACCTTCCTGCGGAGAGATTGAAACATAGATATAATAGATAGGACAAATAGTAAATCAACAAAAGCAAATGTTATCACTGAAAGGAAGTTAGTAAATAGGAGCAACCATTTATAGTCTCCAGCAGTGAATGCATCGGAGTATAAACATGTATCCCCCAAGCTTGACAACCTACATATGTTCCATTCATAAGTATACTGTGTGCTCTTCTTTAACGTCAAACATTCGCCAACGCCCGAACTCTTGATAATGAAAACCTCCACACCTAAGACACAAGTGTCGTCTACAAGGTACCCATTGGATGGGTTGGTGAAAGTTTCCAATGGCACGTATCTCGGAATTCCCCATTCGGCTTTCAATGCGTGCAACCTCGTGACTCTTCCTTCAAATTCACAAGCGAAGATTCGTCGATTCGATGTTAGCATTTAAAAAGGTGACAAATATCATGTTTTTTGCTGTCGTTACTAAGCTTTTACCTTGTTCAGTCAAAAATTTATCGCGGATTTGATCATACAAAGAGAACGTGACGGCCACGTGAATCGGACCACCAAGTTGGAGGGGACTCGTCCCTGAAAATGCCAGATATACGGAGATGTGATCTTCTACCTTTTGGCTCTTGTCTCCATTGGGATAGAGGATCAATTTCCTGCATAATCAAGATGCTTCCGTGAATTCAAGCACGGAACGCGCATGTAAAGTTCCCAGCTATGAATTGACGCTAATTATTCTTAGAATTTGTGAAGTGTTATAGCTTCTGATTGCTGAATCAACACTAATTTTCAAAACAATCTCTTTATCCTAAAAAAGATTACTTTATTCTGTATGAATTTTCAAAACCACAAAGGGTTCAAACTTCAAACGTCGGATTCTTAAGCAATAACAGAAATTATATGCCTGTAAAGTATTTAAACCATCTTCTGGAACAAAGGCCTAAATTCGGAACATAGCCTGTCTAAGGAACAGTCTCTTCAAAGATTAATTGACTGGTTGGCCAGCTATGTCGAATTTGGGGAAAAGTACAAAAAAAGTCCTAAACCTATTGCATTTGTACCAATTCAGTCCTAAACTTTTCAATTGAACCAATTTAATCCTAAACCTTTTGATATTGGTACCAATTCAGTCCATCCGGCCAATTTTGGCCAGCCGGCTGACGTGGATGTCGGCCGGTGGCCGGACGCTGACGTGGCAATTTTTATGATTTTTTCGAATTATATATATATATATATATATTTTTTTTTGCCTTTTTTCTTTTATTTTCCGGCGGTGGCCGTCGAGCCTCACCGGAGGCTCGCCGGCCACTGGGCGAGGGCTGCAAAGCCCTCGCTTGCCGCCGGCGAGGCCATGGCAGCCATCGCCAGGCGGAGGTGAGGGCCGCGAAGCCCTCGCAGGCCGCCGGCGAGGGTCGCAACCCTCGCTCGACCTCGCCCGCGGCCCGGGCGAGGGCCGCGACCCTCGCCGACGGCTAGCGAGGGCTTCGCGGCCCTTGTCTCCGCCCGGCGATGGCCACCATGGCCTTGCCGGCGGCGGGCGAGGCCGGCCTCGCCCGGGTCGGGCGAGCGAGGGCCGCGAAGCCCTCGCTAGCCGCCGGCGAGGGTCATGGCCCCGGCTCGCCCGAATGCGGGCGAGGCTAGCCTAGCCCCGGCCTTGCCGCCGGCGAGGCCATGACGGTCATCGCCGGGCGAAAGCGAGGGCCGCGACCCTCACCGCCGGCTGGCGAGGGCTTCATGGCCCTTGCCTCCGCCCTGGCGATGGCCGCCATGGCCTCGCCGGCGGCCCAGGGAGAGGCCGGGCGAGGGCCGCGACCCTCGCCGACGGCAGGCGAGGGCTTCGCGGCCCTCGCCTAGTGGCCAGCAAGCCTCACCGGGAGGCTCACCGCCACTTCGCCGGAAAAGAAAAGGAAAAAGGAAAAAAAAAAGAGAAAAAAACAATAAAAATCATAAAAATTTCCACGTCAGCGTCCGGTCACCGGCCAACTTCTACGTCAGCACCGGCCAGCCAAAATTGGCCGGATGGACTTAATTGGTACCAATATCAAAAGGTTTAGGACTAAATTGGTCTAATTGAAAAGTTTAGGACTGATTTGGTACCAATGCAATAGGTTTAAGACTTTTTTGGTACTTTTTCCGTCGAATCTGAATGTGAGTGTAAGGACAAGACTAGAGGGAAGAGAAATGAACCATTTATAGCCTCCCGCTTCGAACTCGCCCGATTCATGCTTCTCTATTTTGTTCTCTGCGAACAAAGAGAAAGACTTAATCTTGAGCACATAATGTGCCGGTCCAACATCTCTAGTCTCCTTCGTCACTACTGCATTGACCAAAACCAGAAAGAGAACCAATCAACCCACGAATTCTAATAGTTACTTCAAGCCCGAGTGCAAATTATATCCAAGACTTTAAGTTATTCATGTAGCAATTGAAAATTTATATGTACACGAACGTTCTTTTTACTAGAGATAAGAGAAAAACTCATGCAACACATGAACTATATGGGGTTAGATTTGAGGGGACGTACCAGGGTTGGCTTCATTGCATGTCTCGAAAGAAGTCATTCTTAACGTTGGAGGTTCGCAACCTTGACCCATGGCCTTGAGGGTTGATTGAATGATGGTTGTAGAGTCAATCAATGAAGATTATTTATAATGACAGCTTTTGTTCTTGGTTTCTAAGGTGCAGTTGCTTCATTCTCTTGCTTTTTGCAGGTTGCTTTATTCTGAAATTGTACCATTTGGGAGCTCAGAAGGGCAAGGGGAAGAACGGTTCGATTCTATCCAAATTCTTTGCTTTTCCATCTTTCTCAATTCTTCTCTGGATTCTCTTATTCTTCCTTGACCAGACAAACATAGAAGGAATTCCAATCAAGATAGGATTTGATAAGATAAAATATGAAATCCATGAGATTTTTTTTATATCATATCTACTGTTTCACGATTGAAATAATAAAGTCAAATATATTCATATCATATTATATGTATTGTTTGGTATAAATGTCTATATGAATCATAAAATTCTTAAACGGAGATGATAAAATGCTCTCGCAACCCTCTTGTGTACTTTTTTTTCTCTTATTTATTTATTTATTCCCCTTCCATTATTCTCTAATAAAATTTCATTAATTAGAAAATTATACTAATATACCTAAAATACTAAAACACCTAAAATATTTAATAAATATATATTTACATATTGAATTTATATTATAAGATAGAATTAAATTCGAATATATAAATAAAAATAAGATTAAATTAAAAATAAATGTTTATATTTTTGTTATTTTGAATTTCTTATATTAGAATTCGAATATTATTTATATTGAAATATAATTTTAATTTGTTAATTTAAGAAATTTGTTATTTGAGAAAACACTCTACTATTATGGATATTAGAGATCATATTCGCCTTTATCCCACTTTCCGCATGGGATAATTTTATTCAGTTTATATTTCATTTATATATGATATTATCCTATATTGAGTAGGCACCAACCGTAAGATAAGATAAATTTTATCATATCCTGAATTTTATCCTGATCACCAAACGCAGGGTTTTAGCTTGTGTCTTTCAATATATATTTGATTAAACGGCAAATATATACAAGTAAAGTTTGATGTATGCATTCAGGGAAATTCTATGGTCCAATATAGAAAAGCAAGGCAACGGTCCCATTCAATCTTAGTCGATAAATTAAGAGAGAATTAGTTTCAATGGACTAGTGATTTTTAGTAAAAGATTTTTAGTAAAAAAATGGGAACTCATTCACATTAAAGGAAATTATCAATTATAAGATCGTTGATTTCACTATCGATTAAAGAAAATTATGATATATGAAGATGATTATTCATTGACGGTACCCCAAAATTTAATCGTGAGATTAGGGGAAAAAAATTTAAGCTGCTTGCTATGCTTTTTACTATCAATTTCTATGATCATACTGTTGTAATTTCCCTTCTTATTTTCCATGGCAATTTTTTCCACTAAATTTTTTGTCAGTCCAACCTAATGAGCAGTCAACCCTTTTCTTCGTACCGTGATCAGCAAAAGCGAACTCAAATTCAATAACAATAATAATATTTTTCATATTTCGTACCTATAATAAAGACGGAGATAAATGAACTAACCCCTGGAAATAAACCTGATATAAACACCATTGAGATATATAAATATATATATTATCTTTCTTACTTTTATCATTTTTTTAATACTTTTATCAAAGTTTATTTATCCTACTATCTATTTCAGCAAGAGAAACACTATCTAAAATCCAAATTGCCTTAATAATCATGAAATGCAATTTCCTAAACTATATGAACACCAACTGAATGAAACTCAACTAAATCTAATCCTAAGAACTAACTAGGCTCCCATTTTTCCTATCTTTCAATAATATTTCTCTGTTATTACTTTTTTCCGTAGTTGAATATTATTTTTAATTTTATTTTCATATTTACTTTATTTGTCTATTTTTCTTCTTTCTTCTTCGGTCTCCTTTCCCAGAATCCACAAGCCTTCTCAACTTTCAAACTTCTGTTATGATTTGCCTTCACTGAATGCCTCCATGAAAGCATTGAACAATATCTAAGCACGATCTAGTCAAAACTGCACCATTTTATTTGGACAATTCACAGGCCAGCCTTCCCTTTCATTGTCTTCAACTCATCGACATGCAGACAGCACGTGCACTCTGCTTTCCATGGATTTTTCCGGTGACCGGAGAACTCCAGTTCTCCAATTTTTCTTGCCGGAGACCATCCCCGATGACCTCAAATAAACACGTAGCGTAAAACACAAGAGACCTGAATGTTGAGTGACCCTCTTGGTAACTACTCTTCTCTGTTTTTTATTTATTATTATTATTTTTTAGGTGCAAACAACAATCACAAATTTTAATCTAGCAAAAATACCCAAAAACTCATTTGGTTACACGAAATTACTCTATGACAGAGATTCATGCTTTATACATCGATCTATATGCGGCAAAGAAGGCAACAAAGTGAATCAGGATCAAAGACTACATATACGCATGAGATCATATGAAAATGTGACTGTCATAGCATTTGGAGGTTCCAGCCACAGTCTAAACCGCAGAGACCGGAGATAGAAATGGATGAAATCAACATGTACATCATGTTTTAGGCAGGTTTGGGCTCGGGAAGGTGCTGATAAAGCTAGTAAGAACACCTAGAGGGGGGTGAATAGGTGTTCAAGAATTTTTGCGAGACTTAACAACTTAATTTGACTTTTGAGAATGATAGACTGAAGATATAAAAGACTATAAACAGTTGTATAAGACTGCGGATAAAGTAAAGAGTTTAGAAAAAGAGAATTAGAACACAAGGTTTATAGTGGTTCGGCTTAGACCAAGCCTACGTCTACTCTTCCGCACTAACAGCCCACTGGCTGGATTCCACTAAGAACAAAAAGAGATTTTACAGTCTCACGTCATTGATTCCACAGTGTAAAAACTCTACCACATTTCCTCAAGGTCTTACAAGTATTTAATCTCTCTTTTGAGTACAATTTAAGCTTAGTAAATGAATCAGCAAAGAACTAGGAGTTTCGGACTTTGAAATTTTTCTTTCACACTCTCGAATAACTTCACCGTCTTTCTTATATACTCCTCCATGCCAATATAACCGTTGGCACATTCCAAAGGAGTTCTTCCAATCTACCCGCTGGACATAATCAATTAGGAAGATCTCGAGTTAATTAAGGAATGTGATGATAGCCCACCAATCTTGCTCGCCCATACAATCAGGATCTAGGTTTCCATAAGTAAAACCTTCCAAGTATACTTCGCCAATCAATAGATCTAATTATCCAAATTGATTTCAATAAGAATAATTGATCACGAGATGTTATCTCCAGCCATGAGATTTTCTTCAACGGTACGGATCAAATCCTTAAAGATATACTATCATCTGAATAGGTCTTCTTCATCGAATACACTTGTTCTTCGTCGGTTTGGAAGCTATCAGTGAGAATAGACTTTGAATCTTGAGTCTGGAGGTCTTCAGACTTTGACGATAGAGTCTACAAGTCTTCAGACTAGACTGATGGAAACGTTTTGTCAACTTCAAAACAAATAAGGAAGATTTCTCCAACAGGTGCTTCTTAGCTGTGTATGCATTTTCATTCGCGTGTTTTTAGGAACACTTGAAAGAATGTAGGCTCGATTTGTCAGACTAAAATTCAAGTGTTAACAAACACATCCAATCCATGTATTATTGTTATGAGGAAAGAACTGCTAGTTTATGAATACATCCGGTGCATAAATTTGCCATCATGGCAATTTGCTAATTGTGCCAAGCACCGTGACTTCAGCCTCAATGAAACATGGATCATTCGTCAGGCAATCCTGAACTGTTTTCAGCGGCATGAAAGATGGCCAACCCCCTAATTGCATGGACCTACTGAACGATATTGTCCGAGCTGCAAAGTATCAATGACAAAGCAAGAGAGCAGAAAATTACAGTTGCAAAAAATGAGGGATTCCAACAGTTTCTAACCATAGAAACTACATGAACAAATCATACAATGGCCTTGAAGTGGGGCATTCATCAACTTGTGAGGACAAACAAACACTTACCTTCCGGCTGATGTACAAAGTTCTTTGGGCCTTTTAACCGAATGACATATCTCGCGTTCACTTTCTGATCAGAAGCCAATTTGTCCACCTCAACTAAACAGAGATAAATGGAAAGGCTTTGGCCCCTGTTAGAGTAGTCGCCCCTCGGCCATAGCAACACGTCCCTGCGAGAACATTTGAAAATAGTGATAAATTGATAGGACAAATAATAGATCAACAAAAACAACAGTTTATCACTGAAAAGGAAGTTTGTAGATAGGGGCTACCATTTATAATCTCCAACAGTGAATACATCAGAGTATAGATAATCCTCCCCCAAGCTTGGGAGCCTCGATATCTTCCATTGGTGAGTATACGATGCACTTTCCTTCAGCGTCAAACATTCGCCGACTCCCGAACTCTTGATGACGAAAACCTCCACACCGAAGATGCAGGTGTGTCCACAAGGTACCCATTCGACGGGTCGGCGAAAGTTTTCAACGGCATGTATCTCGGAACTCCCCATTCGGCTTTCAACGCGTGAAACCTCGTGACTCTTCCTTCAAATTCACAAGAGAAGATTCGCTGATCCGATATTAGTGTTCAGAAAGGCGGGAAATATCATGCTTTTTGCTATCGTTACCGAGCTTTTACCTTGTTCAGTCAAATATCTGTCACAAATTTGATCATACAGAGAGAACCTGACGGCCACGTGAATCGGACCACCAAGTTGGAGAGGATTCGTCCCTGAAATCGCCAGATATATGGAGATGTGATCTTCTCCGTTTCGGCTCTTGTCTCCATTGGGATAGAGGATCAGTTTCCTGCACAATCAAGATGATTCTGTGAATTCGAGCACGGATGTACATGTAAAGTTCCCAGTTATGAATTGACGCTAATTATTCTTAGAATTTGTGAAGTCAGCTTCTGATTGCTGAATCAACATTAATTTTCAAGACAATCTCTTTATCCTAAAAAAGATTACTTTATTCTGTATGAATTATCAGAAACTGCAGAGGGTTCAAATGTCAGATTCTTAACTAGTAACAGAAATTATATGCCTCTCAAGTATTTAAACCATCTTCTGGAAGAAGGGCCTAAATTTGGAGCATAGCCCGAATAAGGAACAGTCTCTTCAAAGATTAATTGACTGAGGTTTTTGGCCAGCCATGTCGAATCTGAATGTGAGAGTGTGAGGAGGAGACTAGAGAGAAGAGAAGTGAACCATTTATAGCCTCCTGCTTCGAACTCGCCCGATTCATACTTCTCCATGTTGTTCTTCGCAAACAAAGAGGAGGACTTAATCTTGAGCACATAATGCGCCGGTACAACATCTCTAATCTCCTTCGATATTACTGCATCGACCAAAACCAGACGAAACCAATCAACCGACGAGTTCTAATAATTACGTCAAGCCCAACTGCAAATTATAATTATAGCCGAGAAGTTATTCATGTAGCAATTGAAAATTTCTATGCACACGGACGTTCTTTTTACCACAAATAAGAGAGAAACTCCTGCAACACATGAACTATAGGGGGTTATATTTGAGGGGACATACTGGGATCGGCTTCTCTGTATATCTCGAACGAAGCCATTCTCAACGTTGAAGATTTAACTTGATCCGAAGTCTCAAGGGTTTGATTAAATGATGGTTGTAGAGGTAATGAATGACGGTTATTTATCATGGCAGCTTTTGTTCTTCGTTTCCAAGGTGCAGTTGCTTCATTCTCTTGCTTTTCGCAGGTTGCTTTATCCTGAAATTGTACCATTTGAGAAGGGCGAGGTGACGAACGGTTTGACTATATCCAAATTCTTTGCTTTTCCATCCCTGTCAATTCTTCACTAGATTCTCAAGTTCTTGCCTGGCCAGACAAACATAGGAGGACGAAACTTCGGGCTTTAGCTTGTGACTTTCAATATACATTTGACAATACGGTAAATATATACGAGTAAAGTTCGATATACGCATTCAAGGAATTTCTATGGTCCAATATAGAAAAGCATGGCAGCAGTCCCGTTCAATCTTAGCCGTTAAATTAAGAGAGAATTAATTTCGATGGACAAATGATTGTTAGAGAAGATGGGAACTCATTCACATTAAAGGAAAATTATCAATTATAAGATCATCAATTTCGCTATCGATTAAGAAAATCATGATATACGAGGATGATTATTCATTGACAAGGCCCCAAAATTTAATTGTGAAACTAGGGGAAAAAATATATAAGCTGCTTGCCATGCTTTTTACTATCAATTTCTATGACTATACTACTATAATTTCCCTTTTTTTTTTCAATGGCAATGTTTCCACTAAAGTTTTTCGTCAGCCCAACCTAAAGAGCAATCAACCCTTTTTTTCGTACCGAGATCTGCGAGAGTGTACTCAAATTTAATAACAATAATGATATTTTTCATCTTTCGTACCTATATTAAAGATGGAGATAAACGAACTAACCTGTAGAAATAAACTTGATATAAACTCTACTGAGATATTTTTAATCTTTCTTACTTTTATCAAATTTCCTTTATCCCGCTACCTATTTCATCAAGAGAAAAACTATCTAAAATCCAAATTGCCTTAATAATCATGAAATGCAATTTCCTAAACTATATGAACACCAATTGAATGAAACTCAACTAAATCTAATCCTCAGACCTAACTAGGCTTGCATTTTCCTACCTTTCATTATTATTTTTCTGTTATCACTTTTTTCCATAGTTAAATATTTTATTTTTTTTTCGTATTTTTTTTATTTGCCTATTTTTCTTCTTTCTTCTTCGGTCCTTCTTTCCCAGAATCCACGAGCCCTCACGACTCTCTTACCTCTCTTATGCTTTTCCTTTCATTGAATACCTCCATGAAAGCATCGAACGACGTCCAGGCAAAAAAACATTTTATCCATAATATGTTTAGATATAAATTATTATTGATGAAAAAACACTTTCCATTGACTAATTATTTCAAGCGATACAACGATCGTTTAAAAAAAAATTCAAATCATTAATTTTTCGTGAAACAAACAAAGTCTTACATTTATTTTAAATTCAATGGACCTGGGCAATGTCGGAACAAATCAAAACCGGCCTATGTGAATCGGGCTGTGCGATGGATATTTCAATGAGTTGAAATTGATGATTTGGTGGATGTAGGCTGCGATTCGGCCGAAGGCTGCTCTTGGGACCCAAACTAAATTAAGCCTTTGTTCTTTTTATTTGTTATTTATTTATTTATTTATACATAAATGTACGCTCTATTTGTCAACTAAAAATTCATGTGTCAACAAACACATCCAATTCATGTATTATTTGTCATGAGGATAGAACTGACAATCATTGTCTATTTATGAACACATCCAGGACATGGCATTGTTGTTATGGCAATTTGCTAACTGTGCTGAGCACTGTGACTTCGGCTTCAATGACAAAGGAATCATCCTTCAGCCATTCTTGAACAGTTTCCAGCGGCGCGAAAGCAGGCCAACCCCAGTCCGTGGTGGAGCTACTCAACCATACTGTACAAGCTGCAAAGTAGCAAAGACAAGGGCCAAAGTGCAGAAAAATTGTAGTCTAGAAACATTGAGAGATTTCAGCAGTTTCTAATTATACGGACCATATGAACAAACCGAATTTGCCACTTATTAACGGGTGCGATTTATTTAGCGGGGTACTGTGGCGAGAGCAAAGCTTGTCGTGTGATTGAAATTGTGGATCGCTCTGGACTTTCTGTTTGCGCCACCAATTACAATCTTCTTGAAGTGGAGCGCTCATTTTTACTCGTGAGAACAAACACTTACCTACGGGCTCACGGTGTACAACGTTGTTTCGGTCTTTTAATCGAAAGGTGAATCTGGTGTTCACTTCCTGACCAGAAGCCAGTTCGTCCGCATCAACTAGGACGAGAAACATCGAAAGGCTTTGGCCCCTGTTAGCCGAATTACCCCTCGGGAACAGCAACACCGTCCTGGGGAAGAAAATGAAGATGGTAGCAATGCATAGGAAAAGAGAATATATCCGCAAGAGCAGAGTTGTCATTGAAAGGAAAGTTTTTAATTGGAAGCTACCATTCGTGGTCTCCAACAGTGAAGACGTCAGAGAAGGATTCATCCTCCAAGCTCGACAGCCTCGATATCTTCCATTCGTGAGTATAGGATGCGCTCTCTTTCAGCGTCAAACATTCGCCAACTCTCGAGCTCTTGATGACGAAAACCTCCACTCCAAAAACACAGGTGTCGTCCACAAGGTACCCATTTGACGGGTCACTGAAAGTTTTCAACAGCATGAATCTTGGAACTCTCCATTCGGTTTTCAACGCGTGAAACCTCGCGACTCTCCCTTCAATCACAAGCCAAGTTTTGTCGATTCCTTATTAGTGTTCGGAAGGTGACAATGTTACTGCTTTTTGGCTGCTATTCTAGAGCTTTTACCTTGCTCAATGAAGTATCTATCGCGAATTTGATCATACACAGAGAACCTAACGGTTGCGTGGATCTCCCCACCAAGTTGTAAAGGACTCGTCCCAGATGCCGCCAGATATACAGAGACATAATCTTCTCCGTTTCGACTCTTGTCTCCATTGGGATAGAGGATCAGTTTCCTGTAGAATCAAGATGCTTTCGATGACGGAATGTACATGAAAAGTCTGGTTGTAAATTGGCCATAATTATTCTTTGAATCTTTGAAGTGCTTCAACTTCCAATTACTGAAGCAACATATATTCTCACAACGATGTCTTTGTCTTAGAAAAAGGTTACCTTATTTTGGACGAATATACAGAACTACAAATGATCCAAACCCCAGACTCTTGACGGTAACAGAAATTAATGCTTGTAAAGTATATAAACCATCCTCTGAAAGAAAGGCCCAAATTTGGGGCATAGCCATAGGACTACATATGATGGACAATCTCTTCAAAAGTTAATCGACCGATGTTTCTTGGCAAGCAATGTTAAACCCCCGCAAATAGTTCTTTTATGCAATCGAATGTGAGAGTGCGAGGCGGAGACTAAAGAGTACAGAAACGAACCATTTATATCCTCCTGCTTCGAACTCACCCGATTCATACTTCTCGATGTTGTTCTTCTCGAACAAAGAGAAGGACTTAATCTTGAGCACAAAATGTGCTGGCGCAACATCTCTGAACCCTGTCGACATTACGGCATAAAGAAAAAACCAGAAGAAACCAATCAACCAACAACCTCTTACTTCAATCGTGAGTGCGAATTATATCTGAGACTCCAAGTTATTCATGCAACGATTTTAAAATCCTAGAACATTGACAATCTTTTTTACCACCAGGAAAAGAGAGACTTATGCAGCACATGAACTATGTTGTTAATACTTGAGGGGACATACCAGGGTTGGCTTCTGTGTATACGTCGAAAGGAGTCATTTTCAAAAGTTGGAAATTTTCAACTTGACCGAAATTTGAGGATTGATTGAATGATGGTTGTAGAGCGGATCGATAGAGATTATATATCATGATAGCTTTTTTTACTTCGTTTCCAAGATTCAGTTGCTTTATTCTCTTACTCTGCAAGTTGCTTTGTTCTGGAACCATGCCATTTTGAGATTTGAGAGGCGCAAGGGGAAGAACAGCTTGATCTTTCCAAATTCTTTACTTTTTCCATCTTTATCAATTCACAAGATTCTTGGATTCTTGCCTGACCAGGGAAATGTGGAAAGGAGGACACTTTGTGTTTTAGTTTGTGACTTTTAAGATATTTTTGGATTGTCACACGTCCTACGTTTTGTTTTTGGGCGTGGAAGAAGATTCTTGACCTTCGTCAATATTTTCAGCAGTACTTTCTCTGGAATATGTCTCTTTTTGGTTTGATCCCTGGCATTCGCGAGGTCCCCTTAACAGAGTTTTCTCGAATCTGGACATATATCACTTGGGTATTTCTCGCTTGGCTACGGTTGCCGAGGGCCTGTCTTTTTCTGACCCTTCTTCTTTTGTTCCTTCCACCCTTGTATGCTGGGGTGACTCTCTACCGGTGCTTAACCAAGCAAATGACCGTCTTCAATGGCTTGGTCATCCCTCAGGTAAATTTACTTCGGCATCGGCATGGAACCTTATCCGCCCCAGACGTCATTTGGTGCCCTGGTCTTCTTTTATATGGAATTCTTCGCTGCCTCCGCGCTACTAATCTCACCTCTGGTTGATCGCTTGTAATCGCTTACCTACCCAGGTATCTTTACTTACGTATGGCAGAATCCCCTTGGCGGTGTGTGTTTTCTGCTCGTGCCGTCCGGATTCTATCGACCACCTGTTTTTTTGGTTGTCTTATTACTGGTAGCCTTGCACGCTATTGGGCTTTCAAATGCAATCTTGCTTGGCGAAAGAAATCTTGGGTGGAAAATCTTGATTGGGCTGCAAATCATATTGCGAATGGTTCCTTTCACCAGTCTTTGGCTCGGTTTGGTTTTGGTGCTCTATGTTATCTCATCTGAAAAGAGAAACGATATCATCTTCCGCAACCAAAGTCTCTGAGGATAAGGCTCTGACTTGACGGTTGTTAGCTTTTCGTCTGGGGGATTCTTCCCCTTCTTGTGCATATGTTTCCGTTTTTCTTCCTCAGAACCACGGCACTCTCACACTCTTTTTGACCTTAACTTCTTGAGTGTTTGACGTTGTTGGTGCCGGGCCTCCGTCTTTGTTTCTTTTTTCGGTAAAATCTATTCAATACTTACCTTTACCAAAAAAAAAAAAAAAAAAAAAAAGTTCAATGTAATAATTCAGAAAAAATTCTTTGGTTTTGTATAGAAAATCACAGCAATGGTCCCATTCAATCTGTACCGTTAGATCAAGAGAGAATAAATTTCGATGATGATTTTAGCAAGATAGTAACTTTCGACTGTGCATGGGAAATGGTTCTAATTACAAGAATTTCATTATTACTACTGGTAAAATAAAATTACAATAAACAAGGAGAATTATTCACTAATGGGGCTCCGAATATAGGACCATAATAAAAGAGGATGTTTCAAATTACAATCATTGATATAGGTTATGAAGAATAGGGAAAGATTTACAACAAACTCCGGGTGCTCACTAACTTTACAAATATTAGGAATTCAACTTTACGAGACTTAGGTGATTTGCGGTAATAAGGAGAATGATTTATAACTTGCTATCTCCCAAATAGAAAGCAATTTTCAAAAGCTCAATTATGATTTTGATGTATTTGGAGAATGACTACTAGGGAGAAAGATACTAAAAGTACTAAAAGTTGTGCAAGGTATTCACTTTAATGTCAAAATTTTCGTCGGATTACTTAAGTAATAAAAAAAAAAAAAAAACTTTTGGCAACAAAGTGAGTATCATACACAACTTTTGGCATTTCTAATATCATTCTCTCATGGTTACTAACTTGCTAGCTCCCAAATAGAAAGTGATTTTCGAAAGGTCAATTTTGACTATCTTTCGGTACAAAATTATGTTTACTCAAAAATCAAAAGAACAAGTCATTAGTTTCTTTGGTTCGACTCAACTTGGCACATGATATAAGTGGAAGGAAAAATTACAAATAAGGGCTTGAAGTGTTGTCATTTTTTCAGAAAGAGACTTGAAGTGAACATTTTTTCAAATATGGATTAGAAGTGCATTCATTTTATTTTATTCTTTAAGAAAATGGTTTGAAATGAATCTTGTTTCAAATAAATACTTAAAATGGCTATGACTCTTTCAAAGAGGGCTCAACTATTCAGCTGATCAAGAGCATTTTTGTCCTTTATCATTTTTTTGAATTTTTCCCTTTTCCTTTTCTTTTTTCCTTTTTCTGATTTTCTCTTTCTTTGCAATACCAAGAGAGGCAAGGGTTGTCCTCATTAGATCTGGGTGAGAGTTATGGCCCTCGCTCATGGCAACAACCAATGATAGTTGCGGGCTCTTGCGAGAAAAAGAAAAAAAGAAAAGAGAAAAGAAAAAAAAATTATAAATTATAATTAAAATTATCTTTGGACGAAAAATGCCTTTTGATTGACCATAATATCTAGCCGGTCAGTGACCGACTGACCGGTGAGATTAGACCCTTATTTAAAATTATCGTAGCCACTTCAAGCCTTTTTTAAATACTAACATGGTCATTTCGGGTTTTAATTTGAAATAAAGATCATTTTATATTTTTATTTGAGAAAATGAGAATATTTCAAGTCTTCATTTGAAATTTTCCCTAAATTAAATGATTTCGTTAATAAGTATTTTATGTCATTTTTAATGCGCTGTTTTTCTCATTTTGCGTGTAGTCGGTGCTTAGAAAGATGTAGACCTGAGTAAGTCCTTAAAAGGCTCAACGGAGGAAACAGGCGGAAGGACCGCGTTGTCCTCCTATTTCCTCTCTGTTGGGAAGACAAAGATAGACAAATAATTATGGGGCTTCACAGTGGTGAAGATAGACACCACGTCAAGACTTCGATTCTGATTACTACCGGGTAGGCAGGTATAATAGCCTGAACATTTTCTTGCTCAATATGGTCACCTTGACAATCGTCTCAGCACACACGTTTGAAAGACGAGGGGAAAAAAAAAAGAAGAGAAATTTAAGCCGCTCGCCGTGCTTTTCACTATGAATTTCTATGACCGTACTATTGAATTTGCCCCTTTTATTTTAACAGCAGTTATTTCCACTCAAATTTTTTTCGCCGGTCAAACCTTAAGACCAATTCGCACTTTTCTTCGTTACCATGATCTGCAAGAGTGGACCCAAATTAAAAAAAAAAAAAAAAAAAAAAAAAAAAAGCAACAAAACAATTAAAAAATAATAATAAGAAACTTCTCTCTTAGTCCCGAAATAAAAATAAGAAAAAATAAAAAAAGGGGAAAAAAATAGAAAATACGAAATTCAACTCACGATCCAAAAAATCCAAATAAAATAAAAAAATTCCTTGCAAACTCCATTTTTTAAAAAAAAATAAATCAAACCTTTCGCCTCTTCACCCACTTTCCATCGCCGAATCCCAGCTCCTCTAGGAAAACCGAACCTTCGAGGCTTCAATCTAAACCGTAAAATCGCTTCGTCATCCGCGATCTCCCGTCTCCGCCCGATCCCGCGCGCCGATTCGACGCCGCCGCCTTGCATTCCCCGCCTCCTCCGATTTCGCCGACCCCCGGAAACCCTAGGCGTCACCGCCCCGCCCCGCCCCGACCTTCGATCGCCGGGAGATGGACGATTCCTGCGCCGTGTGCGCCGAGGCGCTGGAGTGGGTGGCCTACGGCGCCTGCGGCCACCGCGAGGTCTGCTCCACCTGCGTCGCCCGCCTCCGCTTCATCTGCGACGACCGGCGGTGCTGCATCTGCAAGGCCGACTGCGACGTCGTCTTCGTCACCAAGGTGAGGGGGCCTCGGGAGAATGACGATGATCCCGGTCTGTGTGGATCGAAGTGAGGAATTGGATTTTTGGTGGTCATGTTGGGCCCCTTTTTTTTTTTTTTTTTTTTTTTTTTTTTTTGGGTGTTAGTATGACTGTATGTGGAGCTGAGTCTGTAATACGTCGGCGTGGGCGCCACTCGGATCAATGATGATGATGATGCACCGCTGCAGGGTTGTGCAATAAGTTCGCAATCCGTGACTTTAGTCGAAATCGATCGGCTTGTGATAGTGTCGGCAAAGTCCCATGATATGCTTTCGCCCTCGCTTAGGCTAATTACGCGATTAGGCTTACTAGAAAGCGTGATCTTTGATTGGCTATGCTTTCGTGTCACCTGCATTCCTCTAAAGGCGTGAATTCTGCGGAATTGAAATTCTCTCTGTAATCGATTTAGAGACTTCATTGGCTATGGTGTTCTTATTAGTATAGAGCTGGATGGTTACGGCTCACAAACAAGTTTAACTTTAGCGAAACGGCTAGATATATGCTGCACGATGATGAGATACCTTTTTTCTAATTCAAATAGTTTCGGACTTTGGTTGGAGGTTCTATTGCTAGATGCTGGTTCTTTTTGGTGTGAAGTCCTAATTAATCTGCTGGAGTATTATCTGGTTTTCAGTAATCTGTATTCGCATCTTATATGAATCGTTAGATCAATTGCAATGGATTCCCATAAGATCTGCTGATTTTTGCAAATCGATATGCTGATATTTGAGAAGAGTTCTTTGATTTAGGTTTGACTTTGGTCGTTAGAACTTGCTATTTTCCAAATTTATGCTTTCACTATTTCAGTTTGCCATAGCAGTGATATCCTCTTCCTGGTTCAGGGTCTTGTTAGTCAATTTGATTTTCTATGTATTCAGTTCTAGCAGTGATTACTCCATTTTCAATAGTCCTTATGCTGCTGCTGCTGTTTCCAGGCATTAGGAGATTATACGAGGACACTCAATGATTTTTCAGTACTGCCTTCTGAACCAAAAGAAGGTCGTGTTGGGTCATATTGGTTCCATGAAGATACCCAGGCATTTTTTGATGACGTTGACCATTATAGGATGGTAAAGGCAATGTGCAAGCTTTCATGTAGCATTTGTGACAAATTGGAGGAGAAAACCAACGATGCCTCTAAACGTCGGGGGAGGTTTAGGAATATCGAACAGCTGAAGGGTCATTTGTTTCATCAGCATAAAGTACTCATGTGCAGCCTGTGCTTGGAAGGGCGGAAGGTGTGGAGATTAGTGGAATCTGACATGATACGAATAGATTCTAGATGGAATTCTTACCATAGGGCTTGCCTCCTCGACTTTGTTTGTGCTTGATGTTCCATTGATTTTTGGTGATGCAGGTATTCATTTGTGAGCAGAAATTATATACTCGCTCACAGTTGAATCAGCATATAAACACAGGAGATTCTGAGGTGGATGGAAGTGAGAGTGAAAGAGGTGGCTTTACAGGTCATCCTATGTGTGAGTTCTGCAGAACACCTTTTTATGGGGATAATGAACTGTACACTCATATGTCGACAGAACACTATACGTGTTTTATTTGCCAAAGGTAAAATTTTGCGGTATTACTAAGACATATGGTACCATTTGAAATTCCAAATCTTCAGGAGTGCTGATCTGTACTGCTGATCTGCAGGCAGCACCCAGGACAATATGAATACTTTAAGGACTATGATGATTTAGAAGTAAGATATCAATGTTCATATATCTTACCTACAGTTTCACACTCTTTTTGGCCAAGGAACATCTCTTACATTTATGTATTATTGAAACTTGTTTCTCACAGATTCACTTCCGTCAAGAGCACTTCCTGTGTGAGGATGAGGCTTGCCTTGCCAAAAAGTTTATTGTCTTTCAAGCTGAAGCAGAAATGAAGGTCTGCGATCATGGCTTTTGAAATAGTCTGAAATGGACACTTGTTAGATTTTTTAAATGTTAGATTAAGAAAACAATTGCAATCGTTTGTGTTTTGGTTAGTCATCATTCATATATTATATATGCTTGGCAGTCCCTATAAAGTTTTGTGTATCTGATTATTTCAGCGGCATAATACCTTGGAACATGGTGGGCGTATGTCTCGTTCTAAGCGGAATGCTGCACTCCAGGTATATATACTTTATCGATTTGAGTAATTCTGAGGGAAGATTATCGTGTGTCCTAACGTTTTGCAGTTAGTGACCCTACTGATGATCACTTGTTATTTTGAGTATGCTTATTGGCATGTCGACTCTGTGTTACATATCCTTGGCATTCTTCCCTTTCTTGATGCTTTGGCGAAATGTTGTTGTTCTACTTCTAGATACCCACCAGCTTTCGATACCATCGGGGTAATGAACAAGATCGTCGCCGTGGAAGGGGTAGGACATTTCATCGTGATTTTGCTGAAGAGCAGATTTCAATGGCCATTCAAGCCAGTCTAGATTCTGCAAACTTTGATCGCCCTCCGCCTGATCCATCCTTATCGACCAATGCACATAGAAGTACTGATCCTGGAGATTTGGATGATATGGATCAAATAGTCCAGCCGTTTGAGTCTTTGAACGCAACTGATTCTGAACCTTCTTCAAGATATCTCCAAGCTTTGGGGCAAAATTCTCAGAGTGGACCTCTACAAGAAACTGCCTTTCCTCCTCTCCCCATGGCTGCAAACTCCAGTCAACAAGCGAACAAACGGGACACGGAAGGTTTGTCAAAAAACACAATGGCTGCTCGTCTTCGACGCAAGAATGTTACAAGTCGAGCTCAGGCTTGGCCGGCTGCAAGTCGTCCCTCATTCCCATCAACTTCTTCATCTGCACATGCAGCAAATGTTGCATCTGTGGCGACCCCAAGTATGAGTAATGGACCTACTTTATCAAGCTATGCTAGTTTGGCTAAGGGTCAGAGTCGGGCAGCTACAGCTCATGCAGTTATGTCAGCTGGCTCTTCCAAGCATGCTGAAAGCAGTGGCACCAATAAGATGACCCATTCTTCATCAGCACCTAATCTTGCTGAAAGGGCATCTATGGAGCCTTCGGAATTTCCGCCGGTCTCTGCTAGCCAGGTGCGCAAAATGGCTCCCACGAGCCAGGTTTTGCCAAAGGTGGAAGATGTCCATTCTGCCAACAGATCGCTGGTAGAAAAGATACGGGCTGCTTTAGATGGTGACCAAGAGAAGTTCACTGTTTTCAAAGAGATTTCTGCTCACTATCGCCAGGGTTCAATTGACACAGAAATATACCTTGATTATGTGCAGAATTTTGGATTGTCACATTTGATTCTTGATTTGGCTAGACTATGCCCTGACACTGAGAAACAAAGAGAACTTATTGAAACACATAATGCTAGAATGCGAAGGGGTGGTGTTGGGGAAAGTGGTTGGAGTCGTGACATCTTAGGGAATGGTGATGGTAACAGGAAAGGTAAGGGTAAGTCTACTGGTGCTGTTGATGGCAAGCGGAAGAATAAGTTGGCAGATAGCATTATGAGCACCGTTCAGGAGATGCAGTCAAAGTACAAGCCGCCAGAAGAAGAGGTGGAGGTTTTATTGAAGGATGGATACCGATCTGTCAATGGGAAATCAAAAGTAGTGACCAATGGTGAGAAGCAATTATCACTGAGTTCTAGTAATAAAACAAAATTGGAGGCATCTGCTGGGGGTGGTGGAACTAGTAACAGTGTTGGTGATGGAGGTGGAGGTGGAGGGGGTAAGCAGCGGAAGAAAATGTCGAAATTTCACAGAGTTCGTTTGGGGGAGGACTCAAAGGCTGCAATTCTAGACCTGAAGAATTCTGATTCTGATCCTGATCCAGTGGATAACAGATCAAAAGGCAGGGAAGATCCTAATGGTGCAGTGCCTGTGCGTGGGGTTTGGAAGAACGGCGGCGGTCAGAAGCTCTTCTCTTAGAAGCACTAATAAGTGGTTCTGCTATAGGAGTATCGACTATGAAGCTCTTTGGGGATTCCAGAGATTATGACTGAACTCGAGACATGTGAAAATGTCTACTTCTCTGAGCTCATCTTGTGTGTAAGCACCATTTAGGTTCAGCCGGCCAGGGCAGTTAATTTAGGTGCTCAGTGAACTATCCTTTGGCATCAAGGCTGATGGCTGAAGGCATGATGGTCGATACTTGGCCATTTTGTATGCACATGGGTTGCCTTCTCCACAGCAAGGTGTGGTATACACGAAGGTCACTTTTCATATGAGAATTACAGCGCTAGGCTCGTTGATTGTAGTTTGGTTTAGTTTTTGTTTCCGGTGCAATGGCCCTCTGGCGTTATACCCCTTTTGTTGAAATATTTTGCGCCCCTCATCAGCCGCTTCTTTAATTGCTGTTGATTTGGGTGTTGTTGACAAACTATATATAAATGTCCGGTTTTGGTTGAAATACAGAGTTGTGCGACATTACCTTTTTAACTGATTTGACGATGTTTGTCCTACAGCATGGGCTTAATTTTCGCCAAAATGTGGATTGTGGAGTCTCTTGTCAACTTACACTTAAATTTTGACGACCCGATCATTCATTTATTGCATTTGCATTGGATTGGTGACATATGAGTTTAAATTGATAGTTTTGAGCTTTAATTTGACGAATTGGATTAGGGCCACGGAGAGAGCAAATTGGCCCAAGCTCGATGACCGAAAATTGACTTATGAAAAATGGCAATTTGATGTTTTCGGAAAAGATTCATATCATTCTTCCAATGTTAAATCTTTTATATATTCATGCGATATATACATTGAGGAATATATTTCGCAGTAGATTGGAAGATTTCGATGAAATATCGAAATAATAAGAGGTGATATCACATGTGGAGGATATTTGATTCTTTGAGCAATATGTCTTTGTTTTGAAACCAGAATGAATATCTCCATGAAATATTTTGGTCGGCATCTTCACATGCCCATGAATAGAAAGGAAGGTGGGTTAATGTATGGGATTAGTCAATAGAAAGAAGAAATATTCTATTGAAGAAGAAAAGGAAAGAACACATATTCGTCCAAGGAAAAAATCCGCAATTAGAAGAAAACAAAATCGCATCCTCGGCCGCGCCATGTGATTTCTTTCTTTGATGGGCATTGTTACTTTGCATATAAAAGGGGGGCTACACAAGTTAGAGGAGGCGGTGGCACATCATAAGAGCACGTCGGTTCATGAGGGAAGAGAGGAGGAGAAAACTAGGTCAAAGGTCAACAAAAGAAGCTGATCTCCTTCCTGGGCAAGTCGTGTCCTTTGCCTAAATTCGGGACGCTTTCCGCAGCTTCGACGACGCCCCCATCCGTAGTTCGGCGCAGCATGCATCTCGGGCACCTTGAAAAAGGGAGCCCAACGACATCCAGCGACTCGCGCCGCTACTTAGCCACGTTTCCGACAATGCCAACCAAGACCAAGCCGTTGTCCCGTTGGTCCGAGCTGCTGTCCATGACGTCTCTTACTCTTTCACTTGCTACGCTGCCGAGCCCAGCCACAATCCTGACGACGAGTTGTGGTGCTGATCATCGGTTTCCCACGAGCGGCTAAGACTGTCAGCGCATCCGAAAGTTGCCGCTACCGCTGATCTTGGGATGTGTCATTCAAGCGTCCGTTGCTACCCTCATCACGTCCAAAACTCCTGTTGTTTGTGGAGTCTCCAGTGAATTGCTCTTAACAGTTTTTAAGGTAGAATTACCAAAAAAAAGTTCTAAACCTATTGCAATTGTACCAATTCAGTCATAAACTTTTTTTTAGTCAATTTAGTCCCGAACTTTTTATAATTGTGTCAATTCAGTTCATCCGGCCAAAATTGGCTGGCCGGGGCTGACGTGGGGATAGCTAGCCGGTGAACGCTGATGTGGTAATTTTCAAATATTTTTTTAATATTTTTTTTTCAAGATTTTTAAATATTTTTTGAATTTTTTCTTTTTTTTTCCTCTTCTTCTCCTTCCTCCGGCCGGCCGGAGGCAAGGGCCGGCGAGATCAGCCCCGTCGGCCATTGGCGAGGCTCGCCTTCACCAGCCACGGCGAAGGCGAGCCTCGCCGGTCTCACCGGTCCACCCGACAACATCGTTGAGCTCTTTCTGGACATTGAGAAGGACTTGTGGGTGTAGTAGCAGCTTGGTCATTGTCCATTCGATCGTGGTAGATGTGGTGTCCGGCGAGGCGGCCGTCGCTAGATCCGGTGAGGCGGCCGTTGCCGATCAGGCGAGGCTTGCCTTCGCCGGTGGCCGGCGAGGCTTGCCTTCGCCCGGGGCCGGTGGGGCGAGCCTCGCCGGTGGCCGGCGAGGTCGACCTCGCCTTCCGGAGGAAGGAGAAGAAGGGGAAAAAAAAAACGAAACAAAATTCAAAAATTCAAAAATAAAATAAAAAATCGAAAAAAATAAAATAAAAAAATATTTAAAAAATTGCTACATCAACGTTCGCGGCCGGCGTCACGTCGGCGCCGGTCGGCCAATTTTGACCGGATGGACTGAATTGGCACAATTATAAAAGGTTTAGGACTAAATTGGCCAAAAAAAAGTTTAGGATTGAATTGGCACAATTGCAATAGGTTTAAAACATTTTTGGTAATTCTCCCCAGTTTTTAATCCCAACCTTGTGCACATCACCAAGAATTGTCTCATCGTGCTAAGAAGCATCAACGCGAATTGCTATCCACGAGCCTTGCCGACCTGCGCCACTCATCTAACAGCCCTTGGTGTCGTAGCACCACCTCTTCACCGTGTCGAGTCTCACCTGCGAGCCACCGCCGGTCATCCGTTGAACGGATTCCATTTGGTTCAAATTTGGCAATATCATTTGCGAAATTAGGTAATTATCTTATCTAAATTTGATTTTGATATTTTATTGCCTAATATATGCTTTTCAATATCTTAGGTGCATATTTGAATGATAGGTGTATTTCCAATTAGGATTTATTGCCTAATCTGCAACTGCACGTCGATTTTTTATTCCATCTATAAGGCTTTAGATGGAATAATTAATCACGCGGGAATAAAATTGATATTTTGATCTTTAAGGCTTAAGATCAATTTATCGATTTTATTAGCGAAATAATCAAGTTGATTAGATATTGTTTCCTAATTCGAACAATGGATGATGTCTTTGATGACTATGAATGATTTGGTGCTTATCTTGCTTTAATTGCTTTATTTATTCCAAAAATACAAAAAAAAAAAAAAAAAAAAAAAAAAAAAAAAAAAAAGATTGCATTTCCATATCATGTTGATTACAATTGATTTCCTAGATCGAATTGCATGATAAAATAGTTAAATATATTTCTAATTGTATTAGAATGCATGTTTAGATGATATCTAGGTTAGATAATATATTGGAATTAAATTGCACGTCGAGATAAATTTCTAAGTTAAGATATGATTCATATTAGTTTTTTTCCTAACTTAAAATTGATAATATCTCACTTTATTTAGATTTTTATTGTTAGTAATTTTTAATTATGAATTTTTATAAAAAAAATACAAAAACATCATGTACATATCATATAAAATTAGGTTCATGTCATTTAGTAATTATTACTAGGTCTATTTAATTATAAATTGTCTGTCATTAGAATTAGATCATTTACTTAAATTGCATGACATATAGCTTAGATTTCATTAAACGAGAGAAAATCCTAAAAATTTGAGTGACTTGTGTTAATTAGAAATTATATATAGGGTTGTTAATGTGAATTTTGACCTAACATTACAGATGTTTTCGTTGTTACGAGGTAAGTCCCGTAATTTATTTATTACTTTCTTGGGCGTTAAATTGGGGGATTGCGCATCCATATGGTCACCTCATATGTTTGAAAGGTAAATTAAAATGCCCGTAAAGATATTTTCTTGAAAATAAAAAGAATGATACTGAAAAGACATTAGAGAAATTTAGTATAACCAAATCTCCGAACTCACAATTTTTGGTTCACATAAGTAAAGTAAATCTGCCGTTATTTTATTTGAATTTCTAATCGACTCACCAAAGAATAGATTAGTGGCAACTCCTAGCTAATAATCTTTTGCATGCTAAATACTCGAACGTAAGTCACGAAATGGTATGGGTTTGGAAGAGCCAAACTAAGTTTAGGCTTATACCTTAAGTGGTACACACGAGGTTAGATCGCAACACTAAGGAGATAAATGATAACCATTCTGGCCAGAAATTGATTTCTAGAAGAGAAATATATTTTTCTATTTCTATTTCTAGAAGAGTTTCTAAGCAAAAATAACCGTTTGATAACAACACAAAATTTCTACTCCAAAAATAAAAATTCATTTGATAACGACACAAAATTTCTTCCTTTCATACGACGGTGACCGGTGGCGGCGACGGTTAGTGACCAGCGACCGACGGCGGCGACGGCCGGCAATTGGCGACCGGTGGTGGCCGGCGGCCGAAGGTGGACAACGTCCGACGGATGATGGTCGGCGGCAACGAACGATGAAAAGAATTTTTATTTCTCATTTCTATTCTAGAAATAGAGAAGTAGAAAATTCTTACTTTTGATTTCTATTCCAAATCTATTTCTGGAACAAAAACCTATTTAAAAAATGAAATAATTTTATCAAATGAATTTTTATTCAAAAAACAAGTCTGAAATAGAAAAATTATTTCTAGAACAGAAATCAGAAGTTGTCATGCACCCCCTAAGTACACGGCAATGTAACTTCCTAATTGTGTATCACTTGCTAAACGTGATTTATAGAGTTTGGATAAGCGCGGCTATATGTGATAATTTGGCATAGCCTGCATTTTTTGTCGAAGCCAGTTATGCAGTAAAATGCCACAATTTTTATACATAAACTATATATTTAAATCTCTGGCTCTATCTCAATCTTGAGTAAAAGCTCAACTTGCTGCTGACTTTACATTCAATGATCGAGCCTAGTCCAGCTCAAAAAGACATGACCCTCTACATTGAGTTTAACCCGAATATTCAATATCGTACAAGAGCCGGTGGCCAAGTGTTTGGGGGACAAAGGATTTTTGTATAAAAAAAATTATCAAAAGAAAAATAAAACAAATTTGACCAGCAAGGGCAGGCGGCCACCGGAGACCACTGGCGACACCGGATCTGGGGCGGCGAGGTCACGCGCGTCGCGCGATGCCGCCTCAACCTCCCGCGACCTTGGATCTAGGGCGGCGAGGTCGAGCGACACCGCCTCGACCTCCAGCGAGGTCGCGCGACGCCACCGCCGCCGCCCCCGGATCTGGGTCGCGGCGGCGTCGCGCGACCCTCGACAACGTCGGTCTGGGCGGCGATCGTGCCACTCGGCATCGATCCCGACCCCCCTGGCGTCGGTCGCGCCACCCCCCGACGACGGTCGTTTGGGCGACGGTCGTCGGCGACTGCCTGCCCTTCGCCAGCGACCACTTGTGGAAGAAGAAGGAGAAGACGATGAATAGTAGTGAGGGTAAAACTGGAAAAACGAAAAATCAATAAGGGTAATTTGGGAAGAATTTTTTTTTTTTTAAACCCTTGGCTCAGCATTCCAAAAATGTTGAAAGCTCAAGGCAGCCCTCAACCTGCCTTGGGCTTTCAGCCTTCACAAGGCTGACATTTTGCAAAGGGGCTTTGAAATTTTTTTGCCAAACGCCCCAGCATTTTGGCTAAGGACCTTTAGCCCTCCAAAGCCCCTTGAAAAGCGGTTCCCAAACGCACCCTAAGTACACGGCAATGTAACTTCCTAATTGTGTATCACTTGCTAAACGTGATTTATAGAGTTTGGATGAGCGCGGCTATATGTGATAATTTGGTATAGCCTGCATTTTTTGTCGAAGCCAGTTATGCAGTAAAATGCCACAATTTTTATACATAAACTATATATTTAAATCTCTGGCTCTATCTCAATCTTGAGTACAAGCTCAACTTGCTGCTGACTTTACATTCAATGATCGAGCCTAGTCCAGCTCAAAAAGACATGACCCTCTACATTGAGTTTAACCCGAATATTCAATATCGTACAAGAGCCGGTGGCCAAATGTTAGGAAACATGTCAAAAGATAAGTCTTGCCGTTAGAAAAATCAGAAACGGTGGGATGCAGTGATCGTTCTCAAGTGTTTCTCGGACAAAACATCATCTGAAGGTTAAGAAAACTCCACAGAACATTTTTCCACCGAACAAAGGCACTGCCGAGGCATGAGCATGTCAATTGGAAAAAGAGACTTGACTGCCCGATGACTTCACTCCGAATAATTAGAAAAGAAAACAATTGAAAGCAGTGCGAACATACAAGAAGAGACAGAACGGAAACAAATACTTGTGTATATTGAGGCTTGAGAAGAGAGTGAGTGAGCCTCCCAAAGGGAAAAAGGAAATTACACCAAATAAACATTGAATATCTTGCAATGCAACATGTGGTGTACAATGTAATTTGAATGAATTTGACACATTTCAAGTTCACAAGATGCCATTATCCACACATCTACATTATTTGCGTGCCAAAGGTTTTCTCACTACTGTAACACATGTACAGAAATCCGTCCTCGTCCTTATATGATTCATATACAGCGTCCATCAAACTGGCTGCAGCAAACAATCAAAAGAAGGGCAATAAATGCAAAGCTTCCATGCCTTTCATTCATATAGTTAAAAGATCGAAAAGGCAAAATTTACCTGTCTGCGGCAGTGTGTTCTTTACAAAGACGAACAGAGCTTTTCCAGGAGGCACACGAAGCCTGCTGCTCAATATGTGGATGAACTGTCCGACGGACATGTCTCGAGGAACCAAAAATCTGTCAAATCAAAGACAAAACGCTGTGGTTAAGGACATAGCTGCATTAGCTTTGACGTTTAATCTCACTGCGGCGCTTCGAGTACTGGTTGGTGTGGTAATAGACAATATATTCCCACTTTTCCCCCATTCTATTTCATCAGAACACACCAACAACCATCACAACAACACTCATTTATCGGTTTCGCTCATCAACAGGGTCGATAAGAAGCTTTAAACGACACGGCTTTTTCAACGTCAGCTCTCATTTCTCAAAAAACACAGCAAAGCACTTAAGTTAATAGAGACACAAGACGCTCAAGATAGTGGCCAAGACCATATGTCATCCAAGAAAGCGGCTATCCAGTTCGCACGTCCCATTCGGGACCTTGAACGTCCGCATAAAGCATACAGGAAGAAACAATAACATTTCGCGGTAGCCAAGAAAGAACCACAGAGCTTGAGAATTGCAATCAAAAGCTAGAACGCAAGAGCGATGCTAATGTAAAGCAAAACTACCCTTTTCGACTTACTTCTTTTTCTCCATGTCAGGAAGTTTCGTTCTCGAATATCTCTCCACGATTACCTGCAAGGAAATCGGTCGATCGCGTCAAGCAAACAGCTCCGCTCAAAAAGACTAAAGAAAAAATAAAACATCATGAGCCGAAAACGAACAGAACACCTTCTATGGACAAAACAAATCCCACAAACCAGACCCACATCCCAATATCACCGCTGTCGGGCTAATAAGGGGGAAAGGAAAAAAGGGGAAAGGGGGTGATTTTGAGGACGAGAAAGCTGTTGGAGGGACTACTCACGGGGACGCGGTTGGGGTACTTGGCGATGATGTCGCGCGACTCGTCCAACCTTTCCTCTGTCAGCAGCAGCAGAAGAAGGAATTGGGGTGGGATTAGTCTCGAGCATTTCGATCGAACATACGACGGAGTGCGTAGAATCGATCGAGAGAGAGAGAAAAGGTACGAACCGAACGTGAACTCGTCCTTGAAGGAGATCATCTTCCCAATCCTCTGCGCAGAAACTCGAGAGAGAGAGAGAGATAGCAGGGAGATGGAGGAAGAGTCTCGAAAGGTGGGAAGGAAGAAGAACGGATACGGCAACTTAAATTCGATTGGTCCACGGCATAAACAAATTAAAATAATTATATATATAACTTAAGAAGCAATAAAGGACGGCAAGGCGGGGATAGCTCAGTTGGGAGAGCGTCAGACTGAAGATCTGAAGGTCGCGTGTTCGATCCACGCTCACCGCATTTCCCCCCCCCTCTTTCTCATTTTATTTTTCTCGTTCTTCTTTCTTATTTATTTTTTAAATCATATATATATATATATATATATATATTTTTTTTTTTTTTTAACCCTTCTTCTTCTTCCTTTTCGGGGCACGGCAAAAACCTCTCATGAACCTCCCGAAGCGCGCACCCCAGCAAGAGCCAGAGCTCCGCATTTCGCAGCGCAAATGGCGGACCCCGTAGAGCAGCAGCACCAGCAGCACCAGCTTCAGCAGCAGCGGCGGCGCGGATGGCGGATTCAGGGCGGGCAGTACCTCGGAGAAATCTCCGCTCTCTGCTTCCTCCACCTCCCTCCTCCCTCTCCTCTCCCTCTCCTCCTCGCCGGTACTCTCTCTCTCTCTCTCTCTCTTTTGCCTCTCCCTCTCCCGGACTCGACTCGGAATCGCGAGACCGACCGGCGTTCTCCTTCCGTTTCCCGTCCGCAGGTTCCGGCTCGCAGGTGTCGCTGTTCGACCTGGCGTCCGGGGCCATGGTGCGGACGTTCTACGTCTTCCGGGGGATCCGCGTGCACGGGATCGTCCTCGGCCGCGCCGATTTCCCCGGCGGATCGTCCTCGTCTTCTTCGGCGCTCGGTTACGTCATCGCCGTGTACGGAGAGAGGAGAGTGAAGCTGTTCCGCTTGTCCCTGCGGCTCGGAAGGGGAGCTGGCGAGGGGAGCGGAACTGTGCTGTCCGCGGATTTGGAGCTGGTTTCCGCGGCGGCGAGGTTGAGCCACTGGGTCATGGATGTTCGCTTCTTGAAGGTGAGAGGCTTCGGCCGTCTTCTTGGTTCGGGACAAATGCTGCTGTTCGAGCTTTGATTGTTCCTTTTTTTTTTTTTTTTTTTTTTTTGCGGTGGTTTGATTGAGTCGTGAGTTTTGGTCAGTAGGAGAATGGAACTTCTGAGGATGAGCTGGAGAGGTGTCTTACCGTTGCTATAGGATGCAGTGACAACTCCATACGCCTTTGGGACGTCGATAAATGTAATTTCGTCCTTGCAGTTTCTTCCCCTGGTTAGTCATCGATTTTTATTGCTCCTTTCCGCTCTTCAAATTGTATTGTAGTAGTATGAGGGTACTGCAGTTTCGTTAGTTGATACAGTGACAATTCTGTATACCTATTTATTTTTTATTTTTTTTTCCGGATATATAATCTGTAAGCCTCGTCCCCTTGTCCCAATTCCCTGTAAAAACATAAATCAATATAAAAAGGAAAAAGATTTGATAGTTTCCTCTTTTTTTTTTAACTTTGGGTTGATTGTAAATGCAGAGAGATGCCTTCTGTACTCCATGCGGTTGTGGGGTGACCATCTTGAAGATCTCCAAGTTGCATCCGGAACAATTTACAATGAGGTGGCGAATCATTCGATCTTTATCTATTGTGAATTTGTATTGCACATGTTCCGATTTCAGTCTTTTTTGGTGAACATGTGATCATTTTGCCCCTTGAACATTTGAGATTTAGTGTGAAACTCAACTTTTCTGCATCCGTTCTCCTACTTTAATTGTTGCAAAGGGTGCATCTTTTCTTGTCCATGAATTTCTTTTTTTCATGTCATTCTTTGATTTGTTCCTTTTGAAATATTTGAATTAGAAAACAGCTTTCCTGGATTATCTGGTATTCGCTCCTGAAATTTTACTAAAAGTCTGAGTCAGAAAGTTTTACTAGCTATTGTCCTGCATCTTTTTTGCTTTTGGTTGAAACTTAAGCAAATTGCCTGAATGTATTGGACAGATTTTGAAATATTTGAATTAGAAAACAGCTTTCCTGGATTATCTGGTATTCGCTCCTGAAATTTTACTAAAAGTCTGAGTCAGAAAGTTTTACTAGCTATTGTCCTGCATCTTTTTTGCTTTTGGTTGAAACTTAAGCAAATTGCCTGAATGTATTGGACAGATTTTGATCTGGAAAGTGGTTCCCAATCATGATGCTCCGTCTTCAATTGAGCTAACAGAAGAAGGCCTGACAAACTCTTGTGCTTGCAACAGTCTCCTCCACGAATGTCTTCGCTATGAAGCCTTTCACATCTGTAGACTTGTTGGTCATGAAGGTTCAATATTCAGAATCGCATGGTCCTCTGATGGCTCCAAACTCGTCTCTGTATCTGATGATCGTAGGTTGACTTTTTTTATCCTGCAGCTCCAGTGTAATTTTTCCAAATGGCTTTCACGATGGAAAAATTGCTGATTCAGTTTCTTATGCATGCAGTGCACGTATTTGGGAAGTTCATTGCAAGTCGCAATATTCTAAAGATGCAGGGGAGGTTGGATTGCTTTTTGGACACAGTGCTCGAGTTTGGGATTGCTATATATCTGATAATGTAAGATTCATTAACAGAGTGATATAAGACTGCTGAGAAGGCAATGGCATGGAAATATTTCGACAATGCCAATTATCTATTTTAAGCTGTGTGTAAGTGTTCTTTTGAGTTGAGTGACATTGATGTTCCTGTTGTTATTTGCCTGTGGAATGCGACTTTGATGAGAGCTATAAAGAAGTTGCTTTGGACTTTTAGTTGCTGCGGCGGTTTATACGCAAGTTGGTGCAACATGAGCCATATTGGATTCATCAAATGCAAATGGAAGGCTCTTTTGTGTTTAATGAACTGGACCTTCGTTCCTGGAGAACTAGTACTTTAAAGATTTAATCTTGGGCAATAATGTAAACTAAACAGTTGTTGTATTTCTTTTGCTAGTGTGTCTGAAGTTGTCTCTCACATTGTATTTCTTTTTACTAGCATGTTGGAACATGTTTTTCTTTCCTAAATACATTAGTCGTCGGGCTGGTTCTTATGAAAAAGCCTTGAAGTTGCATTGAAGTATAAAAAAGGTACAATAGGAACCGCATTGTAAGATCAAAGTAAAGCAATTGGTACTAGAGATTTGGTATTCGCTATAGATTAGTTCAATTGTCACCCTCATAGGCATTTCATGTATTTTGTTTCATATTCAAGTACTGAGAGTGCTCACTCGATGTTATGACCATCTTTTTAAGAGTTTCCGTGGAATTAAGTCCTCATTATTCTTATGGGCGTCTTTTCCGAGTGCTGTGACTAACTTTTATTTCTTGTGATTTTACTTAGTTGATTGTTACTGCTGGCGAGGATTGCTCATGTCGTGTGTGGGGACTGGATGGACGACAGCATGATGTCATCAGGGAGCATATGTAAGTAATTATAGTTGTTTTTTTTTTTCCATTGATGTTGATTCAAATGCACGACACATGTGATGGTGGTGCGTGCCCTTTTTCCAATTATAGAGAAGATTTCACTGTGTACATCATTGACACCTTGCTTGTGAAGGAGAATGCTAAGAAGCTGGCATAAAGCAAATCTAAATTCTCAACCCCCATTAGATTTTTTGTGCCTTCATTTTTGGATAATGCTGCCACTAGGATTTATTTATTTCATTGAAAAAACAAATTCCAATTGTCTGCATCCCAATGAATTATTTATTTTAAAATTTTCTTTTTTTGGTAGAAGTATATATTTTCAGTCTATGACTGTCCTCAATGAATATCATTGGTATCAATACAATGATGAGTTGCTCTTGGCATGCAACTATTGTGTTTCAGTGGAAGGGGTATATGGCGGTGTCTCTATGATCCATGGTCTTCACTTCTTGTCACTGGTGGTTTTGACTCTGCAATTAAAGTGCATAAACTGGATGCTTCTTTAGCTGAGGCTTCTGCAAAACAGTCCAACATAAAAGACTTGAGTGACGGAACTGAGCTATTTACTACACATCTTCCGAATTCATCAAGTCATAGTGGACACATGGACAGGTAATGTTAGCTTACTTTAGATTTGAAAAATCTAGATTCCATTGTACTGAAAATCTTAATAGGAAAAGACTAAATATCTCGATGTTGAATCACATTGTTGGTGTTCGATTACTATTGGGAAGTAAAATAATGGTGGTTAATATGCTTTATGCATCCCCCCCTCCCCCTTCAAAAAAAAAAAAAAAAAAAAAAAAAAAAAAAAAAAACTCATGCATTTCTTCAAGGTCCGGGAAAGAAAAGGAACTTGCTTTAGCTGGCCGGCTGTCAAGAAATGATATGATTGAAGATTATTCTCCTGGGGTTTCTAGTGAATCTGTTGTGATGCCATTGCTTCATCACATTGATGAGCAGGCTAAATGAGCTGTGACTTGAGAGTGAATTAAGGTTTGACGTGGACATTTTTCTGTGTTTGAAATGGCATTTAAGAAGTTCATATTTCTTTTTATGTCAGTATTTTCACTTTATTTTATCATTTCCTTATTTCCTGCACTGTTGTTGGTTTTGTTAGAAAGTCTAACCTAAATGATTAAGTAATTAGGTGGAGGGAGACTCAATGTATATAAAGAGCATATTAACCTAATGGACAAGTGATGTGGGATATTTTAACTCCCTTTTCACATTCAAACCAGACTTAGAACGTTCTTGGAAATGACAAATAGGGAGCCTCACATGCGAAATGAATCTGACGTGAAAGACCTTAAGTAACATGTTAGAAAGTCCAATGTAAAAGCTTAAGCTATGAGGTGGAGAAAGATCACATGTATAGAAAGATCATATAAGCTGCATAGACAAGCAATGTGCGATGCTTTAACAGATTTCTCATGACTTGTTGCAGCAAAAGTGAGTATGTCCGATGCTTGAGCTTCTCACATGAAGATGTGATGTATATCGCCACTAATCACGGTTATCTCTATCATGCTAAATTATGCAATGATGGCGATCTAAGGTGGACTGAACTTACTCGAGTAAGTAATGAGGTGCAAATTATTTGTATGGAACTGTTGCCCTCAAATCCATATGATCCTCGGATTGATGCTGATGATTGGGTTGCTGTTGGAGATGGTAAAGGATGGACAACAGTTGTGAGAGTTGTGAAGAATTCTGATTCTCCTAAAGTGAGCACCAGCTTCTCTTGGGCAGCTGAAATGGATCGACAGCTCTTGGGAATCCATTGGTGCAAATCACTAGGGCATAGGTAAACTCTCTTCTTGAACATTGCAACATGTCGATGAACTGCTGATAATTAAATTCTCAAAGGAATGACCAAACATTGTTGGAACCTCATCATAAGTTAGTATTAATTCATTGTATAACTTCCTTGTGGCCAACACTGTAGAGGAAAACATGAGTTTAGTTGTAGGGGTTGAACGAGGAGAAAGGGACTGGCCTGGTAACACAACAAGTAGACCTTGTTTGTTTAGGAAAGAAACGCTTTTGTCAAAACCTTGTTAGGCAGGTCGCTTTGGGGTATTGGGAACAAAAGGAGATGCTTCATGTAGGAGAACTATTGTTGTAATTGTAAGGGCGTGAAACTCTAAGGATAGCAATGTATCTGATGGTTTTTACTTATGGAAGTGGAGTGGACTCAGGATCTGGTATGTTTTTCCCTGGCACATTTGATTTGAAGTGCAAAGTGGTGATCCTAAGGGTTTTGTGCCGTATCAATGTAGTAAAAGCTTGAAGTCAAGTTTCCGAAACTATTGTCTACTGATGTGCACAGGAGCTTTCTAGTCTCTGAATAGCTAGCCTTTGCTATTTGTTTGTTGCTCAAATTTATGGTGTTTGATTTTTTCTAGGACCTTATAATCGTCTTTGGTTTCCATACTGTCTAGGTTCGTTTTCACTGCTGACCCTAGAGGAGCCTTGAAACTATGGAGATTCTTCGAGGTTTCACAATCTAGTTCTCTTTATCCAGAAAACAGTCCCCAAACTTCCTTGATTGCGGAGTTCAAATCAGATTTGGGAGCTCGAATTATGTGCTTGGATGTGGCATTTGAGAGCGAGGTATATGCTTGTGATCATTGTTATCACACTTCCTTTTCGGCATTATCAACTGTAAGAAAACCTATAATAAAATATATCTATAAGAAAGCTAAATGTTTGTTATACTATAAAGGAGATACAAATGCTAAATTCTTGAAAACGGTGTTATATTGTTTGTCGTAACTCTTATTATCTGTTGCACTATATTGACCACATCTTGAGGCTAACATTTAAGATATCATGGATGCCCATTTCAACGGTCACAAGTAAGCAAAATCCTTTTGTAGCAAGTGCATGATTATCTACTGTCTCCAACCTTGGCCATTGCTGATAGCCATTGGGGCTATGACAAAAAGGAAAATCATCTCCCTTCCAACATAGCCAGCGATCTTCATTTTATCAATTTTCCAAAACATGTAATTTCTGCACCAAATATTTGATTGGACACTACTTTTACGAAACCCAACCTTACTATCAACAAGTCTGTGTTGTGCAGAGTCCAGATGGACCTGATCATCTTGCTTGATGTTGCAGCTACTGATCTGTGGGGATCTACGGGGTAATCTGGTTCTGTTCCCTCTATTGAAGGACCTGTTGCTGGATACCTTTGTCGTGTCAGCAGCTAAAATCTCTCCAGTAAACCATTTTAAAGGAGCCCATGGCATCTCAGCCGTTTCCAGCATTTCAGTGGCTCACATGGGCTTCAATCACATTGAATTACGTTCTGTAAGACCTTTACTATGTGCATCTCTCTTGAGGCAAACATGTTTACATTATACCATGGGAATGGTGTCTGCCAGGACATTGTTACATTAAATGACACAGAGTCTTTGTGGTTTCAGACTGGAGCTGATGGATGCATATGCTATATGGAATATGACAAAGGTCTGCAATCTTTAAATTTTGTAGGGATGAAGCAGGTGAAAGAATTAAGCATGATTGAATCTGTTTCCACTGAAAATGAATCTACCGGTTACAGAACAAGTGGCAGTTATGCATCTGGTTTTGCATCCACAGATTTTATAATATGGAACTTAGTAACTGAGGCTAAGGTTCTCTTGCTTTTCTTCTCTTCATTTATTTGTTTAATTTGTTATTTGTATTTTTTTCTTTTCTTCTCTTGTTCGTGTCATGGGATAGACATTTGTTGTAATATCTTACATTACCACTGGAACAGGTCCTGCAAGTTTCATGCGGTGGTTGGCGGCGTCCACATTCTTATTATTTGGGTGATGTACCAGAGATGAAGAACTGCTTTGCTTATGTCAAGGTTTGTTTGTGTTATCATACGGAAATGAGATCACATTGGAGATAGAAGTAGTGAATCCCATTGGAAATCTATTTCTAGAATTATCTGACATCATTTAGTTGATCGTTGGAATTTATCTGTGGAAAAATCTGACATCATATTATTTGATTTTCTGAGACACTTTTGCCACTAGTTGGTTGTCTCCAGTTACTGAATAGCAGGACTAGCTGTGCGTCTCACCTCATAAATGGGCCTACTCAAGATGAAATAATTCAGCAGAACAAATTCAATGGACCTTTTATTAATTGAGTCCTAGGAGAAAGCCCTTCCAAAGTTTGTAGATTTTGGCTTATGATCTAATCATTCAGGCTGATAATATCCTCGCTCTTTTCCAACACCACGGCTCTTCGAAGAAATTGGCATGCAGAACAGAAATTCTTATTTTCCTAACTGGGGTTGGCTACATGATTCATCTTACGCTATTTTGTCAAGTTTTAGTATGATCCAAGGGTTATAAGTCATCTTATGCCTTATTTTATTCCAGTACGTGGGGTTGGCTACATTAACCATTTTATGCCTTTATTCTCTGTCTTGTATCAAGTTTCTTTATCCAAGGCTCAAGACTTTATTTCAAGTCTTTATTCACATCTTTTTAAAGTCTTCTCCTATCCTTTTTTAACATCTTGCCCACTCTCTGCTGTAAGATTTGTATTTAGTAGTCAGATTAAACCGTGCATTGACGCACTTTATAAGGAAACAGGCTTTCTTTTGGTATATGCATGTTTTTCTGGTCAAGCATACTTTGGGAAAATAACATATAGTTTCCACTTTGAAATATTGTTTTTGTTCTAACTTGTCCATTCCAGGATGATATTATTTACATCCGTAGACACTGGATAAAGGACTCAAAGGACAAGATACTCCCTCAAAATCTACGTTTGCAGTTCCATGGAAGGGAGGTGCATTCTTTATGCTTTGTCACTGGAGATTTCCAGCTCAGAAAAAATAAACAATCAAGTTGGATTGTAACTGGTTGTGAGGATGGGACAGTGAGGCTGACTAGGTATTGTAATGACTCTTTTACAACGGATTGACATAACTCTGCTTTTGTTAACACTCAGTAAGTTTCTTGAAATTTTAAGATAAAGGTTATTCACTTCCACTTGACAATAGCTGGTAATAGACTGGCAGATGCAGCGCAGTGAATCTCTCGATCAATGTACATACATAATATAGCTGGTTTTTGTCAGAATCACCGAACCAAAGTCCGCTTATTAGAGCCTCTCGTGTTGCCAATTCTTCCCTTACATGATATCTCTTTCTAGCTCCCTGCCATTTCACACGCAATCTTTAGAACCTAGTTGGGCTTTGTGATACTTAATTGGATCTTGTTCTCATTTACCTTTTCTCTGTTCATTCTTTCTCAATTTGTTTCTGTCCCTCCTTTTTCTTTATTTTGATAGTTGTTGTTTTCTATAAGAACTTTGATACCAATTTAGAAATCCTCAGTAAGACATTTTTGTTTAATTAAATCTGGGAAACAAGGTTAAAACAACTGCATAGGTAGTGAAAAGCATTTTGTATCTGGACTTTGAAGCTCCCATCTTAGTTTTTATCCGTGATAACTCTGGATTTTGTTTTTGATATCGTGAAACTAAAAGTTGATGATTATTAAACACAAAGAAGGAAATCTCGTTGTCCACCTGCCATATTGTATGGAGTCACATTATTTTGTTGAACTTATCAATGACTATGCACTGAGAAATCCTAGTCTTATGGTGATCTGTCAAACTTCCAACCATATATTCCTAGGGATCATGCAGATTTAATACTAGTTTCTTATTAATGTGGTTTCATCATCTCATCTAATGAGCAATTAGAGATGCAAATTAAGGAATACCCAACTCACATACTAAGCTAAATTAATTGTGCCTGATTTAGGTATACTCAGTGCACTGACAATTGGTCTTCATCCAAATTACTTGGAGAGCATGTTGGTGGATCAGCTGTCAGATCAATATGTTGTGTTTCGAATATCCATACAACCTCATCAGGTACTAACGTGTCTGATGTAAAGGGTATAGAGAACCTCCCAAAGGATATAAAGGGAACACTTACGGAGGATGAATGTAATCCCTCATTGCTTATTTCTGTTGGTGCAAAGCGTGTTCTGACTTCTTGGCTGCTGAGAAGAAGAAAACAGGATGGGAAAGAAGATGACGTTACTGATTTACAAGAAGCCGAAAATAGTTCATTGCCTTCATCAGCTGGATCCTCTACATTTTCATTCCAATGGCTTTCCACAGACATGCCAGTTAAGTACTCAGTGCCTTCCAAAAAACCGGGAAGCATTAAAAAGCTAATTGGTGTCTCTGACACCAATGTAAGATGTAAATCACTTCTGCCTGATAGTGAGGCTCCGCAGTCAAAAGTATCTGCAGTTGATAAAAATGAAGATGACTGGAGATACCTAGCTGTCACTGCTTTTCTCGTTAAACATTCTGGTTCTAGGTGGGCATATTTATTTTGGTGTTGTTTTGTAACTTTCTCAAATTCTGATGCATTTTGTCTTATCTTCCTTCTTGTCTTCATTTCAGGTTAACTGTCTGTTTTATTATCGTTGCTTGCTCAGATGCTACACTTGCAATACGAGCTCTCGTCTTACCCTATCGTCTATGGTAATTTCAAGGAGCTTATTAGAATGGTTCCTTGTCTACGCTCCCTCTTTTTTCTTACTCAAACATAGTCTCTCCTTCTCCACCCTATTGCAGGTTTGATGTTGCTCTGATGGTTCCTCTATCATCACCAGTTCTGTCATTGCAGCATGTCATCATTCGAAGATGTCAATTACCAGATGGTTGGTTATTAACCTGAAAGCATTGTTTAGAATATTTTGACATCATATCCACAATTTTTCCACTCAAATGCTATCGTCGACAGTTATAATCTTTAGAGAGGTCGTGTTTTGGACTTATTCATGCTTGATGTCATGTATTCCTGAAAAAAGTTCTTAATTTGATCTTGCATTTGGAAATCCAGAAAATGTGCAGATTGGGAATGTATATGTCGTGATTAGCGGAGCCACTGATGGGAGCATTGCTTTCTGGGATCTGACTGAAAGTGTTGAAGCTTTTATGAGGCGGTTGTCAAATATCCATCTAGAAAAGTTGATGGATTGTCAGAAACGGCCACGGACTGGGAGAGGAAGCCAGGGTGGAAGATGGTGGAGATCGCTGAGCAAAATTGCTTGTAAGGAACAGCCAGTCAATGATCCTGTTACCGTGAAAGCTATAAAGGAACTAAATGGGAAATTGACTGGTAGTGTTGCCTGCGGGTCTTCATCTTCTATCCTAGATGCCTCCCCTGAGTTAGATAGCAATGCACCTAATTCTTCATTTGAAATTATTGAAGTAAATCCTTTTCATGTTCTTAATGGTGCTCACCAATCTGGCGTGAATTGCCTTCATGTGTGTGAAACGAAACACGGCCAAAGTTCCGATGGTCGTTTTCTGTACCAGTTAGTCAGCGGTGGTGATGATCAAGCACTTCATCTTCTTAAATTTGAGGTGTTGGTGCAGCCTCCAGTCCAAGTTCCAGATGTTCCAAATTCAGACATCAGAAATTCTATACTCGTTGAGGAATTTCTTCATGATGAGCAGAACCAGAAAACCAAGTGTACAATTGAATTCATTTCTCGGGAAAAAATTGCTTCTGCTCACAATTCTGCTGTAAAAGGTAGAGGTTACATCAAATCTTTTTATTTTCTTTACATGTGATTAAAGTCAGTTGCCTTATCTTGGAATTGAACATGTAAATAAGTGGTAGATATTCTGGTTCTTGATTCTATCTGGGTCAAAGTGGCATGTCTTCTGCAGTTATATCTTCTACTTTTGACCTTTACATCCCCTCGCTCTGAGCTTTCTGAGGTCAGTCATTGGGATTTGTCAATTTTCTTTCAAGAGAATATCGTTTCCTACAAACTACATATTTTGTGCGCATCTTTAATGATATTTGCTTTTTTCCATAGTTTTGAATCTTATCCCTATGTCTTTGACGGTGTTTGCACATAGTCAACTCCAAATTGTTATCGACCCAAAAAAAAAAACTCCAAATTGTTTTTTTTTTTTTTTTATCACCGTTAGGGATGCTACTCATTTCTATAACATCTTTTCCACTTCTAGATAGTTGCTGGTTGAATTTTCTGCAAGTTCTAACTTCTTTAAATGAAATACCCCTTTGAATGCCTTCCTCTTCTTTAAGTTCTAACTGTGGTCATTGTTATGAAGGCGTTTGGACAGACGGCAGTTGGGTTTTCTCGACTGGTCTTGATCAGCGTGTCAGGTGCTGGATTAGCAAGGAACGTGGTACACCAACGGAGTTTGCTCATATTATCATTAGTGTGCCAGAGCCAGAAGCATTGGATGCAAGATCCATCGGCTGGTTAGTGATGCATATTCCCCCAATAAACATGAGCAGCACAAAATTCTCTTCTGGTAGTTTCTAAAGCTCCTTTCGTTTTAATCCCATTTCAGGGACCAGTACCAAATAGCAGTAGCTGGAAGAGGGATGCAGATGATCGAATTTCATGTGCCTTCTTCTGAGATTCGGTAACGATGATTAAAGGTTTTCCCTTTTTTTCTTTCTTTGCCTACTAAAAGTTCTTCAGGGCAAAGCCAAAGGTTTATCCCTCATTGGATTTGATATATAAACTGAGAGTGTCTTACACACCATTAAAATGGCCCATCAACAGTGAGTTGCATCTACTTGTCATCTCATTTTTACTGGGTATTTCAACATGTACCTGTCAAATCTGTGGTTTTCTGTTCAATCTCCTGGATCTTATTGCTTGGAAAACGTCAAAAACAGAGATACTCAAGGAAGAAGCAAATCACTAGGTCTTCCAATTGATATGCAATAAATTATCTTCTCATGGGATATGCCGGCATGGGTTGCGATTTCCCCCAGAAGGGAGCTTTCGTTAGTTGTTCTCCAGTCCTTATCACCTTTACCTTAATTCGCTATTACGTATCTGAAGTGAACCTCTAGTTTAGTTTTCTGAGGGTGTCGGCCGAGATAAAGGCGAAGGACCATGAAGTGATGAAATATCGTGTCTCATTCAAGCTGGGGGCCTCTTCTGCCCGTATAGGACCAAGAGCTGCCCTGTAAACGAAGAAGACAAAACGTGGCTGGTCGCCATTAAAAGCTCCTGTAAATGAAGAAAACGAAATTTGAAGGTGTCGGTCCATAAGGAAAACAAAAACAAAATGAAAAGGAAAGGAAAGATTTGGGATCTGAAAGTTGCAGTACAGGGCTAACCGACACACCGGGATTTAAGTGCTGAACAGCGTAAGCAGCCGTGGTTCCTACCGCCCGTCCTCATTATCTCTCTCCATGTGGGGCTCAGAGTTCGCATTTATATAACCTCACGTTCTCCTTGTATCTAGCAATTGAAAGAATAAGACGAAGAGTAAACCCATGTTCTCAATACCTTGTGTTTATATTTGTCTTTTGAGTCCCGTTAACGAGTGTCTTGGGGATTGATATTGGTCACATATGTTGCGTAAGAAGTCCGTGGGTGCCTTGGAAATTGAATTCTCCCGGTCAGCTTGTGCTCAATAACACTTGACTCAAGTGGCTTGCGAGCATGATTAATTAGCCAGAGTGTTATGTTTAATTAGGATGACTTGTCATCCTTTTGGAACATGGTATGTTACCTTATGAATCTTTTAATTCTTTTCTGAAAACTTGTTCATATGAACTCAACTCGAGCATTGACAAGACGGTATCAAGACGGTCTTGTGCTTCAGAAATTGAGCTTTATATAATCAGAGTGCGATTATGACTGATTGATTTTGGAGTCGAGTCGTGCTCAAGTAGTTAGTAAATTACCACCCCCACTCAGATTTAGTTGACTTTTAACCTCTAATCAAGGTACTCTTTCATTCCCATCTCTTCAAGATTAGTCACTAGTCTAAAACAATGGAAAATGTGGGAGTTGTGGGGAGCACATGTCGTGTGGAATTGTGGTGACCTACAATTTAAGCATTCCCTTCTTTTTTGTTTTTCCTGTTCTAAGTTCTATTGGAAACAGGATATTGAAATGTTCGTCCTGAAGTCGGGTTTGGTGACGTATGAAGTGTTCTCACATGGGAAGTCAATTTCGAGACCTTTTTCAAGCGCAAGAAACTGTCTCGAGCAAGATAGGGGTCAATTCTCTATTAAGACAAGTTGCTTATAAATGACCTTTCTCCCGTTCTTTTTGGTGCTGGGTTGTGGTTGAATTAGAAGCAAGATTTGTAGTGAATCTGCCCGGTTATGACCTTCACCATACGAGTAGAAGTACCTTACAAGTACTAGGAGATCTAAGGCAAAGCACAACTTTTGTGCAGAACAAGAAACGGTCATAAATATTTCTCTTTCTTCTCCTCGGAATAGGTAAAACATGGTACTCGAAATTTCTTAGTGATCCAGCTATGTACATCTCTCTCTCTCTCTCTCTCTCTCTCTCTCTCTCTCTCATAAATATATAAATAAATTATGTATATGCACACATCATGGGGACCAACAACATGGCTACTATTCTTATTTTCATTTAACTATGGTTCTAGAAAATGAAAGATATAGCAACATCGCTGCAACAGAGAGACATACCTAACCAGCACGGTTCTCTTTAATTATTTCCCGTATTTTATTTACACGCGCCTTACATGCCATGGTCAAAGATTTTTTGTTTGACTCCACTGAAAACGACGCCATCATAAGAGGGGCATATCACGACTCTTGGGTGTAATGATAGATCAGATGCCACTACAATAGATCCGGTCCACGCATCTATCTTGTCCAAACGAAAGCCTTGCGGGGTAAAACTTAGCCTCTAATCGGCTAAAATAGTTAACAGAGCAGGGAGTATTCAGCGTGGTCGATTCCCATTTCTATCGTGTGATTCAACGTGTGAAACATGGAGAAAGATCAAAGTCGTGTAGCATGAAATTTCAACCTCCGAGTTGGTAGGCCCGATCTTTTTTCACGGATGTTTGCCCTCGAGCAATAATCTCTCGACACAAATTTTGATAATTACATCACTAATTTGTCAGCAGTCACTACGCGACGCAATTTTCCTAATCTCCACTTTATTTTTATTTTATTTTTGGACCCGGTCAATTTGCTCACGTGGTTGACATGTTATCTTTTGGGGGTTGGCGGCTCTAAGCCACGGCTCACTTCTTCAACGGCTCGAGCTTAGCTCCGATGGCTCTAAAATCTCTTGATTTAATTTACAGACGAACGAGACAAAAATCTGGTTTATGAGGAAAATGGTAAATTCGGTAGGTGACCAAACTCCACGATCTCTGATTTTGACTGACTAGCACGATATGAAAATATCTCAATTTTCTAGGCACTACTTAATGCCACGTCATTGAATTATATAGAAAAATAAAATGTTTAATTCCAAAGGTGGACCCAGTTTTGCATTTCTCCGTCCTATATAAATCCACGTAATTCGAGTGCTTTTCACGAAATTATTGCATTCATTGAAAGTCTGCCGGTTGTTTTCTATTTATTTATTGGCCTAGGCAAATTCCAAGATTTGTGCAATAGTATAATGGCCAAAAACTGTTGGGAATCTGAGAATCTAATAAATGATCTCGTGCGATGTATTGGGAAATGGAGAATGAGCTAATTATATAATCCGTGGATAGAGTAGAAAACACTAATGTATTCCAATGGGCAAAAGCTAGCTTTCTTGCGAACTGTAAATTATTTTTTCTTCAAATTTTTAGTATTTTCTTATACGAAGATTTATTTTTTCCTTCTGTTGATATGTTAAGCCTCTCGTGGTCAAAGACTAACAGCAAACCAAAGAAAAAAAAAGTGATGGAACAATGCGATGTTTTCCTTGAATCTTTACTGTGAAAAGGGTTCTAGTAAATAAGTGCATTCACCTTTCTCATTTGAGATTTGAATTTTTGTGGTACCACTCTTTCTTGGGGCTAGTACGAGAATATGTACTTATATACCACCATATAATCATGTAATATTTGTGAGATAGAAAACTTCCATATACTAGGCGAAGTTTAATCAATCATCAATCAACGCCTAGCATTATCTGAAATTTATGAAGGTGGGGGGGGGGGGGGTGGGGTTTGAAAAGTAACCCTAGAGCAGTGCCTATCTCAAAGAAGCCTCTTGTCCATGGCCTAAAAAATAACACATGAGATGTATTTTATGTGGAAATTTAGAAATGGAAGACAAAGAAAACCTAAAAATCGAATGCCAATTCACAGCACATAACCGACCAGAAAAAAAATTAACTCTAATTGTCAAATAAAACCTCGATGAAATGATTTTCCCGTGTAATCAGAGTATCAAAATTTGGATATTCACTAAAAATAATACCAAAAAAAAAAAAAAATTCGAGAAAGCGTTTTGACGTTCGTACTTTTCAGATTCGGGGTACAAAAGTAGCTTCCAATTGCGGCTATTAAACATTATCCCCCGGCTCAAGTCTAGCCTGTAGCCGCCAAGCTGCACAAAACCGGCTAGGGTTGGTGAGGAACCGGCTGTAGCCTGTAATCTCTTAGCACTTGACCAAAAAAAGCAGCAGCCAAATGGGAGAGAGGTCGCCCACTTTTCAAAAGCAGACGTCCTTCTCTCCCACCAACCCCCCCCAACCAATCTGAATCTCACCAATCCCTGACAATCCAACGGCTACATTTCTTGGCCAAATTCAATTTGAACCCCACGCCTCTTTCACATTGAACTTTGGTGCAACAAATTGTGACTATGACACCTAATTCCATTGAAGGTAATGCTCACTACGTCATGCTCTATTTATTCGTGTACTCATAAAAGAGCAACACGCGTTGTGTGTGGATGACTATGATAGTATAAATTGTTGAAGATTTAGTATGGTTCGAAATGATGTATTTCTATTATGTAAGATGAGAAATACCGAAGTCAAATTGATTTCGATGAGTGAGAAAATTAAGAAATCGAACTCCAGTTGCCGGGACTATTTTTGGATTGCCATTTCACCTCTTGTTTATATAAAATGGAGCTTTAATAGGAGAAATTTAAAAGGCACACTTGTTAAAGGCTCATCATATATGCTTCACTAAGATAGAAAGATAATACTTCTTCAAATATAACTATGCATATATGATGTAAGAGTTTCCATTCTCAAAGAACGGCAATTGCTCAAAATTCCTTTCTTAGGAGTGTTAGCAAGATTTTTCAACGTCGTCATAGCGAATTGGGGACAAGGATGCCAAGTTAAATAATCCGAGAGATTCTTTCTATCTAATTAGTAATTAATGCTGGTGACTTTTGCAATTGAATTTGTAACTTTCTAAACCAATAAAATTTTAATGAAAACAAAATTGATTCTTCCCAACCCAAAAAAAAAAGAAGAAGAAAAACAATGAAAGCTTGACTACATAAAAAGAGAAAACCACACAGAAAAAAAAAAAAAAAAACAAAAGGATCAAAGATATGGACATTGAGTCATTAGTGTTGGCGGGGTTGGTGGTTGAGTTTATAACTTAAGGCAATCAAATATTACTGAAAACAAAACCAATTCTTCCCAACCAAAAAAGGAAAAAAAAAAAAAAATGAAAGCTTGACTACTTATAGAAGAAAAAATCCACAGAAAAAGGGCAAAAAAAAAAAAAAAAAGAGTCTCAACCGATTCAACCGGTTCCCGTTACGAGTGCATATCGGCTATAAAGGGGCGAGGGAGGCTACGGGATTCAGTGCATTCTGTTCTGCTAGCATCTCGGGGGTTGGTCCTTAGCACGAACAAAGAGGCTTTCTCAATTCGATTCAGGTACCCTCCCCTTTTGCTCACTCGTCTTCGTCTTCGTCCTGGTCGAAAGCCTCCGTCTTTTGCTCGTTGTGGTCACCCTCGCTCGCTTTCGTTTTCTGGGTGTTATCGCTCTGTGCTTCCGTCTGATTCGTTTGAAGTGTCAAAGGAGGCGGCTTTTGCTTCTTCTTGCGGATAAGTCGCTGGATCTGATCGGCCGTGGTGTTTCCTGGGTCGTTTCGGGATTTGGGTCGGTGGGTTTTTGGCGAATCGAGTCGAGGTGGGTGTAGATCTGGAGTTTCGGGTGGTGGGTGTCTGGAAATGCGGAGGATCGGAGAGTCTTTTGAGCGGTGTGAGTTCTTGGTCGTTCCCCGCGTGGGGTTCTGTTGAATGTACCGACTTTCTATTGGATCTGGAGAGGGTGCTGGTTCTAGTGAGATGGAATCTGTGAGATCTGAGTGTTTTATTCTCTGTTTTGTCGTATCTTGTCCGGTCTTCTGTTTGTCTACTTGCTCGGAGGAGTGAAGGTTTCTTTTTGAGTTTTCGAATGGAGTAATTTGTTGAGGGAAGTTGCCGAGTTGAACGTATGCGTGTCAACATTAGGACACGGAATATGAGCGTCTTATGGAGCAGTATCAGATCGAGACTTCCCCATAATTGTTTCCATTCCATAGAAAGGAAGTCCAAAGGGTTAGGACTTTTTGTAGATCCTTGCTTAACTTAATCTCTTGGATTCGGCTCGAACATTGTTAAAGAGAATCGGCAACTTCATTTAAAAGTTTTAATGTTTATGTATATATGGTTGATGTTTTTCTTTACTTCGAATTGGTTGAGCTTCTTCAAAGTTAGTTTGCTGCAAGTTTGCATTCTGAGTAGTTTCTTTGATTGATCTGGTATTTGATTCTGTTGTAATGCAGTTTGAAAGAATGGAGACCTTTTTGTTCACCTCTGAATCCGTGAACGAGGGCCACCCCGACAAGCTGTGTGACCAGATCTCCGATGCTGTCCTTGATGCCTGCCTCGAGCAGGACCCTGACAGCAAGGTTGCTTGCGAAACATGCACCAAGACCAACATGGTCATGGTATTCGGAGAAATTACCACCAAGGCCAATGTAGACTATGAGAAAATTGTCCGCGACACTTGCAGGACTATTGGATTTGTCTCTGATGACGTTGGTCTTGATGCTGACCACTGCAAGGTTCTGGTCAACATTGAGCAGCAGAGTCCCGATATTGCCCAGGGAGTCCACGGTCATCTCACCAAGCGCCCAGAAGAGATTGGTGCCGGTGATCAGGGCCACATGTTTGGATATGCCACCGATGAAACCCCTGAATTGATGCCTTTGAGTCATGTCCTTGCAACCAAGCTTGGTGCCCGCCTCACTGAGGTTAGAAAGAATGGAACTTGCGCTTGGCTAAGACCTGATGGGAAGACCCAAGTCACTGTCGAGTACTACAACGACAATGGCGCAATGGTCCCAGTCAGGGTCCACACCGTCCTGATCTCCACCCAGCACGATGAGACTGTGACCAATGACGAAATTGCAGCTGATCTCAAGGAGCATGTCATCAAGCCTGTCATTCCTGAGAAGTACCTTGACGAGAGAACCATCTTCCACCTTAACCCATCAGGCCGATTCGTCATTGGTGGCCCCCATGGTGATGCCGGTCTCACCGGAAGGAAGATCATTATTGACACTTATGGTGGATGGGGAGCCCACGGTGGTGGTGCTTTCTCAGGCAAGGACCCCACCAAGGTCGACAGGAGTGGTGCCTACATTGTCAGGCAGGCTGCAAAGAGCATTGTGGCCAATGGTCTAGCACGCAGGTGCATTGTGCAGGTCTCGTACGCCATTGGAGTGCCTGAGCCTCTTTCTGTTTTCGTTGACACTTACAAGACCGGAAAGATTCCTGACAAGGAAATCCTCAAGATTGTTAAGGAGAGCTTTGACTTCAGGCCTGGCATGATTTCCATCAACCTGGATCTCAAAAGAGGTGGCAGTGGCAGATTCTTGAAGACCGCAGCGTATGGTCACTTTGGAAGGGATGACCCTGACTTCACCTGGGAGGTCGTGAAGCCACTCAAGTGGGAGAAGCCTCAATCTTAAGATAAACCCCCATTTTCCAGCCCACTTTATGCCTGCTTCATTAGTATTGATCTACTGGATGAATAAGTTGAATGTTTCCTTCTGCAACACTTTTATCGATGAGCTTAACCGATGATGTCCTTTTTTAAAAGAATGATTCTACTTTCATTTTTTCCCCTTTAAATTTGTACTTTCCTCATATTGTTTTAGCATTGATCATTGTAATGAATGTCTGGAATTTTGTGAGGATTAATTGTGGCTAGATCTCCACACTTCTGCATTGAAGTATAGCAGCAGGCAAGTGTAGCCACTCTTGCTTGTCCTGCGAAATGATAATTCTAAATGAATTGCACCTTATTGTTTCTTGGCATGATGTCCTGCATCTAGAGTTGAAAAACAGATGTGCATTTCATTAATCACTGAGCCATAATGTATCTCATCAAATGAGTCGAACGCTTGTGGTGATGGATGTTTCATCTAGCGTAAGCTTTGTTTGTAGTGTGGTAATGAGAATCCCCTGCCAAGTTTCCCCTATAGTGCATGGTTTGTAGTAAAGATTTCAGGGTTTGAAGTGTTCTGTAACAATAATATGCTCGCAGCAAGAGTTATCGGTCTTGCGTGTGCTGAGAACTTCGGTTTCTTGGTAAGTGGCGAAGAGATGTGCATAGAGCGCGACCTTTGGTAATCACATTTATGTATAGTCGGGAGCTGGCCAATTCTTGAATCATCTACATCACATTATTTCCTAGTTATCTGCTGGAGTAATTCTTGTGTGTTTGGATCTCACTTTCTTTTTTTACCCAGTTATCTACTTGGGTACACTTCACTAGTGCACTGACATGGATATGAGAATCTTGTTCAACGCAAATTTCTGCCATGGGGATGAACATTTCTCTTGCATATTGCTGAATAAACCAGTATTGTGATTTGCTCAGTGATTGCCGGAAGATGCGACTTCCCTACTCATGGCCAAGAAAATTGTCATGGTTGATGCGTGTTGATGGTGAAGTAAGATGATTCGTAAGGAGATACCAATAATAGAGAACGTCAGCTCTGGAAATGTGCTCCTTTTCTACCTTTTGGTTGTGATTAATAGTTGTCTTTCATGGCTTTTGCGTCATATCATGTCGATCTCAATCATTGAGATTGCGACAGATTACCTTCTCTTGACTTGGCAAGAAGAATGCTGTGTGAAGTGAATCTGAACCTCACTCTCTAAGGTGTAAGGTCTGGCCAATTCTATCAACTTGGATTATTTGGTAGATCCGATGGAACTAGCTATGCAAATTTTAAGGAAGTGGGCCCAACGTTGTTAAATATGCCAGAATCGGCAAAGCCATCGGGCTAATATCATTGAAATCAAAGAGGGGAATTGATACATATTAATCAAGTGTAGTGGGTCATTTGAGAGAGTCAGTGCTTTTCAAAGCCGGGCTCATTGGAGAGGCTAAACTTAGTACCATACTTGTTATTTATGATTACTTTTAAAGGTTGCATTTTTTTTTTCAATAATTGCTAATTGGAGATCTTGTTAGAATTTTTTGGTTTGTTCTATTTCTACAGCATTATCGGCTCCAGACACCCCCTATCATATTATATTGACTATATTAATCCTTACGGGTTCCACTCTTAATTTAAGATTATTTTTAACTCTTTTCATCCTTATTATTGGCTCTTGATACTTTTCTATCACACTGAATTAACTATATTATCCTTTGCGAGTCTTGCTCTTAATTTCATATTATTTATTACCTTTTTTTTTCTTCTTCTTTTTATTTTTTTCAATTTTACAAAAAGAAATATTTATCCCCATCATTTTCAAACAACTTTTTTTCACCCTAACCAATTCTTTCATACTTGTTATATTTCAATGTTTTGTTCATGTTTGTCTCCTTCAGAACTTACTCTCCATTATTATAACTTGAGCAAGCACTAATTATATATTGGAGTAAAGAAATGTTAATTTTATCTATAAATAGTTTACTTTATTTCCGTAGATTATCCTAATAATTGTGAATTTTTCAACTTTGAATTTGGTACAAAATTTAAGAGAATTTACTCAAAAAGTGAATATTGTGATAGTTGTATGCATTATAAACAATTTATTCAAAGATTATCCTCTTAAATGTGCTTAAACTACTTTTTGAATAATTGTTTCTTAATATAAAAAATAAATATAAAAATCATTAACAAATTAATTATTTTTTGCCAGCACCAAAATAATTAGGTAGTTATCTATAAAATAAACTATTTTTTAAAAAGAGGTGCACCAATTTTGTTCCAAATTGAGAAAAAAAAATTAAGAAATGAAGGCAAGCGGTAGTCTTAAATCAAGAGTAGGCCCCACATCTAATATTAATAAATATTATTTGAGATGGGCATGGGTAGTTTGTCTCTGGTAAAAATGAAACAAATGGAAAAACGAAAAAAAAATGTAAGAAATAATCTTACATCTAGAGTGGGACTTGGAAGGGTTAGTGTAGTATATTAAATGTGAACAAAAGTTTTAGGAGTCAATAAGAGAATGGAAATAGTGCGAGTCAATTATTTTTTTGCCTTGGTTTGCAAGAAATCATGTTTTATCTAGGTGTATTCTTTTTCTAGCGTGTTCATGTCCAATCATGAGCCCAACTTCCCGAAGTACCTCTACACTTGACTTTTCTCGAATGACCCATATAGGCCGACTGTGGTGGGCGTGCACCACGGCCGGCTGCGTTTTTATTGGCTAGCCAATTGGGGTGAATTGATGCACATCCAACAACTATGGAGGGGTCATTTGGGAAAATTCAAGTATAGGAGTACTTTGCAAAATTGGGCTAATTTCACGAGGCTAAACTTATTCCCAATCTCTTATAATGTAGATGTACTTGTTATTTGATGATACCGGTCCAATTATCTTTTTCCAACAATTGCGAGGTGGAGATCTTGTTAGAATGTTTTTTCTTCGATTCACCATAAAATCATCTTTCATCGTGGTGCATTTCTATTTCCTCGACTCCAAATGCCCATCTTGAGAGGACTTGCGCTGTGAATGAATTTCAAACTTTGAGATATCCAAGATCTCAAACCGTCTTCCTAATTGAGCCGAACCTTTTCCTTGTTACAGGATCAAATTACCTGTTCCCGAGTCTTCTGTGCAGAAGTCAAAATTTGGAAATCTAAATTGACTAGCATGCTAGCCCCGGAGGAATGCATTGATTTTAGAGCACGAAACTTTTTTTTTTGTTTAGTTGGATAAGAGTCCCCATGAAGTCTACCCAGGACGGAGGGATTCAAATCCCGCGGGACGCCCGGGATCTTAAACGCGACGTCGAGGTGGTGGGTCCTCCGCTAGCGTCGCCTCAAGATTTGCCTGCCGGTTGCCGGCTGTACGGGGTTCCCTGGATCATAAAAAAAAAAAACGAAATCCTTTAATCCCTTCTCCAAAAAAAAAAAAAAAAAAAAAAAGGCTAAATTGACGCGCACCGTAAACCATGATCCACCTACTCGCTGGCGTGGAGATGGGGCACTTCGCGGCATGACATCCTCCTCACACTGTACAAAAAAGTCAAATCCTTCATCCGCATCTTCATTTATTGCAGTATTTTCCCACGTCATGACAACGAATACCAAATATTATTTATATTTATGTAGTATCTTTTACCAATCAATTTAAATTTTTTAGTTGAGCTTTCTATTAACCCTTTCGTGAGTGTCCGTACATGCAGATTAAATGTTGTCCCTGATTTGAATTTTTTATACTCAATATGCTAGTTAAGTAAATAAAATAGCTAATATTCTTTTTTTTTTTTTTTCGTGTTACAAGCTATAAGTGTTTTAGAATTCGACACTTTCTTTATTTAGCCTGCTTAAACAGTAATTAAGATGTTACGGTTTGGATCGTGCTCAAGTTCTTGGAGATCTTGTTAACATGAAATAGTTTAATTTCGAAAGTATTGATGGTACATAGCACCAGAAATATAATTCATAGCAAATTGTAAAATATCAGTGGCTGCCAAATAAGTGCCGTGGATAATGGACACTTGTTAAATAAGTTAATTTTTTTTTTTTGGTTTTGCTTTTATTACATCAATTAGTGGCGTAAAAAAAAGTTTACATATTCGCGCATGTGAAAGAATTGGGTTATAAAGTTTACTCTGAACGGACCGGTCATTTGTTCCGCGGTCAATGTGCAAGAATATTTTAACAGAAGAAATAAGCCTCGAATATTTAAGACTCACATTATTTGTTGAATGTAAATAAATATGTGAAAGTGTTTAACAATCTAGTTATTTCTTCAGGATCTATTGCTAAAATCTCATAAAAGAATTCTCGGCTGGAAAAGCAGAATGATGCTGCAATGTGAATTTTTCGAATTGGTTTCGAGGAGATAGAGTTGTAGTAAAATGAATATCTAGTGGATGACTAAGCATGAAATATAATCAATTTTTCCCATACCGTCAAATATAGATAATTTTCTATATTTGTTTTACTTGTTCCAGCCTTGTCTCGAACCGATGCATGATATTTCGTGACTCAAAATGGATTTTCTCATCTATTATATTGGAATATTTAAGTAATAAATCACGCTTTCATCTAATGGCTTAAGCTTTTGCAGTGGTACCATAAAATCTCATATATCATAGTTGGAGATTCTAAGTTCAATGTTGTGCGAGGTATGGACTTGAGAGAGCCCACGTCTAAATCATAGGTTATAGACCCGTCTTTTAGACAATATCCCTAAACCTATTCCCTCCCCCGAGGGGTAGGTTGCAACACTTGCTTGGATGAGTGATTATGAAGTAATGGGGGTTGACCAATCTAAAGATCCACTTACCTATTTTGCTTTGTTTTCCTATTGTGATCCTACAACCTATGATGAAGCTATATGAAAAGAAAATTGGAGAATTGCTATGGATGTAGAAATCACAGCCATTGAGAAGAATAATACTTAGAAATTGACAGATCTTCCAAGAGGACACAAATCAATCGGGGTCAAGTGGGTGTACAAGTCAAAGTTGAATAAAGATTGCAAAGTCGACAAGTACAAGGCACGCTTGGTTACAAAAAGGTTAGAAGCAAGAATTTGGAGTGGATTGCAAAGAGGTATTTGCTCTAATGGAAAAACTTGACACAATCAGATTGGTGATTGCATTAGCAGCACAAAATTCATGGCCTATCTTTCAGTTGGATGTGAAGTCAGTATTCTGGCATGGTGACCTCTAAGAAAAGGTATTTGTTGATCAACCTTTTGGTTATGTGAAGCATGGTAGCGAGCATAAAGTTTATAGATTGAAAAATGCACTATATGGGTTAAAACAAGCTCCTCGAGCTTGGTATAGTCACATTGATGCCTATCTTTTGAAGGAAGGATTTAGAAAATGTTTATATGAGCATACATTATTTATTAAAGTTGGTGATGATGGAAAATTCCTTCTGGTATGTTTGTACGTGGATGATCTTATCTTCAAAGGGAATACTAGTGTCTTGATTGACACATTTAAGAAGTCTATGATGGATGAATTTGAGTTGACTGATCTTGGATTGACGCATTATTTTTTGGGCAAAGAAGTAATTCAATCTACAGCTGGAATCTTTATTTCCCAAAAGAGATATGTTCAAGAGATTTTAGACAGATTTCAAATGAAGAATTGCAACTCTGTGACCACACCAACTGAGGTTAAATTGAAGCTATTGAAAGATTTTGATGGAAAAAAGATGAATAGTACGCTTTACAAGCAAATTGTTGGAAGTCTAATGTATGTGACAGCATCAAGGCCAGATATCATGCATGGTGTGAGCCTCATAAGCAGGTATACGGAACACCCAGTAGAAATACACTTGCAAGCTGCAAAGAGAATTTTCCACTACTTGCAGAGGACTGCAACTTGTGGGTTGCTTTACAAAAAAAGGAGAACAATCAGATTTGTTTGGCTTCACCGATAGTGATTTTACTGGAAATATGGATCATAAAAAAAACACTTCTAGCTATGTGTTTATGCTTGGTTCAAGGGTTGTCTCATGGTCTTCAAAGAAATAGCCAATTGTTACTCTATCAACAACTGAAGTTGAGTTTGTAGCTGCCACCTCAAGTGCTTCTCAAGCTATTTGGTTAAGGAAGATTCTTGGAGAACTTCAATTTAAACAACAAGAAGCAACAACAATCTATTGTGATGACAACTCAGCCATCAAACTTTTAAAGAATCCGGTTCTACATGGAAGGAGCAAACACATAGATGTGTAGTGCCATTTCTTGAGGGATCTCACAAAAGATAAAGTGATAGATCTTGTTTTTTTTTTTGTAGAAGTGAAGATCAACTTGCTGATTTATTCACCAAGCCTCTCAAATTGTCTACATTTCAGAAGTTGAGAAAGCTTCGTAGTGTTTGTTTGTTGGATGCTCCATATTAAGGGAGGGCCTGTTTTATTCCTTTATGCAACATCAATTTAAGGGAGGGTTTTGAAGTAGTTAACTTTCAATTTTTACGTGCTTTTAGTTTTTAGGTGTCTTCAATAATGTAATAGTGGAGTCCTAGTCAATAGGAAGTGGCTTGATTTTAGGAGTTTATTTTTGCACATGTTCTGGTTAGTGGGGTATATTAGTGGGTCTTTGTTGTTGCTATTTAGTAGCTATTTTTTTTTTTGCTAAGTGGTTTGGATATTCAGCCTATTTAATAGGCTTATGTTATGATGAATAAAGTAATGAGAGTTACAACAACAATTCTCTTGTGTGTCTTCTTCTCTGGGTCTATTTGATTAAATTTCAACAAAATGATAATTCACACATTCATAGTAGCTGGTTGATATGTGCAAAAATCAGGTTCCAAAGTTAACTCTAGACACCCAAGTCATTCGTTCAATTAGGAATGTGTAAGGATAATTGTTCAAACAAAAAATGAGCCTTGAGTATACAACACTCACATGATTTGTCGATTGTAAATGAATATTTGGAAGTTCTTAATCATACTCTTTTCTTCAAGTTCTGTTGCTAAAACCTGCAACACGAGCTTTTGAATTGGTGTGAAACTAGGAACCCAATGAGATAGAATCTAGAATCGCGTTAATGAATATCTAACGGATGACTAAGCATGAAACACGACCAATGGTTCCCCTCCATCAAGTACAAATAATTTTATGTATCTGGCTAACTCGTCCGAGCTTTCCCTTGCTTCTTATTTTAATTCCATATAATAGAATATTTATATGTTAAATCATGCATTTGTCTAATATCTAAAGCTTTTAAAATAGTCTATATAGTAGTCTTACATATTCATAAAATCTCAAATTGTATCAGAGTAAGAAGTCTTGAGTTTGAATCTTTTTAGATTCCATTTGCCTCTCCAATTATGTCAATAATCCTTAACACTAGATGAAGAGACCAGACCAAGCGTGACGGCAATCAATAGAATATTTAAAAATTAAACAATAATTGGCATCCCACAAAATCTCACGCCACATATGTAATAGTTCACGATTCTAAATAACCTATCAAAATGGGTTTCCTCATTATTAAAACTTTTTTTTTTAAATGGCTGAGCACAGGAGCCAAATTGTAATAAATAAGCACACGTCCTTTTCAGAAGAAAATGAGCCTATGTTGATGCCTACATTGTCATTCAAACATGACCCAAACTGATTTAGAATATAAGTTACTCCAGGATCAAATCAACATCAATGTGAAGTCAATTCAATAAATGTAATAGAATCTCATAAAAACAGATAATGAAATCGGCGGTACAAGACTAGCGTGTCGGTTCAGTGACAATACCATAAGGCATGCTAGTTTTGTAGTGGGCCTTTCACCTACCCTCACTCACTCCAGCCACGGGAAGCTACTATACCTGTTTACCCGGCGGTAGCTAGGAGCCGAAACTCTGACGTGGTATCTAACTTTACCACTGTGAGGTCCACTAATTTCCTGTTTACTTTTGTCTTCCTAATAGAGAGGGAATATGGGGGTGATATTGAATTCAATAAATAAAATAGAATCTCATAAAAACAGACAATGAAATCCGAAAAATTCCAAGCCGAATACAATCTGTCCTCTACATCATGGATCTTTGCTTTCATACTTGTTCGGGAAGATACTTTCCCTAATTTTTTGGCTTGCATTTCTAATGATTGTGATTTGCAGACTTTTTTTAACTTTCGATATACGTCAAATAAGCAAGCGTGCTTCCCTTCCCTTTTCTTTTTCTTTTATTTTCCCAAAAATAAAATTATCGAATTTAAGTAACGTGAGTTTGCAATCAGATAGGATATTAAAGCGGTTGAATAAGATGGGTTAAGCGCAATGCATGGACCAAGATGGGATGATTAGCAAATTATTTAGGAAAAAGAGAGACTATTATTTATAATCGATTCAAGGTAGTTGCAGAGAAGGCCGGTGGTGTATCGCATGCGGAAAGGAAGATATGATCCTTGGAGATGGTGATTAAATAGAAAATTGGGCAAGCATTTAAAAATTATATAGATTATTACCAAAAACGATGTTATTTAATGGATAAATTACTCCGCGAGAGCCACGGCTTTTCCAGTTTCTGCAACGCCAATTGTCTGTTGCGTTTTCAGACCGACATCATTGACCAGACACTGTATTTTTTTCGTCCACGGTATAAACGAATCATCTTGTGCGCAAAAAATCGAATTTTGGCAATCTAAATTGACTAGCACGCATGGCAACGAGGCTTGCTAGCACCAGAAGAAGAATAATGCATCCATTTTCAAAAGCATGAAATCTTTTAGTGAACTTATGGAAGTATATTGGACTATGAGTAATTTTTCGAAGAAAATCCAATTATATCTGTTTTCTCGATTATATTTATGGAAATTTCTTTGTTCTGTTGACGACTCTTATCTTTTCTTGCAAGATTTTCAACGATAATGATCTGTTCAAGCATGATCGGAGAAGCAGATCCAAAGTGCAATTGTTGCAGTACATCTTCTTGAATTGTATCATCACTAATCAATCTCGCCGGGTACAAGCTTCTCGAGTAGTTTCATTTCATAGAGAAGCAGATCCAAAGTGCGATTGTTGCAGCACATGTTCTTGAAGTGGAAACTGCGGTTTTCTAGTTGGATTCCTCAATGGTATCATGAGCTACGCCATCAATCTTTGCCGGATACAACCTTCTCGGGGTAGTTTCATTTCATGGAGAAGGCAAGGGGTGATCATTGATCCCAGCGTCCACATGCTGGTATCCTCCTTCATAAAAATAATTATTTGCTTAAGCGAGGAGACTCGATGGAAATTTTCTTAGTCTTATTTAAAGAAATAAATAAAAGCGATGATATTCAAACAATAAGAACTGTATGAAACAATCGGTTGTAACCTTTTAAATAATAGATATTATTCTCCAATAAATGAAAAAGATTACGTCCGACAAAAAAAAAGATTACGTGAATATTGTTTCCAAATAAAAAACATAATAACTAATAAAAGAAAGAAAGATGATCTTGTATACTTTGAACTTCCGGTTATTGTGGGATTTTGTAAGGTAGTTTCATTTCATGGGGAAGGCAAGGTGTTATCAGTGATCTCAGCGTCCACATGCTGATATCCTCCTTCATAAAAATAATTGTTTGCTTAAGCAAGAAGACTCGATGGAAATTTTCTTAATCTTATTTAAAGAAATAAATAAAAGCGATGATATTCAAACAATAAGAAATGAATGAAGTAATCGGTTGTAATAGATATTATTCTCCGATAAAAGAAAAAGATTACGTGAATATTGTTCCCAAATAAAAAACATAATAACTAAAAAAGAAGAAGAAGATTGTCTTGTATACTTTGAACTTCCGATTATTGTAGGATTTTGTAATCGAATAAGTTTGTGTAGAAAGGTTCGTTACTCTTTGCTTCTTTGATTGCAAAGAAGTAAGAGGTATTCATTGTCGGTGAATTTTAGCTTATATCTATAAATTTGAGAAGCATAATTCATTGTTGTCAAATTTTAGGTCATCAGAGAGTCCTTTTAGAGCAATTTGATTTTAGCGAAAGGAATGAGAAGCTGTTTCATTGCACAATGATTTCATTATTAGTTGAAAAACCAAGGTTTCAAGTGTTTTTTCATCTTTGAAATTTAATAGATCTATATGATAACATCAATGATATCTTTTTAGTAAGTGATTATATTCTTCTACTTGTAATTATTTATGTTTCAGTATCTAATTTATAGTTTCTTCCTTCATATTCAAGTAAATTAATTCTATGGACCCTCTTATGATTTTGTTTGTCAATTAGAGCTTGCAATAAGGAAACATACAAGTCAACAAAAGATGAAGACAGGAAATATTGAGTCAGAAATTGAAACATGTTGAGGAAAGGAAGTTTATCGGTTTCCTCAAAAAAAATTTGTGGTTGGCCTTCGACCGTCACATTGTCATTCTGCAAAGGGCAGTCATGCTAGCCGCACCCGTTGCATATTGACTCCATCCATTGCTGTTCTCTGCGTGCGTTTTGCTTCGCAGGCAGCAGGACCGGTTATACTTAAAACTAAAAGTTTATCTCAATGGTGTCAACACTAGGGGAGAGCATAATTTTGGGGTAAAATCGAGAACTGGTATGATTTCAGGTTCTAAAGTATATGTGGTAAGTTCTATAATCTAGAAAAGAAGGAACCCGTTTCAATGAGTAAGTTTTTGGTTCTAAATGGAACAAGGAACTGCTTACCCCTTTTTGTGGTCTAAGGCTTACCCCTTGTTTACAAATACCCTTTTGCTACTTAAACCTGAATTGATTTGTGCTAAAGCCAATGCAAAGCTATGGATTATCAACAACTATAAATAGCCACTGAGTCCTTGTTTGGTTGTGGCGCACTTAAAAAGTCCAGAAAACTAGGCGACTTTAGTCCTTGTTTCTTGTCAAAATCAGGAAAAAAAAAACGAGAAATTAGGCTTAACTAAAGATGAAAAAGAAATTGGCCGATAGCTGGATGACCTTGGAACTTGTGATAGAGTAGATTCCAGATTTCATGATATGCAAAATAGATTCCAAATTCTAAATAATAAGAAACCTATTTAGACGGATAGGTTCTGGGTGAAACTTGGATGGAATCCAACCGTTATCCTTGTTGACACTCTCGGCATGTTTGGTGCCTAGACACTAATTGTCAAGGTGGATTGTGCTTCACAGAGGGTTTTTTTGTTATCAATGGAAGATGGCATTTATGTTAGATATACAATGCTCGCATGATTTGTCCCATGTAAATGAATATTCAAATGTGTTTGGTAATCTAGTAGTTTCTTCAAATCTATTGCTAAAAGCTCATGTTAAAATTCAACGTTGGAAAAGCAAACTGACGCTATGTGAATTTTTGAATTGGTAGGATAGTAGGAACAACACGATAGAGTTGCATTATTGTATATCTAAGCAAATAGACGAAACATGATAACATCGATTTTTCTCACCATTAATTATGAATAATTCGGGATTTGGTATTATTCTATCAAAATGGGTTTTCTCAATATGATGATGATGATGATGATGATGATAATTGGGCACACCACCTTTTTCAAAGAAAACGAGCCTATATTGATGCTCACTTTGTTATTTTAAAATGACTTGCATTGATTTAGTATGATTCAAGTCAGCTTTAATGTGAAGTCAATTCAATTAATCTGCCCACGAATATAGACAACCGATATTACTTTTTTACTGTTCCATATGCAGAGCATGAAATTTCGTAATGCACTAACTGGCACCTTGCTGGAATTTAGGAATGTGATTGTATTTTGATTTGCTCATGCGGCATGCGCCTCACTATATATGAAAATCGTTTGCTTGCATTTGCTCGAAAAAGAGCTAAACTAATTGAAATGGCGCAGCCGTTCATGACAAGCGATGAGCCAGCCTCGTCCATGCGGATCGAGCTCGCTCAGATGGAGCAAGGACAAAGCCGGCGCTTCTCCTCATCGCCGCACTGCCTTGCCCCGAGCAGCTTCACGGGCGTTGCTTCTTCGGAGGACCAGACGCCGTCGGCTTTCGGCGAGGAGGGCCGCTGCCAGGAGGATGACAAGCTGGAGCTGCAGTGGGCAGCGATCGAGAGGCTGCCAACATACCAGCGGCTGAGGGCGGCGGTGCTTGGCCGCGAGGTGGTGGACGTGGCGAAGCTCGGGGACTCGGAGAGGCGGGTGTTCGTGGACGGCCTGTTGAAGACGGTCGAAGAGGACAATCTCCGGCTCCTCCTGAAGCTCCGGGAGCGAGTGCAGAGGCAGGCATTTTATACTTCTTTATTCCTGTTCTAACCTTCCAGTTCTAGTAAAAGGCCGACAACTTCGATTATTTTATATGCCAAAGTGCAGCTAATATGATATTAAATTCTCAGGGTGGGTCTTGAATTACCGACCGTGGAAGTGAGATATCGGGATCTGTGCATAGAAGCAGACAGCAAAGCCGTTCATGGGGAATCCGTCCCTACTCTTTGGAACGCCCTCAAAGCCATTTTCTACGTGAGATTTTCTTCTCTATCTTCTTCTCCCTTCTCCAAGCTTTTACAGGTCCTAAAGTTTTGTCGAGGACGACACAATTGAAGTCAAAGAACAAGTTATCTGTTGTAGATAGTAGATACTATGTTTGGCTAACATAGGCTCCTACTTTTGGGGCATTAGAGAAGGACAGAACACTGGCCACGTGATGCATATGGATCCTCCTGTTAGAAAATTGGCAGTTTTAGATCATCCATGTCTCAATGGGGCATACATTAAAAACATCTAATTCCAAATCTTTCACTTATCATAAATCGATAGGGTGCGACATACGTGTTGCACTGTTACTTTATATAGAAAATTAATTACGATTTCTAGAAGACAAATTCCTAAGGAAACTCATGAGAAACTCATGAGAAATCTAGGGTCTACATGGCAACATTCCAATTTTTTAGTTCTTTTGTTTCCTTTAATAGAAAAAAATAGAAATTTATTTGGTAACATCAGTTAATTTTTCTATTTCTCGTAATAAATAAGTGGCCGGTGAATAGATTTGGAACGGAAATAAGAAGTAGAAAAATTAATTTCTTATTTTCGGAAATAATTTCTAGAAATAAGTTATTTTCTTTTCTTTTCTTTTTGGTTTTTTCTTCTTCTAATTGGTCGGTGGCGACTCACCACCTGCTGCTGCTAGCCTGTTGTTGCAGCCATCTGAGCTAGAGGAGGAAGAAGAAGAGAGGAAAAAAAGAAAAAAAGAAAAAAATTGAAAGAAATTCTACATCACAAAAGAACTTATGGGTCGTACTAAACACATTCATGTTCTTTTTTTATTCAAAAAATAAAAATTTTGTGCAGTTACCAAATATGTTGTTTTACTCAGAAATTGTTCTAGGGAGTAGAAATAGAAAAGAACTACTTTTGAAAAAAAAAACAAAATTATTCCGGGAACATACATGTTACTAAACGCAAGCCTAGCTGCTTTACAATCTAAAGAGTTTTATGACGAATTAATATGACTCTTTTTAACTTGATTTTTGTTATCTTTACTTGTCTGATTTGGTAACCAACTTATTGGCTCACGCAACTGCTTCTCTATTCTATCAAGCTATCGCAAATCGTTCTGGTAAAAGTCATAGGAGATAAACGTGAGAACCGAGAACCTTCTTTTTATTTTTCTCTGTGAAGCAGGCTCCAACAAAAAAGTTTGGCTGCAAGTATCAGGGCAACAAGATAAGAATTCTCAAGAACGTTAGCGGCGTCCTTAAGCCTGCGAGGTTAGTATTAGAACTTAGCGTATGCACTAATTTAGAGTCACAAGTTGACATATATGACGTTACTATGCTGCGTAATTCTTTTCTGTCGAAATTGTTACAGGATTATGCTCTTGTTAGGTCCACCGGAATGCGGAAAGACCACCTTATTACAGGCATTAGCAGGCAAATCAGAGAAATCCCTCAAGGTATTACCTTTTTGGTGTTCTGTCTGTTGTAGATTTTCCATGCTGACAGGAATAGGTTCTATACTTGAACTATATTCAGATGCAAATAATCATGCATATGTGTAAGATCAGCAAAATTGACCAACGATGTATGATGAAGGTCAAGGGCGAAATTTCATACAATGGCTACAAGCTGAATGAGTTTGTTCCTCAGAAGACTTCAGCCTATACAAGCCAATATGATACACATATTTCTGAGATGACCGTGAGGGAGACGCTCGACTTCTCTGCACGATGTCAGGGCATAGGAGGAAGGGCAGGTACCAGTTTGTTCTCCAACCTTAAAGTTACTATTAGTTGCGGTGGTCATTGCTGATGCTCTTTATGTCTGCTTTTCATTGAAGACATGCTGAAAGAAGTTAGCAAACGGGAGAAGCAAGCAGGAATTAATCCAGAGCCAAGCATAGACACTTACATGAAGGTTAATATTTGTGCAAAGATGGGTTCATTACAATATTTTAATTACAGTAACAACTGGCGATACTGGCTTCTGATGATGTTATGACTACATGAGCAGGCAATTTCTATAGCAGGAATGAAAAGAACACTTCAAACAGACTACATTTTGAAGGTAATGTTTCCAATGGGAAAAGGAGTTACCAAGTGTTTCTTTTTTTCTTCTTTCAATGGACAATTCTACTTTTGCTACAATTGCTGCGATTTTATGCCTTTTTAGGTTCTTGGACTCGACATCTGCGCAGATACAATTGTTGGGGATGCGATGAACAGAGGAATCTCTGGTGGTCAAAAGAGAAGGCTGACGACTGGTTAGTTTTACGTGAACATGCAGCAAAAGACGAGAAACTTATAGGAACAGTTTCTACGTCACACTGTAAAATTTACGCTTCATTACAGATTTTGATGTTCTCTCTTCCAGGGGAAATGATAATTGGTCCAGCGAGAGTTCTATTTATGGATGAGATATCAACAGGCTTGGACAGCTCCACTACCTTTCAGATCATAACATGGTTGCAGCAATTGGCACACATAACAGAGTCCACAATTTTGGTTTCGCTTCTTCAGCCAGCACCTGAGACTTTTGATCTCTTTGATGACATAATTCTAATGGCACAGGGACATGTAGTGTACCATGGACCTCGGACGGATGTTCTCAGCTTCTTTGAACACTGTGGTTTCAAGTGCCCATTGAGAAAAGGCATTGCTGACTTTCTCCAAGAAGTATGCACTCTTGCTTAATAAAGAACTGTTCGAACTGTGGAAGGATAGATAGCGCTGACATATGCTGTTTTTGGGAATTCTTGGCAGGTGGTTTCCGAAAAGGACCAGGCACGATACTGGCATCACAAAGACCGGACCTATAATTTCATATCTCCTAGCATGTTTGCGCGAATGTTTAAAGAGCATCTAATGGGAAAGACACTGGACGAGGAACTTGCCAGGCCTCTCGAGAAAACTGAGCTGCACAGAAGTGCTTTATCTTTCGAAATTTACTCGTTAAAAAAGTGGGAGTTGTTCAAAGCGTGCCTTTGGAGAGAATGGCTCCTCATGAAGCGCAACTGGTTTGTTCATGTCTTCAAATCAGCACAGGTAATTGCCCATTTGGACTCAGAATGTGCAGTCACAATACATGGTTACTGAGAAATGCACGCAAAATTCATTGACTTGGTGGTTACTCTTTGCAGCTCGTGGTCGTTGCAGTTATTACAGTGACCGTCTTCTTGCGCACAAGGATGAAAGTCGACTTGGTGCATGCGGATCTTTTCATGGGTTCCCTATTTTATGCTCTCATCCGGCTCAAGGTTAATGGTCTTCCGGAGCTGGCAATGACTGTTTCTAGACTTGGTGTCTTTTACAAGCAACGAGATAATTTCTTCTACCCTGCATGGGCTTATACCATTCCAGCGGCCATACTGAAAATCCCATTTTCTTTACTTGATGCGTTTCTTTGGACAGCTATTACCTATTATGGAGTTAATTATAGTCCTGAACCACAAAGGTAATTCTGAAATTCGATATATCAGAGAGATGATACGATTTTTAGCCACTCACCTTTTTCATGACTGTCAGGTTCCTTTATCAATTCTTCCTGCTCTTCCTATTGCATCAAGTATCGATATCAATGTTCCGATTGATAGCTTCTGTGGTTCGAAATCCACCTGTTGCAGCAATTTGCGGTCTATTCTCTTTACTTGTTTTGTTTTTATTCGGTGGCTTCGCCATCCCGAAACGTAAGTTCAATTTTATCGATTCTAATTATACGGACTTTAGCAAAGTGATAGGAACTTAGCAGCCTTGTCTCTCTGCAGCTTCTTTACCCGGTTGGTTGAGGTGGGGATTCTGGTTCTCTCCATTGTCATATGTCGAAATAGGTGTTTCAGTGAATGAGTTTCTCGCTCCAAGGTGGCAAAAGGTGACATCCTGAAGAACAAACCAATCTCACACGAATGGATTTCCCATGACAATGGTGGCGTCTAGTATTTAACAGGCTTAACGATCCTCTGCAGGTTTCATCTCTTAATGGCACTCTGGGGCAACAAGTGCTCAAACAGTATGGTCTAGATTACAGTGACCACTTTTACTGGATATCGGTTGGGGCATTGATTGGATTTTGGATGGTTTTCAACGTTGGGTTTACCTGTGCTCTGAGTTTTTCAAAAGGTAATTGAACATGCTGGCTAGGAATTCTCTCAGACGGTTAACACTATTTCACTGAATGACATGTATTTATCGGCTAATCACAGCTCCGAGCAGATCTCGAGCTGTTGTCTCCAGTAAGAAGCTCTCCCAGCTGGACAAAGACAGAGACATTGATCATCCCACTCCAGGAGAACAGGCGGCTAACAAAAGTACCGCTGAGCCAAAAATTAGAGGTTAGAAGTTTCATAAGAGTTAGTCAATTATCATCTATTGAAAAAATCAGCAAAACTGCAAAAGAAATGTTGATATCATGCATTTGTGAGTACTGGTCGATGCTTTAAATCAGTTTATATTGCCTTGTGACGCCAGTGCAATTTTGAAATTGTATAGAGATGGTTTTACCATTTGAACCAACAACTCTAACATTCGAAAACGTGCGGTACTTCGTTGAAACAACCAAGGTGAGGCATTTGAGTTGCTGAAAATAAGTGTTTGTTTTGCATATCATATCAATAAAAGATTGGCATAATGGAATTTCAAATGCTTCCAGAAATTAAGAGAGCAAGGTTTCCCAGAAAGGAGACTACAGCTTCTTCGAGATGTTACCGGAGCCTTCAGACCTGGAGTCCTAACGGCTTTGATGGGCGTCAGTGGCGCAGGGAAAACAACATTAATGGATGTTCTTTCAGGAAGAAAAACCGGCGGTTTTATCGAAGGAGACATAAAGGTTGGAGGATATCCTAAAGTTCAAGCCGTATATGCCAGAATATCTGGCTACTGTGAGCAAATTGACGTACATTCTCCACAGCTTACAATTGAGGAATCAGTGGCATACTCAGCTTGGTTAAGGTTGCCGGCTCACATTGACAAAAATACAAGAGCGGTAGGATTTTTTCATCTAGATAGAATATGCCGACCATTATGGATACCCTATTGCTTGATATTTGAGCAGGACTTGAACTTGGAGCAAACAGATGAAGCATTTCAGTAGGCGGATAGAACAGGAAGTAGTTTGTACATCACGCTTTGAGCTGCAAATGTCACTTTGTTTGCTAATTGTTGGATAAATCTTGCCGACAGTCTTCCTAGGATAGGTGCCAACAAACGGCTAAATCTTGTGCCCAACTGGAAAGATTTTAGCATATCAATTGCACACTAGATATTCTCATGTTGATCAAATCCAGCGGGTAGAGAGAAACCATATTAGGTCTCTCGTATCACATATTGAGTGATAACATTTTGCACTAATTAGTAGCTAAATCTGCATTGCAACTGAATTATATGTTGTCAATCAGGAATTTGTGGCTACAGTACTTCAAATGATTGAGCTAGATGACATAAAAGATGCCATAGTTGGTGTTCCTGGTGTGACCGGTATATCATTTGGGCAGCGTAAACGGCTGACTATAGCAGTGGAGCTTATTTCTAACCCATCAATCATCTTCATGGACGAACCTACTTCTGGTCTCGATGCTAGAGCAGCCGCCATTGTAATGCGAGTCGTGAAGAATATTGTTAGCACCGGGAGGACAATTGTGTGTACAATTCACCAGCCAAGCATTGACATATTTGAGGCTTTCGACGAGGTAACTTGCTAACGCATTCATTCCTGTAACAGTCTATTCTGCTATCCGTAAAATTATGGTTAGAAGACTGCTTTTTGTTGCACATTGCATGAAATTCTATTTACTATTCACTTCACATATGTTTGTAAAGTACATCAATAACTGTGACGATCCCAACTGAAGCATGTCGCATTTGATGAACTCTGCAGCTAATCCTGATGAAAAGAGGAGGCCAAATGATATACTCTGGAGAGCTTGGAGAGCATTCAAATAAGCTTATTGAATATTTTGAGGTAATTGTTACATCTCAGGTGTGAGCAATTCAATTGATACTTCTTTCTCAAAATATGCATGTCATTAAGTATGAATTGGTTCTATAATGAGCTGCAAACCAAGCTAATATATCCCAAAGGTAGAAAAACATATAAAATTGACTGAACCTACTGAATAGCCTTATACTCTACACTGCAAAAAAGAAAAAAGGATTGAGAAAGCTTGACCACTGAATCCCTACATTTCCCCTTGTCCAGAGTATCCCTGGAGTGCCAAAAATCAAGGATAATTACAACCCAGCTACGTGGATGCTGGAAATCACAAGTCCTTCAATAGAATCTCAACTTGGTATAGACTATGGCATCATTTATGAGGAATCTGATCAGTGCAGGTGAGCATACAAGAGTAAAATGTTCAGAGTGCACGTGAAGCGCATGTGAAGCACACATTAAGTGCTCATCAAGCGCACAGGTCGCAAAATTCAATGCTTCTGTCTCTTATGTGATGCTAACTTGGAGTATTGACCAGAGAATGACATATGTGCAAATAAATGGTGCTTCTCATACTCGCTATGGGAAAAAAAATGATGTCTGCTAATTAAATATTTCTGGCCACTGTAGGATGCACAAAGAATTAGTGAGAGAGCTAAGTTTGCCAGTGGCTGGGACAAAACAGATGTGTTTCTCTGCAGGCTTCCGGCAAAATAGATGGGAGCAGTTCAAGACATGTTTATGGAAACAACATCTAACCTACTGGAGAAGCCCTAAATACAACCTGGTGCGCCTGATTTTCATTACCGCATCTTCCTTTTTTTGTGCCGCTCTCCTTTGGCAAAAAGGAAAGGAAAAGGAAATGTAAGTTCCTCATACAACCCAGTCAGTCTCTCGTAGCTTGTCAAACATTGAGATTAGGAGCTTGTAAAACTTAAACCATCTAAGATGCTGAAACATGATTCTTCGTTTTCAAGAAACGACAGGCAAGATCTTTTCAACATACTTGGATCGATGTATGTCTTTGTGCAATTCTTGGGGGTAGGGAACAGCAATTCCGTTATGCCGTTTGTTGCTACCGAACGCATCGTTGTCTATAGGGAAAGATTTGCCGGAATGTACTCATCGTGGTCCTATTCATTTGCTCAGGTCACTAATTCGTGCTCCTCTGTGATGTCTTCTCTCGGCTATACTGATACATTTCTCGTTCTTCCATATTCTAACGATGATATTATGCCCCTCAAATATGTTGCAGGTGGTTATTGAAGTTCCATACATATTCTTGCAAACAGTTCTGTTTGTGCTGATCACGTACCCTACCATAGGTTTCTATGTCTCGTTCTATAAAGTGTTTTGGTACTTCTACACCATGTTCTGTACATTGCTCTATTTCAACTACTTTGGAATGATGCTTGTTTCACTGACACCAACATACCAAGTGGCTGCGGTGTTCGGGAGTTTTGTCTACACCATGTTCAATCTGTTCGCGGGGTATCTGATTCCCGGACCCGTAAGTCTCTCATCAAACTTTTGCTATTCTGTCAAGTAACACCCAATCATTAACGTTATTATTATTATTTTTTTTTTTTGGTAAGGTAAATCATCAACGTTATTTGTGGCTTAACACATCTTACTTGGTGTTTTATCATCCATTTTGGCAGCAAATTCCGGTCTGGTGGCGTTGGTGTTACTGGATATGCCCAGTCACTTGGTCCTTGAGAGGTGTGCTTAGTTCGCTATACGGAGACAGCCATAAGGAGATAACAGTTCATGGACAACAAACGACGATCAGCACCTTCTTGGAAAATTATTATGGTTATCACTACGATCAACTCTACATCGTAGCCATCATGCTTTTGGCCTTTCCGCTAATTTTCACGTGTATATTTGCCTGTGCAATTGCAAAATTGAACTTCCAAAGGAGATGAAAGGAGTGTAGAGAGTGCTTCATTGAATACTTCCACTTAGAATCATCAGAATAGAAGGAACTCTATTTTAAAGTATTGACCTTGATTTCACCCCTCATATTATGGTAACATCTGATTCAATTCTTTATCATCTATATTTACGCCATAATTATTTAATTAAGCAGATTTTTTGCAAACAAGGGCAATAAAGTAACTCATTGCCACAATTCTTGTCAAATAACAGCAAAAGCGATTATGCATTCGACACTTTTCTATGTATTAATAGAAAGATATAAGAGTGATCTTCAACAGACAAAGAACAATCGCAAACATCAAAGGTGTGTATCACTTATACACTTGAGGACCTTTATGTGGTTGATTCTGTCCCAAGTCTCAAACTAGACCTCGAGCATGTGTCGTGCATGCACTGAGTTTGTTTAAGATGCAATTAACTTACTAGTTTAAAATGTTTGCAACGAATGGAATCAAACTAAAAAAAGGTTGGGTTACTTTGTAAGAGCAATCTTTGAGAGTTTAACCGGTTAATGAGTGAAAAAAGAAAAGAAAAAGAGCTGCTAAAATGAAAATGCAGCCAAAGAAGCAAAACCGTTGCGTCCAGAGCGGTAGAGATTAACATTCTATTGTCCTTTGTTACTCTTTAGCGTAAGAACAGGAACTGGTTGGTTTTAGGAGATGATGAACCGCCTTGATAATGCTCATTTTTCTGTGTCTTGGTCGGTAGAAAATTTTTCATCTTGTTAGCTCGGATATCTTAAGGACTTCGTAAGTTTAGTTATGCTTAAAAAGTGCTCCTTTACACTCGTCAGTGGGTCTTGCTACGCGTGCAATAGTAAGTTGGAAAGCTCGATTCCGGCTCATACAACATGGAAGAGATTTCTGAGCCACACGTTCGCGATGATTTCTTGTCGACAAACAAAGTGTAATTGTTTTAATAACATATAAATGGAGAGATTCTCTGGGTGTCTTGAAACACAATATATCATTTCCAAATAACAATTTTCCCAAAAGTGGTTTTCTCCCGCATCACACATGATTAAGCATCATTAATTATTTCGAGATTAGTCAAGTAAGCGATTATGTGTACTTTCCCTCGTCACACATGATTAAACATCATATAACATAAGTTCTTTTTTTCTTTTCTTTAGTTTCTTGAACAAACTTTCATTGGATTCGATTGGTCATGGATGAATTGGGACGGTCACTTGTATCTTCTAACAGTTCCCAATTCCATGGACAGCAACTGCACTGAAAAAAAAAAAAAAATTCGTAGCTGCACAGACTGAGGATACTGCTAGTCCAGTTCCAACACGATTCCTTCTCGTCTGTCCCAAAGGTTTCCAACGCTATCTTCGGTGAAAACCACAAGAACGATTAATTAATTTCCGTCGGTTTGGGCGTCTTGTTCAAGAATATTATCTAGCAGCCATTAGGCTAGACCATGATTCCAGGGTGAACCTAGAATCGAAAAACCAGATCGGTAGAAACCTGTCTAGTTCCAAATTTTAAGATATGTAGGTAGATTTCAGCTTCTAAAAATTGGAGAACCTATTCCAGATTCTAGGTAGGTGAAATTTGGAACTTGAAATTTGGAACCTGAATCTAGAACAAGTTTTTGTGTTTTCTTAGTTTGTGTCTTTACATGATATGAGCGTATGATATGGATTCTAGTTTGAGCTTCCATTTCATGACCAAGAGTTTATTCTTCACATGTCTAAATATCTATGTAGCACGGACACGCGACACGCGACACGCGACACGACACGACACGACACGCGATACGTCATTTCTTAAAAAGTAGAGAATTCCGACACGTTCCGACACGTTAATAAATATTTTTATTTTTAATTAATTTGATTTAAATTCACAAATAAATAAATAAATAAATAAATAAATAATAATTTATAATAAATTTACATTAATAATATTAATAAATCTATTCATAAAAAATTTAAAAAACATATTCATAATTAATAAGTGTGCATATTTAAAAATGTATTTTTTATTTTAACAAAAATTATTCCCCCGAAACCCTCTCTCCTCCTCTTCTCTCACGCCACCACCCCTAAGTTGTGGTTGGTGGATTAGCAACTCCTCTTGCCGTCGCGGCCTCACCTTCGATGGTCATTAAAGATAATAATTAATTCAATCGTTCAATTAATAATACAACACGCCTCAGAACGAGTCCGTGCTTCATAGCTAAATATAAGTTGTGGTTGGCGGATTAGCAACAACTGATGGTCATTAAAGATAATAATTAATTGCAATCGTTCAATTAATAATACAAGCAGAACTTTGGTAAACTCTTAAACCAACTTTAGAACCTGTGACGAGCTAAGTAGCATTGACACGGACACGCGGTACGTGACACGACATGCCGACACGTCGTTTTTAAAAAAATTAGAGAATTTCGACACGTATATTATATGCATATTTTTATGATTATTTCAATCAAATTAATCTGATTCAAATTCACAAATAAATAAATAATAATAAAATCCTGTAATAAATTTATACTAAAAATATGAATCTATCATTTATTAATATCTTACATTTGATTCAAATTCACAAATAAATAAATAATAATAAAATCTTGTAATAAATTTATACTAAAAGCATTAATCCATCATTTATTAATATCTTTCATTGTTTCAATTTGACAAATTCAACTTCGTTTCAATAAATCCATAAAATTTGGAAAGAAAAAAAAAAGTAATTCACATTCTAAACTTATGTGTCAGATGTGTTGAAAGGGGAGAAAAAACTCAATGGTAAATTTTGTATCACGGAAAGTGAGAGTCAAAAGAGAAGAGAAAAAAATATTAGGTTTTTCTTCTTTCTTAATTTGTTATTTTTATTATTGATTTTTTTTTTTTTCACATATTTATTTTGACCATTCATTTATTAAATTTTTTTAAAAACGACATCGCATGTCAGAATCGTGTGTCGGAAACTCGCATATCGAAATTCCGACTCGAGTGTCGAAAAAATTAACTAGGTGTCGGATTTTCCGACACATGTTGATCGAGTATCGAAGAGTGTCGGACATGTGTTGAAGTGTCGACGCGACACGGCGCTCTCGAGAGAGTGTCGGTGCTTTATAGGTGACGGGTTTGTTCTAGATTTCAAGGTATGTAGGGTAGGCTCTAGATTCCCAAAAATAAAGTTTTTGCTCTAACGAATAAGTTTTAGATTCCAAATGGAACATGTACAGAACCTGAGACCGCTCACTCCCAACAACCATAATTACCGACATGATATATGGGAACGATGATTAGATGACAAAATACATATTTGGCCATAAATTATTTATAAATTAATTTCCAATTAATATCAAGTTTTATCACGGCGTGATATTACCAATCTAACCACTTGTCATAAGCTTTCATATCTATGGAACATGTTACGTGATATTATTGATATGCAAGATACTTTCCCTAAATTTACAAGAAAGGTTCCCAACTTTAATTATTATGATTCGCAAACTCTCCAACCTTTAGTGCGGGTCTAAAAGTGAGCTCCTTTTCCCTTTTCTTTTTTCGCTGTCGAAGAAATGTCGGGTAGGGACTACTAACAGAGGAGTTTTTCGTATGATCACTCTTCGATCTTTATCATAAAGGTTTATAAGCTATTTGAATTGTTGGGATTGAAGACCGTATTTATAGAATAATTCGCGGACAAGAAATGTCGATAAGGTATCAATACCACCTAGCATCTCGATGTTTTACAGTTTTAGTTCTTTAAGTTAGTTTCTTGATGCAATGGCCAATTTCAACCGTCGCATTCGGATTAACCTCCAACATCATACTTTAATTTAAATTTTAAATGGGTCATAAATGGGTCACTTATTTGTAACAAAAGATAGTTAAATGGGTTTCACAATTAAATGTTTAAGATAAGTGGGTCTTAAGTGGATTTTTAAATGGGTTGGGTTGAAATTCAACAAAAACATTCTAATCTCTCCTTCCCTCTTTAACTTTATAAAAATCGAAATTATAATTTTTTTATTTTTATTTTCTCTTTTCTTTTTCTTCCTCTTTTTTTTTTTCTTTCTTCTTTTTTTTTTCCTTTTTTTTTTTTTTTCTTTCTCCTTCCTCCTTCCGGTCGTCGGCACGGCGATGGCCGGCGATCGGCTAGGCGAGCCTCAAGCTCGCCGGCATCGGCGAGCTCGAGCTCGCCGGATTTGGCGAGACGGAGGCCTCGCCGACGCCAGCCGAGGCTCGAGCCTCCCGGTCCGGTGAGACTCGAGCTTGCCGGCGTTGGCGAGGCTCGAGCCTCGCCGATCTGGGCGAGCCTCGAGCTCGCCGGCGTCGGGCGAGGCTCGAGTCTCGCCATTTCCGGCAAGCTAGCCGGCGTCGGGCGAGCTCGAGCTCGCCGATCTGGCGAGCCTCGAGCTCGCCGATGCCGGGGAGCTCGAGGCTCGCCCGTGGCCGGCCGCCGGCCGTCGTCGTGGGCGGGCCGGCCAAAGAAGAAGAAGAAGGAGAAGAAAAAGGAAAAAAAGAAAAAAAAAAAAGAAAAGAGAAAAGAGAAAAAGAAAAAGAAAATTATATTAAAAATAAAATAAAAAATTTAATTTAAAAAAAAATAAATTTCGATTTTTTAAAATAATTATTTTAAAATTTATAAAAATTGTATTGTTAAAAAAAATAATATATATAAAAGCTTCAAGTATTTTAATAATATAATCTTTAAAAAAACATAGGAATAAGTTTTTCTAAATTTGGTTAAATATGAAAATATTTTATTAATATGAGTTGGGTCGGGTCGGGTCGGGTATGGGTTGGGTATGGGTCGGGTCGGGTTTGGGTCGAAAAATTTACATTAAGCATAAATGGGTCATAAATGGGTTAATGGGTCAATTTGGGTCGGACCATTAATGACCCGACCCAAATCCGACCCGACCCGACCCACCCGTTTAACGGCTCTAATAATTACATGCCCTTTTCTATTGTGAAAAAAAAAAAAATTACTCAATTTGGGTCCGTTTGTTTCGCGGAAAATAACTTCCGGGAAAATGTTTTCCGGATTTTCCGGTGTTCGGATGGCGGAAAATAAATGGTCAAGGAAAATATTTTCCGGTCAAAGGAAAATTTCCCCTTCAAATCGTGGAAAATGTTTTCCTCTTTTGAAAAGAGGAAAACATTTTCCGTCGCACGCTCTCATCTTTCATTTTATTTTTATGCTTTCTTTTCTTTTCTTTTTTTCTTTTCTTTCTTTCCTATTCATCTTCTTCTTTGGCCCGACTCGCCACGGCGGCGTCCGGCGACCGTCCGCGGCCGGCGACGACCCGTGCAAGCTAGCGGCCGGCGACCTCGTCGCCTCCCCCGGCCGGCGAGGCTCCGCCTAGCCCGATCTGGGGCGGCCGAGATCGGGCCTCGCCAGACGGGCGAGGCGGATCTCTCGCCGGCTGGGCGGAGCTCGTGGCTCGCCGGATCCGGCCGAGCCGGGCGGGGCTCGGGCCTCGCCCGAGCTCGTTGCGAGCTTCGCCGAGCTCTGGCGAGCCGCGAGCTAGCCGGATCTGGCGGCGGAGCTCAGGCTCCCGATCCAGGCGAGCCCGAGCTCGCGGCTCGCCAGAGCCCGGCGAAGCTCGCGGCGAGCTCGGGCGAGATCGGCCGAGCCTCGAGCTCGCCGGATCGCCATTGAGCGGCCCGGCCATCGTCGGGCGGGGAAGGAGGCGGCGGCGGGCGGCGGAAGGAGGAGGAAGAAGGAGGAGGAAGGAGGCGGCGGCGGAGGAAGGAGGAGGAAGGAGGAAGGAGGAAGGAAAAAAAAAAGAAAAATAAAAAGAAAAAGAAAAAGAAAAAGAAAAAGAAAAAAAAATTTCGATTTTTTAAAAATATAAATAATTAAAAATTCATTTTTTAAAAAAATATAAAAAAAATAAAATTAATTTTTTGATCAATTAAAAATATTAAAATTCAATTTTTGATAATTTTTCCCAAACAATTAAATGAGCTAACGAACGGTGGAAAATATTTTCCACTCAAATTTTAGGTTTTGGTAGAACACCGAAAATAGAGTCATTTTCCCTGGAAGATGACTTCCAGGAAAATATTTTCCGGAAACATGATATTTTCTCGCGAAACGAACGGACCATAGTGACGTGCAATTTTAATCAAATATGATGTCTTGGTGATTGAATGTTATCGACGGGTTGAGCCTGATGCATGGACCAAAATGGGTCGAACCATGGATTAGTTACCAAATTAATTAAGACAAAAAGATGATATTTATAATCGATTTGAGGTAGGTGGTGGAGAACAAGTTCTGAGACCAGCAAATCACTGGTGTGTAATTTCTCCTTTCAACATGCAGAATTTTCTCGTAGCAACTATCCATAGAAAAGGAAACTAAAAAGAACTTTTCATGGTTCGTACAAGAATTGATATCCCTATTTTAATGTGTCTCCTAAGAAGTGAAATAGAAAAAAAATTATATATATATAGAGACGCCACTCTGATGAATGAATGATGGCAGGCGGACCAAAGGAAGCAATATTCCTCGGAAAATCTGTGATTAGTTAGCAAAATTTGACAAGCATTTATGAATTATTTAATAGAGTAAGACCAAAAAGCATTTGATTTAATGGATAAATTGGTCAACAAGATCTTATATCATTTCTAGTTTCTGTGACGCCAATTTAACTGTTGCGTTGCAGACGGCTTTTGCTCGGTCAATAGTTTTGGGAGAAATAATCGGTTGCATATGATCCAATCCAAATTCATTGATTTGCTAATGTATTTCTCAAAAATGATGTCGACCAATTTGAATTTTTGCACCAAATCCAAATCATAAGGAAAAATTCCCAGTTAGTCCTGAAAGTGAGCCCGGCTTTGTAAAGTATATGCATGCCTGCAAGATGCACGCATGACGGCTGGCCACTTCTGTCACCAGCATATGGAGAAACTTCACGATTATTCCCGTTCCCTAATGAGAAAGGCATATGGAGCTACTTCGTGATTACTCCCATTCCCTAATAAGATAGGCATACCGGTTATTTTATGATCGCAAGCTCCGATCACACTTTTTTTTTTTTTTTATCAACAATAGTAGTTCTTTTAAACTACTCCGATTGGACCGACGAGCGGCGCAAGTACTTAAAAGAACGTAAGCTTGCAATGTTCCCTTTTTCTTCCTTTTGTTGATAGAGTCTTCTTTCTCTTTTCTATGTTTTATCAACAATAGTAGTTCTTTTAAACTACTCCGATTGGACCGACGAGCGGCGCAAGTCGTAAGCTTGCAATGTTCTTTTTCTTCCTTTTGTTGATGGTTTTTTTTTTCTATGGTTTTTATCAATTCTTTGACCTTTGATGTCAAACCACAATATTATAGAGGGGGACAACTCCGGCTCCTCCGGAAGTTCCGTCGGCGAGTGCGTAGGCAAGCCGCATCTTCGCCATTGCAGAAGACGATAATGTCACTTTCCGAGACGACTTCCATCGCTTTCGGAACATAAAATACACTTCAGAACCGAGTCGACATCTACAGGAGGTCGATTCGATAACGTAATAGAATCTCGCGAGGGATACGACGGAGCGATTCGAGGAATTCTAGGAGAATGCAGTTTGTCGTCTTCCTCATATGGCAAATCACAATAATTTATTTTACTTTTTCGTACCTTTTTCCTAAATTTAGAGCACGAAACCTTCGGACGACGCTTGTCCTAAAATCTCATGTTAAAATTCAACGTTGGAATAGCAAACTGACAAAGCAATGTGAATTTTTGAATTGATAGGATAGTAGAAACAACACGATAGATTTGCATTATTGTATATCCAAGCAGATGGGCAAAACATGAAAGCATGATCGATTTTTCTCACCTTTATTATGAATGGTTTATTTTGCATTCGGTTTGTTCATTCGAGCTTTGCCCCGCTTCTTACATGAATTCACATATGTGACATCTTTGTGATTCAATATTAATATATCAAAATGGGTTTTCTCGTCATTGAATAATAATAATAATAATAATAATAATAATAATAATAATAATAATAATAATAATAATGGCTGACCAAAAAAAGGAGCCATGTGAGAATAATAATCATATTGGAACTCATTCCATAAACCAATTCGCAAAGTGATATATTATTTCACAATAAAAACCATTCTCAAATATTAAAAGGTAGTAGTTGCTCGATCCAGACTTTTATGCAACAAATATGCTTCAATTACTTGTATGATACTCGAATCTTCATCTCTTTTGAGACATGAGTTTATAAATACATAGAAGAGACATCATCACTCACCTAGATATGCCTTAACCTAAATAACAAGGCTCACTCGAATCAATGAACTCACATTCTATCATATAAGTTAGAAATAGCATCAAAACCAAGTAAACGCTATTTCAACTACGGCTTAGCTAAACCAAGCTTAAACACTAACAAAATAACTCCTACACGCTAATAAATCGCATACCCAAAGCGATTATTCAAGTCGTTAGCAACGCGGAGCTTGAGCGCAAAACTTGGTCATGCCATGACTCTATCCACCAAATCTCGTTTCAAACATTCTTGCAATCAATAGAAAACTCATTCAACATATTATAAGGACCCCAACTTGACCATTCCAAAATCAAGTTGAAAACCGACAAAATATAAGCCCAAAGTTGCTGGACATGCACTGTTCATCAAGCGTGAGAAACTTCAAAATTTTATTTTTGGTAAATCGTAAACTCAAATCAAGATCCGTAAAGTCCTACCGCTCTATAACACCATAAACTATCATTTTTATATACATACGTAGCTCAACGACTCAAATCAGACTTCGCCGCACGAATCTCTAATAATTTCGAATTTCGAGCCTAAGTCCGAAACTACTCTGACGAGGCGAATGACTGGCGCAAGTGCTTAAAAGAACCGACACTTGCACTGTTCCCTTTTTCTTTTCTTTTGTTGATAGAGTCTTCTTTCCTTTTTTCTTCTTTTTTTCAATTCTTTGACCTTTGACTTGTCAAACCGCAATATTATAGAGGGAGACAATCTACGGCTCCTCCGGAAGCTCCGTCGGCCCGTTCAAAAGGCAAGCCGCATCTTCGCGATTGCAGAAGAAGATGCGCGTGCATGCATTGATAATAACACTTTCTGAGTCGACATCTACGGGAGGTCGATTCGATAACGTAATAGTATCTCGCGAGGGAGACGACGGAGCGATTCGAGGAATTCTAGGAGAATGCAGTTTGTCGTCTTCCTCAGAGGGCAAACCACAATAATTTATTTTACTTTTTCGTACTTTTTTTTTTTTTTTTCTAAATTTAGAGCACGAAACCTTCGGACAACGCTTGTCCTAAAATCTCATGTTAAAATTCAACGTTGGAATAGCAAACTGACGAAGCAATGTGAATTTTTGAATTGATAGGATAGTAGAAACAACATGATAGATTTGCATTATTGTATATCCAAGCATATGGGCGAAACATGAAAACATGATCGATTTTTCTCACCTTTATTATGAATGGTTTATTTTGCATTCGGTTCGCTTCTTTGAGCTTTGCCCCGCTTCTTACATGAATTCACATATGTGATATTTTCGTGATTCGATATAAATCTATCAAAATGGTTTTTCTCGTCATCGAATGATGATGATGATGATTGCCCACAAAGATAGACGGTCGATATTACGTTTATACCGTTCCATGTGTAGAAAATGAAACTTTTCAATGCCCTAACTGGCATCTCGCTGGTATTTTGGAATGCGACTATATTTTAAAGAAGTGGGTTCAATAATAATTTATAATTATTTATGACTTGATTTTTTATGGTCTAGAATCAACTGTTATTCTTACAGTACATTGAAAACTGTTACGCAATCATTTCTCATTTTGATGTGCTCATGCGGCATCCGCCTCTCACTATATATGAAAAACGTTTGCCTACATTTGCTCCTAAAAGAGCTAAACGAATTGAAATGGCGCAACCGTCCACGACGAGTGATGAGCCGGACATGCAGATGGAGCGAGGACGATGCCGGCGCTTCTCCTCAACATCGCTGCGCCACCTCCCCTCCAGCAGCTTCAGGAGCATTGCTCGTTCGGAGGACCAGAGGCCATCAGCGTTCAGCGAGGAGGACTGCAGGCGGGAGGACGACGAGCTGGAGCTGCAGTGGGCAGCGATCGAGAGGCTGCCGACGTACCGACGGCTGAGGACGGCAGTGCTCGGCTGCGAGGTGGTGGACGTGGCGAAGCTCGGGGACTCGGAGAGGCGGGTGTTCGTGGACGGCCTGTTGAAGGCGGTCGAAGAGGACAATCTCCGGCTCCTCCAGAAGCTCCGGAAGCGAGTGCAGAGGCAGGCATATTATACTTCAATTCCTGTTCAAACCTTCCATGTCTAGTAAAAGGCAGAACTTTGATTATTTTATATGACAAAGTGCAGCTAATATGATATTAAATTCTCAGAGTGGGTCTTGAATTTCCGACCGTGGAAGTGAGGTATCAGAATTTGCGCATAGAAGCAGACAGCAAAGCCGTTCATGGGGAATCCGTCCCAACTCTTTGGAACGCGCTCAAGGCCATTTTCTACGTGAGATCTTTTTCTCCATCTGCTTCCTCTCTCTCTCTCTCTCTCTCCAAGCTTTATGCGTTTTCTAAGTTTTATCGAGGACGATATAATTTTGAAGTCAAAGAACAAATTATCTGTCGTAGACAGCACGTTTGGATAACTTAGGCTACTGCTTTGGGCACTTTTTCTGAAGGTTGGAATTTCAAAGAAGGTTATTTTTGAGCCATCAGGGAAGGACGGCAAACTAGCCACGTGATGCAAATGGATCCTACTGTTAGAAAATTGGCAGTTCTAGGACACCCATGTCTCAATGGACATGTAAAAACATATGATTTCAAATCTTACTAATCGTAAATCGATGGATGCGACATAGGTGTTGTGCTGTTGCTTTGTATAGAAAATTAATTACCTATTTTCGCAAGACAAATTCCCAATGAAAAGCATGGAAAATCTAGTCGCACCCACTTTACAACCTAAGGAGTTTTACGAGGAATTTTTTTAATTTTAATTTTGTTATCTTTAATTGGCTGATTTGGTAGCAAACTTATTAGCTCAGGCAACTGCTTCTCTATTCTATCAAGCTATTGCAATCCATTCAGGTAAAAAACATAGGACATAAGTTTTCTATGTTTGATCGAGGACGATACAATTTTAAAGTCAAAGAACATACTATCTTTTGTGAATAGTACGTTTGGATGACATAGGCTCCTACTTATGGGACATTAGAGAAGGACAGCAAACTGGCCACGTGATGCAAATGGATCCTCCAGTTAGAAAATTGGCAGTTTTAGAACATCCATGTCTCAATGGAGCATACATTGAAAACACCTAATTCCAAATCTTTCTCTTATTATAAGTCGATAGGGTGCGACATATGTGTTGCACTGTTGCTTTATTTTGAAAACTAATTACCTATTTTCGCAAGACAAATTCCTAACGAAAACCATGGAGGATCCAGTTGCACCCGCTTTACAATCTAAGGAGTTTTACCAGGAATTAGTACTACTCATTTTAACTTGATTTTTTTTTTTTTTTGGTTATCATTAACAAACTTATTAGCTCAGGCAACTGCTTCTCTATTCTATCAAGCTATTGCAAACCGTTCTTGTAAAAATCATAGGACATACACGTGGAAGCCAAGAACCTTTTTTTTCTCTGTGAAGCAGGCTCCAACAAGGAGGGTTGGCTGCATGCATCAGGGGAGCAAGATAAGAATTCTCAAGAACGTAAGCGGCGTCCTTAAGCCTGCGAGGTTAGTATTAAAGCTCAGCATATGCACTCGTTTAGATTCAAAAGTTGACGCATACGATGTTACTGTGCAGCGTAATCCTTTTCTCTCGAAAATATTGCAGGATGACACTCTTGTTAGGTCCACCGGAATGCGGAAAGACCACCTTATTACAGGCATTAGCAGGCAAATCAGAGAAATCCCTCAAGGTACTACCTTTTTGGTGTTCAGTCTTTTGTAGATTTTCCATTCTGACAAGAATAGCTCCTATACTTAAACTATATTCAGACGCAAATGATCATGCATATATATAAGATCAGCGGAATTGACAATCGATGTACGGTGAAGGTCAAGGGAGAGATTTCCTACAATGGGTACAAGCTGAATGAGTTTATTCCTCAGAAGACTTCAGCCTATATAAGCCAATATGATTCACATATTTCCGAGATGACTGTGAGGGAGACGCTCGATTTCTCTGCACGATGTCAGGGCATAGGAGGAAGGGCAGGTACCAGTTTTTTCTCCAACCTTGAAGTTACTTTTAGTTGCAGTGGTCATTGCTGATCCTCTTTGTGTCTGCTTTTCATTGAAGACATATTGAAAGAAGTTAGTAAAAGGGAGGAGCAAGCAGGAATTAATCCAGAGCCAAGCATAGACACTTACATGAAGGTTAATATTTGTGCAAAGATGGGTTCATTACAATATTTTAGTTACAGTAACAACTGGTGATACTGGCTTCTGATGACGTTATGACCATATGAGCAGGCAGTTTCTATAGGAGGAATGAAAAGAACACTTCAAACAGACTACATTTTGAAGGTAATGTTTCCAATGCGAAAAGGAGTTACCAAGTTTATTTTTCAGACAATTCTACTTTTGCTACAATTGCTGCGATTTTATGCCTTTTCAGGTTCTTGGACTCGACATCTGCGCAGATACAATTGTTGGGGATGCGATGAACAGAGGAATTTCTGGTGGTCAAAAGAGAAGGCTGACAACGGGTTAGTTTTACGTGAACACACAGCAAATGACGAGAAACTTATAGGAACAGTTTCTATGTCACACTGTAAATTTTAGGCTTCATTACAGATTTTGATGTTCTCTCTTCCAGGGGAAATGATAATTGGTCCGGCGAGAGTTCTATTTATGGATGAGATATCAACAGGCTTGGACAGCTCCACTACCTTTCAGATCATTACATGCTTGCAGCAATTGGCGCACATAACAGAGTCCACAATTTTGGTTTCGCTTCTTCAGCCAGCACCTGAGACTTTTGATCTCTTTGATGACGTAATTCTAATGGCACAGGGACATGTAGTGTACCATGGATCTCGGATGGATGTTCTTAGCTTCTTTGAACACTGTGGTTTCAAGTGCCCAATGAGAAAAGCCATTGCTGACTTTCTCCAAGAAGTATGCACTCTTGCTTAATAAAGAGGTGTTCGAACTGTGCAGGGATAGCGCTGACATATGCTGTTTTTGGGAATTCTTGGCAGGTAGTTACCGAAAAGAACCAGGCGCAATACTGGCATCACAAAGACCGGACCTATAATTTCATATCTCCAAGCATGTTTGCGAGAATGTTTAAAGAGCATCCAATGGGAAAGACACTGGACGAGGAACTTGCCAGGCCCCTCGAGAAAACTGAGCTGCACAGAAGTGCTTTATCTTTCGAAATTTACTCTTTAAAAAAGTGGGAGTTGTTCAAAGCGTGCCTTTGGAGAGAATGGCTCCTCATGAAGCGCAACTGGTTTGTTCATGTCTTCAGATCAGCACAGGTAATTACCCATTTGGACTCAGAATGTGCAGTCACAATACATAGTTAATGAGAAATGCACGCAAAATTCATTGACTTGGTGGTTACTCTTTGCAGCTCGTGGTCGTTGCAATTATTACAGTGACCGTCTTCTTGCGCCCACGGATGAAAGTCGACTTGGCGCATGCGGATCTTTTCATGGGTTCCCTATTTTATGCTATCCTCCGGCTCATGATTAATGGTCTTCCGGAGCTGGCAATGACTATATCTAGACTTGGTGTCTTTTACAAGCAACGAGATATTTTCTTCTACCCTGCATGGGCTTATACCATTCCAGCGGCCATACTGAAAATCCCATTGTCTTTACTCGATGCGTTTCTTTGGACAGCTATTACCTATTATGGAGTTAACTATAGTCCTGAACCACAAAGGTAATTCCGAAATTCGATATATCAGAGAGATACGACTTTTAGCCACTCACTTTTTTCATGACTGTCAGGTTCCTTTATCAATTCTTCCTGCTCTTCCTATTGCATCAAGTATCGATATCAATGTTCCGATTGATAGCTTCTGTGGTTCGAAATCCGCCTGTTGCAGCATTTTGTGGTCTATTCTCTTTAGTTGTTTTGTTTTTATTCGGTGGCTTCGCCATCCCAAAACGTAAGTTCAATTTTATCGATTCTAATTATACAGACTTTAGCAAATTGATAGGAACTTAGCAGCCTTGTCTCTCTGCAGCTTCTTTACCCAGTTGGTTGAGGTGGGGATTCTGGTTCTCTCCATTGTCATATACAGAAATAGGTGTTTCAGTAAATGAGTTTCTCGCTCCGAGGTGGAAAAAGGTGACGTCCTGAAGAACAAACCAGTCTCACATGAGTGGATTTCCCATGACCATGGTGGGGTTTAGTATTTAACAGGCTTAATGATCCTCTGCAGGTTTCATCTCTTAATGGCACTATGGGGCAACAAGTGCTCAAACAGCATGGTCTAGATTATAGTGACCACTTTCGCTGGATATCACTTGGGGCATTGATTGGATTTTGGATGGTTTTCAACATTGGGTTTACCTGTGCTCTGAGTTTTTCAAAAGGTAATTGAACATGCTGGCTAGGAATTCTCTCAGAGGGTTGACACTATTCACTGAATAACATGTATTTATCGGCTAATCACAGCTCCGAGCAGATCTCGAGCTGTTGTCTCCAGCAAGAAGCTCTCCCAGCAGGATAAAGACAGAGACATTAACTGTCCTACTCCAGGAGAACAGGCGGCTAACAAAAGTACCACTGAGCCAAAAATTAGAGGTTAGAAGTTTCATGAGAGTTAGTCGCTTATCATCCATTGAAAAAATCAGCAAAACTGCAAAAGAAAGGTTGATATCATGCATTCGTGAGTACTGGTCAATATTTTAAATCAGTTTATATTGCCTTTTGACACCAGTGCAATTTTGAAATTGTATAGAGATGGTTTTACCATTTGAACCAACAACTCTAACATTCGAAAACGTGCAGTACTTCGTTGAAACACCCAAGGTGAGGCATTTGAGTTGCTGAAAATAAGTGTTTGTTTTGCATGTCATATCAATAAATGATTGGCATAACGGAATTTCAAATGCTTCCAGAAATTAAGAGAGCAAGGTTTCCCAGAAAGGAGACTACAGCTTCTTCGAGATGTTACCGGAGCCTTCAGACCCGGAGTCCTAACGGCTTTGATGGGCATCAGTGGCGCAGGGAAAACAACTTTAATGGATGTTCTTTCAGGAAGAAAAACCAGCGGTTTTATCGAGGGAGACATTAAGGTTGGAGGATATCCTAAAGTTCAAGCCGCATATGCCAGAATATCTGGCTACTGTGAGCAAACCGACATACATTCTCCACAACTTACAATTGAGGAATCAGTGGCATACTCAGCTTCGTTAAGGTTGCCGGCCCACATTGACAAAAATACAAGAGCAGTAAGATTTTTCATCTGGATAGAATATGCCGATCTTTATGGATACCCTATTGCTTGATATTTGAGCAGGACTTGAACTTGGAACAAACAGATGAAGAATTTCAGTAAGCGGATAAAACAGGAAGTAGTTTGTACATCATGCTTTGAGATACAAATGTCACTCTGTTTGCTAATTGTTGGATAAATCTTGTGGACAGTCTTCCTGAGATGAGTGCCAATAAACGGCTAAATCTTGTGCTCAACTGGAAAGATTTTAGCGTATCAATTGCACACTCTATATTCTCATGTTGATCAAATCCAGCAGGCAGACCAAAGCCACATTAGGTCTTTCGCATCACATATTGAGTGCTAATATTTTGCACTAATTAGTAGCTAAATCTGCATTGCAACTGAATTATATGTTGTCAATCAGGAATTTGTGGCTACAGTACTTCAAATGATTGAGCTAGATGACATAAAAGATGCCATAGTTGGTGTTCCTGGTGTGACCGGTATATCAATCGAGCAGCGTAAACGGCTGACTATAGCAGTGGAGCTTGTTTCTAACCCGTCAATCATCTTTATGGACGAACCTACTTCTGGTCTCGATGCTAGAGCAGCTGCCATTGTAATGCGAGTCGTGAAGAATATTGTTAGCACAGGGAGGACAATTGTGTGTACAATTCACCAGCCAAGCATCGACATATTTGAGACTTTCGACGAGGTAACTTGCTGATGCATTCATTCCTGTGACAATCTATTCTGCTATACAAGATATTTTGCTTAGACGATAGAATTTTTGTGCATATTGCATGAAACTCCATTTACTACTCACTTCACATATGTTTGTAAAGTACATCAATAACTGTGACGAACCCAACTGAAGCATGTCACAATTGATGAACTATGCAGCTAATCCTGATGAAAAGAGGAGGTCAAATGATATACTCTGGAGAGCTTGGAGAGCATTCACATAAGCTTATTAAATATTTTGAGGTAATTGTTACACTACAGACATGAGCACTTCAATTGATACTTCTTTCTCATAAAAAGCACGTTATTAAGTATGAATTGGTTCTATGATGAGCTGCAAACCTAGTTGATACATCCAAAAGGAAAAAAAACGTATAAAATTGACTAAACCTACTGAATAGCCTTATAATCTACACTTGAAAAGAAAAAAATTTAACTTGGATTGAGAAAGCTTGACTACTGAATCCCTACATTTCCCCTTGTCCAGAGTATCCCTGGAGTGCCAAAAATCAAGGATAATTACAACCCTGCCACGTGGACGCTGGAAATCACAAGTCCTTCAATAGAATCTCAACTTGGTATAGACTATGGCATCATTTATGAGGAATCTGATCAATGCAGGTGAGCATACAAGAGTATAATGTTCAGAGCGCACGTGAAGCACACATTAAGCACTCATCAAGCACAAAGGACGCAAAATTCAATGCTTCTGTCTCTTATGTGATGCTAACTTGGAGTATTGACCAGAGAATGACATATGTGCAAATAAATGGTGCTTCTCGTACTTGCAATGGGAAAAAAAAGATGTCTGCTAATTGAATATCTTTGGCCGCTGTAGGATGAACAGAGAATTAGTGAGAGAGCTAAATTTGCCAGTGGCCGGGACAAAGGAAATGTGTTTCTCTGCAGGCTTCCAGCAAAATAGATGGGAGCAGTTCAAGACTTGTTTGTGGAAACAACATCTAACCTACTGGAGAAGCCCCAAATACAACCTGGTGCGCCTGATTTTCATTACCGCATGTTCCTTGTTGTGTGCTGCTCTCCTTTGGCAGAAAGGAAAGGAAATGTAAGTTCTTCATACAACCCAGTTAGTCTGGGAAAAATCTTTCATACCTTGTCAAGCATTGAGATTATGAGCTTGTAAAACTTAACCATCTAAGATGCTGAAACGTGATTCTTTGTTTTCAAGAAACAACGAGCAGGATCTTTTCAACATATTTGGATTGATGTATGTCTTTATGCAAAACATTGGGGTAGGGAACAGCAATTCCGTTCTGCCATTTGTTGCTACCGAACGCATCGTTGTCTACAGAGAACGATTCGCCAGAATGTACTCATCGTGGTCCTATTCAATTGCTCAGGTCACTAATTCATGCTCCTATGTAATGTCTTCTCTTGGCTATACTGATACATGTCTCGTTCTTCTATATTCTAACGATGATATTATGCCCCTCAAATATGTTGCAGGTGGTTATTGAAGTTCCATACATATTCTTGCAAGCAGTTCTGTTTGTGCTGATCACATACCCTGCCATAGGTTTCTATGTCTCGTTCTATAAAGTGTTTTGGTGCTTCTACACCATGTTCTGTACATTGCTCTATTACAATTACTTTGGAATGATGCTTGTTTCACTGACACCGACGTACCAAGTGGCTATGGTGTTTGGGAGTTCTGTCTACACCATGTTCAATCTGTTCGCGGGGTTCCTGATTCCCGGACCCGTAAGTCTCATCAAACTTTTGCTATTCTGTCAAGTAACACTCAATCCTGAACATTATTTGTGGCTTAACACATCTTACTTCGTGTTTTATCATCCATCTTGGCAGCAAATTCCAGTCTGGTGGCGGTGGTGTTACTGGATATGCCCAGTCACATGGTCCTTGAGAGGTATGCTTAGTTCGCTATACGGAGACATCCATAAGGAGATAACAGTTCATGGACAACAAACGACGATCAGCACCTTCTTGGAAAATTATTATGGGTATCGCTACGATGAACTCTACATCGTAGCCATCATGCTTTTGGCCTTTCCGCTAATTTTCACGTGTATATTTGCCTGTGCAATTGCAAAATTGAACTTCCAAAGGAGATGAAAGGAGTGTAGAGAGTGCTTCATTGAATACTTCCACTTAGAATCATCAGAATAGAAGGAACTCTATTTTAAAGTATTGACCTTGATTTCATCGCTGATATTGTGGTAACATCTGAATCAATTATTTATCATCTCCATAATTATTTAATTAAGCAGATTTTTTGCAAACAAGGGCAATAAAGTAACTCATTGCCACAATTCTTGTCAAATAACAGCAAAAGCAATTACGCATTCGACACTTTTCTACATATTAGTAGAAAGATATAAGAGTGATCTTTGACATGCAAAGAACAATCGCAAACATCAAAGGTGTGTATCGCTTATACACTTGAGGAACTTTATGTGGTTGATTCTGTCCCAATTCTCAAACTAGACCTCGAGCATGTGTCGCGCATGTATCAAGTTTGTTTTAGATACAATTAACTTACTAGTTTAATATGTTTGCAACGAGAGGAATCAAACTAAAAAAAAGTTGTTACTTTGTAAGAGCAATCTTTGAGAGTTTAACCAGTCATTGAGTTAAAAAAAAAAAAAAAACTGCTAAAAACAAAATGCAGCCAAAGAAGCAAAAGCGTTGCGTCCAGTGCAGTAGAGATTAAAATTCTATAGTCCTTTGTTACTCTTTAGTGTAAGAACAGGAACTGGTCGGTTTTAGGAGATGATGAGCCCGCCTTGATAATGCTCGTTTTTCTGTGTCTTGATCGGAGGGAAATTATTCATCTTTTTAGCTCGGATATCTTAAGGACTTCGTAAGTTTAGTAAAGCTTAAAAAGTGCTCCTTTACACTCGCCAGTGGGTCTTGCTACGCGTGCAATAGTAATTTGGAAAGCTCGATCCCGGCTCATACAACACGCAAGAGATTTCTGAGCCACACGTTCACAATGATTTCATTGTCGACAAACAAAGTGTAATCGTTCTAGTAATATAAAGATTGAGAGATATTCTGGATGTCTTGAAACACAATATATCATTTCCAAATAACATTTTCCTAAAAGTAGTTTTCTCCCAAACATATTTCAAGATTAGTCGAGTAAGCGATTATGTGTACTTTCTCACATCACACATGATTAACTATCATGTAACATAAGTTCTTTTTTTCTTTTCTTTAATTTCTCGAACGAACTTTCATTGGCTTCGATTGGTCATGGATGAATTGGGATAGGGCACTTGTATTTTCTAACAGATCCTAATTCCAAGGACAGCAATTGCACTGAAAAAAAAAAAATTATAGCTGCAAGACAGAGGATACTACCAGTCCAATTCCAACATGATTCCTCCTCGTCTGTCCCAAAGGTTTCCAACGCTCTCTTCATTAAAATCCACAAGAACGTTTAATTAGTTTCCGTCGGTTTGGGTGTCTTGTTCAAGAATATTATCTAGCAGCCATTAGGCTTGAGCATGATTTTAGGGTGAACCTAGAATTGAAAAACTTAACCGGTGGAAACCTATCCGATTCCAAATTCCAAGATATGTAGGATGGATTTCAACTTCTAAAAATTAGAGAACTTGTCTCAACAAGTAGGTTTCGGGTTCTAAGTAGGTGGAATTTGGAACTTGAAACTTAGAACCTGAATCTAGAATAAATTTTTAAATTTTTTTTGGTCTATAAGTTTACACAATCTATCTTGTGGGTTCACTAGTCTGAGCTTCCATTGATGGCTGAGAATTTATTCTTTACGTGTATAAATATAAGTTATGGTCGGCGAATTAGCAGTAAGTGATGGTCATTAAAGTAAATAATTAACTACAATTATTCAATTAATAATATAGACAGAACTTAAGTAGACCCAAGAACATACTCTAGAACTTATGATTGCGTAAGTTATAAGTTTCAAGGTATGCATTGTAGACTTTAGATTCCCAAAAAATGAGGAACTTGTTCTAACAAATAAGTGAAACCTATACGAAACCTAAAACTGCTTATTCTTAACAACCATAATTACCGGCACGATATATGGGAGCGATGATTAGATGACAAAATACATATGCCATAATTTCCAATTAGTATCAAGTTTTATCACGGCCTAAACTGCCAATCTAAACACGTGTCATACGCTTTCGCATCTATGGAACAGGTCACGTGTATCACTTATCCGCAAGATACTTTCCCTAATTTTACACGAAAGATTCCCAACTTTAATGATTATATTTGCAAACTCTCCAACTTTTAATGCGGACCTAAAAGTAAGCTCTCTTCCCTTTTCTTTTCCTTTTCCTTTTTCCTGTTGAAGAAATGTCAGGTAAGGACTACAAACAGAGGGCTTTTTTATATGATCACTCTTTGATCTTTATCATAAAGGTTTATAAGCTATTTGAATTGTTGGGATTGAAGACCGTATTTGTAGAATAATTCGCGGACAAGAAATGTCGATAAGATATCAATACCACCTAGTATCTCGATATTTTACGGTTTTAGTTATTTAAGTTGGTTTCTTGATGCAATGTCAATTTCAGCCATCGCATTCGGACTAACCTCCAAAGTCATACTTCAATAATTCCACATCCTTTTTTATTGAGAAAAAGAAAATTGCTCAATTCAGTGACACATCACTTTTAGTCAAACATGATCTTTAGGTGATCGAACGTTATCGACAGATTGAGCCCAATTTGTGGACTGAAATGGGTCATGATGGTTTTATGTGATGGGCTTATGGCCCGTCCGCCCATGTAGGGCTCAAAGCCCGGCCCACAGGATTAGGGCCCATGGATGAAGGGTGCGTTCCTTTGTTGGAGGAACGTATAAAAGGAGAAAGAGAGAGGGAGGAACACACCGTTGGCGATAACGAACGTACGTTCCTCTCCCTCTCTCCCACCAAAAAGGAAAACAAACGCAAAAAAGGCGAATCGATCTTCCCTTCAAGGCTAATCAACGTCATCGGATCGAACGGGGCCAAATTCTCTCCCTCTTATCGGCATTGGTGTTTAATCTGTGGCTAACAAGGTACGCTCGAATCCGTGGTGTGCTTTAGGATCGGTGATACGTGATTTTCCCGGGCTTGTCTTCCGCATTCGTTTTAGGGTTCGATTTAGTGTCGAATCCGGTTTTGGGGATCCGTTATTCCCAACATTGGTATCAGAGCCCTAGTTCATGTTTTCCCGACCCCTTTGATGTTTTATGATTGATTTTTTGCGAAAATATTCGGCCGACACGGATCGGGGTGAGAAATCCCGACACCCGAGCACTGTTCATCCATTTTTTTGAGTTTCCGTAAGTCGAAATAACTTTTTGATGGCATAGCGTGAAAGAGATCGTCGAGACGAGTCCGTCGACGGGTCGACCGCCGCCGGGAGACGCCGCACGCGCCTGAAGCGTTGGTTCGGCCAGCGCGTGCGACACACGCGCCGGTCGGCGAACCGGCACGTGCGCGCCACCGGCCGGCGAACCGGCGCGAACCGACGCGTGCGACGTCACCGTGACGTCACGGTAACCGCCGGGATGACGTCATCGCCGACGACCGTTGGACGGCCGGTCACCGGCCAGCGACCCGACCCGACGGCGACCCGACCCGACCCGACCCGCGTGGAAGCGGGCGCATGCGCGCACGTGCCGGATGACGTCGTGTGGCGCGGCCGCGCACGCGCGCGGCACGTGCCGGCGGTTCGTCCGACCCGGCCCGACCGGTCCGACCGATCCGACCGGTCCGACCGACCGGCCCGCCCGACGACAGTTGATCGTTGACTTCCGTTGACCGTTGACTTCCGTTGACCGTTGACTTTGACCGTTGACCCAAAAAAAAAAAAAAAAAAAGGAAAGATAGAGAAAGAGAGAGAGAGGAAAAGAATGTGTTTCTTTTTCTAATTAAGTCTATGTGGATTATCTATGATCCCTTATTTGTTCTGCATTTGTTGTAGGAACAATGCCTCCCTTAGGTTGCGCACACCTATTCGCGCAATTACCGATGAACAAAAGGAAAGGCTTTCTAAGGCGATAGCCGAGCCGATGATCATCGATGGGAGAGTGGTGACTTAATTGATCACGTCCTTGAAGTCAACGGGAAAATTCAAAAGGTCATATGGAATGGTCGTCCTATGCCACAGTCTGAGATGGTGCGATTTTTCATGAACACCCTTCCACCAGAATGGCAAGGAGTGTTGAATCGCATATGGGATGCAAACAAAGCTGCTTCATATAGGAAAATTGTGATGGCTTTCATAGATGATTATTACCGATTGTTACAAGGGAAAAGATCAAGAAATTGAACAAAAGAGGATCTTTCCCGGTTAGTGTCTTGACTTGGTGTTAGATGCATTGGGTGATCTTTGTTAAGTGTGCTTTGTGGACATCTTATGTAATGTTTACTACCTGATTGTTGTTGATGTAGCAACCGATATGTTAGTTGTATTATGTGAAAGCAATATTATTCTATTGGATGTCAAATATTATTTGTTTTATGTTATTGGCTTTGGTTGCTTTGTGGGTAGTTCATAGAAGTTTTTGTAGCTTCATAGAATTTATTTTGCATAAGACAATTATATTAATAATAGTTTTAAGTTAGGATTTTTGGAGGATGATTGGAAACATAGTGACCTTTTGATTCTGAAACCTTACTTGAAATTATTCATTAATATGATGGGTCTATGCAAAAGGGATGCATAAATGATAGGCATTAATAATTCGTGTATATATGTCTGATGTGTTCAGATCAATGGCTTCAGCCACAAAGAGCATAGTTGCCGAGCTAAACAAAGGTGAAAAGCTCAATGGTGACAACTATGAAATATGGCACATAAAAATCCAATATGTCTTTGGAAGAGCAAGAGGCACTAGAAGCTCTTAACCCGACTATGGTAGAACCCGAAGAAGGAAACACGCACAAAGACAATAGAGATAAGGAAGCTTTTGCTGCATGGAAAAGAAAGAACTCTCTTGCTCGCATCACGTTGCTTGAGCGGCATGGAAAATGACGTCATGCGAGAGTTTAGGCGTTTTGACAATGCCAAGGAGATGTGGGAAGCATTGGCGCGAGATTTGGTCATACTTCGGTGACTAGGCGACCGAGGCAGCTCACTATTAGGTTTGACTCTTATAAGAAGCCTCATGGTCGACCATGAAGCAACATCTTAGAAAGATGTCAAACATGATAAATGAGCTGAAAGATGCTGGCCATGTCCTCACCGATGAGCAGCAAGTGCAAGCGGTGATTCGTTCCTTGCCTCGAGTTAGGAGCATATGAAGGTGCACCGACCCATAATGAAAATATCAAAACCTTTGAGGATGCGGTCGTCATCTTGAGCTGGAAGAGGACCGCCTCTTGGCGCGGCTAAGCCGGAAGCTGAACTCTATCATGCTGGTTCTAGCTCAAATGGAGCTTCGAGCTCCAAGCGCAAACGTCCTAACTTGGTTTGGTAAAGGGAAAGGCAAGGAAGCGGGTCCTTCGGGGAAGAAACCCAAGTTTAACCAACATGATAGAGGAAAGCGTCCTCGCATGAAGAAGCTTACAAGGGTGAAATGCTACAACCGTGACAAGAAGGGTCACTATGCTCGCGACCGTCGTGAGCCAAAGAAGGTAAACACCCCTTGTACTTTTCAGAACTTTGCTTTTGTGTCGAGTTATGTATTCTTAACTGAATCTAATCCTTTGTGGACTGTAGATTCAGGAGCGACAGACCATGTAGCGAAGGATAGAGGATCCTTCGTGGAATTCCGACAGTACCAACTGGAACTAAGTTGATCTATGTGGGAAACAACTCAGAGCTGAAGTGAAAGGAATTGGCACACGCTAACCGAACATGCGTGGTGGACGCACTCTGTTCCTACATGATGTATTGTTTGCTCCGGAGATTCGTCGGAATTTAGTGTCTGTTTTAGTGTTGGTTAAGCTAGGTTTCAAAATGAACTTCCATAATAGAGGTGTGGATTTGTTTTTGAATTCAAATTACTATGGTTGTGGTTATTTTCTGAATGGTTTCATTGTATTAGATATTGATTATGTTAATGCAAATGTTTGTTATTCCCTTCTCACGTCTCCTAATTCGTATAATAATGATGTGAATGTGTGGCATGCTAGACTTGGTCATATTGGCCAACAACGTATGAATAGACTAGCCAAAGAGGGCTTGTTGGGCAATATTGAAAAAGTCGATTTGCCCATATGTAAGCATTGCCTAGAAGGGAAAACGACAAGGAAACCATTTGGAAAAGGTAAAAGAGCTGAATTTCCTCTGCATTTAATCCATTCGATGTCTCGTGGTCCAATGAATGTGAGAGGAAGGCATGGGGCTATTTATTTCATCACTTTTATAGATGATTATACTCGATTCGGATATGTCTATTTGATTTCTCATAAATCTGAAGCATTGAGTTGTTTCAAAAGGTATATGAACTTGGTAGAAAATCAATTAGACAAGAAAATAAAAGCATTGAGATCCGATCGATGTCGAGAATATTTATCTGATGAGTTCAGAAAATTATGTGATGAAAAAGGAATAGAAAGACAGTTGTCTATTCCATATACTCCGCAACAAAATGGTGTTGCGAGAGAGAAGAAACAGAACCCTCTTGGAAATGGTTAGGTCCATGATGGCGCATGCTAACTTACCTATTACTTTTTGGAGTGATGCGTTGTTAACTACGCCTATATACTTAACCGGGTGCCTTCCAAATCGAGTTACTTCCACTCTATATGAGTTATGGACAGGTAGAAAACCGGACTTAAGTTTTCTTAAGCCATGGGGTTGTGCTGCCTATACTCATGAGTCCTCTCACAAGTTTGGGAAATTGGGTCCCGGAGGAAAGAAAAGTATTTTCATAAGATACTCCGAACACTCGAAAGGGTATGTGTTCATAGGTGAGCAGGAAAGTGGGAGTATAACTGAATTTGAATCACGAGATGTCACATTCTTAGAGGATGAATTTCCTAAGAAGGGCGAAGTAGGGGAAGATTACTCCCTATTTGAGACCTTGGATCAAGATAATGATATTAGTGGAGTTCGTCCAAGTGGGAGTAATATGAGAAGTGATGAATTGAATTCAACCCATTCTCAATTACAACCACATGATAAGACGACATCATCATTATCTAATCCAAGTGGGAGCATAATGGGGAATGATGTGCAAAGTGTACAATCTCCTATACGGCGAACAAGTCGCCAAAGTATTCCCCGTCGATGTTTTGACATTGAAGGGGAAACTTTTATGATTGCTCCGCAAGATGAGGATGAGCCTAGAAATATTAATGAGGCTCGAATTGCCCTAGTAAGGAAAAATGGATTCATGCAATGGAAGAGGAAATGGAGTCAATGAAATCAAACCAAGTCCGGGAACCGGTTGATCTTCCAAAAGGACGCGAGCTATTGGGAACAAGTGGGTTCTCAAAATAAAGCGAAAGGCTGATGGCTCGATAGAAAGGCATAAGGCTCGCCTTGTGGCGAAGGGGTATAATCAACGGGAAGGAATTGATTATGAAGATACATTTTCTCCGTGGTGAGATTTACCTCGATTCGCATTATTCTGGCAATAGTGACTAGTATGGATCTTGAGTTACATCAGATGGATGTAAAAACTGCTTTCCTCAATGGAGAATTAGAGGAAGAAATATATATGGAACAACCTGCTGGTTTCATAGTGAAAGGCCAAGAAGAAAAGGTATGTCGACTTTTGAGATCGATATATGGCCTCAAGCGATCATCGAGACAATGGTATATACGTTTTCATAATGCCGTAATGGCATATGATTTTATAATGATTGATGAGGATCATTGTGTATATATCAAAAGATCCAAGGATCAATTTGTGATCATATCATTATATGTTGATGATATGCTGATTGCCGGAAGCAATATGGAGTTTGTTAATACTGTTAAGAGTTGGTTGTCTTCCAACTTTGAGATGAAAGATATGGGTGAGGCTGCATACATTCTTGGAGTTAAGATTTCAAGAGATCGTTCGAAGAGATCGTTGTCTCTTTCGCAAGAAACATATATAAATAAGGTTCTTGAACGATTTCATATGCAAGATTGTAAACCCATAGACACTCCTATTGCAAAAGGTGAAGGATTGAGCCATAGGCGTGTCCGGGGACTCCACAAGAGAAGGAACAAATGAAACATGTTCCTTATGCTAGTGCTGTTGGGAGCTTGATGTATGCTATGATGTGTACAAGACCCGACATATGTTTTGCAGTTGGAATGGTAAGTAGATACCAATCCAATCCAGGTCCAACACATTGGAAAGCCGTTAAGAGAATACTGAGGTATCTGAAGGGAACTGCGATTACAAGTTGAATTACCAAGGAAAGGATCTGCGACTTGAAGGCTATTCGTATGCTGATTGGGGAGGAGATTTAGATGAAAGAAAATCTACCTCTGGATTTGTTTTCTTACTGAACAATGGCGCCATATCATGGAGTAGTAAGAAGCAAACGTGTATAGCCTTGTCCACGATGGAAGCTGAGTTCGTGGCATTATCGGCGGGTACAAGAAGGAGTTTGGCTTAAGAGATTTTTGGATCATTTAGGTGTTATTGAGAAAGCTGCAAATCCATTATTGGTTAACTGTGATAGCCAAGCAGCTATAGCGTACACCAAAGATCCAAAATATCATGGCAAGACCAAACATATAGATACCAAGTATAACTTTGTCAAAGATATGGTTGCACGAAAGGATGTGAACTTACGGTACATATCTACGCATAGAATGGTAGCAGATCCTATGACAAAGCCAATACCTAGAGATGTGTTTTGTGGTCATGTAAAATCTCTAGGATTGCGTAGAGTCGATGTCTTGGATATTGTAATTTCCCTGAGTTGTTCACATTTAATGAATCTGTGTTTTTTCATTATTAATGCCTATGAATCTTTGTTTGATCTTTATGCATCTTAATGCTTAGTGCATTACTTTAAGTTGAGAAAGTATGTCGGACAGATAAAAGATGAGCCCACTCACACGGGTAATCGCCTCTATTTACTTGTGTGATAAATAGAGATGAGACTGTTTTAAGCTTATTATCTAAGTGATAATCGAGAGCTCGAGCTTAAAATACGTATATCGCCTTAATCTGGGTGTTAAGATGAGGACATAATACTTACTATGTCCGAAAGTAAAATACCCCTCATATTTTACTTTATCTGTCTAAGATGCCGATGTGAGTTCGATGAATTTTTTGTGAATGAGTAGATACGTGAACTCAAGTTAGATATTGGGTATGTCGAACTATCATCTCGTACGGTATTGAAAGGTGTAGACATACGCTCCATGGGAAAGGAGTTAATACCGTAATACGTATATCATACTACGTATGCATAAGACGACAAATAAGAGTGGCAAAAGTTTGATCTCAACTTTTATGCCGTGTGAGACTCTTGAGGAAAAAAGTTCCTCAATTTTAGTGCCCTCAGGACTCTTACTTATTCTCAAGATTTCTATTTAGTGTTTGCTATCTTAGGATGTTGCCAATGGTCATGAGTTGATTCGATCTAATGGGGCATTACTAGAAAAGCAAGCTGAATTGAAATTGAGAGTTTGAAGGGAAGAGGAAGATCGAATTTGAAGAATCACATTGTAGTTTTGTGTTCACTTTGGTCGACCAATTATGACGGTCTTTGGGATAATCATAATTGTGAATACAATATGTATATCATTGTTTAAAAGAGATCAAGAGAGATATAAATGTGATCGATCGATCTAGGGTACTGCATACTAAATCTACTCAGAGTATGATGCCCATTATGAGCTGCTATATATTCCTAACAGATGTATAGCAACGAGCTCTCAAAGTATCTTTGGTCGCACGGATTATTCACCGGTATGAATGTTAAAGAGAGGTAAAGAGAATCTGTTCAGCCCACCATGTGCGAGTGGGAGATGATGGTTTTATGTGATGGGCTTATGGCCCGTCCGCCCATGTAGGGCTCGAAAGCCCGGCCCACGATTAGGGCCCATGGATGAAGGGGTACGTTCCTTTGTTGGAGGGAACGTATAAAAGGAGAAAGAGAGAGGAGGAACACACTGTTGGCATAACGAACGTACGTTCCTCTCCTTTCTCCCACCAAAAAGGAAAACAAACGCAAAAAGGCGAATCGATCTTCCCTTCAAGGCTAATCAACGTCATCGGATCGAACAGGGCCAAATTATCTTCCTCTTATCGGCATTGGTGTTTAATCTGTGGCTAACAAGGTACGCTCGAATCCGTGGTGTGCTTTAGGATCGGTGATACGTGATTTTCCCGGGCTTGTCTTCCGCATTCGTTTTAGGGTTCGATTTAGTGTCGAATCCGGTTTTTGGGGATCCGATATTCCCAACAGGTCATATCATGGATCTGTTAGCAAATTAATTAGGAAAAAAGATGGTATTTATAATCGATTTGAGGTAGGTGGTGGAGAACGAGTTCTTAGACTAGCAAATCGCTGGTCCATCACATCAGTGTAGCTCGGTACCTCATGGTGCGTAATTTCTCCTTTCGACATGCAGAATTTTCTCGTAGCTGCTATTAATAGGAAAGGAAAATAAAAAGATTTTTCATGGTTCGCAGAAGAGTTCCTGTTCCATATCCTAAGAATAGAGATGGAATAAATTTTAATTATTAGTGAATTAATTTACATTTTATCTGAAGACGTCACTCCGATGAATGAATGATGGCGGGCGGCCCAAAGGAAGCAATATTCCTGAGAAAAACTGTGATTACTTAGCAAAATTTGGCAAGCATTTGTGAATTATTTAATAGAGTAAGACCAAAACGCATTTGATTTAATGGATAAATTGGTCAACGAGATCTTTGTTTCTAGTTTTTTGTGACGCCAATTTAACCGTTGCGTTGCAGACAGCTTTTGATCGGTCAACGGTTTTGGGAACAAAAATCGGCTGCATATGACCCAATCCAAATTCATTGATTTGCTAATGTATTTCTCAAAAATAATGTCGACCAATTTGAATTTTGCACCAAATCCAAATCATAAGGAAAAATTCCCAATTAGTCCTGAAAGTGAGTCCGGCTTTGCAAAGTATAGGCATGCATGCAAGATGCGCGCACGACGGCCGGCCACTTCTGTCACCAGCACATGGAGAAACTTCACGATCATTCCCATTCCCTAATGAGATAGGTGTACCGGTTATTTCGTGACCGCAAGTTCCGATCATTTTTTTTAATCAACAATAGGTAGGTGGAGATCTTGTTAGAAATCTTTTTTTCTTGTTCAAATTATAAGGAAATCATATTTTATCTTAAGATATTAATTTGTAACATTTTCTCACTAATCAAGCTAACCCTTTTCATATCAGACCCCAAAAGGAAGGCTAACCCTTTTGTAGTTATACAATCAAATTGCAAGTTGCGGAATCTCGTTTGCAAAAGTTGAAATTTGGCGATCTAAATTGACTATATAGCACGGGTAGCCACGAGGCGTGCCAGCCCCAGAAGAAGAAAAAATGCATTGATTCTAGAGTTTGAGATCTATTAAAAAAAATAGTGGCTAAATTGACCATAGCCTTCTCATTGGCACGAACGCAATCTACATAAGAAAAGCTGCGCCTGCATTTGCCCGAAAAGATCAGAACGACCGAAATGGCACAGCCATCGACAACGAGTGATCAGCCGGAGAGAATCGAGCTCCCCGGGATTGAGCGAAGAGGGAGCTGGAGCTTCTCTCCGTCGCTGCGCTGCCGTGCCTCGAGCAGCTTCAGAAGCGTCACTGACTCGGAGGACCGGATGCAGGATTGCCGGCGGGAGGAGGAGAACGACGAGCTAGAGCTGCAGTGGGCGGCAATCGAGAGGCTGCCGACGTCCCGGAGGCTGCAGGCGGTGGTGCTCGGCGGAGAGGTGGCGGATGTGGCGAAGTTGACGGGCTCAGAGAGGCGGGTGTTCATGGAGGGCCTGCTGAAGACGGTCGAGGAGGACAATCTCCGGCTCCTCCAGAAGCTCCGTCGCCGAGTGCAAAGGTAAGCCACATTTTCGTGATTTACAGAAGAAGATGCGCGTGCGTTGATAGTGACACTTTCCGAGAGGACTTCCGTTGCTTTCGGAATATCAAATTCACTTCTGTCCAGAACCGAGTCGACACCTATGCGAGGTCAGTTCAATAACCTAATAGAATCTCGCAAGGGAGACGACGGAACCATTTGAGGAATTCCACGTAGAATACAGTTCGTCGTTACCCCAGACGTCAGACCACAAAAATTTAATTTACTTTTTCTTACCTTTTGCTTTTCTAAATTTAGATCACGAAACCTTTGGACAACACTTGTCCTAAAGGTTATTAGTCAGTAGCCCACGATTCGCCTTCTCCTTAGCATCTCACCGTCAACGCGAAAGCGACCGCACTTTGCTGCCCTTATATGGCGTCCACCCGCACACCACGAGAAGGAACGTCCACCCACGTTTGTCCCAAAAGATCCAGAGCGATCGAGAGGGGCACGGCCGTCGTCCACCATGAGCGACGAGCGGGCCTCGTCCGCGAGCTTCTCCTCGACGCCACACCGCCGCTCCTCGATCAGCTTCAGAAGCATTGCGGTGGGTTCGGAGGAGGGCTGGGTGGAGTCGGCGTTCGGCGAGGAGGACCGCCGGCAGGGGGATGATGACGACGAGCTGGAGCTGCGGCAGGCGGCCATCGAGAGGCTGCCGACATACCGGCGGACGAGGGCGGTGGTGCTCGGCAGCGAGGTGGTGGACGTGGCTAGGCTCAGGGACTCGGAGAGGCGGGGATTCATGGACGGCCTGCTGAAGAAGGTCGAAGAGGACAACCTGCGGCTGCTCCAGAAGCTCCGGGAACGAGTGCAGAGGCAGACATTCTATACCTCAGCTCTGATATTACAGCTCTAGGATTAAAAGCGCGGACGTTCCTTTTTATTTATTTATTTATTTATTTGTTTGTTTGTTTCATGCATCTTCGACAATTTGATATGCCGAAGTGCGGCTAAAATGATATTAAATTCTCAGGGTGGGTCTCGAATTGCCGACAGTGGAGGTGCGATATCAGGATTTGTGCGTAGAAGCTGATGGCGAAGCGGTTCATGGGGAATCCGTCCCGACTCTTTGGAACGCGGTCAAGGCCATTTTCTACGTGAGATCTTCTATCTTCTTCTTCTTCTCCTCTCTCTCGTGCATGCTTTATGCGTTTTCGAAGATTCGTCCGGGACGATTTGACGAGTTATCCGCTGTAGAAAACTGTGTTGGATAACATAGCCCGCTCCTGTCGAAGGGTGGAATTTCAAAGAAAGTCTTTTTTTTTTTTTTTTTTGGGGACATTAGAGGACGACGCAAATTTTTTCTTCCTTTTCCATTTTTTTTTTTCTTTCCTTTTCTTTCTTTCAAGATGGCAAGGTTTGCTAGCCAACCCTTGCCGATCACACCCTTGCCATGGGTCAGTTGACCCTTGCCGTTCACAGGCGAGAGCTTGCCAACCCTTGCCCGCCACTAGGCAAGCCAAGGCCCTCACTAACGTGGGCAAGAGTCATGGCTCTTGCTTGTGACCAATGAGAATCGGCTGGCAACCCTTGCTGAACTTGATAGAAAGAAAAAGCAAAAGATAAAAAAAAAAGTAGAAAATTTTAAAAAATTATTCACGTCAACACTGATCATTGTACATGCAATACCGGCATTCATATAAGTGATTTCCAATTAAAATAAGTTGTATGGACTTAATTGGTAAAATTGAAAGGTTTATATTTGAAATGGTAAAAGTGGAATAGATTTAGAATTTTTTGGACAATTTTTCCTTTTCAAGATATTAGAATGGGACATTGATAATAGGTAGGTGCTCCATATGAATATTATTGTTTGGGGATTGATAGTTTTAGAACATCCATCTCAATGGGACAAGATTAAAAAACATCTAGTTTCAAATGTTTCACACGGGGTGAAACATACAGGTTGCACAGGGTCTTTATATAGAAGACTAAGTACCTATTTTCGCAAAACAAATTCCTAAGGAAACCATGCAGAATCCAGTTGCACCTACTTTATATTTTAAAGAGTTTTATGGGGAATTAATATATGTACTCTTTCTTAAATTGAATTTTTTTTATCTTTAATTAGAGTACTTGATATCAAAATTATTAGCTCATGCAACTGTTCCTCCATTCCATCAAAAGCTATTGTAGTCCATTCTGGTAAACTTCATCGGACATAAGCACAGGAACCATGATCCCTTTTATTTACTGTGAAGCAGGCTCCAACAAACAAGGTTGGCTGCAAGTATCAGGGTGACAATATAAGGATTCTCAAGAACATTAGCGGCGTCCTTAAGCCTGCAAGGTCAGTAAAGCTTGGAATAACACTGATCCAGATTCACAATTTGATGTACATGATGCGGCTATGCAGCGTAACCTTTACCTCTTGGAATTTCTTACAGGATGACACTATTGCTAGGTCCGCCGGGATGCGGAAAGACAACATTATTACAAGCATTAGCAGGCAAATCAGAGAAATCGCTCAAGGTATTACCTTTCCAGTATTCCGTTTACTGTAGATGTTCCGTGCTGACAAGAATAGCTACTATACTTAATCACATATTCAGAAGCAAATGATCATGCATAAGTGTAAGATTAAGATCTGGGGAATTGACAAATGATGTATGATCAAGGTCAAGGGAGAGATTTCCTACAATGGTTACAAGCTGAATGAGTTTGTTCCTCAGAAGACTTCAGCCTATATAAGCCAATACGATTTGCATATTTCCGAGATGACTGTGAGGGAGACGCTCGACTTCTCTGCACGTTGTCAGGGAGTCGGAGGAAGGGCAGGTACCAGTTCTTTCTCCAACAGCGAAGTTATTGTTTGTTATGGTGATCATTTCTGATCCTGTTTATGTTGCTTTTGGTTGAAGACATATTGAAAGAACTTAGCAAAAGGGAGAAGCAAGCAGGAATTAATCCAGAGCCAAGCATAGACACATACATGAAGGTTAATATCTGAACAAAGTCAGATTCATCTTTTTTGGATTTTTCAATTTTCCACTTATAGCGGCAATCAGCAAATACTGGTTTTTCTGATGACTTTATGCAATATGAACAGGCAATATCAGTAGGAGGGCTGAAAAGAACACTCCAAACAGACTACATATTAAAGGTAATGTATAAATGAGAAAAACGATTACCGAGTTTATTTTTCACACACAATCTTGCACTTCTTTTTTCGACCAAAAAAAAAAAAAAAAATCTTGCACTTCTTTACCATTTTCAACCTTTTCAGGTTCTTGGACTCGATGTCTGTGCAGATACAATTGTAGGGGATGCGATGAACAGAGGAATTTCCGGTGGCCAAAAGAGAAGGTTGACAACTGGTTAGTTTTATGTGAACTTTCAGCAAATGATGAGAAACTGATAGGAACAGCTCCTATGTCACATTGGAAGTTTTAGGCTTCATTATAGATGTTTCACAGTGTCCTCTCTTCCAGGGGAAATGATAATTGGTCCGGCCAGAGTTTTATTTATGGACGGGATATCAACAGGCTTGGACAGCTCCACTACCTTTCAGATCATTTCATGCTTGCAGCAATTGGCACACATAACAGAGTCCACTATCTTGGTGTCGCTTCTTCAGCCAGCACCCGAAACTTATGATCTCTTTGATGACATTATTTTAATGGCAGAGGGACATACAGTGTACCATGGACCTCGGACCGAAGTTCTCAAGTTCTTTGAACACTGTGGTTTCAAGTGCCCAACTAGAAAAGGCATTGCTGACTTTCTCCAAGAAGTATGCACTCTCGATTTATAAAGGGATGTACAAACTGTGCAAGGTTAGCGTTGACATATTCTGTTTTTGGGAATTCTTCGCAGGTAGTTTCGGAAAAAGACCAGGCACAATACTGGCATCACAAAGACCGGACTTATAGTTTCATATCTGCAAGCATGTTTGCGAGGATGTTTAAAGAGCTTCCGATGGCAAAGAAACTAGACGAGGAACTTGCCAGGCCTTTTGAGAAATCTGACCTTCACGGAAGTGCCTTATCTTTCGAAATTTACTCGATAAAAAAGTGGGAGTTGTTCAAAGCGTGTCTTTCGAGAGAATGGCTCCTCATGAAGCGCAACTGGTTTGTTCATGCCTTCAAATCAGCACAGGTATTGCCGATTGGGACTAAATATATGCAGTCATACGAGACGGTTAATGAGAAATTTAAGTGAAATTCATCGAGTTGGTGGTTTCTCTTTGCAGATTGTGGTAGTTGCTGTCATAACGGTGACCGTCTTCTTGCGGACACGAATGAAAGTTGATTTGGTGCATGCGGGTCTTTTCATGGGTTCCCTATATTACGCTCTCATCCGACTCATGGTTATTGGCATTCAGGAGCTGGCAATGACTGTTACTAGACTTGGAGTCTTCTACAAGCAACGGGATTTTTCTTCTACCCTGCATGGGCTTATACCATTCCAGCGGCCGTACTGAAAATCCCATTCTCTTTACTTGATGCGTTTCTGTGGACAGCTATTACCTATTACGGAGTAGGTTATAGTCCTGAACCACAAAGGTAATTCCGAACATTCAGGATATCAGCGAGATGATATAAATTCTAGCCATTCTCACTTCTAACTTATTGGATGACTGTCAGGTTCTTTTATCAAATCTTCCTGCTCTTCCTAGTGCATCAAGTATCGATATCAATGTTCCGATTGATAGCTTCTGTGGTTCGAAATCCACCTGTTGCAGCAATTTGCGGTCTATTCTCTTTACTTGTTTTGTTTTTATTCGGTGGCTTCATCATCCCAAAACGTAAGTTCAGTTTTACCGATCCTTATGGTAGGGACTTTGGAAAAGTGATAGGAACTCAGCAACCTTGTCTCTCTGCAGCTTCTCTACCCGGTTGGTTGGAGTGGGGCTTCTGGTTCTCTCCGTTGTCATATGCAGAAATAGGCGCTTCCCTTAATGAGTTTCTCGCCCCAAGGTGGCAAAAGGTGACATCTTGAAGAACAGACCAGTCTTACAAGAGTGGATTTAAAATGACGATGGTTGTGTTTAGTAGTTGACAGGATAAATGATCCTTCACAGGTTTCATCTCTTAATGGCACTTTGGGGCAGCAAGTGCTCAAAGAGCGTGGTCTAGATTATGGCGACTACTTTTACTGGATATCACTTGGGTCTTTGATTGGATTTTGGATGGTTTTCAACATTGGGTTCACTTGTGCTCTGAGTTTTTCTAAAGGTAATTGAAAATGCAAGCTTACAATTATCTCAGCGGTTGACATTTTGTCACTAACGTATATTATCGGCTAATCACAGCTCCGAGTAGATCTCGAGCTGTTGTCTCTGGTGAGAAGCTCTCCCAGCTGGATAAAGACAGAGACATTAACGGTCCTACTCTAGGAGAACAGGTGGCTAACAAAGATACCACAGAAACAAAAGTTAGAGGTAAGAAGATTCATAAGCAGCTAGTCGATTATCATCTGTTTAGAATCTGCAAAACTGCAAATGAATGGTCGATATCATACATTCATGAATATTAGAGAATAGTATAAATAAGGTTCCATTGCCTTCGGTACCAGTGACAATTACAATTTTGAAATTGGATAGGGATGGTTTTACCATTTGAACCCACAACTCTAACATTCGAAAATGTCCGGTACTTCGTCGAAACACCCAAGGTGAGACATTTCAGTTGCTGAAAATAAGTATTGCTGTGCATATCATATCAATTGATGATTGGCATAACGGAGCCTCCAATGTTTCCCAGAATCTGAAAGAGCAAGGTTTCCCAGAGAGAAGACTACAGCTTCTTCGAGATATTACCGGAGCATTCAGACCCGGAGTCCTAACGGCTTTGATGGGTATTAGTGGAGCGGGGAAAACAACATTGATGGATGTTCTTTCAGGAAGGAAAACTGGCGGTTTTATCGAAGGAGATATAAAGGTTGGAGGGTATCCTAAAGTTCAAGCCGCGTATGCCAGAATATCTGGCTACTGTGAACAAACCGACATACATTCTCCACAAGTCACAATTGAGGAGTCGGTGGCATACTCAGCTTGGTTGAGGTTGCCCGCCCACATTGACAAAAATACAAGAGCCGTAAGATTTCTTCATCTGGATTTAATATGCAGATCATTTTGATACCCTATTCTTTGATGTTGAAGCAGAATGAAACTTGGATAAAACAGAGTGAGCATCAGAGCTATCTATAAATGGATAAAACAGGAAGTTTTTTGTACATCGCATTTTGGGACACAAATTTCAATCTTTTTAACTGATCGTTGGAGAAAATTTGACAGTCTTGTCCGGTTTCATGCCAATCAACGGCTAAATCTTTGCTCAACTGGACAGATTTTAGCATATCATTTGGATGTCTAGGAAGCACAAAGAACTTGTGTACAGAAGATATTCTCATGTTGATCAAACCAGCAAGCAGAAAGAATCGGTCACTCGCATCAACATCGAGTGATGAGATTTTGCACTACTTAGTAGCTATACCTGCATTGCAACTGAATTATTTGGTGTCACTCAGGAATTTGTGGCTGCAGTACTTGAAATGATTGAGCTAGATGACATAAAAGGTACTATAGTTGGTGTTCCTGGTGTAACCGGTATATCGACTGAGCAGCGTAAGCGGTTGACTATAGCAGTGGAGCTTATCGCCAACCCGTCGATCATATTCATGGATGAACCTACTTCTGGTCTTGATGCCAGAGCAGCCGCCATTGTAATGCGAGTCGTGAAGAATATTGTGTGCACAGGGAGGACAATTGTGTGTACAATTCACCAGCCAAGCATTGACATATTCGAGGCTTTTGACGAGGTAAATTGTTAATGCATTTATTTCAAAAACAGTCTTTCTACTCGCTGTAATTTCACTTATACAATAGTGTGAGTCGTGAAGAATATTGTTAGCACAGGGAGGACAATTATGTGTACACTTCCCGCACAATGCACAACTCACTCCACATATTTTCTTTAACTGCATTAATGATTCAGAAGAACATGACTGAAGCACATTGCATTTGATAAATTATGCAGCTGATCCTGATGAAAAGAGGAGGCCAAATTATATACTGTGGAGAGCTTGGCGAGCATTCGAGCAAGCTTATTAAATATTTTGAGGTTAGTGTTACACCTCAGTCATGAGCTCTTCAATTTACACTCCTTTTTCATAATTTGCATGTCGTTACTTATGAATTGCTTCTATTATAAGCTGCAAACAATGCTGATAAAACCAAACGGAAGAAACATAAGAAATAGGCAGAACTATTGAACAGTCTTATCAGGTACTCTACACTGGAGATGAAAAAACTTAAGATGAATTAAGAAAGCTTCACTAATGAATCCTACATTTCCCTTGTCCAGAGTATTCCCAGAGTGCCAAAAATCAAGGATAATTACAATCCTGCAACGTGGATGCTGGAGATCACAAGTCCTTCTCTAGAATCTCAACTTGGTATAGACTATGGCATCATTTATAAGGAGTCTGATCAGTGCAGGTAAGCGTACAGTAGACTAATGTTCAAAGCACATATTAAGCACACATTAAGTGCTCATTTAGTGCACAATTTGCATAAGTCAGAGCTTTTGTCTGTCATGTGATGCTATCTTCAAGTGCTGACCAGAAAATGACAACATGTGCTCATAAATGATGCTTCTTGTGCTTGCGATGGGGAAAAAATTGATATCTACTGATGCATTTTGTTGATCTCTATAGGTCAAATCAAGAATTAGTTAGAGAGCTCAGTTCGCCAGCGGCTGGCACAAAAGAAATACGTTTCTCTGCACGCTTCCCGCAAAATGGGTGGGAGCAGTTCAAAACATGCTTGTGGAAACAACATTTAACCTACTGGAGAAGCCCCAAGTACAACCTGGTGCGCCTGTTTTTCATTACAGCGTCTTCCCTGTTGTGTGCTGCTCTCCTTTGGCAGAAAGGAAAGGATATGTAAGTCGTCGTTCATAAACCCAGTTAGTCTGGGAAAAATCTTTTACAGCTTGTCTAACATCAGGATTATGAGCTTGTAAAACTCACCGTTTATGATCCTTAAACATGGTTCTTTGTTTTGAAGAAATGACGAGCAGGATCTTCTCAACATACTTGGATCAATGTTTATCTTTGTGCAATTCACCGGGATAGGCAACTGCTCTTCGGTTCTGCCATTTGTTGCTACCGAACGTATCGTTGTCTACAGGGAAAGATTCGCCGGAATGTACTCATCGTGGTCCTATTCATTTGCTCAGGTCTCTGAATCATGCTCCTTTACTATTTATTCCCTTGACTAATTACTGATATATTTCTCGTTCTTCCGTATCTTAACAAGGATATTATGCCCCATGTTGCAGGTGGTTATCGAAATTCCATACCTCTTCCTGCAAGCGGTTCTGTTTGTGCTGATCACATTCCCTGCCATAGGTTTCTACGTCTCATTCTATAAAGTGTTTTGGTACTTCTACACCATGTTTTGTACATTGCTCTGTTTCAACTACTATGGAATGATGCTGGTTTCACTGACACCCACGTACCAAGTGGCTGCATTGTTCGCGAGTTTTTCCTATACTTTGTTCAATCTATTCTCTGGATTCCTCATTCCTGGACCGGTAAGTCTCTAATTCAACTTCTGCTAGCCTATCAAGAAACGACGAAAGCATATCTGTCACACTAAATCATGAATATTGATCACTTAACACATCAAATCTTTTTTCCATCCCTTTTGGCAGGATATTCCGGTGTGGTGGCGTTGGTGTTACTGGATATGCCCAAACGCGTGGTCCTTGAGAGCTCTGCTTAGCTCACAATATGGAGACATCCATAAAGAGATCACAGTCTATGGACAACAGACGACAATCAGCGCCTTCCTGGAAAGTTATTTCGGATATCAGTACAATCAACTCTACATCGTAGCCATCGTGCTTTTGGCCTTTCCACTGATTTTCACGTCAATATTCGCTTGTGCCATTGCTAAAGTGAGCTTCCAAAACAGATGAAAAGGAGTGTAGAGACTGCTTCGTCGTATACCTCCACCTAGAAAGATTATGTAGTTTCCGAAACTAATGATCGATCAAGCCATTGGATTTCCAAAGCCGTGCATTATCAGAGTCTCCAACTGCTCCTTACATTCTCAAAGCGATCTCCACTCTTTTTTTTTTTTTTTTTTTTGTTCCTTTGCTAGACAACCGAGTTACAATCACATGGCAGACCATGTCGACATCGCGTTCTCGATTCATGGGGCAGTGTGATGTTCTACATAATCATGTCCGTTAAACGAGTGACTGAAAATCTGAAAGGTGGATCTAAACTGAAATCGCCTTGAAAATGACAGTTTTTCGAACTCTTTTGGCGACAAGGTATCTTGTACAAATTTGGAAGACCAAGCGAGAAGGCGATCTATCCTTTTCTTTAGCTAGACATGGTTTCTCTTGCCGTATGCTTGTATTTCCAAACTTTATGCAAGAGTTTTTGGAAGTGAGAAGCGATTATTGTGGGCGAATTATTTGATTTCCACGAAAGGCCAAGGTCCCGAGACAGGAACCATCCTTTGTCATCACTCAAAAGCAATGGTGGAGACATGACTAGACCGACCAGTTGGAATGCACCTAAGGAAAAGGTCTTTGATCCCACCATACTCTTTGTCTAACGAGATGGATCAATCACATTTGCAAGAGCCAGCAATTACCCTAGTGCTCACGACCGCAATGTTTCATTTCTCAGCACTTATCAATCCTAAATCTCAACTTAAGGGTGAGTTTGGTTTAACTTTGCAAATGGGCTCTAGCAGAGGTCACTTGGGTCGCACAACCCTTGTCGGCCATCCTCATGTGGAGAAGATGAATCATTACAAGAAGGGACAAAATCAGAAAACTAAAGAATTATTGAGGGTCGTCATGGAAGGGAAAAAAAATATTTTAATCCTAGTTTTAGCATTCCACAAATGCTACTTCGGAATGCTGGGTAGAAGTAGTATTGGGTTTTCAACATTTACAATGCCAACATTAAATTGAAAGCTATTTCAAAATGTTTACTAAACATTATGGCATTTTTCCAAGAGACTTTGGAGGTTGAGAGCCCCCCAGAAAAGCTTGATGAAACACACTCTAAATCACCAAGCTGAGTGTTGAGTGCAAAAAATTAGCCTTTTGTGACAAAGCATATTTTTGTTTCACTTTTTTTGTTAAAAGAGATTTCCATTCATTATCAAAATGATACCTAATAGGAAATCTCAAAGATCACAATAACATGACAAGCCCATATAGCTCCATAACAAACCAAAAACTAGCATATCATTATAGTATTATTGGCAGAGATAATTGCAAACTCGTCCTTCAAGAATGGATCTATGATTGCATTCAAGCGAACAGATCGGTGGCTGATCACCAAATCACATAGTATCATCAGTGATAAGCACACATCGAGACTCTATATGCACACATTGAGACTCTATATGTAGTTATAGTTTTGCCTTTTAGTAATGTGCACCTAGGTTCAACATCCCCAATACCATCACCTAGAGAAGACAATATATATATTTATATCTATTGAAGGAGCCTAGATCTGACATCTGTGAAAGCGAGTCCTACAACCAATGCAAAGCACCAAAGCTTTGAACTAAATACATTAAACACGCACAGATTTGACACTAAAACTACTACAAACACCATTGAAACTAGAGGCGAAGTACTTATTTAGAACTCCAAATCTAGAATTAGATCAAAGAGAAAAACTTTTAGATACAAGGTCGGGAGAGCTAAAAGGGAGAGAAAGGGAGGGTTGGGAGAGGAAATATAGAAGAAATTGAGGTTATGTTAAGTTCATGAAAAATGTAACGTTTCTGGAAAATACTTTCCAAGAAGTTATTTTTCAGGAAAATAACAATATTTTCTAGTATTTAGCTAAAATCTAAATATGATGTGGAAAATATTTTCCACCATTTGATATTTAATTTGATTTTCCTCTATGCACTCATTTTGATCATTTTATTTATACTTTAAGTTTTTTTGTTATTTTTTATTTTCTTTTAAAAAAATCAAATTTGTAATTATTTTTTATTTTATTTTTAAAAATTCGAATTTTTAATTATTTTTTATTCTTTTCTTTCTTTTTCTTTTCCTCAGCTGGTTACTAGCCATGGTGACGAGTGGTGAGCTTTGCCATAGGGCAACGCGTCGCCAAAGGGTAGTGAGGCCCAAGCATCGCAGTCTTCTAACAATGCTCGAGTGCTATCGATTGAGCGAGGCCCAAGCCTCACGCCCTCTAGCGACGCTCAAGCATCGCTGATCTGTGAGGCTTGAGCCTTGCCATCGTCTATTGATGCTCGACCATTGCCAACCTAGCAAGCTCGAGCGAGCCATGGCCGACGACCCGTCGAAGAAGAAGAAAGAAGAAAAAATTAAAAAAAATTAAAAATTCGAATGAGAAAGGGAAAATAAAAATAAAATAATTAAATAAGTGGTGAAAGATAAGAAGTGGAAAATGTTTTCTCCTTTTCTGAAAAATGGAAAATATTTTCCTCACTTTTGAGGGAGTTTTTGTCATTAACAGAAAATATTTTCCTAGTTATTTTATTTTTTGTGAAGTAAACACTGAAAAATCTGAAGTATATATATATATTTGGTAATGTAAGTAATAAGATAAAAGGGAAAGGAAAACTATACAATCCAAGGCTTCAAAAAGCTTACACTCTCAATGAACATGCTCATAGAGAGTGGAAGGAAGCTGAAAGAAGAAAGCCAAGCGGCAAGCAAAAGAGCCAAGCCAGTACAAGAGGTGCTGGCACACCCAAAAAAAACCAAGGGCCTAACTAGCCAAATGTCAAACAGCAGAGGAGAATATGGAAGGACCTAACTCCCAGTACCGTTGTAATTTTCTGTTTCCAGTGGAGTCGTCCACATTCCTGTAGGTGAGAGCTTTTTCTTGAACGACTTTGAGAAGGTGCTACTTCATGGTCAAGGTAAAAATGAGCTCACCCCTGAAAAGGATATCATTCCTATTCTTCCAGATGATGTGACAGAGCGCACCAAAGGAAAAACGGACAATACATTTATGGAACTCCTTGCCCGCAAGGAAGGTAGTGACCCAAGTCAGCATATCCTCCCAAGGCTTGTTACTCCAGGGGAGTCCACACCTGGTCGCCCAAAAGAAGGCAATGCGCGACGTAATGCGACATCCAAAAAATAAATGATCAATAGAATCAGGCTCCTCTTCACAAAAAGGGTAGGATGCATCATCAATCCTACAATGAGCCATGAGAAGGGATTGAGTAGGCAGCCTTCGCTTGGTAATGAACCAAATGTTGAACTGATATCGAGGTAAGATGGCATTGTTCCAGATAAAACCATTCCAACTAACTCGATCCTTCTTTTGCCTTATGATCTCCCAAGCCGAGGCCACTGAGAACACTCCCGAGGAATTCTCCCTCCAACAAAACCGATCTTTAGCATCAGTCAAGGAAGGGAGCGGCAAACCCCAAGTTGCAATCACTGACCGTATAGCGTGGCTGTCCTCAGAAAAAAGGTCAGCCACCGAAGCCTATCTTGAAAGATCAGATCTATAGATAAATGAGTCTGTGAATATGAAGTTCAAAGGACCCCTGGGGTGCCAATTGTCAAACCATAGCGAAGTGTCAAGACCATTGCCTATCCTCCTATGGAAAAATATTTTTCTATAAGTTATTTTTCATAAAACAAACGGAGATCAACAGAAATCCATACTCTCGTGGCAATTTTATAGCAGTTTAGCAGTGAAGTCACATCATGGTTCTTCAACTCTCTTCTGTTTCTCTAGTTGTTCATTGAAGCTAAACCAAGAAAAGAACACCATTAGTAAAAGACGAGACTGAGCGCCCGAGGCTCCGCACCAATCGTCCATTTGATGAAGGACAAAAGTGATGACTGGCAAGGCCTCTCTTGGGTCTCCCTACTTATTATGCGTGAATCCAAAGATTGTTTCGCATTTCAGACTGCCTACGTAATAATTCTTAATCAGGTAGCATACCCGAACCGCCAACAGAAGAAGTTGACACTTCAGTTAGCAAAATCAAGAACTAATCTTTTTTCTTATTTTTCACTAATCATCTGCACATAATCTGCTCGTGATCTTGCCACGGCGATCGGGATTATTGGATCAGAATATATTCTTGGCTTGCAGAGGTGAACCCGATATTGAGAACCATCCAAAGTGATGTCCATGAAACGGAGCGACCATGATGTGAACCACGCTGTCTGAGCACTTGTTGCGCCGGAGCGCCATTTATGAGATGGAAACCTGCGGAGGATCATTAAGCCTGCCAAATACCAACCACGGCAATCTTCGTGCGAGACCAGTTTTGTTCTTCGCATTTCTGAGATGCCGGTGAGAAGGCGACTCAGTTTGCCGACATTCACATCCCTCACGATTGTATGTTCGCAGCTGTCAGTCTTCAAATTTATTTTTCAGCTTCTTCTCACTTCACACCGCTCTTGTAATTCTCTCTCTCCATCTCTCTCTCTGGTTTTTCCCATCGGAAACTCTTTTCAGTCCTATTGATGTTGGTCATGAATCTATCAAAAACCAGTACTCACTGATCGATGCCACCATCACCGGAACATTGAAAAAATGAAGAAAGAAAGAAAGAAAGAAAGAAATGAATCCAGCTTTGTACAAATGTTGAAGTGTCCATGGATGGCTCTGGATTAGTTCCTGCTCGCTTCTTTCAACGTGGTTTCAACAGAAAGCAAACATAAATAGGACCAGAAATGATCACAAGAACAAATAAGGAACCTGCCCCTGCCCTTCTGGCGATGCCCCGACGGCGTGCAGAGAAGCCGAGTGTCTCATTCAATCGCAGCGGCGCGCGCAAATCCTCGGCAGTGGGGCGACGGAGCCATCCGGACGTGCAAAACACGGGCAGGAACAAGGAGAACAAGGTAAGAAGAAGAGCTTTGCCTGACTTCCCTTGGTGGATTTCTCAAATTACCACTATGCCAACGAACAATGTTATAAAAAGAGATAAATAACATTTCTAATAACTTATGATTTGGTTTTACAAAATTAATCTTGAATCAAAAATTTAAACTATGCAATACTCTCACTCATTTATCATAATTCGCACATATCTAATAGTTACTCGCAGCATATCCACTTAAGTAAATAATAATTTAAATCCTTGAAAAAAATTATTCCACCCTTTCCATACGTAACCCACGTGCAGTTATAACTTGCAATTTCTTTCATTTTCTCATGTTATATTATAACTAACGACTTTCCAGCAATCAATAAAAGAAAAATGGGTATATCCCGACCAAAAAGATAACAACCAAATAAAGTGCATAATTATGAAACAATGACTTAGGGCACAAGTTATTCGAAGGTTCGAAATGATGACTTGAGTCACGTTGATCTTTTTCCATGTGTATGTTGAATTAGGACATCATTACATGTGCATGTTGTGACTTAACAAAGAAATTTGAAGTTAGAATTTTGCATTAGATTAGATAAATCACAGCTCGATCGTCTAGACAAGAAGAAAAATGAATAAACTCTCGTAAAATTCAAAATTTCTATCAATTTGTAACCCAAATTGATGATTAGTAAATTTTAATACGTGATGATAATTTTTCCTAATGCGTTAGAAACTTTGGGATTACATTAGTAAAAATTCTTTTCCGATAATACTTTCTTGTACATTTGAACAAGCTTAAGCCAATCATGAAGATACAATCCAACGTCACAAAAAAGTTCCAACAACATTTTGAGTGATAAAAATCACAAGAATTTATGTACTTAACAATATTGGGAATCGGATATCATGAAAGATAAAGAGTTATTTGTAGAAAAAAAAGGGGTCTCGAGATCAAGAGAAATTGACATAATTTGGGCAATTTATCGAATGTACTCCTTACACGTCCTCGATATTATTGAGTTGTGCAAACACAATGCAAAATTCATCATAAAACTCGCTAGTCGAGACAAGTTAAAAATCTTATTACAGACTGCAAACACTGTTTCTCCGAAAATTAAAATCTTAATTAACATTTTTGTCGGAATATTTTTAATCCTCATCGAAAACGGTAAAACATAAATCACCGTTGATAGTAAAGATGCTCCTCAGGATTCCTTCCTACTCGCTGTAATTTTACTTATACAATAAAGTTTCGGTGTACATATCAATTCTCGCACAATGCACAGCTCACTCCACATATTTTCTTTAAGTGCATTAATGATTGAGAAGAACATGACTGAAGCACGTCGCATTTGATAAATTATGCAGCTGATCCTGATGAAAGGAGGAGGCCAAATTATATACTCTGGAGAGCTTGGCGAGCATTCGAACAAGCTTATTGAATATTTTGAGGTTAGTGTTACACCTCAAGCGTGAACTCTTCAATTTAGGGTGCGCATGACAATGCTTCTACTCTGGGGAATAGTTTTTTTTTAGAAATAATTTTTTCTTTTTCTACTCCAAGAAATAATTTTTGAGTAAAATAATGTGTTTGGTAATGATACAAAATTTCTATTTTTGAAATAGAAAAAGAATAGAAATGCGTTTGGTACAATTTATAAATTATTGTATTTATTCATTTTTTCTTCTTGCTCATGGATCGCCAACTGCCGCCGGCCACCGCTTGCCGCTGCCAATTGCCGACCACCGACCATCGTCACCGACGGGCGCCCATAGCCCACTGACCGCCGTCCCCTCCCGCGGCCGGTGGCGGCAGGTGGCGGTCATGCGGCGATCGAGCAGCTATCGTGCGGCGGTTGCACGGTTGTCGTGCGGCTGCCGTGCGGCGATCAGGTGGTGGTCGGTGGCGGTCATCGACCAGTGGGGGTGGCCGGTGGGTGTGGGCGGCGACGATAACGGTTGTTGGCGGTCGGGGCTGCGGCGACAACGGTCGGGCGGCAGCAATGATGACGATCACCGGCGGTCAGGCGACGGCAAGGAAGAAGAACAAAAGAAAAAGAAAAAAGAAAAAATGGACTAATTTCTATAAATTGTTCCTGGGAACAAGAAGCTATTTTTTTTTTTGTTCTTGTTTCTGTTCTAAATTTATTCCCCGGCTACTTTTCTATTCCGGGGAATAGAAAAATAAGTTAACGTTACCAAACAAATTTATGTTATATTTATTTGTTCCGGTGAACAAAAGAAAAGAAATTAGGAAAAATAGAAACGCTACCATATAGGCCCTTACACTCCTTTTTCATCATTTGCACGCCGTTACTTATGAATTGCTTCTATTATAAGTTGCAAACAATCTTAGTATAACCAAACGGAAGAAATATAAGAAATAGGCAGAACTATTGAACAGTCTTATCAGGTACTCTACACTGGAGATGAAAAAACTTAAGATGAATTAAGAAAGCTTCACTAATGAATCCTACATTTCCCTTGTCCAGAGTATTCCCGGAGTGCCAAAAATCAAGGATAATTACAATCTTGCAACGTGGATGCTGGAAGTCCTTCCCTAGAATCTCAACTTGGTATAGACTACGACATCATTTATAAGGAGTCTAATCAGTGCAGGTAAGCGTGCAGTAGACTAATGTTCAAAGCACATATTAAGCACATTAAGTGCTCATTTAGCGCACAATTTGCATAAGTCGGAGCTTTTGTCTGTAATGTGATGCTATATTCGAGTGCTGACCAGAAAATGACAACATGTGCTCATAAATGATGCTTCTTGTGCTTGCGATGGGGAAAAAATGATATATACTGATGCATTTTGTTGATCTCTATAGGTCAAATCAAGAATTAGTTAGAGAGCTCGGTTCGCCAGTGGCTGGCACAAAAGAAATACGTTTCTCTGCGCGCTTCCCGCAAAATAGGTGGGAGCAGTTCAAAACATGCTTGTGGAAACAACATTTAACCTACTGGAGAAGCCCCAAGTACAACCTGGTGCGCCTGTTATTCATTACAGCGTCTTCCTTGTTGTGTGCTGCTCTCCTTTGGCAGAAAGGAAAGGATATGTAAGTCGTCGTTCATAAACCCAGTTAGTCTGGGAAAAATCTTTTACAGCTTGTCTAAAATCAGGATTATGAGCCTGTAAAACTCACCGTTTATGATCCTTAAACATGATTCTTTGTTTTGAAGAAATGACGAGCAGGATCTTCTCAACATACTTGGATCAATGTTTATCTTTGTGCAATTCACTGGGATAGGCAACTGCTCTTCGGTTCTGCCATTTGTTGCTACCGAACGCATCGTTGTCTACAGGGAAAGATTCGCCGGAATGTACTCATCGTGGTCCTATTCATTTGCTCAGGTCTCTGAATCATGCTCCTTTGCTATTTATTCCCTTGACTAATTTCTGATATATTTCTCGTTCTTCCGTATCTTAACAAGGATATTATGCCCCATTGTTGACACCTATTTTTACAAAAGAAAATCAAAATAAAAATCACAAAAAAATTAAAATTAATTATTTTTTTTAAATACCCTAAAAACCCCAAACTGGTACACATGTGACAAATTTACCCCAAACTAATTTTTTGACCATGAAAAACCCCAAATTGGTATATACGTGACAAATTTACCCCGACTAATAATAAAAAACCCTAAACCGATACATTTATGACAAATTTACCCCAAACTAATTTATTCGACCACAAAAAACCCTAAACTGATAAATTTGTGACAAATATACCCTCCGCTAAATTGGATTAATATCACAAAAAAATCACAAAAGTTTTAAACTGTAACAAACGGAACGTAAAATTATACAAGTCACTGTCACGTGTCATTTAATTTAATAATTTGACAATAAAATTTAACCAAAACTAACAGAGGGTAAATTTGTCACAAGTATACCAAATTTGGGGTAAATTTGTCAAAGGTATACCGGTTTGGGATTTTTTGTGGTCAAAAAAATAGTTTGGGGTAAATTTGTCACAAGTGTACCGGTTTGGGGTTTTTCAGGGTATTAACCCTATTTTTTTTTAAACCAAAAAAAAAATGGTCGGGTCGGGCCGGACCCGGCTTTGGTCAGACCGGTCTTTCCTTTTCTTTTCCTCCCGCGCTTTGGGCTGGCCCAACCCCTTTTGTCCTTCGGCCTGGCCCACGTCCGGTCTTCTTCCTCCAATCGGTCTTCGCTGCAAGACCTGCAAAAGAGCAGAAGAAGCAGCGAGAGCAGCGGCAGAAGATCGGTGTGGCAGGCGAGCGGCATGATCCGCGGGTCGGGAGCAGCCGGCCGGCAACTGGCTCGGCCGTGGTCTTCGCGCGAGGTTCTGCAGGAGAAAAAGAGAGCAAAAAAAAGGAAAGAAACGGGAAGGAACATGAATCAAGGTAGAAGATCGGGATGGCAAGCCTTCGGCGAGATCCGCGGGTCGGGGAATCAGACCGATCGACCAGCTGGCACGGCAGGTGGTCTTCGCTCGGATACCCGAGAGGGACCAACAAAAAGGAGAGCGTGAGTCCAAGAGAGTGATCTAGTATTGTCGGTTGTTCGTCGGCCGACGTTGGTTTTGGCCGAGAGGGACCAACAAGAGCGTGAGTCCAAGAGAGTGATCTACTATTGTCAGTTGTTCGTCAGTCAGCCGCCGTTCGCCGCAGTACCCCCACCGAACCAAACCAGGTAGGTTTTCTCCGGTCATGTGTGCTTCGTTTTTGTAGGGCGTCGGACCGGAGCTCATGGACGACCCATTCGCATGAGCTTTGGTCCCTCCGACCCCCGTAGGTCTTTATCCAAGTCTTTGTGCGTTTTTGGTTGTTTTTGGAGAATCCCGATCCCATTTTGAGTTCCGGTTGAGTCGGAAATCTAAACATTCGGTAATGCTCGCGAACTGTTTGTATAAATGCCTGAGTGAAGCCCGCATAACTATCTCTGAATCTTTGTTTATTATAGGCGTCCGTCATTGCTAGACGTGTTTTGATGTTGTTCTACACGCTTTTGTTTTGTTCATTCCGGGTTTACATTATCGTGGTTATGACTCATGGTCATATGTTGTGATTTGGGCTTATTTTTGTGCAAGTTGTGTCCCGTCTTCTTCCCTGTCCGTTTAGGTGAGAGAGTGGGTGTCGACTTGGTGGTGGCCCGAGTGCGGGCGGTGTCGATGCCGGTGACGAAAGATAGTGAGGCTCATTTAAAATGGCGCCGGTTTGATCGACGAGTTTCGGTGAAAGAGGGTGTAGGAGAGAAGGTGGCTTCGGCGTGCAGGAGGGCAAGCACGAAGGGGAAGAAGACCAAAACCAAAAAAAAAATAAAAAGAAAAGAAATGAAAACAACAGAAAAAAAGTATGGAAAAAGTAAAAAAATGGGAAATAAAATATAGAAAAAGAAAGGGGCAAAAGTTGGTCTCGGGAAACAGGAATCGAAGGAGGGGGTGCGCAGTAAAAAACTTTAATTTAATTTAATTTAATTTTTTAATTTAAAAAAAAAAAAATCGAAAGTGTATGGATCCGGGTTTGGATTGGGTCCGTGGGTCGGATTGGGTTTACCCGATCCAGACCCATTTTCCCGAATTAAATATTAAGAATATATTTAAAATTAAAAAATTTTCAAAAAAATCAAAAAGCAAAAATTTCGTAAAATAATACAAATTCAAAAATATTTCCAAAAATTCAAACTCGAACAGAATTAAAAAATTCGATTTAAAAAAATTAATTAGTTTTTATTTTAAAAAATAATTATTATTATTAAAATTTTAAAAAAAATCGAATATATCCAAAAAAATGATGGGGTTCGATTAGGATTTGTCATGTATTCCCTTTTTAGTGTAATTAGGCCTTTATTTACTTGCATATTAATTATATTGCATGTTTAATTTATATATTTGAATATGTTTGCATTGTTTAGTTGTTCGTGCTATTTTTATTGCATTTAGGACATAGCTGCGATTGTTACTTTAATGATTACGCATCCGCATGATCACCTCATATGTTAGTAGATAGGTATAAAATCAATCCAAACTGCCCGCTAAAAAATCTTTTTTGAAAATGAACAAGATTAGGTATCGAAATGGCACTAATTGGTCAATTAGTGTAATCAAGTCCCCGACCCTAGATTTCTCTGGTTGCATAGGAAGTGAGGTACACTCCCATGTCTCACTTGGTTTGTAGCCAACCCCAATAGGCTAGTGGCGACTCCGTTTGTGCAAAATTATTAAAATACCCCAATGTCACGCGGGGTATGGGCTTGGGAGAGTTTGCGCCTAATCATGGGCCCTAGGCTCGTCCGTTAGGCGGTACCCCTAAACCTATTCCCTCCCCCGAGGGTAAGTCGCGACACCCATGTTGCAGGTGGTTATCGAAATTCCATACCTCTTCCTGCAAGCGGTTCTGTTTGTGCTGATCACATTCCCTGCCATAGGATTCTACGTCTCATTCTATAAAGTGTTTTGGTACTTCTACACCATGTTTTGTACATTGCTCTGTTTCAACTACTATGGAATGATGCTGGTTGCACTGACACCCACGTACCAAGTGGCTGCATTGTTCGCGAGTTTTTCCTACACTTTGTTCAATCTATTCTCTGGATTCCTCATTCCTGGACCCGTAAGTCTCTAATTCAACTTCTGCTAGCCTATCAAGAAACGACGAAAGCATATCTGTCACGCTAAATCATGAATATCGATCATCACTTAACACATCAAATCTTTTTTCCATCCCTTTTTGCAGGATATTCCGGTTTGGTGGCGTTGGTGTTACTGGATATGCCCGAACGCGTGGTCCTTGAGAGCTCTGCTTAGCTCACAATATGGAGACATCCATAAAGAGATCCCAGTCTATGGACAACAGACGACAATCAGCGCCTTCCTGGAAAGTTATTTCGGATATCAGTACAATCAATTCTACATCGTAACCATCGTGCTTTTGGCCTTTCCGCTGATTTTCACGTCCATATTCGCTTGTGCCATTGCTAAAGTGAACTTCCAAAACAGATGAAAAGGAGTGTAGAGACTGCTTCGTCGTATACTTCCACCTGGAAAGATCATGTAGTCTCCGATACTAATGATCGATCAAGCCATTGGATTTCCAAAGCCGTGCATTATCAGAGCCTCCAACTGCTCCTTACATTCTCAAAGCGATCTCTACTCTTTTTTTTTTTTTTTTTTTGTTCCTTTGCCAGACAACCGAGTTACAATCACATGGCAGACCATGTCGACATCGCGCTCTTGATTCATGGGGCAGTGTGATGTTTTACATAATCATTTCCGTTAAGCGAGTGACTGAAAATCTGAAAGGTGGATCTAAACTGAAATCGCCTTGAAAATGACCGTTTTTCGAACTCTTTTGGCCACAAGGTATCCTGTACAAATTTGGAAGACCAAGCGAGAAGGCGATATATCCTTTTCTTTAGCTAGACATGGTTTCTCTTGCCGCATGCTTGTATTTCCAAACTTTATGCAAGAGTTTTTGGAAGTGAGAAGCGATTATTGTGGGCGAATTATTTGATTTCCACGAATGGCCAAGGTGCCGAGACAGGAACCATCCTTTGTCATCACACAAAAGCAATGGTGGAGACATGACTAGACCGACCAGCTGGAATGCACCTAAGAAAAAGGTCTTTGATCCCACCATACTCTTTGTCTAACGAGTTGGATCAATCACATTTGCAAGAGCCAGCAATTACCCTAGTGCTCACCACCGCAATGTTTCATTTCCCAGCACTTATCAATCCTAGGACAAAGAACAATGCAAAAACTTGGTACGGAAGGACACTTAAGTACCAAAAATTAGGAAAGTGCTACTATTTTTGAAAAGTGGAACACTTGAGTGCCATCTTCGGCGAACCCCACCGAAAATTCTATGTGGAAATTTTTTATTATTTTTTTCGTCTATGTGGCTCGTCGAATTCCGACTCAACAAACAAAGGCAAAAACGACTTCGTTTTTAAGCGGATTCAAATATTAATATAAAATTTAATTTAATTTAATTATAAAAATAAATAATTATTATTTTTAATAAAATAATATATTTAAAAAATGGTGTGGGGCCGACCCCCGGCCGACCGGCGCGAGGGCCCGCTCGCTCCCTCCCCCGATCCACCGAGAAGGGCTGGCGACGGAGGGGGGAGGGTCAGCCGGGGTCACTGGCCCTCGGCCGATCGGCGGCGAGGGCCCGTGAGCCCTCGCCACCTCCCCGCCACCGCCGGGAAGGGTCGGTGACGAAGGGGGAGGGTCGGCCGGGGTCGCCGGGCCCCGGCCGACCGGTGGTGAGGGCTCGCGGGCCCTCACCGCCTCCCCGCCGTCGCCGGCCCTTCCCGGCGAAGGAGGGGGGAGGGTCGGCCGGGGCAATAGCGAGGCTCGACCCTCCCCCTCCGCCATCTCCCTCCCCCTCTTTTTTTTTTAAAAATATATGATTTTTTTAAACGTTTTAAATAAATTTAATTTTAAATTTAATTTAATTAATTTTTATATTAAATTTTTACCATGTCGAGAGACAAAACGACATCGTTTTTGCATTTTTTAGCCACATTAGCGTGCAAAACAACGTCGTTTTGCACTTACCTCACCGGAAAATCGCCACGTGAGCATTTTGGCCGGATTGGCACTTAAATGAACCATTTTACTTCGATTTTAGCACTTAAGTGTTACTTTCCTAACTTTTGGTATTTAAGTGTCCCTCCATGCCAAGTTTTGGCACTCCAGATGTCCGTACCTCATTAGTATCAGTCAATAATAGGAATATAGAGGAAGCATTTTTAGTGGTTGCCAAATGGCCAAGTATTGTTGTTTGCCTTTTATCTTGAGTAAGAAATCTAGCAATGAGCCTTATGCTAAATTAACTGATATCTCTGGGGATCATCTCCAGTGCTTTCTAATAAGAAATTCAAGTATTATCTAATCTCATTAACTGAGCGCACTAGGGGTCTGCATGAGAACATTTCTATTCCTAAGAATTTCTATTCTTTTGTTCCCCGGAACAAAAAAAGAACAAAACCGTTTAATGTAACGCCAAGTTGATTTCTATTCTCCGGAATATAAAAGTTAGCTGGGAATAGAAACGAGAAACAAAAAAAAATTGCTTCTTGTCCAGGGAACAATTTCTAGAAATAAGCAAATTTTCTTTTTTATTTTTGTTTTATTTCTCTCTTGCCGTGGCCACCTCCAACCGCCCGGAGCCACCACCGACCGCCACCCGCCGCCGCCACCGGTCGCCGGCCGCCACCGCCGTCGGTCGCCGCCGCCGCCCGCCGCCGTCGACCGTGAGCAAGAATAAAAAAACAAATAAATAAAAAACAAATAAAAAATACAAAAAAACAAATAAATACAAAAAATACAAAAAAACAAATAAATACAAAAAAAAGAAATAAAAAACAAATAAATACAAATAAAAAACAACGCAAGAAAATAAAAAAAACAAATAAAACAAATAAAATGCAAAAAAATACAAAAAGACAAATAAATACAAAAAAATAAAAAATAAAAATATAAAACAAAAATATAAAAAAAAAAAATACAAAAATAAATAAATACAAATAAATACAAAAACAAAAAAAAACAAAAAAAAATAAATACAAAAAATACAAAATACAAAAAAAAAAACAAATAAATACAAATAAAAAACAAACGCAAGAAAATAAAAAATACAAAAAAAACAAATAAAAAACAAAAATAAAAAACAAATAAATACAAAAAAAATAAAAACAAATAAAAAGAATAAAAGAATAAAAAAAAATAAAAACAAATAAAAACAAAAAAAACAAATAAAAACAAATAAATACAAAAACAAATAAATACAAAAAAGAATCGTTGCGTTATCAAACGCATTTCTATTCTTTTTCTATTCCAAGAGTAGAAATTTTGTGCGCTTAACAAACGGGTTCTTTTTTGCTCGTAAACTGTTCCCTAATAGAAATAGAAAAGAACTATTTCTGAAAAAAAAAACTCTTCCCCAGCCAAGAAATTTTACCATGTGCACCCTAGATCCACTCAGGTTCCTCCCTAGCGGCGAAAGTCTGACTTTTATAGCATGCTTTGATTAATCCATTCAAAAGTCAGTTTAAAAAAACAATGAAAGTTTCTTAGTCAGATGAAGTAAAGCCAAGGAATGAGTTTAATAATCATTTTAGAGATGTCATTCAACACGTGAAAGCTTGTCCAAAAACGCATGAATAGAATGGCTTAGCAAAGTGCAAACATTGAAATATTACATAACTTGGATCCGGGCCTCGGGTTCAATTCGCGGGTCGCGTCGCCCCCTGGCCTCGTGAGGTCGCTCACCATGGCCATCGCCGAGGTCGTCCTACACCGCTGGAGACCGTGCCTGGTCCTGTCGTAGGACCGTGCAAACCGACGCGAGAGGTCGTGGTCCTTGGCTGTCTGCTCCGGCGGGGGCCGGCGAGGGAGTCGAGAAAAGGGTGGCGGTGGTCGTTTTCGTCCTCCATGCGCGTGGCGAAATATGCCCGGGTCTTGTCGAGCAAGCTCGATGCTGTCTTATCCATCGGCCATTCTTGGGCTGTTCAGACCACCTGGTATAGAAGAATATGCCGCACATCACTGATGTGGATGCAGCTGTCTTAAATCACAATTAACGTTCACAAATTTTAATAATATTTAAATATTTTTCTTTTTCTTTTCTTTTTTTGTATTTTTTTTATAACTCTAGTCGGGCCCCTGCTACGACCCTTGCTAGTCATCGCCCACGGCCATGAAGCCCTCCCCGGTCATGGCGAGGGTCCACTATTAATGTGGCTAGGGTGGTCGACTAAGGGAAAAAGAAAAAAGAAAGAAAGAAAGAAAAAAGTAAAAAGAAAAGGGGAAAAACACAAAATTAATAAAAAAATTCAAAAAAGTATTGAAATATTATTAAAAATAATTCACGTCAGTATTGACCATACCATATAAGATGGTCGGCATCACATTAACGATTTCCGACCAAATTTAGTCAGATGAACTTAATTCGCAAAATGTGAAAGAATTTATTACTCAATTGGCAAAACTAAAAAATTTAAGATTGAATTGGCAAAATACAATAAATTTAAAGCTTTTTAGACAAATCTCCCATAAATAATCAAAATGTGGACTCACTAACTTTTCAAAGGATCTAAAAAAATTATTCAAAATGGATAAAAAGACTTACCATTAAGATTTTCATACATGTAAGCTGGCAAAAGATCGCTTCAAGTGTCAAAAGTTGGCACAAAATGATACTAAAGTGCCAAAAGTTACGAAAGTGACACTTAAGTGCCACTATCGTAGAAAATTGGGACACCTGAGTGCCACATCCGGCGGAGCCAGCGGAAAATCATACGTGGCAATTAAATATTAATATTGCTTGCCTAGGTGAGTCATCGGAGAGCTGACTCAGTTCTACTTCACCCAAAACGACGTCATTTCTATAGTTGGCCAAAATAGAGCCATTAAATCGGTCAAAACGACGTCGTTTTGGCATAACTTGAATTTTAATATAATATAAAAATTAATTAAATTAAATTTAAAACAAAATAATAATAATAATTTATATTTAAAAAAAAATAAATAAACGGAGAAGGAGGAGGAGGAGGAAGGCAGCCGGTGGCTGAGGGTGAGCCCTCGCTGCCGCCGCCTCCCCGCCGTCTCCGGAAGGTGGGGGGAGGGTCGGCCGGGGCCGCAGAGCCTTGACCCAGGGCTGGCGGCCCCAGCCGACTGGCGGCGAGGGTCGCGGCCCTCGCTCGGCCTACCCAAGGGCCATCGCCTGTTGGGGGTCACCACGCAGGCCCTTGTTGCCGGTCGGTTGGGGTCACCGGCCCTCGACCGGGGCTCGGCGGCCCCGACTAACCCCCCCTCACCGGCGACGGAGGGGAGATGGCGGCGACGGCGGCAACGGCGAGGGCCGAGCCCTCGGCCCGCCCGCCCTCCCTCCTCCTCCTACCCCCCTGCTTTTTTTTTTAATTAATTAATTAATTTTTTAAAATTTAATTTAATTAGTTATTATATTAAAATTCTAATTATATCAAAATGACATCGTTTTGACACTGTCTAACCACATCAGCATACAAAACGACGTCATTTTGCGCACAGCTCACTGGAAAATTGCCACGTCAGCATTTTGACCGAATTTCTTGCCGATGGCACTAAAGTGATCCATTTTGCTATGATTTTGGCACTTAAGTGTCATTTTCATAATTTTTAGCACTTAAGTGTCCCTTTGTGCCAGCTTTTGACATTCTAGGGGTCTGGGTGTCTCAATCCTAAATCTCAACCTAAGTGTGAGTTTGGTTTAACTTTGCAAATGGACTTTGGCAGAGATCACTTGGGTCGCACAACCCTTGTCAGCCATCCTCATGCGGAGAAGATGAATCGTTACAAGAAGGGACAAAATTAGAAAACTAAAGAATTAGTGAGGGTAATTATGGAAGGAAAAAAATATTTTAATCCTAGTTTCAACATTCCACAAATGCTACTTCGGAATGATGGGTAGAAGTAGTATTGGGCTTTCAGCATTTACAATGCCAACATTAACTGAAAGCTATTTCAAAATGCTTGCTAAACATTCTGCATTTTTCCAAAAGACTTTGGAGGCTGAGAGCCCCCCATAAAAGCTTGACCAAACGCACTTTATATCATCAAGCTGCTGAGTGCAAACAATTAGCCTTTTGTGACAAAGCATATTTTTGTTTCACTTTTTTTTGTTAAAAGAGATTTCCATTCATTATCAAAATGATACATAATAGTAAATCTCAAAGATCACAATAACATGACAAGCCCATATAGCTCCATAACAAACCCAAAACTAGCATATCATTATAGTATTATTGGCAGAGATAATTGCAAACTCGTCCTTCAAGAATGGATCTATGATTGCATTCAAGCGAACAAATTGGCGGCTGATCACCAAATCACATAGTATCATCGGTGATAAGCACACATTGAGACTCTATATGTAGTTATAGTTTTGCCTTTTAGCAATGTGCACCTAGGTTCAACATCTCCAATACCATCACCAAGCGAAGACAACATATATATTTATATATATTAAAGTAGCTTAGATCTGACATCTGTGAAAGCGAGTCCTATAGCCAATGCAAAGCACCAAAGCTTTGAACTAAAATACATTAAACACGCACAGATTCGACACTGAATGTCACGACCCAAACTCCGGGTACCTGCACATCCCTCAATGGTCGATATAAATTTGCAACATCCCAGGAACTGTTGCCAACCCATTCGTTATTTGGCGCATGCGGAAACATAAAACAATCTCCATACAACAAAGCAGTGAGATAGAAACGTAGGATAATATTTTTACAAACCACACCTACAATACGGTAGTACTTATATGCAGACCAGTTTAACACCCCAAGGTCTAATACAAAAAAAGTGAAGCTGTTCGGTTATATACGCGCTAAGCTTCTATTTACAAGACCCGGGGTTCGTTACCACACTATCATACTTCTCGACCTCTCTAGGGTGAATTGTCACCCATCATCTAGCTTTGACGGAAGACCCGTCACCACCTAGGAGAAGATAACAAGAAACCTACACTTCCCTTCCTACAGACCCCTGTACCCGACCTGGCCTTCCTCCATCTAGGAACCTGAAAATTTTAGCCCACTAAAGGGTGAGATCACATCTCAGCGAGTTCAATCCCTAAATCCAGATTAGGAGAAAAGTACACTTTACATGCAATCTAATCACGTTTCTCACAATTCCTTTTTCTATAACATTGTCCTGCACATTAGTCTCGATCAAATCAATTCATACATAATGGTATCATGATTAGGTAGCATAATAATATTCTCACAAATAAATGCTTGAGAATATACATATTAATACAATCATACGGGCCCCCAATTAGTAGACTAAACCATGATGGTACGTCTCATACCGCACCATACAGTTCCGTCTCTTAATTAGGTCCCTCGATCTTCAACCATTCATGCATTTCACAATTTCCATTCATTGGTTATGGCCAACCCAACAGATAACAGTCTTCCAGCATAACCGGGCATCGCCTCGCACCGTCGAGCGCAGCAACGTCCATTTCTAACGGCATTCCGATTAGGAGCATCATTCCAGCATCCACTGCGACCGCATCCGTTGATTTGGGGCATTCCCGAAGGAGCATCGTCCAGCCCCAAAGGCTCGTGACAGATTCTCATGTCATGTATGCATTCAATCAATGTCACAGATCAATGCTCAATTGCACATTTCATTCACTTCATAAAATCAATACACATGAAATTAGATCACTTTTCATTCTCGGGTGAACAGTGAACGTGAACAGTAACTCGTGAACAGTGCTTCATGAATAGTGTCACGTGAACAGTAAAATACCAGAATTAAATAACTAACAAATTAAATCTATAAGTCATTAAAACACTAATTAAAGCAAGCAAGGTATCAAGAACCATCATCATTTAACATTGGTCCTAATTGGCAGAAACCGGGTCTTCGCGCGTCTCCAAATTTAAATCCCGAAACCCCAACAATCGAGCTCGGAAAATTCCAAAATTTGAATATGTAATAAAGGACACGTAAAAAAACATTTTTTGTGAAGACACCGAGGCCCGAATCCCTCTAGATTCTGCCCAGTAATTCACTCAATGCAATACTAAAATCGGGTTCCTTTTCCAGCGGTTCTGTTTTCCGAAATCAACTTGGTTCGGGGTCCGAAACAAGTTCGTTTTGTTTGAAATTCGAGTATGTTCAACTAGAAAATGTAGCAAAAAACTTTCGTAAAGAAACCCAATTTTAAAATCGAACCCGAAGGGTTAGTAACAACCCACCGAATCCTTACAGGTCGCAGATTCCAGTATAGTTTGAGTTTCTATTTAAAGACAATGAAGCCAAAATCATTTTCTTTTAAATCTCCAAAAATCCTGAGAAAAATATATGTTATACTTAAAGATGTTTAGAACATTTCTCTAGAAGAAAGTCACTTCAAAATCGCAACACATGTTAGTCTACAAAAATAATAAGTCGTACATGTCCAGAAAACTGTTTTAAAGAACATCCCCTGTTTTTGGCCCGACTGTCCTCTACGGTTCTTATCTTGCTATTTTAACTAAAACTAAGCCTCTCTATGGATAATCTAACCATTCTAAACTAACACTAACTATATTTAATATCATCTAAATTTTTCTTATCAAATCTCAACCCCTAAACAGAGGTACTCAACCCCTAATCCAATGTTAGGAAAACAACTCACCTATTTAAACTTAAGGCAGCTCTTGTTGATGGCTGGACAGCAACCCAAAGCTAGGTCTCGGGTCCCTTGGTGATGGGTTAAGCCAAAACAGCAGGGGGGTGCTGCGATGTGACAGCAACAGCAACACACGGACCTACAAACTTTTCGGTAAAGAGAAACAAACGTGGTGTTTGGTCGGCTAGGTTGTTCTCTTGCTGGTGAGGGGGTTTCGTCGTCACTTGAACTCCAAGAACAAGATATAAAAAACTTGAAAGGCAGCCCGGTCGAATTTCTGGTGGTCCGCCGGTTTGTTGCGCCAAAAACCGGATCTCCTTTGATTCGGTTTTGCTTGCTGCTTGGTTCAGCAAAAACCGGAGGAAAAAGGCCAAAACAGAGGTGCGCACGTTTGAAGATGGTGACAGCAAAGGCTTGTACAATTAAGGGAAAGAAGAAGGAATGAAAAAAAAAAAAAAAAAAAAAAAAAAAAAGGGTGGAAGGAGCCAACATAGTTGCAACCAGCGGATGTCCTTGTGCATAAAAGAGTGAGAAAGACATGAGAAATTACTAGGAAACTTCCTTTACACTTTCCATAAAGCTATGGCCCCTTTTTGCATATAAAGAATGATTCTTATCTACACTTGAGGCCCACCACCTCTTTACACATTCACAACTTGCCCGAAAGAGATGCAAAAGATGGTAGAATCCATCGTAATGGGCAAGCATCCGAAATTGGTAGGTAATTTCCATCACTTTTCCTTTTCCATTTTATCATTTTTACCATCTTACCACTTTAGCTAATAGGGTCAAGTCCCCATTCAAGTTCTTATAGCTCTTTTCCAAATGTCCCACATTAAAGGTCCATAACCTATTTAAAATGGGCATTTCCCTTATTCTTTTAATTTGCTACTCTTACCCCTTTTCGCTAATAATTCTCGTCGTCCATAAATTTTGAAAAGATGTAACAACATTCCCCGGGATTAGTTGTGACACGTGAGAGTTCTCAATTTCTGAAATCGGCAACATTTCCTCGGTTAATTTCAATCAAATGTGATTTTAGCGCAACCTAAACTATCGGGTAGTTTTTGGGAATTTTCGGTGCAATAAACTCGCGGTAGATTATTTTCGAGCCACTATGTACATCTTCGACTCACTGGCGACTCTCGGTTGTCGTGAAAAATCTCGAGGTTTCAATTACGAGCACAGGGTACCAAAACAACACAAAAATCGGTTTAGTGCCGATTGACGAAAATTTTGTAGTTAGACAAAATCACCCATGCCTAATTATATATCTTTATCGAATCGACATATTTCCGGTTTCTGATAGATTTTTTACTGTGTCGCAATGACCCTTACAGATTAACACGGTCGAGCGGTCGATTCCTGGTCGAATTCTCAAGCCTGTTGCATTAAAATCCCTTAATGGCTTTCCCAACTAGTCTAGTTATCTCATGAGTAATCGGCTCAGAGAATATCACTATAGACACGTCGCTAAAAAGCCCGATTTATTCAATTGAAAACAGAAGCAGAAAATCAGGCTGTCACACTGAAACTACTACAACCACCATTGAAATTATAGGCGGAGTACTTAATTAGAACTCCAAATCTAGAATTAGATCAAAGAGAGAAACTTTTAGATATAAGGTTGGGAGAGCTAAAAGGGAGAGAAAGGGAGGGTTGGGAGAGGAAAGTTAGAAGAAATTGAGGTTATGTTAGTTTTATGAAAAATGTAACGTTTCGAAAATACTTTCCAAGAAGTCATTTTTCAAGAAAATGACAATATTTTCTAGTATTTAGCTAAAATCTAAATATGATGTGGAAAATATTTTCCACCATTTGATATTAAATTTGATTTTCCTTTGTGCACTCATTTTGATCATTTCATTCATACTTTAATTTTTTATGTTATTTTTTATTTTCTTTTTTAAAAAATTCAAATTTGTAATTTTTTTAATTTTCTTTTTAAAAATTCGAATTTTTTTATTCTTTTCTTTCTTTTTCTTTTACTTAGCTAGTTACTAGCCATGGTGACGAGCGGTGAGCTTTGCCATAGGGCAACGCGTCGCCAAAGGGTAGTGAGGCCCAAGCATCGCAACCTTCTAGCAATGCTCGAGTGCTGCCATGCCTCGCACCCTCTAGCAATGCTCAAGCGTCACTGCCGATCTGCGAGGCTTGAGCCTTGCCATTGTCTATTAACGCTCGACCATTGCCAACCTAGCAAGCTCGAGCGAGCCATGGCCAATGACCCACCAAAGAAGAAGAAAGAAGAAAAATATTAAAAAATGAAAAATTCGAATTTAAATAAGAAAGGGAAAATAAAAATAAAATAGTTAAATAAGTGGTGAAAGATAAGAAGTGGAAAATGTTTTCTCATTTTCTGAAAAATAAAAAATATTTTCCTCACTTTTGAGGGAGTTTTTTTCATCAACAAAAAATATTTTCCTAGTTATTTTATTTTTTGTGAAGTAAACACCGAAAAATCAGAAAAATATTTTTTTATAAGTTATTTTTCATAAAACGAATGAAGACCAATAGAAATCCATACTCTCGTGGCAATTTTATAGCAGTTTAGCAGTGAAGTCACGTCATGGTTCTTCAACTCTCTTCTGTTTCTCAAGTCGTTCATTGAAGCTAAACCAAGAAAAGAACACCATTAGTTAAAGACGAGACTGAGCGCACGAGGCCCCGCACTAATCGTCCATTCGATGAAGGACAAAAGTGATGACTGGCAAGGCCTCTCTTGGGTCTCCCTACTTATTATGCATGAATCCAAAGATTGTTTCGCATTTCAGACTGCCTACGTAATAATTCTTAATCAAGTCGCATACCCGAACCGCCAACAGAAGAAGTTGACACTTGAGTTAGCAAATCGAGAACTAATCTTTTTTTTATTATTTTTCTCTAATCATCTGCACATAATCTGCTCGTGATCTTGCCACGGCGATCGGGATTATTGGATCAGAATATATACTTGGCTTGCAGAGGTGAACCCGATGTTGAGAACCATCAGAAGTGATGTCCAGGAAACGGAGCGATTATGATGTAAACCACGTTGTCTGAGCACTCGTTGCCCCGGAGCGCCGTTTATGAGATGGAAACCTGCGGAGGATCATTAAAACTGCCGAATACCAACCACGGCCATCTTCGTGCGAGACCGGTTTTGTTCTTCGCATTTCTGAGATGCCGGTGAGAAGGCGACTTGGTTTGCCGAGAGTCACATCCCTCACGATTGTATGTTCGCCGCTGTCAGTGTCTTCAAATTTCTTTGTCAGCTTCTTCTCACTTCACACCGCTCTTGTAATTCTCTCTCTTCATATCTCTCTCTGGTTTTTCCCATCGGAAACTCTTTTCAGTACTATTGATGTTGGTCATAAATCCATCAGAAACCAGTATTCACCGATCGCTGCCACCGTCACCGGAACATCGAAAAGATGAACAAAGAAAGAAAGAAAGAAAGAAATGAATCCAGCTTTGTCAAATGTTGGAGTGTCCATGGATGGCTCTGGATTAGTTCCTGCTCGCTTCTTTCACCATGGTTTCAACAGAAAGCAAACATAAATAGGACCAGAAATGATCACAAGAACAGATAATTAACCTGCCCCTGCCCTTCTGACTATGCCCCGATGGCGTGCAGAGAAGCCGAGTGTCTCATTCAATCGCAGCGGCGCGCGCAAATCCTAAGCAGTGGGGCGACTGAGCCATCCGGACGTGCAAAGCATGGGCAAGAACAAGGAGAACAAGGTAGGAAGCAGAGCTTTGCCTGACTTCCCTCGGTGGATTTCTCAAATTACCACTATGCCAACGAACAATGTTATAAAAAGAGATAAATAACATTTCTAATAACTTATGATTTGGTTTTACAAAATTAATCTTGAATAAAAAATTTAAACTATGCACTACTCTCACTCATTTATCATAATTCGCACATATCTAATAGTTACTCGCAGCATATCCACTTAATTAAGTAATAACTTAAATCATTGAAAAAAACTATTCCACCCTTTCCATACGTAACCCACGTGCAATTATAACCGGCAATTTCTTTCATTTTCTCATGTTATATTATAACTAACGACTTTCCAGCAATCAATAAAGTGCATAATTATGAAACAATGACTTAGGGCACAAGTTATTCGAAGGTTCGAAATGATGACTTAAGTCACAAGTTGATCTTTTTCCATGTGTATGTTGAATTAGGACATCATTACATGTGCATGTTGTGACTTAACATAGAAATTTGAAGTTAGAATTTTGCATTAGATTAGATAAATCACAATTCGATCGTCTAGACAAGAAGAAAAATGATTAAGCTCTAGTGAGATTCAAAATTTCTATCAATTTCTAATCCAGATTGATGATTAGTAAATTTTAATACGCCATGATAATTTTTCCAAATAAGTTAGAAACTTTGGGATTGCATTAGTAGAAAGCCTTGTCCGATAATACTTTCTTGTGCATTTGAACAAGCTTAAGCCATTCATGAAGATACAATCCAACGTCACAAAAAAATTCCAACAACATTTTGAGTGATAAAAATTACAATAATTTATGTACTTAACAATATTGGGAATCGGATATCATGAAAGATATAGAGTTATTTGTAGGGAAAAAAATGGTCTCGAGATCAAAAGAAATCAACATAATTTGGATAATTTATCAAATCCACTTCTAACACGTGCTCGATATTATTGAGTTGTGCAAACACGATACCAAATTCATCATAAAACTCGCTAGTCAGAACAAGTTAAAAATCTTATTATAAACTGCAAACACTGTTTCTCCGAAAATTAAAATCTTAAAACATTTTTGCAAAAGAACTAACATTTTTGTCGGAATATTTTTAATCCTCATCAAAAGCGGTAGAACATAAATCACCATTGATAGTCAAGATTCCTTCCCCCGAAAGCACGTCCCGGGGGGCAACATGGTAAATTGACCATCAGCCGCCCCTTCCGACACGGGTCAAAAGCTACCGGTGGTCAACCAGGGTCCACACGGCAAATTCGCGGCCCCCCTTGTCGTCTTCTTCCTATATACGCACGCGCTTCCCCACGGCGAAACGCCAGAGAAGACATCGCCGCGCGAAGCAGAGCAGAAAGCTGTACAGTAGCCGCGCCCGCCGCCGCCCGCCTCCGATAGCCATGGTCGGAGATGTGACCGGGACGATCGCCGCCGCCAACTCCGCCACCACCGCCGCGGCGATCTCCTCCGCCTTTTTTTTCGCACCTTTTTTTTTTTCTAAATTTAGATCACGAAACCTTCGGACAACGCTTGTCCTAAAGGTGATTAGTCAGTAGCCCACGATTCGCCTTCTCCTTAGCATCTCACCGTCATCGCGAAAGCGACCACACTTTGCTGCACATACGTCCACCCACGTTTGTCCCAGAAGATCCAGAGCGATCGAGAGGGGCACGGCCGTCGTCCACCATGAGCGACGAGCGGGCCTCGTCCGCAAGCTTCTCTTCGACACCGCACCGCCTTGCCTCGAGCAGCTTCGGGAGAAGCGCCACGGTGGGTTCGGAGGGCCAGGCAGTGTCGGCATTTGCCGAGGAGGATTGCCGGCGGGGGGATGATGACGACGAGCTGGAGCTGCGGCGGGCGGCCATCGAGAGGCTGCCGACGTACCGGCGGATAAGGGCGGTGGTGCTCGGCAGTGAGGTGGTGGACGTGGCTAGGCTCAGGGGCTCGGAGAGGCGGGTGTTCATGGATGGCCTGCTGAAGAAGGTCGAAGAGGACAACCTGCGGCTGCTCCAGAAGCTCCGGGAGCGACTCAAGAGGCAGACATTCTATACCTCAGCTCTGATATTACAGCTCTAGGATTAAAAGCGCGGACGTTCCTTTTTATTAATGTATTTATTTGTTTGTTTGTTTCATGCATCTTCGACAATTTGATATGCCGAAGTGCGGCTAAAATGATATTAAATTCTCAGGGTGGGTCTCGAATTGCCGACAGTGGAGGTGCGATATCAGGATTTGTGCGTAGAAGCTGATGGCGAAGCGGTTCATGGGGAATCCGTCCCGACTCTTTGGAACGCGGTCAAGGCCATTTTCTACGTGAGATCTTCTTCTCCATCTTCTTCTACTCCTCTCTCTCGTCCCTGCTTTATGCGTTTTTGGAGATTCGTCCTGGACGATTTGATTGGAGCCAAAGAACGAGCTATCTGCTGTAGAAAATTGTGTTTGGATGACATAGCCCGCTCCTGTCGAAGGGTGGAATTTCAAAGAAAGTCTTTTTTTTGGGGACATTAAAGGAGGACAGCGAATTTATTCTTCCCATTTCAATTTTTTTTTTCCTTTTCCTTTTCTTTCTTTCAAGATGGCAAGGTTTGCTAGCCAACCCTTGCTACCCACAGGCAAGGGTTGGTTGACCCTTGCTGGTCACAGGCGAGAGTCCGCCAGCCCTTGCCCATCACCAGGCAAGCCAAGGCCCTCACTAACCGCGGGCAAGAGTCATGGCTCTTGCTTGTGACCAATGAGAATCGGCTAGCAACCCTTGTTAACTTGATAGAAAGAAAAAATAAAAGAAAAAAATAAAAATAAAAAAGTAGAAAATTTTAAAAAATTATTTACGTCAACATTAATCGTCGTACATGCAATACTGGTATCAATATCAGTGATTTCCAATTAAAATTAGTTATATCGACTTAATTGATAAAATTGAAAGGTTTATAATTGAATTGGTAAAAGTGGAATAGATTTAGAATTTTTTGGACAATTTTTCCTTTTCAAGATATTAGAACGGGACATTGATAATAGGCAGGTGCTCCATATAGATCTTATTGTTAGGGAATTGATAGTTTTAGAACATCCATCTCAATGGGACAAGATTAAAAAACATCTAGTTTCAAATGTTTCACACGGGGTGAAACATTCAGGGTTGCACAGGGTCTTTATATAGAAGACTAAGTACCTATTTTCGCAAAACAAATTCCTAAGGAAACCATGCAGAATCCAGTTGCACCAACTTTATATTTTAAAGAGTTTTATGGGGAATTAATATATGTACTCTTTCTTAAATTGAATTTTTTTTTCTTTAATTAGAGTACTTGATATCAAAATTATTAGCTCATGCAACTGTTCCTCTATTCCATCAAGAGCTATTGTAGTCCATTCTGGTAAACTTCATCGGACATAAGCACAGGAACCATGATCCCTTTTATTTACTGTGAAGCAGGCTCCAACAAACAAGGTTGGCTGCAAGTATCAGGGTGACAAGATAAGGATTCTCAAGAACGTTAGCGGCGTCCTCAAGCCTAAAAGGTCAGTAAAGCTTGGAATAACACTGATCCAGATTCACAGGTTGATGTACATGATGCGGCTATTCGGCATAACCTTTACCTCTTGGAATTTCTTACAGGATGTCACTATTGCTAGGTCCGCTGGGATGCGGAAAGACGACATTATTACAAGCATTAGCAGGCAAATCAGAGAAATCGCTCAAGGTATTACCTTTCCAGTATTCCGTTTACTGTAGATGTTCCGTGCTAACAAGAATAGCTACTATACTTAAATCGCATATTCAGAAGCAAATAATCATGCATAAGTGTAAGATTAAGATCAGGGGAATTGACAAATGGTGTATGATCAAGGTCAAGGGAGAGATTTCCTACAATGGTTACAAGCTGAATGAGTTTGTTCCTCAGAAGACTTCAGCCTATATAAGCCAATACGATTTGCATATTCCCGAGATGACTGTGAGGGAGACGCTTGACTTCTCTGCACGTTGTCAGGGAGTCGGAGGAAGGGCAGGTACCAGTTCTTTCTCCAACGGCGAAGTTATTGTTTGTTCTGGTGATCATTTCTGATCCTGTTTATGTTGCTTTTGGTTGAAGACATATTGAAAGAACTTAGCAAAAGGGAGAAGCAAGCAGGAATTAATCCAGAGCCAAGCATAGACACATACATGAAGGTTAATATTTGAACAAAGTCAGATTCGTCTTTTTTGGATTTTTCAATTTTCCACTTATAGCGGCAATCAGCAAATACTGGTTTCTGATGACTTTATGCAATATGAACAGGCAATATCAGTAGGAGGGCTGAAAAGAACACTCCAAACAGACTACATATTAAAGGTAATGTATCAATGAGAAAAACGAGTACCAAGATTATTTTTCACACACAATCTTGCACTTCTTTACCATTTTCAACCTTTTCAGGTTCTTGGACTCGATATCTGCGCAGATACAATTGTAGGGGATGCGATGAACAGAGGAATTTCCGGTGGCCAAAAGAGAAGGTTGACAACTGGTTAGTTTTATGTGAACTGTCAGCAAATGATGAGAAACTGATAGGAACAGCTTCTATGTCACATTGGAAGTTTTAGGCTTCATTATAGATGTTTCACAGTGTCCTCTCTTCCAGGGGAAATGATAATTGGTCCGGCGAGAGTTTTATTTATGGACGGGATATCAACAGGCTTGGACAGCTCCACTACCTTTCAGATCATTTCATGCTTGCAGCAATTGGCACACATAACAGAGTCCACTATCTTGGTGTCGCTTCTTCAGCCAGCACCCGAAACTTATGATCTCTTTGATGACATTATTTTAATGGCAGAGGGACATACAGTGTACCATGGACCTCGGACCGAAGTTCTCAAGTTCTTTGAACACTGTGGTTTCAAGTGCCCAACTAGAAAAGGCATTGCTGACTTTCTCCAAGAAGTATGCACTCTCGATTTATAAAGGGATGTACAAACTGTGCAAGGTTAGCGTTGACATATTCTGTTTTTGGGAATTCTTCGCAGGTAGTTTCGGAAAAAGACCAGGCACAATACTGGCATCACAAAGACCGGACTTATAGTTTCATATCTGCAAGCATGTTTGCGAGGATGTTTAAAGAGCTTCCGATGGCAAAGAAACTAGACGAGGAACTTGCCAGGCCTTTTGAGAAATCTGACCTTCACGGAAGTGCCTTATCTTTCGAAATTTACTCGATAAAAAAGTGGGAGTTGTTCAAAGCGTGTCTTTCGAGAGAATGGCTCCTCATGAAGCGCAACTGGTTTGTTCATGCCTTCAAATCAGCACAGGTATTGCCGATTGGAACTAAATATATGCAGTCATACGAGACGGTTAATGAGAAATTTAAGTGAAATTCATCGAGTTGGTGGTTTCTCTTTGCAGATTGTGGTAGTTGCTGTCATAACGGTGACCGTCTTCTTGCGGACACGAATGAAAGTCGATTTGGTGCATGCGGATCTTTTCATGGGTTCCCTATATTACGCTCTCATCCGACTCATGGTTATTGGCATTCAGGAGCTGGCAATGACTGTTACTAGACTTGGAGTCTTCTACAAGCAACGGGATTTTTTCTTCTACCCTGCATGGGCTTATACCATTCCAGCGGCCGTACTGAAAATCCCATTCTCTTTACTTGATGCGTTTCTGTGGACAGCTATTACCTATTACGGAGTAGGTTATAGTCCGGAACCACAAAGGTAATTCCGAACATTCAGGATATCAGCGAGATGATATAAATTCTAGCCATTCTCACTTCTAACTTATTGGATGACTGCCAGGTTCTTTTATCAAATCTTCCTGCTCTTCCTAGTGCATCAAGTATCGATATCAATGTTCCGATTGATAGCTTCTGTGGTTCGAAATCCACCTGTTGCAGCAATTTGCGGTCTATTCTCTTTACTTGTTTTTTTTTTATTCGGTGGCTTCATCATCCCAAAACGTAAGTTCAGTTTTACCGATCCTTATGGTAGGGACTTTGGAAAAGTGACAGCAACTCAGCATCCTTGTCTCTCTGCAGCTTCTCTACCCGGTTGGTTGGAGTGGGGCTTCTGGTTCTCTCCGTTGTCATATGCAGAAATAGGCGCTTCCCTTAATGAGTTTCTCGCCCCAAGGTGGCAAAAGGTGACATCTTGAAGAACAGACCAGTCTTACAAGAGTGGATTTAAAATGACGATGGTTGTGTTTAGTAGTTGACAGGATTAATGATCCTTCACAGGTTTCATCTCTTAATGGCACTTTGGGGCAGCAAGTGCTCAAAGAGCGTGGTCTAGATTATGGCGACTACTTTTACTGGATATCACTTGGGTCTTTGATTGGATTTTGGATGGTTTTCAACATTGGGTTCACCTGTGCTCTGAGTTTTTTTAAAGGTAATCGAAAATGCAAGCTTAGAATTATCTCAGCGGTTGACATTTTTTCACATACGTATATTATCGGCTAATCACAGCTCCGAGTAGATCTCGAGCTGTTGTCTCTGGTGAGAAGCTCTCCCAGCTGGATAAAGACAGAGACTTTAACGGTCCTACTCTAGGAGAACAGGTGGCTAACAAAGATACCACAGAAACAAAAGTTAAAGGTAAGAAGATTCATAAGCAGCTAGTCGACTATCATCTATTTAGAATCTGCAAAACTGCAAATGAATGATCGATATCATACATTCATGAATACTAGTGAATAGTATAAATAAGGTTCCATTGCCTTCGGTACCAGTGACAGTTACAATTTTGAAATTGGATAGGGATGGTTTTACCATTTGAATCCACAACTCTGACATTTGAAAATGTCCGGTACTTTGTCGAAACACCCAAGGTGAGACATTTCAGTTGCTGAAAATAAGTATTGCTGTGCATATCATATCAATTAATGATTGGCATAACGGAGCCTCCAATGTTTCCCAGAAACTGAAAGAGCAAGGATTCCCAGAGAGAAGACTACAGCTTCTTCGAGATATTACCGGAGCATTCAGACCCGGAGTCCTAACGGCTTTGATGGGCATTAGTGGAGCGGGGAAAACAACATTGATGGATGTTCTTTCAGGAAGGAAAACTGGCGGTTTTATCGAAGGAGATATAAAGGTTGGAGGGTATCCTAAAGTTCAAGCCACGTATGCCAGAATATCTGGCTACTGTGAACAAACCGACATACATTCTCCACAGGTCACAATTGAGGAGTCGGTGGCATACTCAGCTTGGTTGAGGTTGCCGGCCCACATTGACAAAAATACAAGAGCCGTAAGATTTCTTCATCAGGATAGAATATGCAGATCATTTTGATACCCTATTCTTTGATGTTGAAGCAGGAATGAAACTTGGATAAAACAGAGTGAGCATCAGAGCTATCTATAAGTGGATAAAACAGGAAGTTTTTTGTACATCACATTTTGAGACACAAATTTCAATCTTTTTAACTGATCGTTGGAGAAAACTTGACAGTCTTGTCCGGTTTCATGCCAATCAACGGCTAAATCTTTGCTCAACTGGACAGATTTTAGCATATCATTTGGATGTCTAGGAAGCACGAAACAGAAGATATTCTCATGTTGATCAAACCAGCAAGCAGGAAAAAAAAAAAAATCGTTCACTCGCATCACATATCGAGTGATGAGATTTTGCACTACTTAGTAGCTATACCTGCATTGCAACTGAATTATCTGGTGTCACTCAGGAATTTGTGGCTGCAGTACTCGAAATGATTGAGCTAGATGACATAAAAGGTACTATCGTTGGTGTTCCTGGTGTAACCGGTATATCGACTGAGCAGCGTAAGCGGCTGACTATAGCAGTGGAGCTTGTTGCCAACCCGTCAATCATATTCATGGATGAACCTACTTCTGGTCTTGATGCCAGAGCGGCCGCCATTGTAATGCGAGTCGTGAAGAATATTGTTAGCACAGGGAGGACAATTGTGTGTACAATTCACCAGCCAAGCATTGACATATTTGAGGCTTTTGATGAGGTAAATTGTTAATGCATTTATTTCAAAAACAGTCTTTCTACTCGCTGTAATTTTGCTTATACAATAAAGTTTCGGTGTACATATCAATTCCCGCACAATGCACAGCTCACTTCACATATTTTCTTTAAGTGCATTAATGATTGAGAAGAACATGACCGAAGCACGTCGCATTTGATAAATTATGCAGCTGATCCTGATGAAAAGAGGAGGCCAAATTATATACTCTAGACAGCTTGGCGAGCATTCGAACAAGCTTATTGAATATTTTGAGGTTAGTGTTACACCTCAGGCGTGAGCTCTTCAATTTAGGCTTCTACTCCGGGGAACGGTTTTTTTTTCACAAATAGTTTTTTTCTAATTCTACTCCGAGGAATAATTTTTGAGTAAAATAATATGTTTGGTAACAATACAAAATTTCTATTCTTGAAATAGAAAAAAAAATAAAAATTGTGTTTCGTATGATTTATAAATTTTTGTATTTATTCATTTTTTCTTCTTGCTCACGGATTGCCAATTGCTGCCGGCCGCCGCACGACCGCAGCTTGCCGCCGCCGACGCGACCACCGACCGTCGTCGCCGACCGGCGCCCATAGCCCACCAACCGCCGTCCCCTCCCGCGACTAGCGGCGGTAGGCGGCGGTCGTGCGGCGGTCATGTGGCCGTCGTGCAGCGGTCGAGCAGTGGTCGGTGGCGGTCGTCAACCGACGGGGGTGGCCGGTGGGCTGTGGGCGGCGGTGATAACTGTCATCGGCAGTCAGAGGCTACGGCGACAACGGTCGAGCAGCGGAGACAATGACGATCGCCAGCCGTCAGGCGACGGCAAGGAAGAAGAACAAAAGAAAAAGAAAAAAAAAAAAAATGGACTAATTTCTATAAATTATTCCTGGGAACAAGAAGCTACTTTTTTTTCTTTCTTGTTTTTATTCCAAATCTATTCCCAGCTACTTTTCTATTCCGGGAAATAGAAAAATAAGTTGGCGTTACCAAACAAATTTATGTTATTTTTTTGTTTCAGAAAACAAAAGAATTGAAATTAGGAGAAAGAGAAACGTTGCCATGTAGGCTCTTACACTCATTTTTCATAATTTGCACGTCGTTACTTATGAATTGCTTCTATTATAAGCTGCAAACAATCTTAATATAACCAAAAGGAAGAAATATAAGAAATAGGCAGAACTATTGAACAATCTTATTAGGTACTTTACACTGGAGATGAAAAAACTTAAGATGAATTAAGAAAGCTTCACTAATGAATCCTACATTTCCCTTGTCCAGAGTATTCCCGGAGTGCCAAAAATCAAGGATAATTACAATCCTGCAACGTGGATGCTGGAGATCACAAGTCCTTCCCTAGAATCTCAACTTGGTATAGACTACGGCATCATTTATAAGGAGTCTGATCAGTGCAGGTAAGCGTACAGTAGAATAATGTTCAAAGCACATATTAAGCACACATTAAGTGCTCATTTAGCGTACAATTTGCATAAGTCAGAGCTTTTGGCTGTCATGTGATGCTATCTTCGAGTGCTGACCAGAAAATGACAACATGTGCTCATAAATGATGCTTCTTGTGCTTGCGATGGGGAAAAAATGATATCTACTGATGCATTTTGTTGATCTCTATAGGTCAAATCAAGAATTAGTTAGAGAGCTCAGTTCGCCAGTGGCTGGCACAAAAGAAATACGTTTCTCTGCGATCTTCCCGCAAAATGGGTGGGAGCAGTTCAAAACATGCTTGTGGAAACAACATTTAACCTACTGGAGAAGCCCCAAGTACAACCTGGTGCGCCTGTTTTTCATTACAGCGTCTTCCTTGTTGTGTGCTGCTCTCCTTTGGCAGAAAGGAAAGGATATGTAAGTCGTCGTTCATAAACCCAGTTAGTCTGGGAAAAATCTTTTACAGCTTGTCTAACATCAGGATTATGAGCTTGTAAAACTCACCGTTTATGATCCTTAAACATGATTCTTTGTTTTGAAGAAATGACGAGCAGGATCTTCTCAACATACTTGGATCAATGTTTATCTTTGTGCAATTAATCGGGATAGGCAACTGCTCTTCGGTTCTGCCATTTGTTGCTACCGAACGTATCGTTGTCTACAGGGAAAGATTCGCCGGAATGTACTCATCGTGGTCCTATTCATTTGCTCAGGTCTCTGAATCATGCTCCTTTGCTATTTATTCCGTTGACTGATTACTGATATATTTCTCGTTCTTCCGCATCTTAACAAGGATATTATGCCCCATGTTGCAGGTGGTTATCGAAATTCCATACCTGTTCCTGCAAGCGGTTCTGTTTGTGCTGATCACATTCCCTGCCATAGGTTTCTACGTCTCATTCTATAAAGTGTTTTGGTACTTCTACACCATGTTTTGTACATTGCTCTGTTTCAACTACTATGGAATGATGCTGGTTTCACTGACACCCACGTACCAAGTGGCTGCATTGTTCGCGAGTTTTTCCTACACTTTGTTCAATCTATTCTCTGGATTCCTCATTCCTGGACCCGTAAGTCTCTAATTCAACTTCTGCTAGCCTATCAAGAAAGACGAAAGCATATCTGTCATGCTAAATCATGAATATGGATCGTCACTAATATGGATCGTCACTTAATACATCAAATCTTTTTTCCATCCCTTTTGGCAGGATATTCCGGTGTGGTGGCGTTGGTGTTACTGGATATGCCCGAACGCGTGGTCCTTGAGAGCTCTGCTTAGCTCACAATATGGAGACATCCATAAAGAGATCACAGTCTATGGACAACAGACGACAATCAGCGCCTTCCTGGAAAGTTATTACGGATATCAGTACAATCAACTCTACATCGTGGCCATCGTGCTTTTGGCCTTTCCACTGATTTTCACGTCCATATTCGCTTGTGCCATTGCTAAAGTGAACTTCCAAAACAGATGAAAAGGAGTGTAGAGACTGCTTCGTCGTATACTTCCACCTAGAAAGATCATGTAGTTTCCGATACTAATGATCGATCAAGCCATTGGATTTCCAAAGCCGTGCATTATCAGAGCCTCCAACTGCTCCTTACATTCTCAAAGCGATCTCTACATTTTATTTTATTTTGTTCCTTTGCTCGACAACCGAGTTACAATTACATGGCAGACCACGTCGACATCGTGCTCTCGATTCATGGGGCAGTGTGATGTTTTACATAATCAATTCCGTTAAACGAGTGACTGAAAATCTGAAAGGTGGATCTAAATTGAAATCGCCTTGAAAATGACCATTTTTCGAACTCTTTTGACCACAAGGTATCTTGTACAAATTTGGAAGACCAAGCGAGAAGGCGATCTATCCTTTTCTTTAGCTAGACATGGTTTCTCTTGCCGTATGCTTGTATTTTCAAACTTTATGCAAGAGTTTTTGGAAGTGAGAAGTGATTATTGTGGGCGAGTTATTTGATTTCCACGAAAGGCCAAGGTCCCGAGACAGGAACCATCCTTTGTCATCACACAAAAGCAATGGTGGAGACATGACTAGACCGACCAGTTGGAATGCACCTAAGGAAAAGGTCTTTGATCCCACCATACTCTTTGTCTAACGAGATGGATCAATCACATTTGCAAGAGCCAGCAATTACCCTAGTGCTCACGACCGCAATGTTTCATTTCTCAGCACTTATCAATCCTAGATCTCAACCTAAGGGTGAGTTTGGTTTAACTTTGCATATGAGCTCTGGTAGAGGTCACCTGGGTTGCATAACCCTCGTGGGCCATCCTCATGCGGAGAAGATGAATCGTTACAAGAAGGGACAAAATAAAAAAACTAAAGAATTAGCGAGGGTAGTTACGGAAGGGAAAAAAAAAATTAATCCTAGTTTTAGCATTCCACAAATGCTACTTCGAAATGCTGGGTAGAAGTAATATTGGGCTTTCAGCATTTACAATGCCAACATTAAACTGATAGCTATTTCAAAATGTTTGCTAAACATTCTGGCATTTTTCCAAGAGACTTTGGAGGCTAAGAGCCCCCCAGAAAAGCTTGACCAAACGCACTCTATATCACCAAGCTGAGCGATGAGTGCAAACAATTAGCCTTTTGTGACAAAGCATATTTTTGTTTCACTTTTTTTTGTTAAAAGAGATTTCCATTCATTATCAAAATGATACATAATAGGAAATCTCAAAGATCACAATAACATGACAAGCCCATATAGCTCCATAACAAACCAAAAACTAGTATATCATTATAATATTATTGGCAGAGATAATTGCAAACTCGTCCTTCAAGAATGGATCTATGATTGCATTCAAGCGAATAGATCGGCAGCTAATCACCAAATCACATAGTATCATCAGTGATAAGCACACATTGAGACTCTATATGTAGTTATAGTTTTGCCTTTCAGCAATGTGCACCTAGGTTCAACATCCCCAATACCATCACTAAGCGAAGACAAAATATATATTTATATATATTGAAGAAGCTTAGATCTAAAATTTGTGAAAGCGAGTCCTACAACCAATGCAAATCACCAAAGCTTTGAACTAAAATACATTAAACACGCACAGATTTGACACTGAAACTACAACAAGAGGCGGAGTACTTACTTAGAACTCCAAATCTAAAATTAGTCAAAGAGAAAAACTTTTAGATATAAGGTTGGGAGAGCTAAAGGGAGAGAAAGGGAGGATTGGGAGAGGAAAGATAGAAGAAATTGAGGTTCTATTAGTTTCATGAAAAATGTAACGTTTCCGGAAAATACTTTCCAATAAGTTATTTTTCAGGAAAATGACAATATTTTCTAGTATTTAGCTAAAATCTAACTATGATGTGGAAAATATTTTCAACCATTTGATATTTAATTTGATTTTCCTTTGTGCACTCATTGTGATCATTTTATTTATACTTTAAGTTTTTCTGTTATTTTTATTTTCTTTTTTTTTAAATCAAATTTGTAATTATTTTTATTTTCTTTTTAAAAAATTCGAATTTTTAATTATTTGCGGAGGTGAACCCGATGTTAAGAACCATCCAAAGTGAAAAGAACGTCCAGGAAACGGGGACACTTAAGTGCCATAACTTATGATGTAAACCACGGATCTGTCTGAGCAAAACGTTGTATGGCATTTTTCCGGCGAGCGCGCCCAAAACGACACCGTTTTGCACGCTAACGTGGCCAAATAATGCAAAAACGGCGTTGTTTTGGACTAACGTGGTAAAAAAATAATAAAAAAATTAATTAAATTAAATTTAGTTAAAATATTTAAAAATAATAATTTTAAAATTTAAAAAATTTAAAAAATTTAAAAAAAAAAAAAAAAAAAAAGGAAAGGGGGAGGCGGGCGAGGATCGGCCTGCCCCGGAGCGCCGTTTATGAGATGGAAACCTGCGGACTCGGATCATTAAGCCCCGCCGAATATACATTTCAACCATGGCGGCCATCTTATGGCATTACGAGTCATCCGAAGTGATGTCCGGGAAACAGAGCGACCATGATGTAAACCACGCTCACTTGTTGCCCATTTCATGAGATGGAAACCGGTCATTAAGCTTGCCGAATACCAACCAGTTTTTGTTCTTCGCATTTCAGATGCACATCCCTCACATCCCTCACGATCGTATGTTCGCGGCTGTCGGAGTCTTCAAATTTCTTTGTCAGCTTCTTCTCACTTCACACCGATCTTGTAATTCTCTCTCTCCATATCTCTCTCTGGTTTTCCCCATCGGAAACTCTTTTCAGTCCTATTGATGTTGGTCATAAATCCATCAGAAACCAGTATTCACCGATCGCTGCCACCGTCGCCGGAACATCGAAAAAATGAAGAAAGAAAGAAAGAAAGAAATGAATCCAACTTTGTCAAATGTTGGCTCTGGATTATTAGTTCCTGCTCGCTTCTTTCGCCATGGTTTCAACAGAAAGCAAACATAAATAGGACCAGAAATGATCACAAGAACAGATAATTAACCTGCCCCTGCCCTTCTGGCTATGCCCCGATGGCGTGCAGAGAAGCCGAGAGTCTCATTCAATCGCAGCGGCGCGCGCAAATCCTCGGCAGTGGGGCGACTGAGCCATCCGGACGTGCAAAGCACGGGCAAGAACAAGGAGAACAAGGTAGGAAGCAGAGCTTTGCCTGACTTCCCTCGGTGGATTTCTCAAATTACCACTATGCCAACGAACAATGTTATAAAAAGAGATAAATAACATTTCTAATAACTTATTATTTGGTTTTACAAAATTAATCTTGAATCAAAAATTTAAACTATGCACTACTCTCACTCATTTATCATAATTCGCACGTATCTAATAGTTACTCGCAGCATATCCACTTAATTAAGTAATAATTTAAATCCTTGAAAAAAATTATTCCACCCTTTCCATACGTAACCCACGTGCAATTATAACCGGCATTTTCTTTCATTTTCTCATGTTATATTATAACTAACGACTTTCCAGCAATCAATAAAGTGCATAATTATGAAACAATGACTTAGGGCACAAGTTATTCGAAGGTTCGAAATGATGACTTAAGTCACAAGTTGATCTTTTTCCATGTGTATGTTGAATTAGGACATCATTACATGTGCATGTTGTGACTTAACATAGAAATTTGAAGTTAGAATTTTGCATTAGATTAGATAAATCACAATTTGATCGACTAGACAAGAAGAAAAATGATTAAGCTCTCGTGAGATTCAAAATTTCTATCAATTTCTAATCCAGATTGATGATTAGTAAATTTTAATACGCCATGATAATTTTTCCAAATAAGTTAGAAACTTTGGGATTGCATTAGTAAAAAGCCTTGTCCGATAATACTTTCTTGTGCATTTGAACAAGCTTAAGCCATTCATGAAGATACAATCCAATGTCACAAAAAAATTCCAACAACATTTTGAGTGATAAAAATTACAAGAATTTATGTACTTAACAATATTAGGAATCGGATATCATGAAAGATATAGAGTTATTTGCAAGGAAAAAAATGGTCTCGAGATCAAGAGAAATTGACATAATTTGGACAATTTATCAAATACACTCCTAACACATCTTCGATATTATTGAGTTGTGCAAACACAATGCCAAATTCATCATAAAACTCACAAAACTCGCTGGTCATGACAAGTTAAAAGTCTTATTATAAACTGCAAGCACTGTTTCTCCGAAAATTAAAATCTTAGAACATTTTTCCAAAAGAATTAACATTTTTCCTCATCGAAAACGGTAAACATAAATCACCATTGATAGTAAAGATGCTCCTCAAATTCCTTCCCCAGAAAGCACATCCCTGGGGGGCAACATGGTAAATTGACCATCAGCTGCCCCTTCCGACACGGGTCAAAAGCTACCGGTGGTCAACCAGGGTCAACACGGTAAATTCGCCGCCCCCTTGTCGTCTTCTTCCTATATACGCACGCGATTCCCCACGGCGAAACGCCAGAGCAGACTCCGCCCCCGCGAAGCAGAGCAGCAAGCTGTACAGTAGCCGCGCCGGCCCGCCGCCGCCCGCCGCCGATAGCCATGGTCGGAGATGTGACCGGGACGATCGCCGCCGCCGCCGCCACGTCCGCCGCGGCGGCGCAGGGTCCGCCGCCGGCGGCGGCGAGGGCGGAGGCGCAGTACGTGGACGCGAAGACGTCGGTGTGGTGGGACATAGAGAACTGCCACGTCCCCAAGGGGTGCGAACCCCACGCGATCGCGCAGAACATCAGCTCCGCCCTGGTGAAGATGAGCTACTGCGGCCCCGTCTCGATCTCCGCCTACGGCGACACCAATCGGATCCCTAGCTCGATCCAGAACGCGCTCTCCAGCACCGGCATCGCGCTCAACCACGTCCCGGCGGGTAAATCTCGCCGAACCCTGTCGTGCCGATCGATGTTTCCTCGTGGCTCTTTGTCTTGAGCGAGATCGTCGCTGTAGTGACTGCCCAGTGACTGCATGATTTGATGCTGGCGTAACCCTAGCCTCGCGTATTGTGGTTCTTCGAGGTCCTTTTGTCAAGTTTTGTTTTTTGTCTTCTTTGCGTTGTGCATGAGGAACTGGTTGGTATATCTTGTCATCAATGTCATGAAATGTGCAGTTGGTTAACCTTCGTTAAGCCAAATTTGACACTCGACGATTTTGCTCAGTTGCTTTAATCAGTGAATTATCTTTTTGTGCATAAGTTGAGGCGTCTGGAAGATTGGATGGACTTAGGCATTAGAATTGAAACCACTTGGATTAAAATTGTTTGATGTGGTGAATTTGGGGGACTCAAAAGGATAATGTTGCTTAGTTGACAGAGGCATGGACTCGTTCGAATGATGCGATCTCTGGATTTTGCTTTGAGATTGTTATTTTGTTCCATCAATGAGAAGTTCTTGTCTTTCCTCTTAATCAATCTGCTATGTGTAGGGCCATGTATACTGGTCGCATGGCCAGTTTCCTATTTTTGCCAATTCCCTCCCTTAGCATGCAGGAAGGTTTCAAAGGATTGGCATTTTGATGTAGATGTTCTTGTGATCAAACAGGTGTGAAGGATGCCAGCGACAAGAAGATTTTAGTTGATATGCTGTTTTGGGCTGTGGATAATCCCGCTCCAGCAAATTATCTGCTGATTTCCGGCGATAGGGACTTTTCTAACGCCCTCCATCAGTTGCGTATGAGAAGATATAATATACTCTTGGCACAACCACAAAAAGCGTCGGCTCCACTTGTAGCTGCTGCGAAGAGCGTCTGGTTGTGGACGAATCTTGCCAGTGGAGAATTCCCTCTGGCAAGTGGTGATTCATTGCAGCTTGCTAATCGTAACAATCCATTCGTCGCCGGCCCAACTTATGAACCAACCCAGTCAAGTCAATTCTTAACTTCTGATAGTATGTCCATGTCTTCAGTAAGGTACCAAACTTCTACTACTGGGAGGTTTAGCGATAACACACATAATGCTAATGGAAATAAGGCTTGGGGATCTCCTATGCTGTCAAGCATGAGCAGAGCGGCTAGTTTTCCTGGTGTCATGCATGGTGATACAAAAAATACTAATCATAACAAATGGGAATTCACACAAGAAAAGCAGTTTAAAAAAGCGCCCCATGAATTTTTTAGTGCTGGTGAGTCTATTGTCTCTGCCAGTAAGTCTGAACCAAACAGTTCTCCTAACAAACATGATTCCTATGGGACTATCGGCCGTCCTCAAGATCTCTTTCCTCGTCCAGTTACTCCAAACAACCCTCCTGTGCAGCCTAATTTTGGTCGTGGTAACCCAAGGCATCCTAATCCTAATCAGGACTTCCGTCCGGTTACTCCGAGGCTTAACACTTTGCTACCTCCTTCTGTTCCAGTCCCAGGTATGCCCAATATTGGCAATCTAAGGCTATCTGAATCCCCAAGCTATGCACAATACCGCAATCAAATGGACAGATGTGAGAATAATTATAGGTTTGATGAATCTGCACACTCAGTTAGCTATAATACATTGAACAGAAGCCATGTGTCAATGGGTCAACAATTTCAACCTGATACCAGATACACCAGTGGTCCTGAAGTTTCATCTTCATCTTCTCAAATTGTTAATGTTGATGCTGGCAATGGTGTCCGGGGAAGTCAGGGATACACACCGCCTGCCGAGTATGTGCAAGGCCTTATTGGTGTCATAATACTGGCATTGAACACTTTGAAAGAAGAAAAAATTATTCCTACTGAAGCAAACATCACTAATTGCATACGTTATGGGGATTCTAAGTTCCAGAATATAGATGTGAAAAAGGCCTTGGCCAGTGCACTTGAGCAACGTATGGTTGTAAAGCAAAGTTTAGGGGCACTGCAGTTATATGTGGGTAGAAATGAGAAATTATGGAACTGTGTCAACCTTATTGGTGGAGATCCTAGTCATTACCTGAAAGAAATATGGGATCGCATAGAAAGTTTCCTTTCATCTGCAGCTGGAAGATCAGCCTTGCTTGCTTCTAGATGCAGGTTAACATTCTGTTCTTCTTGATTCTAGTTCTTAATCATTTGTCATTATTTTACTGATTTGCTCCTTCATCTTATGCATACGGCTGCTCTGTTCTTTCTATTTCAAATAAATATTCTTGACAGGTACGAGGCAGCTTTAATTATCAGGAGAGCTTGCTTAAAAGATCTTCCTTTGGGCAGCATAATGCAGCTATTGAACATGATAATTACAATCAAGAAATGGATTATTCCCCCCCAAATAGGATGGCAACCGATTACTATTACTCTTGGAGAGACTAAAAGTGACGTGGATACTACAGTCCAAGCTTGATTTAGATGATGAAAGTCATTAATGCATCAATAATTAGACTTTCGGATGCTAAAGAAGTTATATCATAGAAACTAGTTATGTACTCTACGAATAGTTTGCATTGCAAACAAACTTTCTTGTTGGTTTTTGCATGGTTGAAAACCATAATATAGTCGGGGCCAAGAACTTCTTTGAGGAAATCACTTGAGATTGAAGACCAATTGTTTATGCTGGACAATTTGATGCTTCATTCCCAACAACCGGATGGTGCAGAAGATCTTACTTTGGTGACAAGTATATGGGCTGATAGAAAATGCCTCAAGACAATTAGTTACAAATGGAGTCACCACGGAAGAATTTGCAGCTCATCTGTTATGTGCGCGGGAGGTTTTGATGACTTTTCTAAGCAGCTCAAAATATGCTCAGTCAAATGTAGGTTCGCATTTACGTCCTATCACTACGTTCTGATCTTTGTCGGTGGATAATGGATGAAGGGATTGCTATTGATGCAGCGCTTGACTGGAGTACTAGTTGGGGAAGAAGCTCTTTACTCGCTGTATTTTTGGATTGAACTAGTAATGTCGATTGATAGGTTTAGTTACTATTCGGTCGTGTGTTTCTGTTTCTCTTGAACATTATGGAAAAAAAGAGCCTACGATCTGGGACTATTTATGTAATTTCCTCTTTGTTGGTTTCTTGTAAACCGATTTTCTGGTTAGAAATGAATCTCAATAGTTTTGATTTCAACCTTGCGACATGTACAATTGTCGCGTTGACCTCTGAAAAGAGAACTGTTTGACCCGTGCAGCTGGGGCAACATGACCAACTGATGCTGCCTCGCAATTTCTGTCACCTTTGCCTTCTGTCCAAACGAAAACTCACTATGTTTTGGACGATTTTGATATTGCGGAGGAAGTCCGACTCACTCATCAATTTGATTTGATGTTCACTGGAGTCCTAAGTTGGCCTTCCTTGCTTGTTTTTATGGGGCGTAGATCTTGTAAGTAGACCTCTTGCTTTAAGAACTCGAGATGAGCATGGAAGTTTCCCAGAGTTCCTCCTGATTCATAGTCAAGACCAACTGAGCACACCCTTCCTCAGCTCGAGAGTTGATGTGCTTCGCCAGTACCGTTGGACCATACCAGTTATACGTGCTCTAAAACGAATACATGGATATATGGCGCATTTTTTCGTAGCTTATCAACAACAACGAGTGCATAAAAATTGATAGTTGTATACGAGATGCCACAAGACCAGATGACATATAGAAAGAAAATATACACCAAGAAAAAGGATCTTGCGAAGTATTTACTCAGCAAGTTAAGATGAACAATGGCCCAAAAATAGCAGAAACCAAAGGAAGACCAATTGGCTGCAGACAACTTGTATGCGACTGTTAAAAAGAATGAAGAGAGTGATTCTGGAGATTGATAATCTTGATTGTGTATTCATTTACAGTATTAAGAGAACAACTACAGGAAACATCATATGTTTCTTTGCCTTAGCGCCTTTATCTGTTAAACATGCAACTTGATGACCACAATTCCAGACAATTTGTCCGACTTAGTTTTAGGCTACGGTTTTTAAATCAGGGAAGAAAGGGATTATGAGTTGGATTAATCTCCTTTTGCCTGTTGTATGCCCTACACACAAACAAATGAAAAGGTGAGTGCTTCTTCAGTCATGCTTGCTACTGAAAAAATTAGTTTCCCACGTGCCGGGCAATCTCAAAGCTGAACAAACACCTGGAAGCGTTTAATCCCCCGAGTCCTAGTGTTCCCAGGACGATGAATAAGAAAGGTATCCCCAGGAGCAAGCGATTTCCTTTTGCACCATTTGCCGATGGGACACCCCTTCTCACGACGCGTACGAACGAACCTGTAGAAAAAGGAGATCATTCCGTCGCCACAAAGACCATCCTCAACCCACGACACAGACATAGCGACTTCGAAGTGTTACCTGGTTCTGAATATTCCCATTTCGCACCTATGATGCAAACCCAAAACAATGTCAGACATTCGTAATGGGGGAAAGACTCTAGAACATGATTCTAAATCGACAGGCACTAGCATCGCCCTCATGTTTTGCAAACTCAAACGCAGACACTCATTAATCTTTGACAACCTGAGACGAGATCACTATCAATATCAATAGATGATGTTAACATGCTAATGCCTCCTTTTAGTTGTCTTCAGTAGAATATTGCAATAAGAATAGTTCTGTCTCTCAAGTTATTCAAGTGAGTCATGACAGAAGTTGACATTGTAAAGTCAAGTCTATCTCAAGAGCAAGCATGAACAACTTTGTCATACAAGTGACTCAGAAAGCTGTCAAGGATGCAACTTTAAGCAGGGGGGGCAGGGGGCCCGTTACAAGCTAATTAAGCCATGCCCTTAGAATTTCAATGGGCACGCGCAAATCATCAAGTGAGCCCTTGTCTACCCATCAACAACTGTTCAAGATACAATTGAATTGCAACAAATCCTGAAAGACTGGAGAGAAATTACCAGACAGCAGAAAGTTGTAAGCTTCCGAAATCTGCAACAAAATAAATATACCATTTCAAGTAACTCAGTCCCAAGAGATATTACCAAAATGCAGCTAACAGAAGATTGAACATAAGAAATAAAGAAAAGAACATATACAAAAGCACCAACATTTCAGGAGCCATAGTAGTTACCAGCTTGAACCTAGATTCTGCAGTTGGCTTTTCATTAATTGGGAAGAGATCGGGGTGCGACTCCCATACCTTCTTCTTGAAAGCCGCCTTAACCTAAAACAACTCGACCCACCGCAGCACACCGACATCAAAGTAGTACACATCATAGTTCGCACCAAAATGCAGGTCATGCAAGAGCAAATCTTGATCAAGACCCACAAGACCCACAACGCAGTCCAACGTTTCATACTACCGAATCGAAGCAGGTTCAATTAGACCCGTCATTCTACCACCACACAAGTCACCAACCCCGCGAACCGAAGCGAAACGGACCGACGAGCGGCCCCGGAACCGGGAACCGAATCGACTCGACGGGGAGACGGGCAAGAACCGGTGAAGCAGCGAAAATCAAGAAAATGGATTGCGCGAAATGAATTCTAGCGATCAAGAAAGGGTCGGAACGAGAAAAACGACGAATGCCCAGATCGAGTGCGGCGATAAATTAGCAATCTTTGGCAGAATTGGCGGAAATCGGAGACGGGGGAGGGGGAGATCGAATCGGGGAGGTACCTGAGAAGGAGTGGGGCAAGAATTTGGAGGGAAGCCCAGAAGGACCCTGGCTTCGTCGCTCCGCATGTTCGCCCCGCTGCTTCTGCTCTGATTTTTCGGTTTTTTCAATTACGTCCCCTCCCGATTTTCATATAGTTCCGAACTCTGGCCCAATTAATAATGATGATGATGATCTCACATATGTTAAGTAGGAGATTTTCTGAATTAATGACGTTCCGGGGGGGGGGGGGGTGTTCGCAATGGTGTTTGTAATTAGGATTACTACTATGTGAAAAATTCATTATGGTGACTGTGAATCTTACAAAATTATTATTATTATTATTATTGTAAATTTTGAATTATTATTGTTATAAGTGTTTTTTAGCATTAATAACATGATTAATTTTCCATTTGTTTATCAGCTTCATAAATTTGAGATTCTAATTTATATAGAAAAGGGGTTCTGGGAGTTTCTCATCAACTCGTTTAGTATTTAGGGAAGGTTGCAAAAAGGCATTTTTAAGTCTATACTCACATACAAAATAAATAATATCCTCACTTCTATAAACTTCCATTTGCATCTCATCCAAATGGAAAAAGACACATTTGTCCTCAAATTGTAGTACCCACCATCTTTGTTCTCGCCCTCCCCTCTCTCTTCCTCCGGCCTTCACTCGACCACACACACGCCGGACTCCTTTCCACTCTCCACTGCTCTCGGCCGCCGCCTCCGCCGCCTTCCGGCGCCACTTCCCGTGCTCCCTCGCCACTAAGCCCCTCATGCCGATGGTCCGCCTTCTCTTTCTCTCTCTCTCTCAGACGAAGCTATCAATGTGAGATATATATATAAGAGTCGCGAACTTGGATTCGGATTTTCAGTAAATTCGGGCTCTTTCATAACTTGACATGGATTCCTCAAAGCCGAAGAAGGTACTGCTGATGGTTTTAATGTGTGTCTCTGTCTGTCTCTGTCTCTCTCTAGTTTTTCAACCCAAGCATGAATGGGAAGCCGGTGTCCTTCAACCAGGTATCTCCCTTAAGGAAAGGACCGGCGGTGTAGGCCCGGGCCTCCGCCTTGCTAATGACCCGGACGCCCTTCCACTTGACCCTGCCGTCGGTACGGGCCCCGGGGCCGCGGTTGCCGTACTCCTCGTAGAGGCACGTCTCGTCCTGGCCCCATGAGAGGTATCCGGCGGGCTGAATTAAGTCGCCGAGGGTGGACTCCATGAACACGGTCCGGGCGTGCTGCTTCCAGGGGCGGTCGAGGTACGTCTCGACGGTGAGCCGTTCAGGGTAGAGCTTCTGCTCAGGGACGATCCTGCAGTTGTGGATGACGAGCCCCGTGGTCTCGTCTATATACTTGCGGCCCTGGGCGGTGATGGTGTTGCCCTGGCTGGAGCCGGGCTTGCGGGCGATGATGAGGGAGTTCTGGATGACGGTCGTGGAGTCGCCGAAGATGAAGTCGACGGTGCCGGAGATGACGCAGTTGCGGTAGAACTGGCGATTGCTACGGACGTAGAGGGTGTCTTATTACCCGTCCATGCAGCAGTTGAAGAAGGCGGACCTGTCGGACTGCACGCGCAGCGCCACCGCCTGCCCGCCCTGGTAGCCCGCCGTGTTCTGGAATCCCATGGCCTTGCAAAGGAATCCGTTTCCGACGGCAGCTGCATCGAAATCGTTCAATTCATTAAAAATCCTGTCTTCTGATTCGAATTGGTTCTTGTGTTGTTGCTGCTGTTGTGGAAAGAAAAACACTCACCAAAGCTGGCGCTTCGCAACATGGAAGAGCCAGCACGATTGTTCCTGTGGCCGGTCACGATGGTCTTCCTCGGTCCGTCTCCGTACATGAACACGTTCACTTGGTCCTTGGTCACCTCCAGGTACTCATCGTACACCCCGGCCTTCACGTAGATCACGTACCTCCCTTGGTGCCCCTCGGGGTACGCCCCGATCGTCTTGTACTGCCCGCTCCCGTCCTTGGCCACCACCGCGTTCGGCTGAAGCTGTCCACCTTCGCCAGCAGCTTCCTGTCCGCGGCCGAGAACCGGGAAGGATACTACCCGCCCTGGTCCGTGCTCAGCAGCTTGCGGGAGTTGGGAGTGAGGTTTAGCTTGATGTCGAAGGCCCCGAGGACTTGCTTTATCTGCGCGGCGATCGCAAGCGCGTTGCTCGTGAGCTGACTCGCGTTCAGGACGTTGTTTTGCAAGTCGGCCTTGAACTTCGGGTCGTCCATGTTGTCCAGGCATGACTCCTAATACGACACGACGGCGCTGAGCCAGTTCTGCATCTCGGCGACACGGTCGTTCATGGTGTGGAGATCGCTGTCGCCGACGAAGGACAAAGCGGCCTGGAGCTCGACGATGGCGAACTGATACAGGTCCTTGCAGTCGTCCAGCGACATCTTGACCTTGGCTTCGGTGGCACTGGCGGCCAGAGACTGGGAGAAGTTCAAGGAGCCCTTCATCTCGTCGAAAATGGCGAGCACCGTGGCTTTGATGAGCTCCTTGGGGTCGTCGGTGGTGTTCGCGGCGTACTTGCCCACGCTCTTCATGCAGAGCTCCTTGAAATCGGTCGGTGCGCAGAAGGAGGAAACCGTCTTCATCTGCGGCGACAGCTTCTCGCCGGAGTCACCATTGGACCCGAACCTGTGGACTCCCGCGACAAAGCCAATGACGACGCCGACAACGAGGATGACTGAAATAACCGACACGACTACTTTACCTACCATCTTTTGCGGCGCTCTTTACCGGCCACGTGCCGCTCCTCTTTTCCTCTGGGTCGGGATGTTCGACGGAAATCGGGGGTTGGCCGGAGAAGAGTTCTAAATCCTAAGGGGATTGAGGGCATGCATGGGAGTTTTATACTGCATGGGGTTCCCTGAAAATGGCATGGAACAGTTCAGGGTGTTCAAGCCAAACGGCTGGGGCGTCCCTGGCCATTGATTTAGGACGAGAAGCGTTTGCAATGAATGAGGTGTTGTTGAAGTGATTAAAAAAACCCTAAAATGGCATAGAACAGTTCAGCCATATTTTCCGATAGGGAAATGTGACTCTGAAATAACAACCACTTTGAGGCCACAGAAAAAGAAAGGTAAGACGTAATCAGAAACTGTTGTGCAATGCACTCCTTCAAAAATTTATACCTCACAAATATGTTACTATCATAGCAGCACAAAGACTTACACTTGCAAAGTCCTATCCGATTAGCGATAACATTTTTTTTTTTTGTCAAAATAAGCTCTTTTTGTTGTTTACCATTATGTCAAAATATAAGGAAAGTTAGCATAATAGTTCTAAGGTGGAAGGGAAATTTGTAAGATGACCTTGAGCTCCGACGAGATAGATTGAAACATATTTTATTTATCACATCGGAGATCAAGTTGGTTCATTTTGCTTCCCAAATAATAATAATAATAATAATAATAATAATTTAACGTAAATTCAATCATAAACCTTTTTTTTTTTTTATTCAGTCTTAAAGTTTTTGCAATTATGTAAATTTAGTCAATCTGGCCAATTTTAAATGATCAATCTTGACATGACGCCTATCAACACTAACGTAAACAATTTTCAATAACATTTTATTTGTTTTTTAATTATATTTATTTTTCCTTTTCTTTTTCCTCTTCTTTCCCCATTTCCCTTTTTTTTTCCCTCTAGTGGTCAATGAGTCCTCCACGGTAGGGATGGCAAATGAGTGGGTCAGGTCGGGTATGGGGCGGGTCGAAAATGGGTTGACCCATATTTGACCCATTTAACCCGTTTTGATCCATATTCTTGTAGTGTAAATCTAGTGACCCATACCCGACCCGACCAGTACCCGACCCATACTCGACCTGACCCGTATTGCTAAAACCTATTAATATTCTAGGAAAACCCACTTATACTATATGCTAATTGGATTAAAACTTCAAATTAAATTAAAATAGTAAATAAAATAAAATAAAAAGTTTAAAAAAACCTATAAATTGAAATATTTATAAAAAATTAGACTATGCACATGCTTCTCTTATTTGAAATGAACATACCATTGAATAACTAAAAACTTTAACAAGAAAATTTTTTAATTAAACCTAAAAAAACTCATTTTTATGATTTTTTTTTATTAAAAAAAGTATTATTAAAACATTTTTATGCAATACAAAATTTTTAATAATTTTTATGTAATACAAACTTAATGGAAAATTTTAATAATTCTTTTTAAAATATTTTTAAAAAAATCGATTTTTTATTTTTTTTAAAAAAAATATTTTATTTATTTTTATTTTTAAAAATATATTTTAATTATTTTTTATTTTTTTTAAAAAATATAATTTTTAATTTTTAATAATTATTTTTTTCTTTTTCTCTTTTCTTTTTTCTTCTTCTTCGGCCGGCCGCCGGCATGACGACGGCCGACGACCGGCCATAGGCGAGATCGAGCCCCGCCCGACTCCATCGAGCTCGAGTCTTGCCAAATCCGGTGAGGCTCGAGCCTCGCCCGTCGTTAGCGGGGCCGAGGCCCCGTCCGACGCCAGCAAGATCGAGCCTTGCTAGTCTTCGAAGAGGCCGAGCCTCGCCGGTCATCGGCGAGGCCAAGGCCCCGCCCGACGTCGGCGAGATCGAGCCTCGCTTGTCGTCGGCGAGGCCGAGCCTTGCGGATCCGGCGAGGCTCGATCTCGTCGATTTGGCGTGGCCGAGGCCCCGCCCAACGCCGGCAAGATCAAGCCTCGCCAGTTGTTGGGGAGGCCAAGCCTCGCCGAATCTGGTGAGACTCGAGCTCGCCGGCGTCGGGCGTCGGGCGTCGCCCTGCCGGCCGCCGGCTAAGGAAGGAAGAAAAAGAAAGAAAAAAGAAAAAAAAAATTGAAATATGAAAAATAATTATAATTTCGATTTTTTTATAAAATAAAAACATTTTTATAAAGTTAAAAAAGGCCATGGATTTAAACTTTAAAGTGGGTTTCCTAATAACCCATTAAACCCATATTTAACTTTCACTTGACCCATTTCAACTCATATTTCACTTGATCCATATATGACCCATTTAACTAAAAATGGGTCATAATATGGGTTTATGACCCATTTTGCCGGCTCAACTCCACAGTAGCCGATGAGGCTCATCTACCATTGGGTGAGGCTTGGGGGCCACATGTGAGGTCGCCCTCGCCCGCAGCTAGTAGGGCCATGGTCACCTTCAGCCAAGCCCTAGATATAGGATGAGACATGTTTGCAATAAATGAGATGTCGGTGAAGGTATTAAAACCCTAACATGGCATAAAACGATTCGTGCATATTTCTCAATTTGAGAAATTGCCACTTGAAAACAACAATCTATTTTGAACCACAAAAAAGAAAAAGAGATAACTAGAAATTGTTGTCAGGATCGCTCCTTCAAAAATTTACCACTCGCAACATACGGTTATTCCCTCAATTGCCCGCTAGCAAAGCCCTATCCAATTAGCAATAACGGCTTTTTGTCGGAACAAGCTCTTTTTATTGTATACCTTTATGTCGGAATATAGGAAAATTTAGCATAATAATTCAGGGAAATTCGTAAGATGACCTTGAGCTCCAACGCGATAGATTGATACGTATTTTATTTATCACATCAGAGATCAATTTGGATCATTTTACTTTCAGGAAAAAAAAAAAAAAAAAAAAAACACAAGTTCTTTTAGAATTAGCTAACTCAATAGAATTTTATTTTGCAAAAGCTCGAATTGAATCGATGTGATATGTTTCATAGGTGTCAATCCATTTAGATTCGGTTTTGGTCATCATAAACATCACAATAAGCTCAAGTCTACGTCTAACTTATATCTTAATACTTAGCATGGTGCTGAAAAACCTAGTAGTATAAATGTTCATGTAACTATCTTTAATTTAGTGTGAAATTGATGGTCTATTTTGGGCAACAAAGAAAATGAGTAACAAATAATTAAAAATTATTACGAGCTCCGCTCCTTCAAGAATTCCATCAAGTCGCACTTTTATGAACCAACCGCGTATACTTTGTCGGGTTCTCTCCCTCTATCGCGTAGCAACTTTTAGGTATCAAACGAATCGTGGACGGGTAAGAGAGAGATGAAAGAGTAGCGAATTTGGATACGTAATTTTAAGTAAATTCGGGCTCGTTTCAGGTAAGCTTGACATGGATTCCTCAGTAGCCGAAGAAGGTACAATCACTCTTCCCTCATCCTCAAATCGTCATTGGTTCTTAATATCTGTCTGTCTCTCTCTCTAGTGCCTCAAACCGAGCATGTACCGGAAGCCGGTGTACTTCAACCACTGATTTCCCTGAATGAACGCACCGGCGGTGTAACCCAGAGCCTCCCTCCTGCTGATGACCCGGACGCCCTTCCACTTGACCCTGCCGTTGGTGCGTGCCCCGGGGCCACGGTTGCCGTACTCCGCGTAGATGCACGTGTTGTCGCCGGTCCAGGAGAGGTACCCGGCGGGCTGGATGAAGTCGCCGAGGGTGGACTCCATGATCACGGTCCGGGCGTACTCCTTCCAGGGGCGGCCGAGGTAGGTCTTGATGGCGAACCGCTGTGGGTAGAGCTTCTGCTCGGGGACGATCCTGCAGTTGTGGATGACGAGCCCCGTGTTCTCGTCCTTGAATTTGCGGCCGTGGGCAGTGATGGTGTTCTGCTGGTCGGGGCCAGGCTTGCGGACGATGATGAGGGAGTTCTGGATGACGGTCGGCGAGTCCCCGAAGATGAAGTCGACGGTGCCGGAGATGACGCAGTTGCGGTAGAACTGGCGGTTGGTCTGGACGTAGAGGGTGTCTTGGTACCCGTCCATGCGGCAGTTGAAGAAGGCGGACCTGTCGGACTGGACACGGAGCGCCACGGCCTGCTCGCCGATGTAGCCGGCCGTGTTCTGGAATCCCATGGACTTGCAAAGGAATCCGCTCCCGACGGCAGCTGCATTAAAATCGTTCAACTTATTCAGATCGTTTCATGTTTCCGATATGGTTTTTGTGTCGTCGTCGTTGAAAAACTCACCAAAGGTGGCGCTTTGCATCGTGGGAGTGCCGCCGCGATTGCTCTTGTGACCGGTCACGATGGTCTTCCTCGGTCCGTCACCGTACATGAACACGTTCACTTGGTCCTTGGCCACCTCGATGTACTCATCATACACCCCGGCCTTCACGTAGATCACGTACCTCCCTCGGTGCCCCTTGGGGTAAGCCGCGAGCGCCGCCTTGATCGTCTTGTACTGCCCGCTCCCATCCTTGGCCACCACCGCGTTCGGCCGGACCCTCCCGCTGTCCACCTTCGCCAGGAGCTTCCTGTCCGCAGCCGAGAACCACGAAGGATAGTCCCCACCCTGGCCCGTGCTCAGCAGCCTGCGGGAGTTGGAAGTGAGGTTCAGCTTGATGTTGAAGGACGCGAGGACTTGGGACATCTCCGCAACGATCGAGAGCGCGTTGCTCGTGAGCTGACTCGCGTTTAGGACGTTGTTTTGCAAGTCGGCCCTGAACTTCTGGTCGTCCATGTTGTCCAGGCACGACTCCTGGTACGACACGACGGCGCTGAGCCAGTTCTGTATCTCGGCAGCACGGTCCTCCATGGTGTGGAGATCGCTGTCGCCGACGGAGGAAAAGGCCGCCTGGAGCTCGCCGATGGCGGACTGATACAGGTCCTTGCAATCGTCCAGCGACATCTTGGTCTTGGCTTCCGTGGCATTGGTAGCCAGAGACTGGGAGAAGGTCAAGGAGCCCTTCATGTGGTCCTCGATGGCGAGCACGGCGGCTTTGATGAGCTCCTTGGGGTCGGTGGTGCCGTTCGGGGCGTACGAGGTCAGGCTCTTCATGCAGAGCTCCTTGTAATCAGTCGGCGCGCAGACGGAGGACACCGCCTTCATCTGCGGCGACAGCTTCTCGGCGGAGTCGCCACTGGACCCAAACTTGTGGACCCCCGCGACGACGCCGATGACGACGCCGACCACGAGGATGATCGAGATACCCGACACAACTACTTTACCTAACATTTTCGCTTTCCGGCCAGCGCCGCCTCCCTATTCCTCTTAGTCGGGACGTTCGACGGAGAACCGGAAGTTGGTCGGAGAAAGAGTTGAAAAGGGATCGCGGGAAGAGAGACGGAGGATCTCTCTCTGTTACGTGAAAATCGAGGACGTTCCGGCCATGGGAGTTATATACAGCATGGGGTTCCCCTAAAATTAGGAATTCTGCTGTTGTTCAGTCAAATGAGCTGTGGTCGAGCGGTGTTCAAGCCAGCGGCTGGAGGCGTTCCGGCCATGGATTTAGAACGAGAAGCGCTTGCAAGAAATGAGGTGTCGAGAAGGGATAAAAACCCTAAAATAGAATAAAACGGTTCTTCCATTATATCCGATTAGCAATTGTCGGGAACAAGCTCTTTTCCGTTGTTCGAATCTGTGTCGGAAATTCGTGAGATGACATCGAGCCCCCCCGATGAGACCGAAGTTATATTTAGGTCATTTTCTTCCCGGAAAAGACACAAGTTCTTTTAAAGAAATATCTGGCTCGATAAGATTGTATTTTTGCAGGCTCGAATTGAATCGAGATGATGATGTCTGATGAGCGTTAAGTCTGTTTAGATTCTGTTTGGGTCGTTATCACATCGTAATCAGCTCGGGTCGATCTCAAAGTTATATCTTAATACTTAGCACGGTGCGGAAGAACCTAACCAAAAAAAAAAAAAAAGACGAAAAAATACTATGGACTTAACGCTCGTGTTGGCTTCATGATTTTCGAGTCGATTTTTAACAATTTGACTCTTTTCAAAACTTCAAAGAAATCTATTAGAAAGTGTGACAGAAGCATCGGACTATGTCGTATAAAATCTAAATCAAGAGTGTGTTCTAGGCAAGATAATTCTCCATTTCTAGTCGTTCTTAAAAAACTGATTTTTTTTTTTTTTTTTTGGGGGTGGCGGCAATCAGTCGTTCTTAGTTTATGCCTTTTAATGTTAGATCAAAGTTGAAAATCATAAACCCTAAAGATGGACAGACGTGGAGAGAAAGAGAGAGAAGCGGAGGATGACGGCCATTGCGGTGCCAGGCACTGGCAAGGGTTTGGCAGTCCTCGTCGGGCTCCGACGGGGGGAGGGAGGGAGAGAGAGAGAGAGAGAGAGAGAGAGGCAGAGGACGACGGCCATTGCGGTTCCAGGCATTGGCAAGGGTTTGGCAATCCTCATCGGGCTCCGACGAACTAGCCGTGCCAGACTGTGCGGTGAGAGAAAGAGAGAGAGGTGGGCGTGTTGAGAACGTTCCCAACTCAGCACTATGGATTTGAAAGAGGATCTGTGTTGAATAAGCATTCACGGTGGAAAGTAGAAGATGACGGCGCTGCATAGCTTGCCGAAGGTGATGAAGGAGCGCCAATGGAGGATCAGATGACCAAGGAGATTGCATGCTCCCGAACCACGTAACATGAATGATTACTCGGCAGTTGAAAGCTTAAAAAGCTTCATACTCTCCAACATTCGGGGCAGAAAAAGCTTTCGAATCTATCTCTCCATCACAGATCGGGGCACCGCGATCTCCTGGGTGTGATTTGTGGTGGTGGCTCCTGCTCGTCCGCTCGAGCTCGGCGAGGGACGCCGCACCCTGGCCGGTGCCTGGTAGTGCTGCCCCCGTGCCTCACCACCTTCCCCTCTACCTCTCTCTCTCTCTGGTTGTGGTTATTTTTAATTCGATATTCTAGTTTTTTTATTTCATGTACAAACTTGTAGTCGAAAAAAATATCTATGATTTGTGCAAAATCTTGATCAGGTCGGTCCGGCCACGGAACTAGACTGGCCTTATCCGACCGATTCAAGACCGAATCTCCCCAGAACTGGTCTTGTATATGGATCCAATTTGGGAAAATGGAGCCCATGACCTCCAAATTGAAATAACGACACAAGACCAATAAATTAACAAAACTTCTCAAATAATAAGCTATAGAAAACAATACATAATATCATTATGTGATTTTTATAAAGTAAACCCATTTCTCATATTGCATTTGAAATCCATTTGAAATTGAATATATAACAAAGTTTGATTTCCGATACTAATTTTTTGGAACTGGAACCTATAAAATAAGATTTGAATTTTGATTTCCAAAGTTGACTCATCTTGAAACTAATTAGCCCCATATGTAAAGTCATATGACTCACGTTGTCTGGTTTCATAGTGTTGATTGGTTTTGTAAGACATTTTTAACATTAGCCACTTGCATATCATTAGTTTAGATATAGTGATAGAGGTCGTTTGTATGGGAAATTTTTTTATCGTGGAGTGTATATCATGCAAAACTATGAAAAAATTCATTTCTAAAATTTTGCATCAATAATTTTCCTTTCAAGCAGCCTATTGGATTGGATAAAACTTGTCGTTGTCATTGAAGTTAAAATTCTGCCTTTTATCTACTTATATATGTAAAACTAATCGAGTGGAAATGTTGGGATTTCAAGTTATAAACAATCTAGATTATTACTTAAAGTATAGAAGATTTCCTACTTTTAAGGAATCTCGATCATTTTTTCTTCCCCTCACATCAATAATTACTTATTTTATAAATACTAAATTCATATTCATGGTCACAAATGCGTAACTTTAATACTTCTATATAATCTCTAATTGTTCCAATTAAAATATCCATTATGTATCATTTTTAAAAAAGAAAAAAGTTTCAAATCTTGAGATATTTGCCTTTCACGGGTACCTATCTATTTTCTAAATAATTTCTCCTAAATTAAACCTGCTAAATATAACGTAATAAATTGATTTTGCTCTTCTTTTTTCGAAGACTTTTTACAATAAATATTGACCTATGTAAAATAGTGTTTGTTTTTATTCTTTTGTTTCTGGGAGTAGATTTGGAACAGAAATGCGTTAAGTAAAATTTTTGTTCTCAAGAACAAATTTCTATTTTTTTGTTTCTGAAAGTAGATTTAGAACAGAATCAAGAAATAGAAAAAAAATTTGATTCTTTATTCTCGAGAACAATTATAAAATTAAGTCAACCTATTTTTTCTTTTTCCTCTTCTTTCTTTTTGTTTTTTTCCCTCTCTCTTGTTCTTCAAGTGTTGCCGCACCACCATTGCCATCTGCTGTCACCGCCGCCGGAGGCTCGCCAGGCCAAGGCAAGGTTCGATGAGGCCTAACGAGCTCGTCGATGGCCAGGCGGGCCTTGCCTGGGCCTTCCCTGGCCACTGGTGAGGTTGAGCCTCGCCGACGACTAGGCGAGCTCGACCCAACCTCACCCAGCTGCCAGTGAGACTTGGTCGATGACGCTCCGATGAGATCGCCGACCTTTGTCCGACCGGTCATTGGTCATCCCAAGGGTGGCAACTGGCCACCTTGAAGAAGAAGAAGAAGGAGGGGAGAAAAAAAGGAAAAAAAGAAAAGAAGAAAAAAGGAAAAAAATAATAAAGTTATTTAAAAAATAATAAAAAAAGATTTGAAGTAGGAATTGAAATTTTTTATATATAGAATGCATATTTAATTTTGTATTTTAATTTATTATTTAGTATTTATATTTATACTATAGTTTATTATTTACTATTTAATAAAAATGTGATTAGTTAATATTTTTATTACTTAGTATAAATATAATTAATCAATAAATTCTATGATTTGATAGAATTTTAGAATGTGATAGAGTTCTAAATTCGAATTTTTTTGAAATTGAAAATATAATAAAATATAATATGATTTCTTCACTCATAAGAAGACAATTATATTGGTGAGTGATCCATGAGAATTCAAATTTTAAAATCTAAAATGGTAATTGAAATAGTAATAGAAATTTTATGTAATTACCAAATGTATTTATATTCTTTTTCTATTTCAAAATCAGAAATTTTGTACGGTTATTAAACGCGTTTTTTATTTATCCAGAAAATAAAATAATAAAAAATCATTTTTTATCAAAAATTATTTTCGAGAATGTCCAAAAAGTCCCCTCGCCAGTTTCGAAGACCGTAGAAATACAGTCTTCTTGTTTCGTCTCCAGCTCTAAAACCCTTCACAGCCTCCATAAATTCTCAGACTCAGACTCACACGCAGAGAGAGAGAGAGAAAAGATTGGTGAGAAGGGAAATCCGCGATATGGGAAGGAATTCGCGCTCCTTGTGGAGGACACTGATGTGGGCAGCGCGCGGAATCGATGCCCTCCGCACGAATGCTCGAGTCGGAGCGTCGTTTCCACGGCCGCCGGTCGCCAAGGCTTCGTTCTCGCTCCCTCGTTTCTGTTCGACTGGTAAAGTTCTTGGATACAGACCCACGTGCTGTTAACTGTGAATTCGAACGGCGCCATTGTAGCTAGTTTTATAGGCTCAGTTCGGTGAAGGTGATTGTCATTATGTGCATGTCGGCTGACTTCTGGAATAAGAGAGAATTTGTTGCCTTTGATTTAAAAATCGGTTTCGTCTTTTCTGTTTCTTTTTTTTTTCCCTTGGGTAAAAGACTTTGATGATCAATTGGGTCGCGGAAAAAATGAATCTTGGAACTGGGGTAGTTGTTTAATTCCGTCATCTTTGTTCTTGTTCTGCTCTGTTTGGTCGTTGGGGTCATGGAAAGGTCATGTCAGATTATCATTCTCTGGAAGAAACAGGCGGATTATAGTTTGGCCATGTATATGTTTATCGTTCGTAGCAGGTTTTCTTTCTCTATCTTTTCTCTTTTGAGTTCAATCTTTCATCTTCTTGACTATTTCAAGTGTCGAAATGCTTGCCCGACTTGCAGAAGTGCAGCCTCATTTATCACTTGATCTCATCAAGATAATGGAGCAACGGCTATCAGCTATTGAAAATAGGAGTGCTTTTCTTCAGAATCTCATTAACCAGGTAACCATGTGATCCTTATTTTTCAATGTCTTCCTTCCATTTGCAGCGGTATTAGCTTTTTAATGAACAGTGTTCCTTGTGTTTATGCAACTGCTTAATGCTGAGGATCTTGTGGGTGGTCTTTCATTGATGATTAATTCTGTTGGTTGAAGACAGCCAGAAGCATCGCCAACTGAATATTCGAGGGCTAATAAGGAGCTTCGGAAACTAAGGGACTCTATGGAGCTTATAAATGAGCTGAGGACGAAACAGAAGGTAATGTGTTACTGCTGAACTTACCGAGACATCTTCAGTTCCTCGGGTGCCTTTTCATTTTGAAGCTTCTAGAGTTTTAGATACATGATCAGCTATTACTTTACACGTGCATTATATGGTTTGCCTTTGGGAGGTCAAAAAATTAGCAATACCATGGCTATTTATTTATGCCAAACGCAATTTGTCCTCTTCCTCTCGATGCAGGAAATTGACGGACTGAAGACCATGATGGATGAAAATGTAGAAGACAGGGACATGCTTGATATGGTAACTGAGGAATTGGACGAGGCTGTAAAAGAGGAGAAAAGATTGCAGCAGTTGCTTCTGCAGTCATTACTTCCCAGAGATGATGCCGATGAGAGGGGTTGCATTTTAGAGGTGAGAGCAGGTAACAGTTGTATACTTTATGGTGTTTCAATGCAGACTCAATGAATTTTTGTAGGGATCAACTTCAAACGTTGCTCATTTAAATGTTTAAGCAGGAACTGGAGGTGAAGAGGCTTCCTTGTTTGCAATGGACATATTTAAGATGTAAGTTCAAAAGTTCAAAAGAAAAATTTTGGAGTTTATAATTATGTGAAGTTCTAGATGGTCAAGAACTCATCTTTTGAAGAACTTGAATTTGGACAGGTATGAGAGGTACTCACAAAAGAAAGGATGGAAATTTGAAGTAGTAGATATAACGGAATCTGATCTGAGAGGATACAAGGTATCGCTTCCATAATTGGTTCTAGACACATGATTTCCCATCTTCAGAGGTTGCACTAGATGACTCATATATGAGATGCACCACTTACATATTGATGCGGTTATAATTGTATATGTCATATGCCAGGAAGCTAGTGCAGCAATTTCTGGAAATGGTGTTTATGGGAAACTCAAATTTGAGAGTGGAGTACACAGAGTCCAGGTATTACTTTTTTGTTTCTCAACTAACTTCACGGGCGTGTGCATGCACATGCACTGAGAGAGAGAGAGAGAGAGAGAGAGAGAGAGAGAGAGAGAGTTTCATTCTGTCATATGGGGTTAAAGGCTTAAGGACATATTTCTTGTGGCAGCGAGTTCCTGTTACTGAGAAGTCAGGACGTGTCCACACCAGTGCAGTGTCTGTTGCAATCCTCCCTCAAGCAAATGAGGTCAAGTTACTTTCATTTTGGCAATGAAGGTTTTGTTACTAGGATTGGTTTCCCTTCTTTTCTATTTGGTAGTTTTGGGATTTGAAAGAAGTTACTTTATTGCAGTTAATACTTATACAGTCGGCAATCCATGTTGCACTTGGCACTTAAACAATCCATATTTCTTTCTAGCTTCTGTCTTCTTATGCATCAATTTCCTTGACCTACAGCTAAGTAGGTAGGAGTTTTCTTTTTTTGTTTTTCCATTGTTGTGATGAGTGTTCGGTTCTGCAGGTAGATGTGCAACTGAGGAATGAAGACTTGAGAATCGATACTTATAGATCTGGTGGTTCTGGAGGCCAGCATGCAAATACCACCAACAGTGCTGTTAGAATAACTCATATTCCATCTGGCATGGTTGTGGCCATCCAAGATGAACGATCCCAACACATGGTAAAGGATTCTGACATACTGTAAACTCTGCTGAACTTGTTTGTGGAAAACTTTAACACAAATCTTGTCCCTTTGTTCCTCCATCCAGAAATTATGGCACTTTCTTCAACTTGAATTTATTTTCAATCTCTGAAATTTCCAGTTTCTTTCTTTCTGCTGCTTTTGTAGCCTAAGGAAGCAATGCTCTTGATGAATCTTTAATGTATATTAATTCTGGCCAATAAACATGTGCTTGCTTCTAGATCACCTCATTAGGAAGTTGAAGCTAGTTTGATTGAGCCATCTAGTCATGCCACTTAGTTTAGTCCCTCCTCTGTCCAATTTTTTGACAGAACAAAGCCAAAGCACTTAAGGTTCTGTGTGCTCGACTTTACGAAATGGAGAGATCCAGAATGCACTTGGATCGGAGCAAGCTTCGATCAGAGCAGGTATGCAGCAACCAGATTATGGACATTAATTTATTATTGATGCTTGGTTTTTCTTTTCCTTTGCAATGTGATTAAAGATTTATAACCTCAAACAGATTGGAAGTGGGGATAGATCTGAGAGAATTCGTACTTACAACTTTCCCCAAGGACGAGTAACGGATCATCGCGTTGGCATCACGCATCATGCAATAGATGACATGTTACAGGGAGAAATATTGGACGCCTTTATTGACGCGCTTCTTTTGCAGCAGGAAATGGACGCAATTGCATCTTTCAGTTCAACTGATCCTTAGCAGGGATTCTCTTGTTTGGAATTCTTCTTTTTTAAGACTTATGTGCTATATCTGAACGTATACCCATTTCAATTTGTTTTCTGTTTTTGGCCTTTTCTAACCCCTGTATCTACTATCTGCAAGGGCATTTATCATGTTATATTTAGCATCTGAGTCAATTGTATTCTTACATTTTTTAGATAAGAAAATTGATTCTTTCATGACTGGGTTGAATGATATCTATTTGCTGTGAAGACTTTCTACTATTGAACAGATTCTTTTGGCGCATAATAGGAAATGGATTTGTCTTTTTTTTTTTTTTAATTGGCTAGATAGCAAAGGCAACTTGAGTTATCGTCTAAATTGTTTGAGGCATATCGGACCATCATCTTTCCTTGGAGGGAATCAGAGCAGGCTTCAGCCGTGTATTTCTGATAGACATTACTTTCTCTGTTTTAGAGAGAGAATAAGCTGTATAAGAATTGTCTCAAAAAGTTTGCATAACCAGATTAATTGTTAATCACTTTATCCAGAAATGCTGGTTTCTTGATTCTTCACAAAAAAAACAGATCGACAAAGTGGCTACTTCCCGGCATCTGCTCGGGCATGAGCCTTATGAACCTTGTTGAGGATGCCTAGTCCTTACAAGCTTCCCAGTATGGAAACTCCATATCTTAATGTATACAGCCAAGGCTTTTACTTTGTACACTTGGTCTTGCGTTCTGCTGCATGCACCTAAAAGAATGATAAAACTCGGAGCAATAGAAGACATACATGCCCCCAAATCCTGATAGGAACTAAGAATCAAGTTGACGTGAGAAGAACATCGAAATCGCTGAGAGTCCACTCAGCCATTTCGTCCTCGTTGCTGACAAAAATCTCCGTGCCAACATCAACAGATGTCCAAATTCTTCTAGCAGGACTGGTAGCTGGATCCTGCAATTCAAGGATACATCATATGTTATAAACTTCATCATTCTACCGTCAAATGAAATACTTAGACAAGCTTTGTGGTCACGTTGCATGCATCCTCCTATCAAGGGTGAATATAATGAACTTCTTTTTCTTTGTCGGCCCGTCAGATAATACTACTAACCTGATAGAAGTAGAGTCGGCTCGATAGGCCACCGACATTGAGCTCCCAAGTTTGTCCATCTCCGATCCAACCATCACCCTGTTTGGTCGGATACCCGTATTCGGCCCATGCAGGGTGAGGCAGCAACTGAACAAGCTCTTGTGCCTGGGGATTGCTATAAGGATCGCATGTGCTCGTGGGACTCTCCAAAAACTTAGCATTCCCGGGCGCACAGTAATAGTGATAAGCCGAGTAAGGAAAATAATCGGTGTCATTCTTGTGAATCTTTCTGTTATCGGGCGTGATGTGGTACGGTGGGCAATTGCCTAAACTCGTAGGGGCTGCACCAGGAACGAGTTTCCGGGTTGATGATCATCTCACTGTACCTTGTGACATCGGTGAGCACGTCCCCGTCGCACGGTTTGCCGTTGTTCTTCCAGCAGCTGCCAATGTCTATGAGGTAGAACTGGCTCTTGGGGCCTCCACCTCTTTTGATGTCCAATGTCATTCTAACTTTGAAATTTGGAGACTCTGGAAGCTGGAGAAAGTAACTCCATTATTTTATTGTTAGTGTGTATAATTACCATACCAATATAAGGAAATAAGCTGATTTTTTATTCTACAGAGCAGAGCAAAACCTAATCATCAACTGCTTCTGTGTCTTTAGAGTCTACATTCATCGATAGGGGAGGACTTTATGGACAAATAAAAATGATAGTAACCTTTTCAAAACGGAAAGGATAGAGAGGAATGTTAGTTGAACGATGCTACACCAATCCAATATACAACCAACTCAGCGACTTTAAAAGATCATTTGAAAACTGATGCCTCTTTTAGCATAATTGCTGATGCTTTGTCTGTTCAGTTGTTCTATTAAATTATGAATCTATTGATCTTCATACCTGATTTATTAGAAGCACTGAATTCCTCAGCATCACTAGGTTTCTCTTTCCTAAAAGGAAGGTCACTCAACCCCTGAATTACAACCGCCTCCACAACTATGACAGAATATTTGCTAAAATGAATCAGAGGAAAATGTAAGTTCAAATCTCCGGAGGTCAGAAAAGACTTACAGTTTTGAGCATCCCTCTGGTGTTGTAATGGTACCCACCAGAGAACCCTTTGGCTGCATCAGCTCTGAGATACAGCATCAGCCATGGATACTTCTTTGATGTCTTGAGCTTGTGATGGAATACCCAACTCCCTGCACCGATCTTTTTCTCCCAAACCACTTCATAGAAAGAGATATCATCTATACCATCCGTGACGTCCGCACCCAATTCATAAGTCCCATTGAAACCTCCTCTCATAGTACTGTTTCCTAGAATCTGAGTCTGCTGATGATTCAGAATGGGCTGGTTCATACATCCGATTCCAAAGCATGGAAATTTGCCTGGACTAAAGGGAGGCGCTTTTCTACCATTTTCAGGACATAAGCCAGATGTTGTGTCAAAGTTGCCATTTTTTAGCATGATCATCCAAAAGTGCCATGGTTTCGGGGTGTCGTCAACTTCGCAGAGGGAACCCAGATAAAGCTCCTTATGTGCAGCATAGAGGTCTGTATTGTTTAGGACGTCTGTGCTTAAACCAGGGAAAGCACTGCCTATTCCTAATCTGTTATCAACTTCTGTGACCTTGTGTCTCAGAGTTACATCTGCATCCACAATGATGAGGAGTTAAATTTAACCGGGTTAGAGTGAAGCAATGAGTAACTGACAAAAGAGGTCCGTTAGAAGTAAAAAAATGAAAAGTAAAGAGAGCAAAAAGTTTGGTCATTGTTGTATTGTTTATTCTTTCTGTTAAATGATTAGCTGGTTGGCTAAAGATCTATCAGCTTAAGATGCACTGGACGTTGGCTTGTGAAATCAGTAACCTCAAGTATTCTGAAGTTGGTGAGAATACAAGTTGCTTGTCCACAAGGATAGCAAGAAAAAGGAAACTTCCCTTCAATAGTGGTGTTTATCAACATTTATCAAACAAAGCTACCGAATGGTTCTGCAAACTGGAAGGAAAAGATTAAAAGAAGCAAAATTATTCTGATTTCGCAGATGACAAACCATTTGTCATGGATTAACCTTGCTCCAGCATTTGCAAACAAAATGCATCAGCACATGAAACATTTTAAACCAAAACTCCCTAAAGAAACGCGTAAGTGGGATAGAGAAAGGGACTCACTTTTGTGGAATCTTGCACTTCTCCTGTGTCTGTGTCTGCCTAAGAGGTCAAAACAATCAGCTGCTCTTGGACTGCCCATACCAGGAGCTTCAACGCCAACTTCATTGCAGAAATTCCAAGCTTCGAAGGCGACCCTGAGACCATCTCTTGTCATTCCAGGATCACCAACTGCAGATTCATATTGAGCCACAGTTGCGATAGGACCAAGAAGCATGATCATGCTTCCGATGAAGAGCGTGATGTTCCAACTCGAGTGCCTCTTCATGGCTAAAAAAGTTACCACAGGTCTTTGGTTTTGATAGAAGTGAGCAGAGAAGAGGATGATGCTTATGTATATGTAGCTGGAGTTGAATATGGATTTGGGCGACATGGGTCACTTACTTATATGAGTGCATGTTGTCCTCTCTTTCCCACGTATTGTCTCATCAACTTATTACAATTGAATATACTGCAGGTTTTGAGTTTTGTTATTACTTTATTTTGAGTAGTGTCAACTGTCCCCCTGCTACATTCCATTGCGATCAGGCTACTTGTTAACTGCTTGATTCGGATGACGGTTCGGCATCTCTCTGACTTTTGTCAAGTTGAAACAGTTGAACCCCGCAGCTCATTGGACTAAGTTTTCTCATACTCGATTCAATCAAACCCGATATCGTCTCCAGGCCTTTTGATAATTTAGTGAAGTCGAGTCTACTAGTGCGCAAATGAGTTCATGGACTAGTCCAATCGAACTCAGGCTCCACAAATTTAAGTACAGATCTTCAGGAACGAGTCAGTCAAGTTCAAATAGTAGACGGTGTCAATTCGAATCTATGCAAATTTACATTAATTCTTCTAAGAAAAGAAAAGAAATGCCCATTTCATTTTCTTCCTCTCTGCATCATGTTCTAAAGAGATGGTTTTGACTTGTCGTGCCAGAAGTCACAACACAATCACGAAAAGAGTAGGTCGTTTCTTGGTGAAATTATTGGCCCTCCAAAATCAAAATATTAGTTCCATTGTGGGGTCTTAGTCACAGGGCCTAAATAACAAAACGGATTCCACACATTTCTGTATTTGTTGATATGTCCATTTCATTAGTCCTAAAAATCGTTGAGCTAGGCTTATCGAGTTGACTAAATCAACTCGATCTAAACTAACTCTCCTGCATTTGGCTCAGTGCATCACAGAGGGATGGAGCAGATCCTTGTCTTGTACTCTTATCATAGTTCCTCTTCGTTTCTTGTGGTCTATCTCATTTTGGTTGAGAATTTCTGGATCATGTATATGACCGTGAAATCTTTTACGTTTGGTACATGTTTCAGTAGAATAATATGCAAAATCATAAGACCCATTTGTCCATGGTCGAAGTAAGCGAATTGATTTGGTTAATTCCCTTCCAATCACATCACACATGAATCTTCTCAATATGGATACCATGACACCAATACTAATAGTTAAATACATTGTTAAGACATTGTGTATTGGGAAAGATATGTAAGTGGATCGAACTTTGGATCATGGTCAGGGCAGAGATGATGGATTAGGTATTGAGAAGTACAAACAGAAGATAACAAAACTCACGATATAATGAAGTTGACAACACCACCCTTTTTTCCCTCTATCCTCATCAGATATGAGATGGAAGAAACCAGATGAGGATTAGAAGGCTGCATATATGGGGCAGAGATATTGAGCCACAAATGTTCAAAAAGCTGCATTCGGAGATCAAGAAACGCATCGGTTCCAGCACAAGGTGATCCACTCAAGGCCAGGCGATAAGGAAATAATTTCTCATGTCTTCTCTGGTCTCGATGTGGATGCGCAACTGGCAAGCTGTCCGATACACGAAACCTGGGCTAGAACTTACCATTCGATCATGTAGGCTATTAATTTAATGTTGATCTCTTCAATGCAACATATTGCATGCTTAGCAAAAACAAGAGGCACAAGTAAATATTTTAATTACTTTTGGGGGCACCCGTCTTTTTTATTTGGTGTCATGGATGTATTTGGTGCGTCGGTGGGGTTGTTTGTCAGGAGTTGTTTTGTGTAGAGATTAGTGCTATGATATCTGCCAAACTTCTTTTTCCGGATTTGCTGGATTTTCAGCTTCCCTGCTTGCATGCAAAAACAAGGAGTCAAAAGGTAACAGGGACAAAATGGTTTCCATTTGCAGCAGACAGTGAAGCAGGTTCTACGGAGAGTCGCTAACTTACCAAACACTGTTTGTGGGACCGGGAATTTTCATTAAGTGATGATCCTTCGAAGTTCCACTAATGATGAGACAAAAGAAATTACTCAAGCAGACAATTCAGCAACAGCTCTAATGAATTTATTAATACCGTTTGCCCATGTGCTCTGCAACTCCAGTTGTTCTGGACCCTTTGGATTCATTTAGGTCAGGTTGAAAAAAAAACAATCCTTCTTCAGTCTTCCAGTGATTAGTTCTCCTTAAGGCCATTGCTTTCTATTATTTTCGAGTGGCAACAAGAAGTTGCTGCAGCTGCATCATTCACCGCACATTCCTTAAACATTTCACAGCATGGCAATCCTATGGCAGAATGAGTCTCCCGCTAAATGTTATACCTCAGCAAACCGGATGTTTCCTTGGTGCTTCAGTACAACTCATTGAAAACATCCGATGTGACTTTCATAGCAACCATCAGATAAAAGGAAATTAAAAGGACGCTATCAACTGAAGCATCAAGTCTCATCCAAAAATATTGTCCCATTTCAATGTCATTTACATGCAAAGAGAATTAGCGCAGACAGATATAACACTTCCTTGGATTATGATCCTTGATCTGTAGCAATAGTTGAGGGAAAAGATGCTCTCCTTTTCATTTTTTGATCATTGTCTTCAACCTACCGTCACATATGTACACTTAATGCATATGTACAGCTTTTGGCACAAGAATAACATGCACCGTGAAGGCGGTCAGATTTGCAGGACCTAGTAATCTTGCCAAAGACAACGTTCGGGTCATCTTTTGCATATTCATCCCTTGCCTATCTTGCAAAATGGAGCAAGCATTGCGCTGCTCTTTGTGGTCGAATGAAATCTTCCCCTGTTTTTTGTCATCACAGGTGATTGTCCAAGAGATTCAGAAGAGTTATTTTTCCAGAGTTGTTTCGATCAAGCTTGCTGAACTGATCACATATCTGTAATATGTCTGTCTCACTGATCTTCTCCATTTCTTTCAGCTTGTATAAAACATACTCCGATTTACTGCACAAGACAGCAGATTGTTTTTAACATTACTTGCTGCTGCCATTCTAGGACAAGAAACGTTCGATCTGATTACACTGCTTTGGCCAAAAGCCAAATGTTGATTAAACAGCATAGCAACTTCTGAAGTATAGTTAATAACTTCTTTGCAAATCAGGAAATCTATACATTGAAAGGACAGACTTATTGAGATAAGCCTTCCACCTACAAAAGAGGTAAAATACCTCTCTTGATTTTGATTTTCAGCAAGGATATGTGCAGTGAACAGAAAAGGCTGTATATGCATATGTACAATGAGAGAACAGTTCATAAAGAATCTTTCGAACGGTAATGCACCATACTGTTTGAAATCATGCATCCACCTCTTCACAACTAACAAGGCAAATCATCCCAGTCCCAGTTTATGCCCTTTTGATGGAGAGCAATGCCTTTGAATTCTGAAGTGTGGTATTAAAATTCCATTTCCAATTGCAGTAAGTCGAATGGGTATATTTTTATGTTAATTTGAATAGATAGTGAACAACTAACAAGACCTCAAGTAATTAATTCATAAAATCAGAACACTTTCTAGCCAACTTTATGGGAGACTCAGCACTGGACAACACTTCAGAAAGCGCTCGCAGAGCAAAAGCTATTTGCCACATAAAGCCCTCACGTTCATCATTGTCTCATTAAGAAACAAATACGTTGGATGGCTGATTTTTAGATCTCAAAATACGAAATGCTTCTTTCTAATTTGTCTTGACATACTGTAATCCAACTCATCTGGTGCAGCAATGCAGCTATCGCATTTAGTTTAATTTAGAAACTAATCAAACCAGTCAACACTCAAACACCTAATTACTTGTAACTAACATAAGGAGCTGGAATCATGCATCCTACCTGATGAAGCCGTTGTTGTTTAAATTGGCCGCCAAAAAATCCTCCACGGTGACGTCCCTATGCAACACCAGCTTCGAAATCCTCCGGTGCCTCTTATCGATCCTCGCCTCGGCCAGATAAAGAAACGCCCTCGCGACCACCAGCGTCGAGACGAGCAGCCAAACCGCGGCGAAGAGCCGCCCGGGCAAAGTCTTGAAGGCCCTGTCCCCGTACCCGACGGTCGTGACGGACATAACCGCCAAGTAAACCGAGTCCAGCCAATCCAAACCCTCCACGAAGCAGAGCACCAACGCCCCCATCCCAATGCACAGAACCACCACCCCGAGCGCCAAGCCCACCTTCAGCCTGATCCTCATCCTCCCCTTCTCGACATCGACGATGTAATTCACGGCGCCGGAGCCTCCGCCCTCGCCGCCCAATCTCGCGGTGGTCAGGATCATGTTCTCTTGCAGATCCAGCACGAAATTCACGACCCCGCTGAGCAAGATCCCTATGAAACCGAAACCCACCAACACGAACACGCAAGCGAAGGCCTTGGTCCCGGGGGTGAGGGGGGCGATGTCCCCATAACCGATGGTGCACATGGTGACGATGCAGAAGTACAGAGCATCCACGACCGGGTGCGTCTCGACGCCGGAGAACCGGTCCCGGTTGAACGCGTAGATGCCGACCCCGAGCAGGAGGTAGACGCAGAGGAAGAACAGGGCCTGCCGGACGACGGATCCGGACGATCCAGACCCGGGCCTCGGGTTCGGGTCGCGGGTCGCGGGTCCCCCCCGCCTAGTGAGGTCGCTCACCACGGACATCGCCGGGGCCGTCCTGCACCGCTGGAGGCCGCGTCTGGTCCCGTCGTGGGACCAGGCGGTCCGCTCCGGCGGGGGCCCGGCGAGGGAGTCGAGAAAAGGGCGGCGGCGGTCGTCGTCGTCGTCCTCCATGCGCGCGGCGAGGGATGCCCGGGTGCTGTCGCTTCGTTCTTGAAGCGACCATGGTGGGCCAGTGGAGGGAGGCTTGTGGGAGAAGCGGTGTCGGAGGTGGGCCCCGCGGGAGGAGGTTTGGTGGACTTTGGAGCTTTTCGTCAATGGAGGGTGGTGGCTTTGGTTTCTCCTCCTCCTCCTCCGGTGGCATCCACGCAGGCTCGATGCTGTCTTATCCGTCGGCCATTCTTGGCCCGTTCAGACCTCCTGGTACGTAAGAATATGCCGTCCATCAATGAGATAAATCCGAACGTCCCGTGTGACATCACCGGAATTAATATCGAAAATTTTAATAATATTATAATTTTAATTCTTTTTACATGTTCGGACACACATCAACTTTTGTCTGATACGTTTTGACACGCGTGTCCGAAATACGATAGAGTGCGGAGGCGAGGGCGAGGGAGCAGAGACGAGGCCGCGAGCAATGGCGAGTCCGCAACGGCGAGAGACAACTAGAGAAAGAGCATAGGCGAGGGCTGCCACTCTGTGATGCTGTGATGGATCGACGATGAGGTTGTAGCTGCAAGGGAGGAAGGGCTGGAGGTGAGGCGGTGAACGATTGTGATGAGGATTGAGAGCAAGCAGAGATCAAGAGGAAGAGGGTCGTGTGGCGAGAGGGGGTTGGGGTGGCCCCCGAGGGGATTTTTTATTTAATCAAAAAATAATTAGATGAAATTAAAAAATAATTTCAAAAAATAAAATACTGAATGTTGAATGATTAGTGTAAATTCATTGTAGGTTCTTTTTTTTTTAAATAATTAATTAATTATTTATAAATTTGAATCAAATTAATTAAAAAAATATTTATTTAATATATAACGTGTTAAACGTGTTTGGAATTTTCTATTTTTGAGAAATGACGTGTCGACGTGTCGTGTCGTGTCGTGCGCGTGTGTCGTATCGCGCGTGTCGTCTTACTTAGCTCACTACGACCCTCGCTGGCCATCGCCCACGGCCACAAAGCCCTCCCCGATCACTACGAGGGTCCACTATCAATTTAGCCAGACGGAATTCAATGGAGGAAAAAAGTAAAAGAGAAAGGAGAAGTAACAAGAAAGAAGGAAAAACACAAAATTAATAAAAAAAATATTGAAAAACAAGTATTATCTGCACTGCTTTCTAGTCTGAAAATCAAGTATTATCTGATTTCATTAACAAGTGCACCAGATCCACTCAATTTTTCCCCTCCCGGCGAAAGTCTGACTTTTCATTGTGCTTCATTGCTTCTGTAAGTTCATTCAAACTCTGTTTGAAAAAAGAATGGAAGTTTCGCAGTCAGATGAAGGAAGCACGTTCAACGGAAATGAGTTCAAAACTTCTTTGAATTGACGGCATTCAACACATGAAAGGAAAGCTTCTCCAAGGTGCCTGAACAGAAAGGCTTAGCAAAGCGCGAACGCCGAAACATAACAGAAGTTGGATTAAATTTGATGTTTCAAAGTTCTGTCCCAGGGGCTTTTGAGAGACTATTACAAAACAAAGCTGGATCTACGGTCATTGCCCTGGTTTTTATGGGCTGGAGGCGTGGGCATGAGGGTTACAGTGGTTCTATCCTCCCACTGGACAAGTCTATAGAGAACGCCATGTGTTGTTTTGATGAAATGACATTTCCTTTCAAGGATCTTGGAAACTTATGTCTTTCTCCACTTGCGAAAGTAAGCTATCAAACAATAAAATAGACATGACCAAAAATTAAATCGAACACTAGATTTATATAGTCCGATCAGGGTGACTTGTGTCCACCGGGGAGTAATTTTTCATGGTCAAGGTCCTACAAATCTTTGGACTCCACCATGAAAATATCATAGCCAACTGCCCTGCAACATGGAACAACTTCTGATGTGATCACAACTTCATCATACAAGTAAATTTCATATTTAAAGATTGAGTTTTGAACTTAAAATGTATCGGGCTTATCTAGACAACTCAATTTGAGTCAGATTCATTCAACGGGCTTAAACTCGAGAAATATTTTAACATCTCTATCTAACACTGGTGACATCTCTATTGCTATGCAGACCAGATAAACTAACACCACATGAGGATTAATTGTTCAATGTTATGCAAATTACTCAAACGCAAAACAATTCCACGTGGTGTTGATCAATCTGGTGAATTATTGAATAACTCACCATTCATTGAATTGTTCAATTGTTCAATGCTATGCAAATTACTCAAACGCAGAACAATTCCATGTGGTGCTGATCAATCTGGTGACCCCTGCCAAGCTGAAGAACTAGGTCAACCTATGGTTGAGGACAGTGTCGTAAGGCGTGTAAACCTAGCTGTGGGCTTTTAACCCACCCTCACTCACTCCAGGTGCGAGAAGCTACTATACCTGCCTACTCGGTAGTAGCCATAACCGAAGTTCTAACATGGTGTCTACCTTCACCACCGTGAGGCCCCCTAATTCCCTGTCTATCTTTGTCTTCCCGACAGAGAGGGAATAGGAGGACAGCGCAGCAACTTCGTCTTGTAGGGCCCGGGAAGAATTTGCACTCTTTGTTCGAGGAATTTTCGGAGGTGAGCCCTAAATACTTATCCATGTAAATATTAAGTTTTGGGGTCATATGTCGGAATTATTAAAGTGATGTTATAAAGCCATAAGATTCCAACAGATTTTACAAAGTCGATTTGGATTTATGATATAGTCAGAGCGAATTTTTAAAATTTCATGGAAGTTGCTAGCTAGTTCTCAATTATTATTTTTGGCGATGGTTTTTGCTCGCCATTGGCCATCTTTTAAGTTGGTGAAGTTTGGGATCTTTTAATACTTTGAAAGAATTAAAAGAGCCTTTTTTTGGCAGTAAGATCACTTGAAACAAAGTTTGGTGGAAAGAGTTGCGGTGCAATTAACTTCGAATTACAACCTGCACATAGTGGACTACAATAAGTGTCTGCTATAAGCTAGTTTTTCTTTGGCTCATAGGAGTTATTTTGTTGCCGATTAAGTTTAGTTTAATTGAGCTGTAATGAATATACATTTTTACTTGATTTTTGATATCATGCCTTACTTAGTTGATAGGATTTCAAGTTCATCAGCTTAAGTGATTGTCGTTGTTTGATTATAGGCATTCCCAAGTGAGTGATGCTTATCTCTTCTTTGAATATTAAATTCATGTCTTGAAAATGATGGAGATAAAATAAATTATGAGTTATGAAATGACGTTTTAGTTGTGTGATTCGATAGATATTAGTCAATGCAATTAACAATTGATGTTGGTTTTGATGTTGTTAATTAAATCAATACGTAAAAACCTTTATTGAAAAAACATAATTTATTTTTTATATTGCACTTATATTATTTACCCAACTCATGATAATGAGTTTTTGATATTATTTCATAAATATGCATAATGAATACTCAATTTAATTAGAAAAAATATGTATTACTCTTTGAGTTGTGGTTGTTCATACTATTCATCTTATATCTTTTGTAAAAATATAATGAAAAATCATGGTTGGCAAGAGAGAGTTCTATGATTGTGACTTGAAAACGACAGATCAATTTCGGTTACGATGCATAATAATGCTTCACCTTCAAGTGTTTGTGGGAGTCGTTGAATTTTGCAGTTCTTAATGGGAGCTATTGCTGTTTCAAAAAGCTATCCTTTTTAGCTGCCTGTCACTGCTGCGTGAATCTGTTTCAGTACAATTTTTCTTTCTTTCCACTTATTTCTGTTTTGTCTCTTTGTTGTAGAAAGGAAATGGCATCTTGACTTTTGTTCATATTAGTCTGCCAATGTTGATTATGGTGTTGAACTATGGGGATCTCGATGGTGGTTGATCAGATCAGACCTTTTGCGATTGGCTGGCTCAATCTGGGATTATAAAACGTGTGTAAGTTTAGAGAGTTTATAATGCTAGACTTATAAAAATGGTTTACGAGATTAATTTAATAAGTGCCGTGTTAGACTATGATTGATCTTTTAGACAATTCAACACGTTAATAATAAACTAGAAATATTATTTGTTTTTCAAGGAAAAGATACTTATTTATAAATGTGGTGGCCAATGTCACGTCCCTCTCAGCGGGCTTATAATAGAGTGGTCGTTAAGTTTACAATTCTCAAAGCATTCGACGACGTAAGGGATGATTTCTAAGCTACTACCTGTATTGAAAGCTACTCTTTTGAGCTCTCTGGTGAGTACACCTATCTCACAGGATTTTTTTTTTTATTACCTTTTTTTTTTTTTTTGTTTTGTCTCTATGTTGTGGAAAGAACATGGCATCTTGGGTTCGGTTTATTTCCGTTAGGTGATGTTGATTATGGTGTTAAACTATGTTGGTGTTGATGAGGGTCGATCAGATCAGGCCCTTTGTGATTGGCCATTGGGGATATTGTTGGGATTACATGACATATGTAAGACTAGAGAGTTACGAGTCTCGATACGTCTCTTGAAGTAGCATTTCTTGAATTTCGAGTTTGGTTACAGGCTTTTATATGGGTAAAGGAAGAGTTTTGGTTTAAGGAGGAAGATAAAGAAACCACTCTGAATTAGTTGGTGATGTGAGTAAGTGTTCCTCTATTAGCTTCTGGATAAAAGAAGTTACCATTATTATCTTCCTCATTTTCGTCAACCTTTGTTTAATTCGTTCCTTGTGGCCTGGTTCATGGTTGACATTTTTGCATAAGCAGAAGTAGATCAGAGGTTCGTCTGCTTAGCAAGTTTGGCGTCTCCAGCATTCTTTAATCCTTCTTTACTTGGACATGGCTGCGTTACTAAAAGATCCTCGTTTTTTATTGTTGACTGACTATACCATTCAAGTTGACATGCATTTGAACTATAGTCTAGTGGAGTTCGTGTAATTTGGGCCATCTGGTATATGAGTTTGGTGTCTTGGTAGCCGGATCTCCTCTGGCAGTTTGATTCAGATACATGCCTTTTGTATATCTTTTCATGCATTTGAACGTTCTGCTTTATTGGCTTGTCTTGTAAAGTACAGATTCTTGTCGTTGACTTTGTCTTGAAGATGCAATTCTGGACATACTCATTGAACTAGTTGACAAGCAATACAAGGTGATCTTCTATTTGGTATGATGTCGGCGGAGAGCAGCCTGGACATGGATATAGAAATGCCTGTGCCTACTGATACGATAAGTCATGCAGAGGCGAAGGACAGAGCTAAAAAGAGCAAAGAAGATGAGAAAACTAATACAGTCCCATTCCACAAGCTGTTCTTGTTCGCAGATTTCACCGACATGGTCTTGATGCTCGTTGGTACAATGGGTGCTGTTGGCAATGGCATAGGTATGCCCCTAATGACGGTACTTTTCGGGCAACTGATTGATTCATTCGGAACTAACCAGCACAACAAAGATGTGGTGCATCGTGTTTCCAAGGTAACAACTTTGAAACATAATGCTCATTTTCTGAGGCTAGACGCTAAAGTTCTAGTCATCAGAGTACTTCACATGACTCAATTATTAATAAAAGCATGAAAAATAGGCGGTGCATATTTATTTCAGGTACTGTCACTCATAAGGAACAGGTCTTTCCCCCTTACTGATATGTTACAATCATAATCTGTAAATTCAGATATCTCTGAAGTTTATCTACCTGGCAGCATTTACTGGTGTGACGGCATTTCTTCGTAAGTATATCCCTCACCCAAACGAAAGATTCGGGAGTTTCGCTGAAAAACGGAAATGATCCATGGAATTGCCTGTTTTGTCAGAGGTTACTTTCTGGATGGTCACGGGAGAGAGACAGGCTGCTCGGATAAGGGGATTGTATCTGCGGGCGATACTGAGACAGGACATTGCCTTTTTTGATAAGGAAACAAACAAAGGAGAGGTTGTGGGAAGAATGTCTGGTGATACCGTTCTTATACAAGATGCCATGGGTGAGAAGGTAACGTTTCAGCTTGAAAGCCAGACACTAATGGAGAAGGAAGCCCATAAAATTTTCCTGCTACCCAGGAAGTGATGGTGTTTTATTTTATTACATCTCTTTGATTTCTGCAGGTTGGAAAATTTATACAGCTCATGTCAACGTTCTTCGGAGGATTCGTTATCGCATTTAGTAAGGGGTGGCTACTTACTTTGGTCATGTTATCGTCCATTCCTCCCATCGTGCTTTCTGGTGGCTTCATGTCCCTGATCATAGGCAAGATGGCATCACGGGGACAAAGCGCTTATGCGAAAGCGGCAAATGTTGTTGAACAAACAATTGGGTCAATTAGAACTGTACGTCAATACAATACAAAAAACCTTTTGATTTACAATTTTGACTCTGGGATGATGGCTGTCGCTTGGTGCAATTAGGTAGCATCATTTACAGGGGAAAAGCTGGCGATAGCAAACTACAATGAGTTCCTTGAGGATGTATGCAAGTCGGGAATTCATGCAGGCATGGCCACTGGATTAGGTCTTGGTGCAGCCATGTCGATTCTCTTCTTCAGTTACGCATTGGCAATATGGTTTGGAGGAAAGATGATTCTGGAAAAAGGATATACCGGGGGCGAAGTAGTTAATGTCATCATGGCTGTCTTAGCTGGTTCGATGTTAGTTGCACTTTCGACTTCATTCAACTTTCCATGAGGATACATGTTATTTCTTTGGAAGGAAATTCTAATTATTGATTATTTTGCAAACTATGCAAGCGATAGGATTTTTACATCCAGGAGGGAGTACTCAATTAAATAGAGCTTTATAGTGTCTATGCTGCAGCAGACTCATAATAAATGAATTGATTTGGCTTACTTCTCAGGTCCTTAGGACAGGCTTCTCCATGCTTGAGTGCATTTGCCACTGGTCAAGCCACAGCATTTAAGATGATTGAGACCATCAACAGGAAGCCTGAGATTGATTCTTGTGACACCCGCGGCAAGACGTTGGATGGAATTTGTGGAGACATAACACTTAAGGATGTTTACTTCAGCTACCCGGCCAGACCTGATGAGCTGATATTCAACAGATTCTCCCTTCACATACCAAGCGGGATGACTGCAGCCTTGGTTGGACAAAGTGGAAGTGGAAAGTCCACCGTGATCAGTCTGATAGAGAGGTTCTATGATCCACAAGCAGGTGAAGTGCTCATAGACGGCGTAAATCTGAAGAAGTTTCAGCTGAAATGGATACGGAGTAAGATCGGCCTTGTGAGCCAGGAACCCGTGTTATTTGCATTGAGCATCAAGGATAATATTTTGTATGGAAAAGAGAACGCAACCATCGAAGAGATAAGAGCTGCCACTGAACTAGCCAATGCTGCTAAATTCATTGACAAATTGCCGAAGGTCTCGAAATGTTTAGGTTGATCATTTTACCTCTAAGCTTAGCGAGATTAATCAATTTATGAGTCTAAATTTTTTTGCATCTTTGCATCAAGGGACTGGACACAATGGTCGGTGAACACGGTACTCAGCTCTCTGGAGGACAGAAGCAAAGAGTCGCCATTGCAAGAGCAATTCTAAAAGATCCTAGGATTTTGCTTTTAGATGAGGCCACGAGCGCACTCGATGCAGAATCAGAGAAGATAGTACAAGAGGCTTTGGACAGGATAATGGCTAATCGAACCACCATCATTGTAGCACACCGTTTGAGCACCGTCAGGAACGCTGATATGATTGCTGTCATTCATCAAGGAAAGATAGTGGAGAGAGGTACTAAAGCATGAATTTTTAGCCATAACATTTTGCAAATAAAAGCCAAACCTACCTAGTTGATCTGATGTGAATATCCTGTTTAAAGCTCAAATTACTGTGGAGCAGCTAATATTTTTGCAAATTTAATCAGGTACACACTTGGAACTGCTAGAAGATCCCGATGGAGCATATGGTCAGCTAATACGCCTCCAGCAAGTAAGCATGGAGCAACGCCAAGAAACAAATTACCAAAACAAACAAGAAAATCTCCTTGACAGTAGTCAATCGAGTCAAAGAATGTCCTTGAGGTCCATAAGTCGGGGATCATCAGCTGTGGGAAATAGTAGCGGCCAGTTCAGTCTGCCCACAGGATTAGATGTCCCCGATGGTGCACCCGCAAATCCAGAGTTCTCTTCCTTAGAGAAAACAGAAACAGCTGCAGAAGTTTCTATCCATCGGCTCGCATATCTTAATAAGCCAGAAGTTCCTATGCTACTAATAGGATCTATATTTGCAATCATTGCTGGTGGGATATTCCCCATTTTTGGCGTACTATTGTCTAATGTGATCAAGACATTTTATGAAGCGCCTCATAAACTAAGGAAAGATTCAAAGTTTTGGGCGTTGATGTTCATGACTCTTGGCCTGTTATCATTAGTAGCATATCCAGTGAGGACGTACTTCTTCTCGATAGCAGGTTGCAGATTAATCCAGCGGATAAGATCAGTGTGCTTTGAGAAGGTGGTGCACATGGAGGTGGGTTGGTTCGATGAGCCAGAGCACTCCAGCGGCGTCATTGGTGCAAGACTATCAGCAGATGCAGCAACAGTGCGGGCCCTAGTTGGGGATTCATTATCCCAGCTCGTTCAAAACAGCGCGTCTGCAGTTGCTGGTTTAGTCATTGCTTTTGCAGCTAGCTGGCAATTGGCGCTCATCGTCCTTGTGTTGCTCCCTCTGATATTTGTTAATGGATATGTCCAGGTAAAATTCATGAAAGGGTTCAGCGCAGATGCCAAGGTACACATTCCATATTCGCCATTTATGGTCCTACAAAATTAATGCCTGTCTAGTCATTGTCCACGTGAGTGTTCACGAAGCCAACAACTGAAAACTGTCCTAATTATTGGGTGAATTGAATTGCTTTTAAGATATTAACGATGTTAATCAAAGTCCCTCTGTTCACAGATGATGTACAAGGAAGCCAGTCAAGTGGCTGCCGATGCAGTTGGAAGCATCAGGACAGTTGCTTCTTTTTGTTCTGAAGAAAAGATCATGGAACTGTATGCTAAGAAATGCGAAGGGCCAGTGAAGGAAGGAATTAGGCAAGGGTTGATTAGCGGAGTTGGGTTTGGCCTATCGTGTTTCTCACTTTTTGTGGTCTACGGAACCTGCTTCTACGCTGGAGCTCGACTTGTCCAGGATGGCAAGACAACATTTTCAGAAGTTTTCCGCGTAAGTTTTGTCTTTTCTGGTCTTGTCAGTTTCTCTGGAACACTAACGAGTTCACTGCGCTGGAGATGACATATTTAATTTCTATACATCAATTTATGGTTTACCTAATTCGTGCTTTGCAGGTGTTTCTTGCCCTGACGAATGCGGCCTTTGCAATTACTCACTCAAGCTCCCTCACTCAGGACTCCACCAAAGCCAGAAGCGCAACTGCCTCAATTTTTGAAATAATTGACAGAGAATCAAAATTAGACCCGAGTAATGAGTCTGGAGAAACACTAGAAAATGTTAAGGGAGAAATAGAGCTTTGTCACATCAGCTTCAAGTATCCTTCTCGACCGGATGTTCAAATTTTCAAAGATCTTAGCTTGACTATACATTCTGGCAAAGTAAAGCTTTTTGATAACCCTTCCAATTTTTCTTTCAAAGATCTTTTTCTATTCTTCTCTGAGTTCAGCCGATTACGATGTGCTAAACAAATGCTGAATATGCACATATGGACTGTGATTTTTGCTTTTTCAGACTGTTGCTTTAGTAGGAGAGAGCGGGAGTGGGAAATCGACTGTAATAGCTCTGTTGCAACGGTTTTATGACCCCGATTCTGGTCACATTACCCTTGATGGGATCGAAATTCAGAAGCTGCAGTTAAAGTGGTTTAGGCAGCAGATGGGCCTTGTGAGCCAAGAACCAGTTCTGTTTAATGACACGATCCGTGCCAATATAGCCTATGGAAAGGATGGACAGGCAACGGAAGCGGAGATATTGGCTGCATCAGAGTTGGCAAATGCCCATAAGTTTATCAGTAGTTTGCAACAGGCAAGTTTATCTCGTCCTCAATATAAGATAGACATACGCAGATTAAGCGAGCGTAAACTAAGCAAGTTTCCTGAGAATGTTAGTTACCGATATCACAATGACTATGCAGGGTTATGACACATTAGTAGGTGAGCGTGGAGTGCAGTTATCTGGTGGGCAGAAGCAGCGGGTGGCCATTGCACGTGCCATAGTGAAGGATCCGAAGATGCTCCTTCTAGACGAGGCTACTAGTGCATTGGATGCTGAAGCTGAAAGAGTGGTTCAAGATGCATTAGACAAAGTCATGGCCAATAGAACTACAGTTATAGTAGCGCACAGATTATCAACAATAAAAAACGCAGACCTGATTGCAGTGGTAAAAAATGGAGTAATCATCGAGAAAGGAAAGCACGACTCACTAATTAATATCAAAGACGGCTTCTACGCATCCTTGGTTTCTCTTCACATAAGCGCAGCATCATCCTAATTGTGTTTTGTGCAAGCTATTTTGGTGATGTCCTACTTTCCCATGTAACAGGAGATGCCACTATAAAAAGATGCATATTCGTTATGGCATAGTTTTGCTATATGTCCCATCTAAGGGGAAAAGTATTGTAAGAATATGTTCAGCAACATCAAAACTGCAATGAATATATTTGTTTAAGTTTAGCAATTAAGAGGAGTGGATTTAAGTTTCCTGAAGTTACATGTGGTGGGTGAAGGCTTCAATTTGATGGTTTGTCATGGGCATCTTTAGCTTTCAAGGCTGAAGGAACGAACAAAAGATTTATCCAAGAATAGGACTGAAGGAGGGAGGAAAGTAAATATTACTATCTTTTGTTTGTCAAAATAGGATTGCAAAAAGTTTCGCAGAATGTGATTTATATTATCTAGCTGATGAGATACGCAAAGATCACATTAAGGAGGTCTTATAAGTTACAGAGACATTTCCACGCCTTTTCGTTGATGCTTTCGAGTGAAAAGAAAATAAAGAAGGCCAAAGTTATGCTGGCTGAGTTTCTTAAGGAAGAGAACAACTTTTTGTACTGAACTTTACTAATCTATCTTATTCTTAATAACGCCTCAACAAAACCAGCACATACATGGTTCGGTGTGTGGTTGCTTCTACAGATTGCATTTAAATGATGATATAATGCTGTTGGAAGAAACGACTCAAGATTACAGGGATTTGTAGATTATTTTAATTGTTCTCTATTTTGTTTAAAGCTTAGTTAGAGTTGTTACTTGCAATGCATGTAATATTCATATTGTTATCTTATATTTTGGAGGTTGTAAACATATTTTACATAAAACAGGGCGCTCTCAGATTAAGAGCAAGTTGGCTATTTATTTCAAAGCCTCTCTTCATCATTCATGGTATGAGAGCCTCCATTTCTCTGGAATCTATCTGCAATGACAAGCTCAATCTCCAATAAGTATCTTTATTTATCGACCCTGAACGTTGCAAACTTTGTGACATTTAAGCCAACCACTCAAATTTTGGACTTCGGAAGACCCAAATTATGGGCTCATTGAAACCCGGGACATGCTGGGATTTAGCACGGGAGATTATCCTACACCGGTTTATGAAATTGAAGTCCCAATTGCCAATCCGGAGTACACATGGAAACGGTCTAATTGTCTCCTGCATGGATGGATCACGGGAACATTGTCTAAAGGTGTTCTTGGCATGGTTGTCGGGCTTGAAACTGCCGCTGAGGTACGGAATACCATAATCAACTCCTTTGCAAGTATCTCAAGAACGTGAATATTACCAAATCAACAACCTCAATATGCACAAGAAAGGCACTTACATTACGAATGAGTATAGCAGCATTTCAAGGGGATTTGCGACGATCTTGCTGCTATTGAGAAGCGCACAAGTGACAGCACCTCATGATCAGATTTTAGAATTTCTGAAGAATGATACATTAGTATCAGTCAATAATAGGAATACAGAGGAAGCATTTTTAGTGGTTGCCAAATGGCCAAGTCTTGTCGTTTGCCTTTTATCTTGGCTAAGGAATTTAGCAATGAGCCTTTTGCTAAATTCGCTAATATCTCTGGGGATCATCTCCAGTGCTTTCTAATCAGAAATTCAAGGGGTGAATTACCAAAAAAGTCCTAAACCTATTGTAATTGTGCCAATTCAATCATAAACTTTTTTTTTTGCCAATTTAGTCATAAACCTTTTACAATTGTGCCAATTCAGTCCATCCAGCCAAAATTGGCTGGTTGGCGTTGACGTGGATGCCGGTTGGGGATAGCTGGCCGGCGAACGCTAATGTAGCAATTTTCTAATATTTTTTAATATTTTTTTTTTGAATTTTTGAATTTTTCTTTTTGATTTTTTTTTCCCCACCTTCTTCTTCCTCTGGTCGGCAAGGTCAGCCTCGCCGGCCACTGGCGAGGCTCGCCCCCGCTGGCCATTGGCAAAGGCGAGCCTCGCCCAGCGATGGCGGCCTTGCTGGCCACTAGGGAGGACCGTTGCTAGATCTTGAGGGTGTCCCTAGAGAGGGTGCGGACGGCAAACGAATTCAAAGGGGATGGCAGGGCCTTGGCCCCGGTCGCCGAGGACCAGAAGCGCGAGAGGTCGCCAGATTTGGCGACAACGGCCTCGCCATTGTTGGCCGAAGCTCGCCTTTGCCGGTGGTCGGCGGGGCGAGCCTTGCCAGTGGTCGGCGAGGCTGACCTCGTCGGCCGGCCAAAGGAAGAAGCAAGTGGGGAAAAAAAAAAGAAATAAAAAATTCAAAAAAAAATTAAAAAATTCGAAAAAAAATTAAAAAATTGCCACATCAGCGTTCGCCGGGCAGTTGTCCTCGACCGGCGTCCACGTCAGCACCGGCCGGATGGACTGAATTGGCACAATTGTAAAAGGTTTAGGAATAAATTGGCCAAAAAAAAAAAAAGTTTAGGACTGAATTTGCGCAATTGCAATAAGTTTAGAACATTTTTTGTAATTCTCCCAAAATTCAAGTATTATCTAATCTCATTGACCGAGCGCACTAGATCCACTTGGGTTAGTCTGACTTTTATAGCATGCTTCGATTAATTCATTCAAAAGTCAATTTAAAAAAACAACGAAAGTTTCTCCGTCAGATGAAGGAAAGCCAAGGAACGAGTTTAATAATCATTTTAGAGATGTCGTTCAACACGTGAAAGCTTGTCCAAAAACGCACGAACAGAATGGCTTAGCGGAGTGCAAACATTGAATTATTACATAACTTGGATCCTGGCCTCAGGTTCGGGTCACAGGTCGCGGCACCCCCAGGGCTCATGAGGTCGCTCACCACGGCCATCGCCGGGGCCGTCTTGCACTGCTGGAGGCCGCACCTGGTCTCGTTGCGGGACCGTGCAAACGGGCGCGAGAGGTCGTGGTCCTCGGCGGTTCGCGCCGGCAGGGGCCTAGCAAGGGAGTCGAGAAAAGGGCGGCAGCGGTCGTTGTCATCCTCCATGCGCTCGACGAAATATGCCTGGGTCCTATCGCGCAGGCTCGATGCTATCTTATCCATCGGCCATTCTTGGCCTGTTCAAACCACCCGGTACAGAAGAATATGCTGCGCATCACTTATGTGGATGCGGCTGTCTTAAATCACAATTAACATTCACAAATTTTAATAATATTTAAATATTTTTCTTTTCTTTTCTTTTTTTTTGTATTTTTTTACAACTTTAGTCGGGCCCTCGCTACGACCCTCACTAGCCATGGCCCACGGCCATGAAGCCCTCCCTGGTCACGGCAAGGGTCCACTATTAATGTGGCCAAGTTGGTCAACTGAGGGAAAAAGAAAAAGAAAAAGAAAAAAATAGAAAAAAAGGGGGAAAAACACAAAATTAATAAAAAGATTTCAAAAAAATATTGAAATATTATTAAAAATAATTCACGTCAACATTGGCCATACCACATAAGATAGATGGTCGGCATCACATTAATGATTTCCGACCAAATTTAGTCGGATGAACTTAATTCGCAAAATGTGCAAAAATTTATGATATAATTGGCAAAACTAAAAAGTTTAAGATTGAATTGGCAAAGTACGATAAGTTTAGACAAATCTCCCATAAATAATCAAAAGGTGGACTCACCAACTTTTCAAAGGATCTAAAAAAATTTATCAAAAGGGATAAAAAGACTTACCATTAAGATTTTCATTGTCACACCCCGATTCACAAGAAGAAGGGGCATGACACGGCCGTCCTTTTACCAAAGGACGCAGCCTCAACGTAACCAAGATTCAACCCGATATCAACATATATACATCCACATATATATACATGACGAAAAGGGTATTTGGTTACAATATCGAGTATCTCTACAATCCACCAAAAATAAAACATACACCTACTACAAAGACTAACTTATAAACTTATCAACTATGCACAAGTCATACCCAAAAATTTCCACCAAAAAGTCCTTCCCGAACGAACGCTCACGCCTATTCGCGACTCGCTGAAGAACCTGAAAAACAAGTAGATGAGAGGAGTGAGCTACCACGGCTCAGTGAGTAACACATTTCTTCTAAGCGGATCGAGAAATCACTATGCACATTTTAAAACACAAACATAACTCACTTTATCATAATACCAAATCATAACTCAAATACTGAAAGTACCAATGGTCGAGTCCATCAGTCAATCTCGTAAAACATGCATCAATGGTCTATTCCATTGATTAATCTCATCAAATCACATCGATGGTCCATTCCATCGACCAAACTCAAATCACACGTCAATGGTCCACTCCATTGACCAATTCATGCTCAAATGTCTAACCATGGTCACGTGTAACGCCCGTGACAAGACGACCAAGATTCCCCCTTGGCAAGGTCTCCACCTATTATTAGCCGGTGGCTCGGCCCACAAGGATATCCTAGACTAAGTATGCGCATACCCACACCCCTCGGGGTCCATAGAGACATTGAGCATCAACCACCAATCACAATATCCAAGAATCCAACATCGAAAGGAAGTCATGTCACAACTCAAAATTTGATAAATAAATATCAAAGCATTCTTCGATTCTTTCATAAAGAATTTCACAAAATATTTTCAAACAACCATTCCGATCGAAATCGAAATATAACTCCTTTCAAATAACAAAAATGGCAGTAATAGCTCGATCCTGTTTTATGCAACAAGATATGCTTTTTTTTTTTTTTTATCAACTCATGGATTATATAATCCACCACGTTTCTCAAAATATGAATTTAAAATACAAAGAAGAAATAGTGTCACTCACCTGGGAAAAGTCAAAAATCAATTACGACGCTTACTCGGACCGCGCACTCGGATCCCTAACAATTAACGGAAAAACAATATCAAAAGGCCGAGTAAAAAGGGATATTCTTACAACGACTCGCCTATACTAGGCCTATTAGTCGATAAAACGACACCTATGCACCACGAAAGCTCACAATTTAGCGGAAACCCATCATTTTCAGCTAGGCGCGGTCCATGCGCCAACTTCGTCACGCCATAACTCCCTCCACAAATTTCCGTTTCAAGCCATCTTACAGTCTTTAGAAAGCTCTTTTAACGTACAACAAAAACCCCAAATCAGCCACCCCAAAACAGTACCAAAAACAACAAAAAAACAAGCTCGAAGATACTATTCGCTATAGTACCAGAATGCGTCCCCAACTTCAAAATTCCGTTCCGGACAAACCGCAAGCTCAAATCACGATCCGTAAGATGCTATAGCTTCACAACGTCCCAAAGTACCATTTCTATAAAAATATACAGCTCAACGACTCAAAAATCGGGCTTCGCCACACAAATATCCAAGAAATCCGAATTTCGAGCCCTAATTGCGGCGATTGCTTAAAGTAGGTGATTAAAAGCTTCGATTCCTTACCGGCGTTGCAAAACACACTTGAGTCGGCTTGATGAAGCGTCCGGACCATGAGCGCGCCGAAATTTTTCCCTTTTTCCCTTTTTCCTTTCTCTTCTTTCTCTCTTCTCCCCCGTTTCGCGTTTTCCCTTGTTTTTTTCATTTCGCCCGTGCTCTTCTCTCTCTCTCACTCTCTCTCTCTTTTTAAAACCTAGCTGAAGCTTCCTCCACTTTCCGTCAGCTTCCTTTTTTGACTTTTCAACCCTTTCTTTTCCTTTTATTTTATTTTCTTTTCTTGTTTTAAAGCCCATATATTACATTCTCCCCTCCTTAAAAAGAATTTCGTCCTCGAAATTTACAGGTACGTCAATCATGAAACAAGTGAGGGTATTTGCGCCTTGCTCCTTCCTCGAGTTCCCAAGTGGCCTCTCTCTCCGTGTGATTTTTCCATTGGATCTTCACATAAGGAATAGTGCGTCGTCGTAACACCTGATCCTTTTTGTCGATAATACGAATGGGCTGCTCTTCGTATGATAAGTTTTCTCTCAAAATCAACGGTGTAAAATCCAGAACGTGATTAGGACTTGGCACATATTTCCGTAATAAGGACACATGAAACACATTATGGACTCCAGATAATGGTGGTAGAGCCAGTTTATAAGCAACTTCACCAATCTTCTCTAATATCAAAAATGGTCCCACGTACCTTGGGCTTAATTTACCACGCTTGCCAAATCTCATGACGCCTTTCATAGGAGAAACCTTCAAGAATACATAGTCTCCTACATTAAATTCTACTTTGCGCCTCTTAAGGTCCGCATAACTTTTTTGACGGCTTTGTGCTGTTTTCAAACGCTCTCGAATGAGTCTGATTTTCTCTTTTGATTGTTGTATGAATTCAGGGCCGGTTAATCTTTTCTCACCAACATCGTCCCAGCAAATAGGAGTCCTACACTTACGCCCATACAAAGCTTCAAAAGGAGCCATCTTAATGCTGGAATGATAACTGTTATTATAAGAAAACTCTACCAAGTGTAAATGTTCATCCCACGAACCACCAAAATCAATAACACAAGATCGTAGCATATCCTCTAACGTCTGAATAGTTCTCTCTGACTAACCATCCGTCTGTGGGTGAAAAGCTATGCTAAAGTTGAGTTGAGTACCTAACGCCCCTTGTAAACTCTTCCAAAAGTTGGACACAAACCTGGGATCTCTATCGGAAACAATACTCATTGGAACTCCATGAAGTCTCACTATCTCATTAACGTATCGCTTTGCCATGTCTTCAAATGAAAGACCGAATCGATAAGACAAAAAGTGTTTAGATTTAGTCAATCGATCAACAATCACCCATATGGCATTCTTACCACTAGGCGTCCTCGGTAAGCCGACGATGAAATCCATGGTAATATGCTCCCACTTCCATTTAGGTACTTCAAGTGGGTGCGGTTGGCCACCTGGTTTCGATGCTCAATTTTCACTTGCTGGCAAATTAGACATTGGTCGACAAACTTCACAATATCTTTCTTCATATTAATCCACCAAAAATTTCCTCTCAAATCTATGTACATCTTGGTGCTCCCTGGATGAATCGAGAATCTAGTGCTATGAGCTTCTTGTAATATCTCCTTTTTCAATTTTGAATCATCGGGAACACATAATCGACCACGAAACATCAATGACCCATCTACGTGGATACTAAAGTCATCTTGTTTCCCAGCTTCTACACCTTCTCTGATCTTTTCCAATTGAGGATCTTCATTTTGTTTAGCCTTGATTCTGTCAATCAAGGTCGGTTGTACTCGAAGATTAGTTAATCGAGCACCAAGCCGATGGATCAAAACCTCTAGGTCTAGCTTTCTCATATCCTCAAGAATAAGCTTTTGAGAAGTAAGCAATGCTGCCATATTTCCGAGGATTTGCGACTCAAGGCATCGGCTACCACGTTAGCTTTACCTGGATGGTAATTGATGGATAAGTCATAATCCTTCGAAGTTCTAACCATCTCCTCTCGCCTCATGTTAAGTTCTTTCGAGTAAAAATATATTTCAAACTCTTGTGATCGGTAAAGACTTCACATTTTTCACCATACAAGTAGTGCCGCCATATTTTCAAGGCAAACACAACCGCCGCCAACTCTAGATCATGAGTGGGATAGTTCTTCTCATGAGTTTTCAACTGTCTGGAGGCATAAGCCACAACTTTACCATCCTGCATAAGAACACATCCCAAACCTTCCTTAGATGCATCACAGAAAATTGTAAAACCACATGTTCCTAAAGGCAAGGTTAATATAGGAGCCGACACCAACCGCCTCTTCAACTCTTGGAAACTCTGCTCACACTGATCTGACCATATAAATTTAACTCCCTTCTGAGTTAGGCGAGTAAGTGGACCAGCAATTTTGGAAAACCCTTCTATAAATCGCCCGTAATAACTCCGCTAACCCAAGAAAACTCCTTACCTCCGTGACATTGGTAGGGCGATTCCATTGAACGACTGCTTCAACTTTCTTTAGATCAACTGAGATACCATCGTTTGACATTACATGACCCAAGAATTCTATATGATCAAGCCAGAAGGCACACTTACTAAATTTAGCATACAACTTATTTTCACGCAAAGTTTGTAAAACAACTCTCAAATGATGTTCATGTTCTCCCAAACTCCTCGAATACACCAAAATATCATCGATGAATACCACGATAAATCTGTCAAGAAATTGCCTGAATACCCTATTCATCAAATCCATGAAAGCCGCAGGTGCATTTGTTAACCCAAAAGGCATGACAAGAAATTCATAATGCCCATACCTTATTCTGAAAGCGGTCTTTGGCACATCGTCAACTTTTATCTTCAACTGATGATACCCAGAACGAAGGTCGATCTTAGAAAATACTTGAGCCCCTTGAAGTTGATCAAATAAATCATCAATACGAGGTAAATGATATTTATTTTTTATCGTCACCTTGTTAAGTTCTCGGTAATCTATGCTAAGTCGCATACTACCGTCTTTCTTCTTCACAAATAGAACACGAGCTCCCCAAGGCAATACACTAGGCCTGATAAAACCCTTATCCAAATGCTCTTGCAATTGTGTTTTCAATTCACTCAATTCAGAAGGTGCCATCCGATATGGGGTCTTAGAGATAGGTGTCGTACCAGCATTAAATCGATACAAAACTCTATCTCTCTATCAGGAGGCAAGCTAGGTAAATCTTCAGGAAATACATCAAGAAATTCTCTGACAACATGAACATTTTCTAGCTTTACCGGCTCCTTACTTGTGTCTTTTACATAAGCCAAATAACCGCAACAACCCTTTCTCAAAAGCTTTCTTGCTTGCATAGCTGAAATCAACCTTGGAAAAGTGCCTTTATAACTTCCCAAAAAGAAAACTCGGTTGATTTGGAGGTCGAAAAATAATTTTCTTTGAATAACAATCAACAGTGGCATGATATTTTGATAACCAATCCATCCCTAGAATAACATCGAAATCCCGTATATCTAACTCCACCAAATCCACAGGCAACAATACATCATTAATTCGCAACAAACAATTCTTGAAAACACGGTCAGCAATCAAGAAATCACTAGTGGGAGTATCAATACACAATTCGTATTTTATAAGCTCAGGCAATACATCAAGTTTCTTTGCAAAGTCAATGGAAGTAAAGGAATGCGTGGCACCGGGATCAAACAATGCATAAGCGGGTTGCGAGGCAATAGAAATATTACCCGCAACAACCGTATTAGAAGCCGCCGCATCCTCTCCTGTCATCGTAAAAACTTTCCCAGTCATCCTTTGCCTTTGCTGGCCTTCTTGTGGCTTATCAACTAGAGGGGCAATCTTTCTCATAGAACAAGTATAGGCTCGATGTCCAGGTTGCCCACATACAAAACATACTCTACTATCTCCAGGGGCATTCTTCTGTGTTGGACACTCACGTGCCATATGTCCCATTTTTCCACATGTGAAACATGCTCCTCTCTTGTGGTAACAAGGACCGCTATGTCGTCTCCCACAAGTAGTACAAGAGCCTGGATTATTATGAATTCTGGGCTTTCCTGGCTGGTTAAAAGCTTTCCTCTTTCCGCTGCCACCGGCGCCGCTATCCTGATAGTCAGTGGATCTTAACTTCTTACGTTGAGGTACACCTTGCACGTCACGCTCCAAAATCTTTTGTTCCACTCGATCGCTCGTTCCAAAGACGTCTTTATAAGATGTCGGTGCTAGAGGTGTGAGTGCGTAAACCAATTTCATATCGGAGTCCCCTCCGAAAGTGATCAGCCTTATCTTGCTCATTAGACACATATTGGTCAGCAAATCTACTCATCGATTAAAACGGGCTGCATACTCCAAAACCGTGGAGTCACCTTGAGATATGTGTATAAAATCACTCTTCATTTTTGTCTCGAAATGACACTCGGGAAGAATTGGGCATTGAAAGCCTGCTTAAAGTCCTCCCAAGCTATAGCACCACCCCTATCTCCAAGAGTTGGCCTCATTCCCTCCCACCAATGCTCTGCCTCGCCTTCTAAGTATCGAGAAGCAAAGCTAACCTTCTTGTCTTCAGGAACACCTTCAGCTTAAAGATCCAAGATCCCTTCAATCTTTCTAGTCCACTGCTCAGCTGCAAGAGGATCAGCTTTTCCATCATAAGTTGGTGGTTTCGCCTCTCTGAATTGGGCAAAGGTGTATGAGCCAGTAGCTCCATCTCCACTTAATTTCTTTGCTTGACGATACCAATGAATCATGGCACTCGAAGTCGGTCGGGGAAACGATCGTTGGTTAACTTCCTTGACTTCATGTGAGTCCGGACTTCCATCATGCCGATCCTCGCGTCTCCTCCTCAAAGACACACCTCGAGAAGCTTGAGGTGTGTCTCTAGCATCAGAGGTGACAGCTTGCTTGCCTTTACTATTTCTACGAAACGAAGCAAGTGTCTCCGAGTCACGCATGACCACCTGAATCCAAGAATGGAGCTACGACTTAGTATCAAAAAGGCTAACGCGTTAAAAAAATCTATCACACAATCTCACATCGTCCCACATCTGCCCAAACAAATCAAAACCTAAGCTCCGATACCAACAAATGTCACACCCCGATTCACAAGAAGAAGGGGCATGACACGGCCGTCCTTTTACCAAAGGACGCAGCCTCAACGTAACCAAAATTCAACCCGATATCAACATATATACATCCATATATATATACATGACGAAAAGGGTATTTGGTTACAATATCAGAGTATCTCTACAATCCACCAAAAATAAAACATACACCTACTACAAAGACTAACTTATAAACTTATCAACTATGCACAAGTCATACCCAAAAATTTCCACCAAAAAGTCCTCCCCGAACGAACGCTCACACCTATTCGCGGCTCGCTGAAGAACCTGAAAAACAAGTAGATGAGAGGAGTGAGCTACCACGGCTTAGTGAGTAACACATTTTTTCTAAGCGGATCGAGAAATCACTATGCACATTTTAAAACACAAACATAACTCACTTTATCATAATACCAAATCATAACTCAAATACCTAAAGTACCAATGGTCGAGTCCATCACCAATCTCGTAAAACATGCATCAATGGTCTATTCCATTGATTAATCTCATCAAATCACATCGATGGTCCATTCCATCGACCAAACTCAAATCACACGTCAATGGTCCACTCCATTGACCAATTCATGCTCAAATGTCTAACCATGGTCACGTGTAACGCCTGTGACAAGACGACCAAGATTCCCCCCTTGGCAAGGTCTCCACCTATTATAGCCGGTGACTCGGCCCACAAGGATATCCTAGACTAAGTATGCGCATACCCACACCCCTCAGGGTCCATAGAGACATTGAGCATCAACCACCAATCACAATATCCAAAGAATCCAACATTAGAAAGGAAGTCATGTCACAACTCAAAATTTGATAAATAAATATCAAAGCATTCTTTCATAAAGATTCTTTCATAAAGAATTTCACAAACTATTTTCAAACAACCATTCCAATCGAAATCGAAATATAACTCCTTTCAAACAACAAAAATAGCAATAATAGCTCGATCCTGTTTTATGCAACAAGATATGCTTTTTTTTTTTTTTATCAACTCATGGATTATATAATCCACCATGTTTCTCAAAATATGAATTTAAAATACAAAGAAGAAATAGTGTCACTCACATGGGAAAAGTCAAAAATCAATTACGACGCTTACTCGGACCGCGCACTCGGATCCCTAACAATTAACGGAAAAACAATATCAAAAGGCCGAGTAAAAAGGGATATTCTTACAAGGACTCGCCTATACTAGGCCTATTAGTCGATAAAACGACACCTATGCACCACGAAAGCTCACAATTTAGCGGAAACCCATCATTTTCAGCTAGGCGCGGTCCATGCGCCAACTTCGTCACGCCATAACTCCCTCCACAAATTTCCGTTTCAAGCCATCTTACAGTCTTTAGAAAGCTCTTTTAACGTACAACAACAACCCTAAATCAGCCACCCCAAAACAGTACCGAAAACAACAAAAAAACAAGCTCGAAGATACTATTCGCTATAGTACCAGAATGCGTCCCCAACTTCAAAATTCCGTTCCGGACAAACCGCAAGCTCAAATCACGATCCGTAAGATGCTATAGCTTCACAACGTCCCAAAGTACCATTTCTATAAAAATATACAGCTCAACGACTCAAAAATCGAGGCTTCGCCACACAAATATCCAAGAAATCCGAATTTCGAGCCCTAATTGCGGCGATTGCTTAAAGTAGGTGATTAAAAGCTTCGATTCCTTACGGCGTTGCAAAACACACTTGAGTCGGCTTGATGAAGCGTCCGGACCATGAGCGCGCCAAAATTTTTCCCTTTTTCCCTTTTTCCTTTCTCTTCTTTCTCTCTTCTCCCCTGTTTCGCGTTTTCCCCTGTTTTTTTCGTTTCTGCCCGTGCTCTTCTCTCTCTCTCTCTCTCTCTCTCACTCTCTCTCTCTTTTTAAAATCCAGCTGAAGCTTCCTCCACTTTCCGTCAGCTTCCTTTTTTGACTTTTCAACCCTTTCTTTTCCTTTTATTTTATTTTCTTTTCTTGTTTTAAAGCCCATATATTATATTCATACATGTAAGCTAGTACAAAAATGTGACTAAAGACACTAACGCGAACATATGACACGTCAACAAGACAAGACGATGTTGATCTTTTGATTTTTTCAATAAAAAACTCATATGCTTCAATCGGAAAGAGAAAAAAATAAATATTAGCAGCTAAAATTGAATGAGTTGGGGTTAGTGAACCGAGTTTTTTTTGCACCAAAACAAAACAAGTATTCTAAATCTACAATTTCAAGTGAATTCATCAGTTTGCATGATGGAAAATTTAATGCATCTCTAAAGTAAGAGTCCATGCATCTCTAAAGTAAGAGTCCATTTATGCTAACAAAGCCCTTAGCAGGATTCTATCATAGCTTTAGAAAGGAAAACTCCATTTCTCTCGAAGCTATCTACCTACAGTGGCAAGCTCAACCGCCAATAAGTAACCCTCATCCATCGACCTTGAATGTTGCCAACGTTGTGACATTTAAGCAAAGCCACTCGAATTTTTGCTTTCTTTGATCCAAATTATGGGTCTCATCGAAGGCCAGGATATGCTGGGATTTGTTGCTGGAGATTATCCTGCACCAGTTCTGAAATCGACGTCCCATACACAGAAGAGCAGAACGCATGGAGATGGTCTGATCGTCTCCTGCATAAATGGATCACTGGAACATCATCTGTAGGCCTTCTCGGCATGGTTGTTGGGCTTGAGACTGCCACTGAGGTGGGGAATACCTGGATACCTTCATCCCACATGGCTGCTAGCGCTGGGAAGCTTCAAAGTGTTGGTATTTGCGGAAGCGTGTGTTTGATGTATGTGCAAGTGTGTTTTGTGTGTGAACTATCAAGAGAGCAAAAGAACTAAGAACAATGTGGGTAAGAAAATAATTGAGCAAAGTAATAATAGAGAGTGGCAGCAAGGGAGCACAAGGGAATAAAAAAGGCTTTATTGTAGTACAAAAGGAAGGGGAGGAGCTTACCTTTTTGGTCTGCCCCTCAAAATGGATGACCACAAGCCTATTTATAGGCCTACATCACTGACTTCTTCATGCAAAAATCTCTACTCAAGTCAGAGATTTTCTTGTCCTTAGTCAGCTCTATTAATGAGCTTGTAAACCAACTTTCAAGGGGAAATATCTCTGCAAATTGCAGAGATAATAATGTGGCCTACTCTACATAAATCTAGTGTACTCTAGAGATTTCCTTTGCTACCAAAGTCAAGATTTTTCTTATAGTAGTGTCTAGTTGATGCTAGAAATTGGATCAAGAATTTAACACTCCTCCTTGATTCAATTTCGTGTTACTCCAAGCATATCCCATAATATCTCGAACTTGGCTGGCGATAGTGCTTTAGTGAAGATGTCCGCTACTTGATCCTCGGTCTTGTAATATTTCAGCTAAATTTCTCTGTTATTTTGCACCTCTCGAATGAAGTGATATTTGATGTCGATATGTTTGGTTATTCCATGGAATACTGGATTCTTTGATATAGCGAATGCGAACTCATTGTCGCAAAGTCATTTACCAAAAAAATAAAAAATAAAAAAAACTCATTGTCGCAAAGTCTTAGGGTCTGTTCTGTCTATGCTTCTCCAATGTCTTCTAGAATTCTTCTAAGCAGCTGCGATGTATTCAGCTTCTGCAGTAGACTATGCCACTGAGTCTTGTTTTTTGGATCCCCATAAAAATATTGCAGAACCCAGTGTAAATGCATAGCCAATAATACTTCTCTTGTCATCAGCTGAGCCTGCCCAATCGCTATCAATGTAGCCAATGAGATTGGCATTTGCATTTGGCCAATACCAAATGCCATAATCTATAGTTCCTCGTAAATATCTAAGAATGCTCTTGGTAGCTCCAAAGTGAATTTGACTCAAACTTTGCATGAATCATGATAGTAGACTCGTTGCATACATAATACCCGGTCGTGTAGTAGTGAGATATAGCAGACTGCCAATCAGACTTCTATAGAGGGAGGCGTCGGTTTTTTCTGCTCCATCATCCTTCAACAGTTTCTCATTTGTTTGAGTGGAGTTGAAACTGCTTTGCAATAGTTCATCTTGAATTTCTTTAGGAGGTTCGTGGTAAAATTCTTTTGCGAGATAAAAACTCCTTCATTTTGGTTGATCTTGATGCCAAGGAAATAATGCATCAAACCCAAGTCCGTCATCTCGAATGTCATCATCATTTCTTCTTTGAATTCTTGGATCATTGTCTCATTGTTTCCTGTATAGATGAGATCATCCACATACAAAGAGACAATGAGAGTGTCAGACTTACCTTGAGCTTTGATGTAGAGCATTGGCTCGCTCATACTCCTCCTGAATCCTTGCTTGATGAAGTATTTATCGATTCTACTATACCACACTCGTGGTGCTTGCTTCAACCCATAGAGGGCTTTTTTGATAGTTTGAGAACTTTTTCTTCTTGGCCTTTTACAGTAAAGCCTTGTGGTTGTTCCACATATATTTCTTCTTGAAGATATCCATTTAAGAATGTCAACTTCACATCTAGTTGATGGATGTTCCATTCTTTTTGTGCTGCCAGGGCTATGAGTGCTCGAATAGTATCAAGTCGAGCAACGGGAGCGAAAGTTTCAGTATAGTCAATACCTGGTTGTTGCAAGTAGCCTTTCGCCATAAGCCTTGCTTTGTACTTTTGGATTGATCCATCTGCGTTAAGCTTTGTCTTGTAGACCCACTTGACACCAATGATCTCTTTGTCTTTGGTTGATCGACAAGCTCCCAAGTTTCATTTTTCTCGATCATCTTGATCTCTTCCTTCATGGCTTTTATCCAAACTTCTTCTTTGGATGTCTGTTCATAATTTTCTGGTTCTAAAGCAGTAAAGTTGCATGTGTCATAAATTCTTCTAAGGGTTTTTACTCTTAGTATAGGTGATTCTGACGTAGATTCTTCTTGCATCACTCTTGGAGTGGTTGGTGGGGTTATGTTGTGAGTGGTGGAATCCGGCACTTCTCCTTCTTTTTGTGACGTTGATTCCTCTTGAACAGGTGATATGTCTAGTAAGGTGACATACTTCTTCTCAATTTTCTCATCCTCCCAATTCCAAGCAGCATTTTTGTTGAACTCGACATCTCAACTGATCATGAGCTTCTTAGTCCTTAGGTTGTAAACTCGGTAGCCTTTTGATTGGTCACTAAGCTGAGGAATATTCCCGTTTTTGTCTTTTAATCTAGCTTACTCCTTTTCTGAGCAGGGATGTGGACGTAGCATATGCATCCGAACACCTTAAGGTGCTTTGCCGAAGGCTTCCATCCGCTCCATGCTTCAATTGGATTTTTATTTTGGACTGCTTTAGTTGGACACCTGTTTAAGATGTATACGGCTGTGTAGACTGCTTCCGACAGAACGAGTTAGGAAGGCCTATCTCCTTTAGCATAGATCTTGCCATCTCCATAACAGTTCTATTATTTCTTTCGGCTACTCCATTTTGCTCTGGGGCGTAGCCAACGGTTAATTGATGATGGACTCCTTCATTTTCACAAAATTTAATAAACTCATTTGAATTGTATTTCGTGCCTCTGTCACTCCTTAGAACTTTGATTCTTCGACCACTTTGATTCTCGACATGGTTCTTGAATTTTCTAAAGATAGAGAAAACTTCTGATCTTTTTTGAAGAAAGTATACCCACGTCATTCTTGTGTAATTGTCAATGAGTAGGATGAAATATTTATTCTGATTGAGTGTGGGGGTTCTCATTGGACCACACACATCCATATGAATTAGCTCCAATGGCTTCTTAGCTCTCCATGCACCTCCAGATGGGAAGGACTACCTTTGTTGTTTTCCAAGTAGGCAACCTTCACAAACATTTCAGATATCTGAAATAGCTGGAATATCTCTCATCATATTTTTCAAGTTGATGTGGTCAAATCTTCGATGCCATAGCCATGAATTATCAAGTTGAGCTTTCATGGCTATATATTTAACATATTTCCATTGAATAGAAAAATTCTTATTCTTCATCTTAACAGAGGCGATGATATTTTTATATTTATCATAGATAATGCAGGCATCTAAAGTATAAAGAATACCCACTTTGTATCATTTGGCCCATGCTCAAGAGATTTTGTGCAAGACTAGGGACTAAATATACATTATGTATATATTTTGGGCCTTTATTCGTTTCCACAGTGATGGTGCCTTTTCCTTTGACATCTACTAATGCACCATTGCCCAATTTTACTTGGGATTTCACTTACTTATCAATATCAATGAATATAGATTCGTCCCCTGTCATATGATTGCTACACCCACTATCAACGTACCATGTTTCATTTTTATTATCATTTGCCGCTTGGTCAACGTAGAATGTATCCTCTTCACTTTCTTTTTTTTCTTACATAGTTTGCTTGATTATTTATTTTTTAACAACAATCTTTTTCTAAATGGCCATATCTTTTACAAAAGCAGCATTGTTTTTTTATTTTTAAACCAACAATCCTTCTCCAAATGATCTGTTTTCTTGCAAATACCACAAGGTGGATAATTTTCCTTTTGTGTAGTTTCTCCTCCTTTTTTTTTTTCCAAGAGCTCCTTCTACCATTTTTAGATTGATGAGACAATATATTTACTTTAGACTGAAAGGCACTTTCAACTGAATCTTCGTCTTGTGCCATTAGTATTTTCTCATGTGCTTTTAGAAAGCCAATTAATTCACTCATTGAGAAGGTCGTCAAGTCCTTAGTTCCTTCTATATTATAACTATGGGGTTGTATATATTAGTAAATGACACCAATATGTTCTCAACAACCCTTTGATCGGTGATCCCATCTCCATAGGCTCTCATTTAATTAACTAGCTCCTTTACTTTTCCACAATATTCTTGGACGGTCTCATAATTTTTCATTTTAGAATTCTCAAAATCTCTTCTCAAAGTTTGAAGGTGAATAGTGCGTACCTTTTTTGATCCTTGAAATTCCTCTCGTAGTATTTCCCAAGCCTCTAGTGCCCTTGCATCCTTTTGTAGTTGATCTTTTGAAACACTTGCACCTTCTTGTGGAGCCTCGCAACCTTTTTCCACGATGTCCCATAAGTCTTGAGCCATCAAGAATATAGTCATTTTTATGCTCCAAAATGTTGACACCCAATTTTTTGTCTACATTTTAAACATCCTTTTTGCAAAAATAGAAAAAAAATAAAGAGCCAAAAAGATTTTAAAAAAAAATGAATGAATGAAAGCATAAAAAATGTGTAAAGAAAACAAGAAAAGAAAAAAAAGGAAAACAAAAAAGAAAAAGGGGACTCTCGCTCTTTCATTTGGCTCTTTCCCACTCTCTCCATCTCGATCTCTCTCGGGGACGCTCTCTCCCCGGATTCTCTCTCTCCCTCTCTATAACTGCTCGATGGAGCTCTTCCATGGCAGATTTGGGAAACCCTAGCCTCGAACGAGCTGTTTCTCTCTCTTTAGAAGGGTTTTCTTTCTCGCGGAGATCAGGGAATCTCTCTTTCTGACCTTGGCTCTAGATTCTTCCTCTCCTCTCCCCGTCCCCGAAACCGACGATCCTTTCCTCCGAATCAGCGGTTAGGGCTCTGCCGCGATTGCGCCGGCTGCTCCTTGATTCAGCCGCCGCGCACGGTAGCCGTGCCGATCTAGCCTTGCGCTCTGACATGGCGCCCGAGAAGAACAGCTTCGGCGCCGGTGAGACTCGTGAGCCTTAGCTTATGCAGGAGGAAATCTCTCTCCCTCGCCGATTCTCCCACCGCAACCGAGAGAAGCAAGCAACCTCCTCCTTCGCTGAAATCCCCGTCTCCGGCCGAGTGGAGTGGGAGTTCGTTTCGGATTCTGCCGCCGGTTTTCGTCCGGGCGAGAAGGCGGAGAGCGGGTTTTCTCTCGGCTCTGTCTTCGGTTTGATCAGGTTCTTTCTCTCTCTCTCTTTTGATTGCTCTGTCTCGCGCGCGATCTATTGCTCTCTCTGGCTCTTTCTGGCTCGATTGCTCTGTCTCGCGCACGATCTGCTGCTCTCTGTGGCTCAATCGCTAATCTGTTTCTCTCTCGATCGCCCTTTCTCTTTTGATTTTGTACTTGTATCTGCTTTCTAGCTCCGAAGTTGCATGCTTTCATTAGCCTCTTCTGCCAAGTCACCTTAGCTTGCGTGTCGTTCATGATAATTGCTGTGTCCGTGATGTTCTATTTAGTGCCATTTGCTCCATAACCTGGAAATGTCCTCCACCTCTTAGATGTAATAAACCAATGTTGGCCTTGTCCTTGTTGAAGAAAAATGGTCTTTCGAGGCGTGCAGAAGTCTTTGAATTGGATAGCTATGGAATATCTGTTTATTTTGATATGAAAAGTTCGAAGCTCAGCCTTTAGCTAAGGAAGATCATACATGGTTAGACTTTGTTCTGTGGAGATGCTGGTGTCACTTACTTTCAATTTGGAACTGATGGTTATGGATGCTCCTTTTAGCGATATCCTGCAATGGCTAGTCCTCCCACTAAGCTGAGCCTCGGCTATCAATAGTCCCTTGCCCTTTGATCTTGAATCCGATAAGATGAGACTGGCTTAACCGATCAGGCTTAGGATTCGACTTTAGATTTACATAATATGCTTAGATCTGGTGATTGATGATGTTATTGGATGATTTTCTGTGGATTGACGATCAATGATCACGAACTTGAGGTTGATTGAGCTTGATTTGTATTAATCTGCAATTTCGTACCTTTGTGATGGACTTACTGTTTTGGCTGAAACAAGGCGCTAGATGAGGTTTTTTGACCTCGAGCCCTTCTAGACATAAAAAATACACTTTTAGAGCTTCGATTTGATATGTCACATGCCCATAATGGATGTCGTTTGGTCGCTGAAAAACACCTACAAAGTCTGTCAATTCTGCAGCAGTTTTAGATTGATTTGCTGTTTTGACTTACTGCGATTTTCTGTTTTAACTGGAATGAGCTGGTAGATGATGTTATTAGGACTTAATGTCTTCTAGAGATTTGTAATAGACTTCTCAATCTTTCCATAGACATATTATATGTGCGATTTGGCCATCGTTTGCCCTGCCTAACACTTCTTGCAAAGATCGAGTACTAATCTGGTATTGCAGTTCTTTGTTTGATGAAAGGCTTGCAATTGATAAAAAAGTTTTAGCTTCCATCGAACAATTTATCCTTGGAAATGGGCTGATCTTCTTAGTATCTCCAATTAAGCTGTTAGATGACATTGATTTCATGAGCTTTCTATGGATATTTTGTTTGTTTACTTGCCCATCATTTGCTATGTCTAATGATTTTTTGCAAGATCAAAGTTAGATTAGTAAGTGATACATGATTTGCATGCCCTCATGATACCTTGCTATCTTGCTGTGTTTCTGACATGGTATTGTGCATTCTTGAATTTTCATAAATTCTTATGTAGCTCACATTGGAAAACTTTTGCCATGAAAGTTGTTCCCCATGATATTGTTGATGTTGTGTGATTCACTTGGAACAAATTGTCCATAGGTTCCCTTCCAATTACATTGATTTTTTTTACCTTGTTCTGTGATATTTTGTTGTAATTTTCTGCTGTGATTTTCTTCTAGAAATTTTTAGGACATACCAAAATGCCGTAAAATTCATTTTCTTTTAGTAGGATAATGGCCCTTTGTTGCTTTTCTTCAAAGATATTGCTTATACTTCATTTCTGTTGCTTTGCATGTGAGATGAGACCGTAAACTTTAGAGTGAAAATAGCATCTTGCTTGGGTTTTATGTGCAAGTACATAGTCACTATTAGCTTGCATAATCTTCATCTCGGCATGTGCTATTTGTTGAATTTGTACACCTGCTGCATTGTGAGCTCGCCGATTATGTCTACTCTTACCATACATGGCTCAAGTTTACTGGATTCATTGTTGTTCTTGTTGAACATGCTGTATTCTTGGCTATGAATGTCGTGTATATTCATAATATGCTGTCGCCGGATTATAATTGCTGTTTGTGACTTGAATTTGCTAGATTCATGTTCATGTTTGACGTCCATGTCTATTCGTTATAATAATGATTTCTATGCGTTATCTTAGTCATATAAGATGAGGCAAGGAATCCATGTTTCTTAGATTAGGTTTAGATTAGGGCCTTGAAGATGGAGAAGGCGTGAAGATGGTGGGGTCGATGTCCACTCCGACCATTATTATGTAATACTCATTTTCCCGACATATGTCTCAGATTCCATTTGCTGTATAAAACTCAATGAGTTGCGGGTTTTCTCTTTTTCTTCTCTTTTTCTCTTTTTTTTTTTAATTGTGTTCTCTTTCATATTTTTAGGATTGTATGATAGATTTACTGCTTTTCTTGATTGTTTACTTCATGTCTTGCAATTTCAATTTCATTGATTATTTTCCTTTCATTTTTTAGGAATAGAATAGAATGAAAGTAATACACCACGCATGATCACTTAGTATAGAATTGATGATCCCGAAAATGTAAAAAGAAACGCATGGACATGTTAGGAAAAACACACCATACTGTTTAAGTACTGAAAGGGCGTTAATAGAAATATTAGCGTAACCCAAGTCCCCGAACTTAGATATTTCGTTGCATAGGAATCGAGGGAACACTCCCGGTCCTTGATTGGGTTTTCTAGCCAACCTTTAGAATGAGGCTAGTGGTAACTCCCGTCTATTTTTAGGTTGTTATAAACAACTAGATCAGATAAAATTTGCTGTCACGCGGGGTATGAGCTTGGGAGAGCTCCTGATCTTGTGATCAAGTACCCTTAAACCCGACCTTTCCCCCTTTGACTTCGAGGGCGGTGAAATCAGGTCGCGACACAAAAGCCATAGTTGTTCCCATAAAAAAATGGGGATGGGAAATAAGTTGAGGTAGAGTTGGCCATGGTTTCGTTATTAGGTATTTGGAAATGGTAGTTTTAGGAATGGGTAGGTAGGACAAACTGTGACAACCTGGATTTTCAGATTTTGTTTTCGATTGAATAAATTAGGCATTTTATCGATGCGTCTATAGTGTTATTCTCTGAGCTGATCACTCACGAGATAATTAGACTATCTGGTGAAGCCTTTAAGGAATCTAAACGCAATAGACTCGAGAATTCGACCAAGAATCGACTGCTCGACCGTGTTGATCTGCAAGGGTCATTACGGCACCATCAAAAATCGATTAAAGATCGGAGAGAGGTCGATTCGATAGAGATATGTGATTAGTGTGTGGGTGATTCCACTTAATTGCATAATTTCTGTCGAACGGCACTAGACCGATTTTTCTGTCATTTCTGTAACTTGTATCCGTATCTGAAAGCTCGAGATTTTCATGACAACCGAGAGTCACCAATGTGTCGAAGATGTACAATGTGACTTGAAAATAATTGACAATGGGTCAATTGCACTAAAAATTCCTAAAGGCTACCCGGTAGGTTAAGTCACGCTAAAATCACGTCAAATTGAAATTAACCGCGAATTTGAACCCGATTTCAAAAATTGAAAGTTCTGTCATGTCACGATCTATTTTAGGAACGTCAACTCATCCTCCGAAGAATTTTCGGCGAGCCGGAAATTTTTACGGAAAATTGATTTGGACGATTCGGATAACTAACAGAAATTTAGACATGTCGAATTTAAGGGAATTTTAACTTCCAAACCGAGCCATTTGGCGATGGGCACTTGCAGAAATGATGTGGGCTTTTTCTTCAACGAAATTGGACCTCAAATTGGAGAATTGGTGAAGAAATTGAAGATTATTTGAGTGAAATTCGGAACCATGGAAGGGGTGCAACTTTTGCATAAAAAATTGGATTAATTGGTGGGAATTTTTGCTAGAAAGTAATAGGGGACAAGTAATTAATTGGATGGCTAATGTTTGTTGAATCTTCCCCCACCCGCGACTTCTTCGGCAACCTTTGCTAGTTGCTTCTCTCCTTTGGCGCCGACCTCATCCATTTCTACTTTGCTTTTACTTTCATTTTCTTCGAAGCTCCTTCCCCTTTCCCATGCTAGTTGCTCCACCGAATTCCCCATCCAAAGCCACACGTCCAACGCCTTTTCCCCTTCATCCCCCTCTCTCTATTTGCTGCCGTTTTCCACTTAATTCCCTGCAGCTGCCATCCAACGCCCACACGTCTCCACCATTTCGGTCTTTGTTTTGCTCGGTCGAAACCCCCAGCAGAAGCCCCCCAACGTTGACTCCTCTTCAACGCCAACTCCTCCATTTCGGTTCTGCTAGTGCCTCCACCGAAGCAGTCTAGCCACGATCGATCCCATCTCTTCGTGCAGCACTCCACCAAAGCCAGATGTCGAGTCAACACACCTTCCTCGAAGCCCTTCGTCGACTCGCCAGCAGCTCCTTCACGCTTTGTTGTTCGGCCAGCGTCCACTGAAGTCCATCTCCACGATTTCTTCACGCAAGCCAGCCCGTTTTTAGCCCAAATCTCCAGCTACAGCCTAGTCTAGAACCGAGCCCATTTGAAGCCCGCAAGTTCAGCAGTTGTAGCCTACGAACTCAGTAGTCCAGCCCGTGAATTTTAGCCTAACAGCCTGCTTCCTTGCCCAACTTTCGAGCCCAACACTTGCTGTGGGCTTGCAAGGCCTTTTTGGTCTAGTCCAAGTGTTCATTGACACTGCCGAAAGTTTGAGTTTCGGCCGCCATCACGGTGAACCGGTTCTCGCATTAAACCGGTGAGTTTATGCACTAAACTCTACTTACTAGGCTAATGACGTTTAAGGGGTGTTTAGTTTATGTTAATTAGGGATTATGTGGTTAATTAGATTAAATTAGCAATTTAATTTTTCAATTGTGCATGTTATGTGGTTAGATTAAATTAATTAAGGCCTAGATAGGATGTGCTATTTATCTAGACATGTTCGGGAATTTTCCCGACACGTTTAGACGGTCAATTTAGCAATTTCGGCCTAGGTTAGTATTTATGGTAATTAATTGTAATTATTTAATTAATTTTGGTAATTATTTAATTATTAAATATTTTCTGAAAATTAGACCGAGATAGTCGGTGACTGGAATTTCGTGCTGAATTCAATGGTGTGGTTAATTCCTACAATTGAGTGTTAAATTGTGCAATGATGATTGGAATTTTGAGCATTTAATTCCAAAACTTGTGAATTTTGATATTTATTCAGAAAATCTCGGGTGTCGGATTTTAACATCGAAAATAGTTTTATATACTATATAAAACAGTGGGATTTTAATTGGAAGATATCACTTTTTTTGGGTCGAGTTGACCGTGTACCCACACACGACTATTTTACTGTGTATTTCTAATACGAAGAAAATAGTCCAAGCTCACCATTTTAATTGAGACATTTGAGTGCAATGCACGGTGTCTTGGGCCGAGATTGAGTGGTCGTGTGTTGGTTAAGAGAATCCGTCCCGGGCTGTTAAGCTGGACGTTACCCCTATATGGGACGCCTCTAGACAACGAGAAGCCGATCGTAGTAGATTTTGGATCCTTACTCTTCGGGAAAGCCGTCTAATAGAGACGTTGCCGTGCTCAATGGGGTGAGACGACACTTGGCTACGCTAGAAGACCGCCGAACAAAGAGTAGGACGTGCTATATGCCGAGATCAAAACTAGGAACGCATGATTAATTGAGTTGAATGTGTCGAATTATAGGACAAAATTATGTGGCACGGTATGGGACGTGTCATAACGATTAGGCCCTATAATCAGGACCTCGATGCTTGTTTGAAATTTGAGTATGGCGTTCCAATTAATTGAGCTTGGTTCTTGCTCATGCTTTCGTGCTGTATATGATATGAATTGTGCTGACCTGCTTGTTTGAAATTTGAATATGGTGTTCCAGTTAATTGAGCTCGGTTGTTGCTCATGCTTCACGTTGTATATGATGTGAATTGTGCTGGCCTGCATGGTGGATCTGAGACGAGGTAAGCCTCTGTGATTGTATGATTGTGTAATTAGGACGCCTCTGGGCGTATTACCTTCCTAATTGTGGTTTAGAGCGTGAACTCGCTGAAATTTATATCTCACCCCGTTGTGGGCTAAATTTTCAAGGCCGTAGAGCAGAGGACCTGGAGCCGAACTGAGGGGATTCGAAGAGTAGGTCAGTTATGACAGTTTCTTTTTTAGAATTGGTCTTTTGAAGTCTTTTGGTTATAGACTTTGTACACGACTTAGTATGTTTATAAAAGCATGTTTGTTTGTGAATTTATTATTCTGCTTTTTCTATCCAGAGATGGTTACTATCAGGGGATTTATTATTCGCTTTTGCATGTGCAATAAAATAAAAAGGGTCGGCGACTTGTCCTGGGAAGTCGCAAATTTTATCGACCACCGAGGGATGGGCACACGCTCAAGGATCGGGGTGACATCCCCATTTAGTGGTATCAGAGTAAAGTTTGTGTTTGGAGTGATAAGATGCGATGGGTTCTTGGGATAGTTTGTAGGAATGACCTTTATTCTATACTGATGCATGTGATTGATAACTGTTTGGTAAATTGGTTGTGGTGATCACTCAGTTTCTAATTTTGTATGGAATTGGGAACAGGTTTCATAGATAGTCTACAGCATGAGTGATCAAGAGCAGAGGACTCCTAGAAAGAAGACCATAACATCAGTGACTCGGGGTTGGACGCCGACAAGGGTCGGTACCCAAGGTGGCCGAGGTAGAGCGCAGGCTGAGGCTAGCGCAAGTGGTGTGGCATCGTTGCTGGTCCCATTGGTTGGTGCTGGGGTAGCAGCCCTTGGTAATCCCAGGTTCAAAGGGATCATGTAGGCACTTCAGACGATTGGAGATCTAATGGGGTAACAAGCCCAAAATCAAGCCACCGCTACTGTCGCAACCGCTACCGCACCTGTTGAAGTTCCACAGGGAAACGTGGTTGCCGAGAGACCAATTCATAAGCTCGTTGAGCAGTTCCTGAAGTTGCAACCGCCAAAGTTCACAAGAACAGGAGATCCCGAGGCTGCAACCCTTTGGATCCAAGAATTGGAGAAAGCTTTTGCACTGCTGAGGTGCACAGAGGAAGAGAAGGTCGTCCTTGCAGTATATCAACTGCAAGGTATTGCAAGTACTTGGTGGAGGGCCACCAGAGAAGATGTATTTCCAGAAGGCGTGGTTCCGGTGTGGAACGTCTTCGTTGGAGCATTCAATGGTAAGTATTTCTCCAGCTGTGAGCAACTGAGGATGGCGAAATTTCTACGCCTTCGTCAAGGTCTAATGACTGTGGACCTGTACGAGGCAAAGCTCGCTGAGTTATCGCAGTATGCTCCTAGGTTGATCGAGGATCCCGAGGAGAAAGCGATGAGGTTTAGGGATGGCCTCCGACTAGAGCTGAAAAATCCACTAGTACCGCTTGATCTAAAGAACTATAACAAGCTGTACAGACGAGCCTAACTGATAGAGAAGAATCTGAACGAACAAGCCTTCGTATCTGGGTCATGGTTTAATTTGAACTGGGATGGAAATTGATTTGGGAAGAGACCGATGACCGGAGGAAGGTATCCTGTTCCGCCCAATAGGAAGACTGGAATAGGAAAGTCATCGCAAGGACAGAATGGTGCATGTCGCTTCTGTGGAAGACGACATGGGTCGGCCCCGTACCATTTTAGGCCGGGAGCTTGCTTTGAGTGTGGCCAGTAGGATCACTTGGCTAGGAATTGTCCCAGGAGACAAATGGGACCGTCGTAGTTGCCGCCACCGCCATTGATGGGTCAGAATCGAGGATTTTTTTTTTGGTCAGAATTGAGGATACGCGCCCCAGAATGCACAGCAGGGTGGACTGATCAGACCTCCAGCTCAAGGAAGGACGTACGCCATTACTAGAGGACAGACTGAGGATGCGCTTAATGTGATTACAGGTACCGTCTCACTGAACGATCACGCTGCTTATGCTTTATTTGACCTTGGTGCAACTCATTCATTTATAGCTGAGAAGTATGTTAAGTTGGTAGGATTGATTCTTGAGTTGTTGGAGTCAGTGATTAGTATATCAACACCATTAAATGATAATGTGTTAGCTATAGTGGGTTGTCTTGGTTGCACGTTAGTGATTGGTGAGCGAGAGGGAAAGAAAGACTTGATAGTCCTAGCCATGTATGATTTTGATGTGATAATTGGCATGGATTGGCTCACCAAGCAACGAGCTAAGATGGACTATTATCGTAAAGTGATTCAGTTTAACCCGTTAGCGAGTGAAAGTTTCAAGTTTATTGGGAGTCGAGGAGGACCCTCGATTACCCTAATCTCATCACTAGAGGCAACCCATTTGTTAGACAAGGATTGTCGAGGTTACTAAGCAACTATCGTGGATACAACAGTTGAAGAGCTGAAGATCGAAGACATTGCAGTGGTTCAAGAGTTTCCAGATGTATTCCCGAAGGAATTGCTAGGTCTGCGGCCAGAAAGAGAGATAGAGTTCGTGATCGAGTTAACTCCCGAAACAGAGCCAATCTCTAAGGCTCATTACCATATGACATTATCTAAGTTGAAAGAACTGAAAGTGCATATGCAGGATTTGTTAGATAAGAGATTCATACATTCCATTTCATCACCTTGGGGAGCACCAGTTCTGTTCGTAATGAAGAAAGATGGTTCAATGCGTCTATGCATCGACTATCGTCAACTCAATTGGGTAACGATCAAGAACAAGTATCCACTCTCGAGAATCGACGACTTGTTTGACCAGCTGCAAGGAGAGTTGATATTTTCGAAAATCGACTTGAGGACGGGATATCATCAGTTGAGTATCAGGAATGATGATATACCTAAGTCAGTGTTTCGTACCCGATACGACCATTATGAATTCACTATAATGCCGTTTGGTTTGACGAACGCTCCAGCTGCTTTCATAGATTTGATGAACCGAGTTTTCATGGAATATTTGGATTAGTTTGTGATCGTGTTCATCGATGATATCCTGGTATACTCGAGGAGTCCAGAGGAACATGAAAGTCATTTGAGATTGGTAATGCAGACTCTGAGGATTCATGAGTTGTATGCCAAGTTCCGCAAGTGCGAATTTTGGTTTACTTGTGTTACTTTCTTAGGTCACATGATTTCAGACAAAAGAATCTCTGTGGAACCGTCCAAGATTGAAGCAATTATCAACTGGCCAACACCGACTACCGTGACAGAGATAAGATATTTTGGGATTGGCAAGGTACCACAGAAGGTTCGTAGAAGGGTTTTCAGTTTTAACGTTGCCGTTGACTCGACTTCTGAAGAAGGAAGAAAAGTTTGTATGGACAGATAAGTGTGAGTGTAATTTCCAGGAGTTTAAGCAAAAGCTTAGTACCGCACATGTGCTAACCATACCATCTTGTCCTAGAGGATACGAGATCTATAGTGATGCGTCATTTAGAGGACTGGGTTGCGTGCTGATGCAACATGGTAGGGTTGTTGCATACACGTCCTGTCAGTTGAGACCTCATGAGCTGAACTACCCGACGCATGACTTAGAATTTGTAGTGATTATTTTCGCTCTGAAGATTTGGAGACATTATTTGTGCAGAGAAAGATTTTGGATCTTCATTGACCATTAAAGTCTCAAATATCTATTCTCTCAGAATGAGTTGAATATGAGACAACGTCACTAGATGAATTTCCTGAAGGACTATGATTGTGATATCTTGTATCACCCCGAAAAGGCGAATAAGGTCGCAGATGCGCTGAGTAGGAAGTCTTCAGTAGCGCAGATGGTAATTAAGGAGTGGAATTTACTCGAGAGAGCTCAAGATTCGGTTTTCGAGTTTGAGGTAGGTCACCTTTCAAATCTTATGGCCACTCTCAAAATTGAGCCGGAAGTGCAGATAAGGATTAAAACACTTTAGCCGACAGACCCAGATATTCAAAAAATCCTGCAAGAGGATACCGAGAAGAGAAAAGTTGACTTTCAATTTTTTGATAACAGAACATTGAGGTTCCGAGGACGATTGTGTGTACCTAACGATGTAGAGCTTAAGGAAGAGATCTTGTTAGAAGCTCATTGTAGCAGTTACAACATTCATCCTGGCAGTACAAAAATGTATCAAAATCTACGTCAACACTATTGGTGGTCCGGTATGAAGGCGGATATCGCCAAGCATGTCGCCAAGTGTCTAACGTGTCAACAAGTGAATGCACAACACTGTAAGTCAGGAGGAGTTTTGCAACCTTTTGAGATTCCCGAATGGAAATGGGAACATATCACAATGGTTTTTGTGACAGGCTTACCAAGGAGTCAGAGAGGTAATGATTCCTTTTAGGTAGTGGTCGACAGACTGACGAAGTCGGCTCACTTCATTGCAGTATGAAAGGATCTTGACTTGGACAGGCATGCAGAGTTGTATGTGCGTCAGATAGTTCGTCTGTATGGAGTGTCGGTGACGATTACATTAGACCGAGACCCGAGGTTTACAGCTACCTTTTAGAAAAGTTTGCATGCCGCTTTAGGAACGAAGTTGCAGTCCAATACGGCTTATCATCCTTAGACAGATGGCCATTCTAAGAGGACAATTCAAACTCTCGAGGATATGCTGCGAGCTTGCATGTTGGATTAGGGAAGCTGGGAGGAACAGCTTCACATTGTCGAGTTTGCCTACAACAACAGCTATCAGCAGAGTATTCAAATGACTCCTTTTGAAGCTTTTTATGGCAAAGCATGCAGAACACCAGTATGTTAGGACGAGATCGGAGAACAAAAGATCACAGGCCCAGAGTTAGTTCAATAATCAGTGGATGCAGTTGCCGTCATCAAGGACAGATTAAAAACCATTCAAAGCCGTTAGAAAAGCTACGCAGATAAGCGCCGGAGACCTTTTGGAATTCCAAGTTGGTAATCACGTTTTTCTGAAGGTGTCACCAATGAGGGGAACTTCGTGCTTTGGCAAGAAAGGAAAACTGAGTCCAAGATACGTAGGTCCCTTTATATTTTTGAAAAGAATCGGGATCCTAGCGTATCGTCTTGCATTACCACCGAGGTTGGCGCAAGTGCATGACGTCTTTCATGTGTCGATGTTGAGGAAGTATGAGCCTGACCCGACTCACGAGCTAAATTTTGAGGAATTGGACGTGGACGACAGAGTGTCGTAGTGGAAAGACGGGTTCAGATCGTAGATCGCAAGGAGTAGGTTCTGCACACCAAGACCATCCCGTTAGTCAAAGTGATTTGGCAACACCACGGCACAAAATGAGCAACCTGGGAAACTGAGGAGTCGATGAGACGATTGTACCCCCACCTTTTTGTTTAAAGATTGTAATGGTTTAAATTTTGAGAACGAAATTTTTATAAGAGGTGAAGAGTTGTGACAACCTGAATTTTTAGATTTTGTTTTCGATTGAATAAATTGGGTCTTTCATCGACGCGTCTATAGTGCTATTCTCTGAGCTGATCACTCACGAGATAACTAGACTATCTAGTGAAGCCGTTAAGGAATCTCAACACAATAGACTACACTGTCAAAAATCGACTGCTCGACCGTGTTGATCTGCAAGGGTCATTACTACACTGTCAAAAATCGATCAGAGATCGGAGATAGGTTGATTTGATAGAGATATGTGATTAGTGTATGGGTGATTCCACCTATTTGCAAAATTTCTGTCGAGCGGCACTAGACCAATTTTTCTATCATTTATGTACCATGTGCCCGTATTTGAAATCTCGAGATTTTCATGACAATCGAGAGTTACCAATGTGTCGAAGATGTACAAAGTGGCTCGAAAATAATTGACCATGGGTCAATTGCACTAAAAATTCCTAAAAGTTACCTAGTAGGTTAGGTCACGCTAAAATCGCATCAGATCGAAATTAACCGCGAATTTGAACCTGATTTCAAAAATTGAAAGTTCTTTCATGTCATAATCTACTTTAGGAACGTTGACTCATCCTCCGAAGAATTTTCGACGAGCCCGAAATTTTTATGGAAAATCGATTCGGACAATTCAGAAAACGAACGGAAATTCGGACGAGCGAATTTAAAGGAATTTTGACGTCCAAACTGAGCTATTTGGCGATGGGCACTTGCAGAAATGATGTGGCCTTTTTCTTCAACGAAATTGGACCTCAAATTGCAGAGTTGGTGAAGAAATTGAAGTTTATTTGAGTGAAATTCGGAACCATGGAAGGGGTGCAACTTTTGCATCAAAAAATGGATTAATTGGTGGGAATTTTTGCTAGAAAGTAATAGGGGACAAGTAATTAATTGGATGGCTAATGTTTGTTGAATCTTCCCCCACCTGCGGCTTCTTCGGCAAGCTTTGCCAGTTGCTTCTCTCCTTCGGCACCGACCTCATCCATTTTTGCTTTGCTTTTACTTTCATTTTCTTCAAAGCTCCTTCCCCTTTCCCACGCCAGCTGCTCCACCGAATTCCCCAGCCGAAGCCACACGTCCAGCGCCTTTTCCCCCTCATCCCTCTCTCTCCCTATTTGCTGTCGTTTTCCACAGAGTTCCCTGCAGCTGCCATCTAACGCCCGCACATCTCCTTCATTTCGGTCTTTGTTTTGCTCAGTCGAAACCCCCAGTAGAAGCCCCCCAACGTTGACTCCTCTTCAACGCCGACTCCTCCTCCATTTCGATTCTGCCAGCGCCTCCACCGAAGCAGTCCAGCCACGATCAATCCCATCTCTTCGTGCAGCACTCCACCGAAGCTAGCTGCCAAGTCAACACAACTTCCTCGAAGCCCCTCGTTGACTCGCCAGCAACTCCTTCACGCTTTCCCGCGAGAGCAAGGGTGGACGAAGCGGAAGCGAGAATGTCGGCTTGAGTAACGCAAACATTAGTGAGAATGTTCGGCCAGCGTCCACCGAAGTCCATCTCCACAATTTCTTCACGTAGCCAGCCCGTTTTCGGCCCAAATCTCCAGCTGCAGCGTAGTCTAGAACCGAGCTCATTTGAAGCCCACATGTTCAGCAGTTGCAGCCCACGAACTCAGCAGTCTAGCTAAGGAATTTCAGCCCAATAGCCTGCTTCTCAGCCCAACTTTCTAGCCTAGCACTTGTTGTGGGCTTGCAAGGCCTTTTTGGCCCAGTCCAAGTGTTTGTTGACACCGCTGAGCCGAAAGTTCGGGTTTCGACCGCCGTAGTGCCGCCGTCGCGGTGAACCGGTTTTCACATTAAACCTGTAAATTTATGCACTAAACTCTACTTAGTATGCTAATGAAGTTTAAGAGGTGTTTAGTTTATGTTAATTAGGGATTAGGTAGTTAGATAGATTGAATTAGCAATTTAATTATTCAATTATGCATGTTAGGTCGTTAGATTAAATTAATTAAGGCCTAGATAGGATGTGCTATTTACCTAGATAGGTTCGGAAATTTTCCGGGCCCATTTAGGCGGTCAATTTAGCAATTTCGACCTAGGTTAGTATTTATGGTAATTAATTGTAATTATTTAATTAATTTTGGTAATTATTTAATTATTAAATATTTTCCGGAAATTAGACCGGGATAGCTAGTGACCGAAATTTCGTGCCGATTTCAATGGTGTGGTTAATTTATGCAATTAAGTGTTAAATTGTGCAAATTAAGTGCTGATTAAAATTTTGAGTATTTAATTCCAAAACTTGTGAATTTTGATATTTATTCAGAAAATCTCAAGTGTTAGATTTTAACACCAAAGATGATTTTATATACTATATAAAACAGTGGGATTTTCAATTGGAAGATATCACTTTTTCTAGGTCGAGTTAACCGTGTACCCACACACAACTATTTTACCATGTATTTCTAATACGAAAAAAAATAGGCCAGGCTCACCATTTTAATTGAGGCATTTGAGTGCAATGCACGATGTCTTGGGCCGAGATTGAGTGGTCGTGTATTGGTTAAGAGAATCCGTCCCGGGCTGTTAAGCTGGACGTTACCCCTATATGGGACGCCCTTAGACAACGGGAAGCCGATCGCAGTAGATTTTGGACCCTTGCTCCTTCGAGAAAGCCATCTGATAGAGACGTTGCCGTGCTCAATGGGGTGAGACGACGCCTGGCTACGCCAGAAGACCGCCGAACAAAGAGTAGGACGTGCTATATGCCAAGGTCAAAACTAGGAACGCATGATTAATTGAGTTGAATGTGTCGGATTGTGGGACAAAATTGTGTGGTATGGTATGAGACGTGTCATAACTATTTGACCCTATAATCAGGACCCCGGTGCTTGTTTGAAATTTGAGTATGACGTTCCAGTTAATTGAGCTTGGTTGTTGCTCATACTTTCGTGCTGTATATGATATGAATTGTGCTGACCTGCAAGGTGGATCTGAGACGAGATAAGTTTATATGGTTGTATGATTGTGTGGTTAGGACGCCTCTGGGCATATTGCCCTTCTAATCGGGGTTTAGAGCATGAACTCGCTGAGATTTAAATTTTACCCCGTTGTGGGCTAAATTTTCAAGGCCGTAGAGTGGAGGACACGGAGCCGAACTAAGGGGATTCGAAGAGTAGGTCAATTTGGACAGTTTCTTTTTTAGTATGTTTACAAAAGCATGTTTGTTTGTGAATTTATTGTCCTGTTTTTCTATCCTAAGATGGTTACTGTCAAGGGATTTATTATTCGCTTCCGCATGTGCAATAAAATAAAAAAGGTCGGCGACTCGTCCTGGGAGGTCGCAAATTTTGTCAACCACCAAGGGATGGGCATGCGCTCGAGGATCAGGGCGTGACACAAACGCCCAATACCAACCAAAGACGTGGCTCTGATACCACTGTTGGTATTTGCGAAAACATGTGTTTGATGTGTGTGCAAGTGTGTTTTGTGTGTGAACTATTAAGAGAGCAAACGAACTAAGAACAATGTGGATAAGAAAATAATTAAGCAAAGTAACAATAGAGAGTGACAGCAAGGGAGCACAAGGGAACAAAAGAAAACTTTTTTTATTTAGTTATTATAGTACAAAGGGAAGGGGACGAGCTTAGACGACCACAAGCCTATTTATAGGCCTACATCACCGACTTCTTCATGCAAAAATCTCTGCTCAAGTCAGAGATTTTCTTGTCCTTAGTCTACTCTATTAATGAGCTTGTAAACCAACTTTCAAGGGGAAATATGTCTGCAAATTGCAGAGATAATATTGTGGCCTACTCTACATAAATCTAGTGTACTCTAGAGATTTCCTTTGCTGCCAAAGTCAAGATTTTTCATATAGTATCCTCTAGTTGATTCTAGAAATTGGATCAGGAATTTAAAGCAAAGCCTCGGGGAACATGCCAGTACAGAGAAAATAATGGTCGCTAATGAGGATATCGTCTTTACAGTTTTCCAATCAGCAGAAACAATTTGAAGCTTAATGATATGTCAGTCGTGCCTTTGATAAAAAAGAACCCATCTCTGTCAGTAAATTTACTACTGATTATCCCCATCATTTTGTATTCTCATTACTGGGTTCGTGATAAAGGATGAGGCAACGAAGTCGGCGGTAGCAAAGGGGTAAAAAATGGTGACTTGTTTTCCTTGAGGCCAAATGATGGAACCTTTATGGTCCGAAAGGTTTCGCACAACAGCCACTAGGGTTCGGCATCGTCGGCTGAAGAATAATAAAACTAATATCTGTCAGTAATAGGAGCAACAGATGAAAGCATTTGTAGTAGTTGCCAAATGGCCAAGTCTGGTTTTCCTTTTTATCTTGAATAAGTTAGCTGTGAGCCTCTTGCGAAATTCACTGCTATCTCTGGGATCATCTCCGTTGCTTTCTAATCAGAAACTCAACTATTATCTGATTTCATCGACGAGTGCACCAGATCCACTTAGGTTTTTCCCATGTGGCAAAGGTCTGGCTCTTCATTGTGCTTCATTGCTTCGATGAGTTCATTCATACTCGGTTTGAAAAAAGAATGAAAATTTCGCAGTCAAATGAAGGAAGCAAGTTCAACGGAAATGAGTTCAAAACTTATTTGAGATAACGGCATTCAACACATGAAAGGAAAGCTTCTCCAAGGCGCCTGAACACAAAGGCTTAGCAAAGCGCGAAGGCTGAAACATTACAGAAATTGGATTGAGTGTGATGTTTTAAAGTTCTGTCCCCAAGGGCTTTTGAGAGACTATTACAAAACAAAGCTGGATCTACGGTCATTGCCTTGGTTTTTATGAGCTAGAGGCATGGGCATGAGGGTTACGGTGGTTCTATCCTCCCACTAGACAAGTCTATAGAGCACGCCATGTGGGGTTTTGATGAAATGACATTTCCTTTCAAGAATCTAGAAACTAATGTGTTTCTCTACTTGCGGAAGCAAGCTATTGAATAATAAAATAGACAAAACAAGAAAATAAAATCGGACACCAGATTTATATGGTCCGATCGAGGTAACTTGTATCTACTAGGAGAGTAATTTTTCATGGTCAAAGTCCTACGAATATTTGGAATCCACCATGAAAATACCATAATTGACTACCCTACAGCACGGAACATCTTCCGTTCTTGATCATGACTTCACCATGGAAGTAATTTCCGCATTCAGAGATTCAATTTTGAACTTAAAATGTACCAAGCTTGTCTACACAATTCATTTTGAGTTGGGTTCATTCAACAGGCTTAAACTCCAGAAATATTTTAACATCTCTATCAAACACTAGTGACATCTCTATTGATTTGCAAACCAGATAAACTAACACCACTTGAGGATCAATTGTTTGATGTTATGCAAATTACTCAAATGCAGAATAGTTCCATGTGGTGTTGATCGATCTGGTGAATCACTGAATAACTCACCATGTATTGTATAGTTCAATTGTTCAATGCTATGCAAATTACTAAAACGTAGAACGATTCCACGTGGCGTTGATCAATCTGGTGAATCATTGAATAACTCACCATGCGCATCATCCTCTTCCATCATCATACCACATCATGAAGCACTTTCTTCAATCCAAAATGTGGATGTTATCCGTCCTACAGCTCCAAGTGCAAAAATCCTTGTGATTCCGTGGCCCAATCTCAGCACGACATTAACATGGAGACATCTTCGCTGCCATGGTGGTTCCATCTTTATCTCATGCTGCTGAATCTGAGCATCATACTTCTTTCCAAGATGGAGGAATCAACGACATCCATTCATCACGTGGTCACCCGATCGAAAGACGGGATCACCATATTGGATGAAATCATCGCATCCCTGCAGGATCTGCTAAGGATGCTTTCGGGCTACTTGCCAATGAGATATCCTTTAAGCCAAAATCTTTAAAGTCAGCACTTGAAATGTTCGGGTTACCTGTCAGCAATGAAAAGAAGAAAATTAACGCCCTGTATCAAAATGACTGGGAATTAGGCCGGTTTAACGCGAGAACCGAACCGAATCTACATTACCCTATCGGTTCGAAGCTGATTTACATGAGAACCGGGCTTGGATGGTTTATATGTAATAATTAGCATATAAAATTGAAAAAGAAAGAGACCTTTTTCAACTGGGTCATAAAAAGAAGAAGGGATTGGTGCCTTTAGAAAAAGAAGAGACGAGGGAGGGACAGGATAAGGAAGTGGATAATAATAAAGAAATTCCACGCGGAGACGCCATGATGACCCCTGCCAAGCTGAATTAACTTCGTCTTCTAGGGCCCAGGAAGAATTCGCACTCTTTCTTCGAGGAATTCTCGGAGGCGAGCCCTATATACTTATCCGTGTAAATATTAAGTTTTGGGGTCATATGTCGGAGCTATTAAAATGTGAAACTATGTGAAAATGACAACAATTTATGATGTTATAAAGCCATAGGATTCCAACAGATTTTACAAAGTCGATTTGGAGTTATGATATAGTCTGAGCAAAATTCTAAAATTTCATGGAAGTTGCTACCTAGTTTCTTATTTTTATTTTTGGCGATGGTTTTTGCTCACTATTGGCCATCTTTTATGTTTGTAAAGTTTGGGATCTTTTAATACTTTGAAAGAGCCCTTTTTTTGGCAATAAGATCACTTGAAACAAACTTTGGTGAAAATAGTTGCGGTGCAATTAAATTCGAAATACGACCTGCACGTAGTGGACAACAATAAGTGTCTACTATAAGCTAGCTTTTCTTTGCCTCATACGAATTATTTTGTCGCCGATTAAGTTTAGTTTAATTGAGCCGTAGTAAATATAGCTTTTTACTTGATTTTTTATATCGTTTCTTACTTAGTTGATAGGATTTCAAGTTCATTAGTTTAAGTTATAGGTATTCTCAAGTGAGGGGTGCTTATCTCTTCTTTGAATAGTAAATTCATGTCTTGAAAATGATGGAGATAAAATAAATTATGAGTTATGAAATGACATTTTTGTGGTGTGATTCAATAGATATTAATCAATACAATTAACAATTGATGTTGGTCTTGATATTGTTAATTGATATAATACGCAAAAACCTTTATTGAAAAAATATAACTCGTTTTTATATTGCACGTATATTATTCACCCGACTTGGGATAATGATTTTTTGATATTATTTCGGGAGAATTACCAAAAAAGTCCCAAACCTATTGTAATTGTGCCAATTATATCCTAAACTTTTTTTTTGGCCAATTTAGTCCTAAACCTTTTATAATTGTGCCAATTCAATCCATCTGGCCAAAGTTGGCCGGCCGACGCTGACGTGGACACCGGCCGTCTGGCGAACGCTGACGTGGCATTTTTAAAATTTTTAAAATTTTTTTTTCGAATTTTTAAATACTTTTTTGAATTTTTTAATTCTTTTTTTTTCTTTTTTTTTTCCCATCTTCTTCTTTCCTTGGCCGACCGGCGCCGGCCAGAGGCGAGGGCAGGCGAGGTTAGCCTCGCCGGCCACTGGCGAGGGCGAGGCCCCGCCAGATCCGGCGAGCTCGGCCCTCGCCAAATCCGACAGGGACTCGCCCAGCCAAGGCGAGGGTCGACCTCGCCGGCCACCGGTGAGATGTCGGCCAGTGCGCTAGGGCCGTCAGCGGACGACGAGGCGTCGGCGGAGCCGTTCGCGTTGAGCACGAAGATCCGGAGCGTTCGACGCCCGCAACGTCATGGATCCGATTCTGTTCATGGACGACGGCAACTCCCTCTTCAACGTCACCTCCCCCGGCATGTTCTACTTCACCAGTGGGTCCCCGGGCCATTGTGAGAAGAAGTAGAAGCTCCAGATCTCCGTGCTCAACGTGAACAGCTCCGCCGACTCCCCGTCGTCCGCCAACAACCCCAGTGCGCTGGCCGACATCTCACCGGTGGCCGGCGAGGTTGACCCTTGCCTTGGCTGGCGAGGCCCTGCCGGATCTGGCGAGGGCTGAGCTCGCCGGATCCGACGAGGCCTTGCCCTCGCCAGTGGCCGACGAGGTTGACCTCGCCGGCCCTCGCCTCTGGTCGGCGGGGGTGAGCCTCGCCAATGGCCGGTGAGGCTAACCTCGCCGACCCTCGCCTCCGATCGGCTAGGGGAAGAAGAAAATGGGAAAAAAAAAAAAAAAAAAAAAAGAATTCAAAAATTCAAAAAAATATTTTAAAAATGCCACGTCGGCATTCGCCGAACGACCAGCGTCCACGTCAATGCCGGCGAGCTAATTTTGGCCGGATGGACTGAATTGGCACAATTATAAAAAGTTTAGGACTAAATTGGAAAAAAAAAAGTTTAGGACTGAAATAGGACTTTTTTGGTAAAACTCAATTTGAATAGAAGAAATATGTATTACTATGGTTGTTCATACTATTCATCTTATATCTTTTGTAAAAATATAATGAAAAATCATGGTTGGCAAGAGAGAGTTCTATGATTGTGACCAGAAAACGACAGATCAATATCGGTTACGAGGTATAATAATGCTCCACCTTCAGGTGTTTGTGGGACTCGTTGAATTTGCAATTCTTAATGGGAGCTACTGCTGTTTTCAAAAGCTATCCTTTCGAGCTGCTTGCCACTGCTGCGTGAATCTGTTTTAGTACAATTTTTTTTTTCTCTTTCTACTTATTTCTGTTTTGTCTCTTTGTTGTGGAAAGAAAATGGCATCTTGGCTTTTGTTCATATCAGTCTACTGATGTTGATTATGGTGTTGAACTATGGGGATCTCGATGGTGGTTGATCAGATCAGACCTTCTGCGATTATATAACGTGTATAAGTTTAGAGAGTTAATAATGCTAGACTTATGAAAACGGTTTACAAGATTAATTTAATATGTGACGTGTTAGATTATGATTGATCTTTTAGACAATTCAACACATTAATAATAAACTAGAAATAATAATTGTTTTTTAAGGAAAAGATACTCATTTATAAATGTGGTGACCAATGTCACGTCCCCGAAATGGTAGATGAAACTAACGAAAAGGGATGCAGGGACACGTTATTTATATAAACGAAAGCATAGAAGACAAATTTATGGTGGACAGTGCCCTCAAGCACTTTCAGCGGGCTTCTAATGGAGTCGTCGTTAAATTTACACTTCTCAAAGCATTCGATGAAGTAGGGGATGATTTCTAAGCTACTACTTGTATTAAAAGCTACTCTTTTGAGCTCTCTGGTGAGTACATCTATCTCACAGGATTTTTTTTTTGTTACTTTTTCTTGGGTTTTGTCTCTATGTTGTGGAAAGAAAATGGCATCTTGGATTTGGTTTATTTCCGTTTGGTGATGTTGATTATGGTGTTAAACTATGTTGGTGTTGATGATGGTCGATCAGATCAGACCCTCTGTGATTGGCCATTGGGGTTATTGTTGGGATCACATGACATGTGTAAGACTAGAGAGTTACGAGTCTCTATATGTCTCTTGAAGTAGCATTTCTTGAATTTCGAGTTTGGTTACAGGCTTTTATATGGGTAAAGGAAGAGTTTTGGTTTAAGGAGGAAGATAAAGAAACCACTCTGAATTAGTTGGTGACGTGAGTAACTGTTCCTCTATTAGCTTCTGGATAAAAGAAGAAGTTACCATTATTATCTTCCTCATTTTCGTCAACCTTTTTTAATTCGTTCCTTGTGGCCTGGTTCATGGTTGAAATTTTTGCATAAGCAGAAGTAGATCAGAGGTTCGTCTGCTTAGCAAGTTTGGCGTCTCCAGCATTCTTTAATCCTTCTTTACTTGGACATGGCTGCGTTACTAAAAGATCCTCGTTTTTTATTGTTGACTGACTATACCATTCAAGTTGACATGCATTTGAACTATAGTCTAGTGGAGTTCGTGTAATTTGGGCCATCTGGTATATGAGTTTGATGTCTTGGTAGCCGGATCTCGTCTGGCAGTTTGATTCAGATACATGACTTCTGTATATCTTTTCATGCATTTGAACGTTCTACTTTACTGGCTTGTCTTGTAAAGTACAGATTCCTGTCGTTGACTTTGTCTTGAAGATGCAAATCTGGACATACTCATTGAACTAGTTGACAAGCAATACAAGGTGATCTTCTATTCGGTATGATGTCTGCGGAGAGCAGCCTGGACATGGATATAGAAATGCCCGTGCCTACTGATACGATAAGTCATGCAGAGGCGAAGGACAGAGCTAAAAAGAGCAAAGAAGATGAGAAAACTAATACAGTCCCATTCCACAAGCTGTTCCTGTTCGCAGATTTCACCGACATGGTCTTGATGCTTATTGGTACAATGGGTGCTGTTGGCAATGGCTTAGGTATGCCCCTAATGACGGTACTTTTCGGGCAACTGATTGATTCATTCGGAACTAACCATCACAACAAAGATGTGGTGCATCGTGTTTCCAAGGTAACAACTTTGAAACATAATGCTCATTTTCTGAGGCTAGACGCTAAAGTTCTAGTCATCAGAGTACTTCACATGACTCAATTATTAATAAAAGCATGAAATAGGCGGCGCATATCTATTTCAGGTATTGTCACTCATAAGGAACAGGTCTTTCCTCCTTACTGATATGTTACAATCATAATCTGTAAATTCAGATATCTCTGAAGTTTATCTACCTGGCAGCATTTACTGGTGTGACAGCATTTCTTCGTAAGTATATCCCTCACCCAAATGAAAGATTCGGGAGTTCCGCTGAAAAACGAAAATGATCCGTGGAATTGCCTGTTTTGTCAGAGGTTACTTTCTGGATGGTCACAGGAGAGAGACAGGCTGCTCGGATAAGGGGATTGTATCTGCGGGCGATACTGAGACAGGACATTGCCTTTTTTGATAAGGAAACAAACAAAGGAGAGGTTGTGGGAAGAATGTCTGGTGATACCGTTCTTATACAAGATGCCATGGGTGAGAAGGTAACGTTTCAGCTTGAAAGCCAGACACTAATGGAGAAGGAAGCCCATAAAATTTTCCTGCTACCCAGGAAGTGATGGTGTTTTATTTTATTACATCTCTTTGATTTCTGCAGGTTGGAAAATTTATACAGCTCATGTCAACGTTCTTCGGAGGATTAGTTATCGCATTTAGTAAGGGGTGGCTACTTACTTTGGTCATGTTATCGTCCATTCCTCCCATCGTGCTTTCTGGCGGCTTCATGTCCCTGATCATAGGCAAGATGGCATCACGGGGACAAAGCGCTTATGCGAAAGCGGCAAATGTTGTTGAACAAACAATTGGGTCAATTAGAACTGTACGTCAATACAATACAAAAAACCTTTTGATTTACAATTTTGACTCTGGGATGATGGCTGTCGCTTGGTGCAATTAGGTAGCATCATTTACAGGGGAAAAGCTGGCGATAGCAAACTACAACGAGTTCCTTGAGGATGTATGCAAGTCGGGAATTCATGCAGGCATGGCCACTGGATTAGGTCTTGGTGCAGCCATGTCGATTCTGTTCTTCAGTTACGCATTGGCAATATGGTTTGGAGGAAAGATGATTCTGGAAAAAGGATATACCGGGGGCGAAGTACTTAATGTCATCATGGCTGTCTTAGCTGGTTCAATGTTAGTTGCACTTTCGACTTCATTCAACTTTCCATGAGGATACATGTTATTTCTTTGGAAGGAAATTATAATTATGATTATTTTGCAAACTATGCAAGCGATAGGATTTTTACATCCACGAGGGAGTACTCAATTGAATAGAGCTTTATAGTGTCTATGCTGCAGCAGACTCATAATAAATGAATTGATTTGGCTTACTTCTCAGGTCCTTAGGACAGGCTTCTCCATGCTTGAGTGCATTTGCCACCGGTCAAGCCACAGCATTTAAGATGATTGAGACCATCAACAGGAAGCCTGAGATTGATTCTTGTGACACCCGCGGCAAGACGTTGGATGGAATTTGTGGAGACATAACACTTAAGGATGTTTACTTCAGCTACCCGGCCAGACCTGATGAGCTGATATTCAACAGATTCTCCCTTCACATACCAAGCGGGATGACTGCAGCCTTGGTTGGACAAAGTGGAAGTGGAAAGTCCACCGTGATCAGTCTGATAGAGAGGTTCTATGATCCACAAGCAGGTGAAGTGCTCATCGATGGCGTAAATCTGAAGGAGTTTCAGCTGAAATGGATACGGAGTAAGATCGGCCTTGTGAGCCAGGAACCCGTGTTATTTGCACTGAGCATCAAGGATAATATCTTGTATGGAAAAGAGAATGCAACCATCGAAGAGATAAGAGCTGCCACTGAACTAGCCAATGCTGCTAAATTCATTGATAAATTGCCGAAGGTCTAGAAATGTTTAGGTTGATCATTTTACCTCTAAGCTTAGCGAGATTAATCAATTTATGAGTCTAAATTTTTTTGCATCTTTGCATCAAGGGACTGGACACAATGGTCGGTGAACATGGTACTCAGCTCTCTGGAGGACAGAAGCAAAGAGTCGCCATTGCAAGAGCAATTCTAAAAGATCCTAGGATTTTGCTTTTAGATGAGGCCACGAGCGCACTCGATGCAGAATCAGAGAAGATAGTACAAGAGGCTTTGGACAGGATAATGGCTAATCGAACCACCATCATTGTAGCACACCGTTTGAGCACTGTCAGGAACGCTGATATGATCGCTGTCATTCATCAAGGAAAGATAGTGGAGAGAGGTACTAAAGCATGAATTTTTAGCCATAACATTTTGCAAATAAAAGCCAAACCTACCTAGTTGATCTGATGTGAATATCCCGTTTAAAGCTCAAATTACTGTGGAGCAGCTAATATTTTTGCAAATTTAATCAGGTACACACTTGGAACTGCTAGAAGATCCCGATGGAGCATATGGTCAGCTAATACGCCTCCAGCAAGTAAGCAAGGAGCAACACCAAGAAACAAATTACCAAAACAAACAAGAAAATCTACTTAACAGTAGTCAATCGAGTCAAAGTATGTCCTTGAGGTCCTTAAGTCGGGGATCATCAGCTATGGGAAATATTAGCAGCCACTTCAGTCTGCCCACAGGGTTAGATGTCCCCAATGGTGCACCCACAAATCCAGAGTTCTCTTCCTTAGAGAAAACAGAAACAGCTGCAGAAGTTGCTATCCATCGGCTCGCATCTCTTAATAAGCCAGAAGTTCCTATGCTACTAATAGGATCTATATTTGCAATCATTGCTGGTGTGATATTCCCCATTTTTGGCGTACTATTGTCTAATGTGATCAAGACATTTTATGAAGCGCCTCATAAACTAAGGAAAGATTCAAAGTTTTGGGCGTTGATGTTCATGACTCTTGGCCTGTTATCATTAGTAGCATATCCAGTGAGGACGTACTTCTTCTCGATAGCAGGTTGCAGATTAATCCAGCGGATAAGATCAGTGTGCTTTGAGAAGGTGGTGCACATGGAGGTGGGTTGGTTCGATGAGCAAGAGCACTCCAGCGGCGTCATTGGTGCAAGACTATCAGCAGATGCAGCGACAGTGCGGGCCCTGGTTGGGGATTCATTATCCCAGCTCGTTCAAAACAGCGCATCTGCAGTTGCTGGTTTAGTCATTGCTTTTGCAGCTAGCTGGCAATTGGCGCTCATCGTCCTTGTGTTGCTCCCTCTGATATTTGTTAATGGATATGTCCAGGTAAAATTCATGAAAGGGTTCAGCGCAGATGCCAAGGTACACATTCCATATTTGCCATTTATGGTCCTACAAAATTAATGCGTGTCTAGTCATTGTCCATGTGAGTGTTCACGAAGCCAACAACTGAAAACTGTCCTAATTATTGGGTGAATTGAATGGATTTTAAGATATTAACGATGTTAATCAAAGTCCCTCTGTTCACAGATGATGTACAAGGAAGCCAGTCAAGTAGCTGCCGATGCAGTTGGAAGCATCAGGACAGTCGCTTCTTTTTGTTCTGAAGAAAAGATCATGGAACTGTATGCTAAGAAATGCGAAGGGCCAGTGAAGGAAGGAATTAGGCAAGGGTTGATTAGCGGAGTTGGGTTTGGCCTATCGTGTTTCTCACTTTTTGTGGTCTACGGAACCTGCTTCTACGCTGGAGCTCGACTTGTCCAGGATGGCAAGACAACATTTTCAGAAGTTTTCCGCGTAAGTTTTGTCTTTTCTGGTCTTGTCAGTTGCCCTGGAACACTAATGAGTTCACTGCGCTGGAGAGGACATTTAATTTCTATACATCAATTTATGGTTTACCTATTTTGTGCTTTGCAGGTGTTTCTTGCCCTGACGAATGCGGCCTATGCAATTACTCACTCAAGCTCCCTCACTCAGGACTCCACCAAAGCCAGAAGCGCAACTGCCTCAATTTTTGAAATAATTGACAGAGAATCAAAATTAGACCCGAGTAATGAGTCTGGAGAAACACTAGAAAATGTTACGGGAGAAATAGAGCTTTGTCACATCAGCTTCAAGTATCCTTCTCGACCGGATGTTCAAATTTTCAAAGATCTTAGCTTGACCATACATTCTGGCAAAGTAAAGCTTTTTGATAACCCTTCCAATTTTTCTTTCATAGATCTTTTTCTATTCTTCTCTGAGTTCCAGCCAATTACGATGTGCTAAACAAATGCTGAATATGCACATATGGACTGTGATTTTTGCTTTTTCAGACTGTTGCTTTAGTAGGAGAGAGCGGGAGTGGGAAATCGACTGTAATAGCTCTGTTGCAACGGTTTTATGACCTTGATTCTGGTCACATTACCCTTGATGGGATCGAAATTCAGAAGCTACAGTTAAAGTGGTTTAGGCAGCAGATGGGCCTTGTGAGCCAAGAACCAGCTCTGTTCAATGACACGATCCGTGCCAATATAGCCTATGGAAAGGATGGACAGGCAACGGAAGCAGAGATATTGGCTGCATCCGAGTTGGTAAATGCCCATAAGTTTATCAGTAGTTTGCAACAGGCAAGTTTATCTCGTCCTCAATATAAGATAGACATATGCAGATTAAGCGAGCATAAACTAAGCAAGTTTCCTGAGAATCTTAGTTACCGATATCACAATGACTATGCAGGGTTATGAGACACTAGTAGGTGAGCGTGGAGTGCAGTTATCTGGTGGGCAGAAGCAGCGGGTGGCCATTGCACGTGCCATAGTGAAGGATCCGAAGATACTCCTTCTAGACGAGGCTACTAGTGCATTGGATGCTGAAGCTGAAAGAGTGGTTCAAGATGCATTAGACAAAGTCATGGCCAATAGAACTACAGTTATAGTGGCGCACAGATTATCAACAATAAAAACCGCAGACGTGATTGCGGTGGTAAAAAATGGAGTAATCATCGAGAAAGGAAAGCACGACTCACTGATTAATATCAAAGACGGCTTCTACGCGTCCTTGGTTTCTCTTCACATAAACGCAGCATCATCCTAATTGTGTTTTGTGCAAGCTATTTTGGTTATGTCCTATTTTCCCATGTAGATTCCACTATAAAAAGATGCATATTCGTTATGGCATAGTTTTGTTATATGTCCCATCTAAGGGGAAAAGAATTGTAAGAATATGTTCAGCAACATCAAAACTGCGATGAATATGTTTGTTTAAGTTTAGCAATTAAGAGGAGTGGATTTAAGTTTCCTGAAGTTATATGTGGTGGGTGAAGGCTTCAATTTGATGGTTTGTCATGGGCATCTTTAGCTTTCAAGGCTGAAGGAACAAACAAAAGATTTGTCCAAGAATAGGACTGAAGTAAGGAGGAAAGTAAATATTACTATCTTTTGTTTGTCAAAATAGGATTGCAAAAAGTTTTCGCAGAATGTGATTTATATTATCTAGCTGATAAGATACACAAAGATCACATTAAGGAGGTCTTATCAGTTACAGAGACATTTCCACGCCTTTTCGTTGATGCTTTCCAGTGCAAAGAAAATAAAGAAGGCCAAAGTTATGCTGGCTGAGTTCTTAAGGAAGAGAACAACTTTTTGTACTGAACTTTACTTATCTATCTTATTCTTAATACGGCCTCAACAAAACCAGTACATACATGGTTCGGTGTGTGGTTGCTTCTACAGATTGCATTTAGATGATGATATAATGCTGTGGGAGAAACGACTCAAGATTACAGGGATTTGTAGATTATTGTAATTGTTCTCTATTTTGTTTAAAGCTTAGTTAGAGTTGTTACTTGCAATGCATGTAATAATCATATTGTTATCTTATATTTTGGAGGTTGTAAACATATTTTACATAAAACAGGGCGCTCTCAGATTAAGAGCAAGTTGGCTATTTATTTCAAAGCCTTTCTTCATCATTCATGGTACTAGAGCCTCCATTTCTCTGATATCTATCTGCAATGGCAAGCTCAACCTCCAATAAGTACCCTTATTTATCGACCTTAAATGTTGCAAATTTTGTGACATTTAAGCCAAACACTCAAATTTTGGACTTCGGAAGACCCAAATTATGGGCTCATTGAAACCCGAGACATGCTAAGATTTAGCACGGGAGATTATCCTGCACCAGTTTATGAAATTAAAGTCCCAATTGCCAATCCGGAGTACACATGGAAACGGTCTAATTGTCTCCTGCATGGATGGATCACAGGAACATTGTCTGAAGGTGTTCTTGGCATGGTTGTCGGGCTTGAGACTGCCGCTGAGGTACGGAATACCGTAATCAAACTCCTTTGCAAGAAAATCTCAAGAACGTGAATATTATCAAATCAACAACCTCAATGTGCACAAGAAAGGCACTTACATTACGAATGAGTAAAGCAGCATTTCAAGGGGATTTGCGACAATCTTGCTGCTTTTGAAAAGCGCACGAGTGACAGCACCTCATGATCAGATTTTAGAATTCTGAAGAATGATACATTAGTATCAGTCAATAATAGGAATACAGAGGAAGCATTTTTAGTGGTTGCCAAATGGCCAAGTCTTGTCGTTTGCCTTTTATCTTGGCTAAGGAATTTAGCAAAAGAAATTTTGCAATGAGCCTTTTGCTAAATTCGCTGATATCTCTGGGGATCATCTCCAATGCTTTCTAATCAGAAGTTCAAGGAGAGAATTACCAAAAAAGTTCTAAACTTATTGCAATTGTACCAATTCAGTCCTAATTTTGTTTTCTTGGCCAATTTAGTCATAAATCTTTTACAATTGTGCAAATTCAGTCCATTCGGCCAAAATTGGCCAATTGGGGCTGACGTGGACGCCGGCTGGGCGGCGAACGTTGATGTGGCAATTTATATATATATATATATATATATATATATATATATATATATCTCTCTCTCTTTTCTTTTTCTTTTTGAATTTTTGAATTTTTTTTTCTTTTTTTTCCCCACATTATTCTTCCTCTGGCTGGCCGACGCCGGCCAAAGGCGAGGACTGGCAAGGTCAGCCTCGCCAGCCATTGGGGAGGCTCGCCCCTACCGACCATTAGTGAAGGCGAGCATTGCCCAACGACGGCGGCCTCGCCAGCCACCAGCGAGGATCGTAACCAGATCTCGAGGGTGTCCCTGGAGAGGGTGCGGACGGCGGACGAGTCCGAAGGGAGCGGTAGGGCCCTAGCCCGGGTCGCCGACGACTAGAAGCATGAGAGGTTGCCAGATTTGGCGACGGCGGCCTTGCCGACCGCCCGCCGAGGAGGCTGTCGCCGGATCGCGGCGACGGCGGCCTTGCGGTTCTTGGCGAGGCTCGCCTTCGCAAATGGCCGGTGGGGGCGAGCCTTGCCAGTGGCCGGCAAAGCTAACCTCGCCGGCCGGCCAGAGGAAGAAGCAAGTGGGGAAAAAAAGACAAAAAATTCAAAAATTCAAAAAAAAAATTAAATGTTCGAAAAAAAAAATAAAATAAAATTAAAATTGCCACATCGGTGTTCGCCAGCGTCCATGTCAGTGCCAGCCGGCCAATTTTGGTGAATGGACTGAATTGGCATAATTGTAAAAGGTTTAGGACTAAATTGGCCCAAAAAAAAAAAGTAAAGTTTATGACTGAATTGGCACAATTGCAATAGGTTTAGGACTTTTTTTGGTAACTCTCCCGAAATTCAAGTATTATCTAATCTCATTGACCGAGCGCACTAGATCCACTTGGGTTCTTCCCTAGCGGCGAAAGTCTGACTTTTATAGCATGCTTCGATTAATTCATTCAAAAGTCAATTTAAAAAAACAATGAAAGTTTCTCGGTCAGATGAAGGAAAGCCAAGGAACGAGTTTAATAATCATTTTAGAGATGTCATTCAACACGTGAAAGCTTGTCCAAAAACGCACAAACAGAATGGCTTAGCAGAGTGCAAACATTGAAATATTACAGAACTTGGATCCGGGCCTCGGGTTCGGGTTGCGGGTCGCGGCACCCCCCGGCCTCGTGAGGTCGCTCACCACGGCCATCGCCAGGGTCGTCTTGCACCACTAGAGGCCGCACCTGGTCCCGTCGTAGGATCGTGTAAACGGGCGCGAGAGGTCGTGGTCCTCGGCGGTCCGCTCCGGCGGGGGCCCGGCAAGGAGTCGAGAAAAGGGTAGCGGCGGTCGTCGTCGTCCTCCATGCACACGGCAAAATATGCCCGGGTCCTGTCGCATAGGCTTGATGTTGTCTTATCCATCGGCCATTCTTGGCCTGTTCGGACAACCAGTACGAAGAATATGCTGCGCATCACTAATGTGGATGCGGTTGTCTTAAATCACAATTAACGTTCACAAATTTTAATAATATTTAAATATTTTTCTTTTTCTTTTTTTGTATATTTTTTTACAACTTTAATCGAGCCCTCGCTACGACCCTCACTAGCCATCGCCCACAGCCATGAAGCCCTCCCCGATCATGGCGAGGGTCCACTATTAATGTGGCCAGGGTGGTCGACTGAGGGAAAAAAAAAGTAAAAAAAAAAAAGGGAAAAACACAAAATTAATAAAAATATTTCAAAAAAATATTGAAATATTATTAAACTGAATTTGACTCGGACTTTGCATGAATCATGATAGTAGACTCGTTGCATACATAATACCCAGTCGTGTGGTAGTGAGATATAGGGCCCGTTTGGTTCGGCTTTTGGGGAATGCATTTGCCAAAATGCAAATACCTTTAGGTGAAGGGGGTTTTCCGAAATGCAAATATCGTTTGGTAAAATTTACATTTGTAAATGACTTTTATTAAATTAAAAAAACAAAAAAAATTCTATTTTCTTTTTTGAAGTCCGGCCACCGGACCGCCGAATCCGGCGGCTGGACCGCCAGATCTGGCCGCCGGATGGCCGATCCGGCCACACAGGTCGCGCGACCCGGGCGTCCGGCGATGGTCGTCGAGGTCGGGCGATGGTCGCGGGCCGGGCGACCCTTGGCCGGCGGTCGTCGGCCTCCGATCGCTTCTCCACCGGAGAGATGAACGATACCGGAAGTTGCATTCCAAAAATGCAACTTCCCAATGGACCTCTACCCCTCCATTCCCCCAAAGGCCTTTTAACCCCCTTGGAGATGCAATTGCATCTCCCCAAACTGCTCAAAAAATTGAACCAAACACCTTTGCTTTTGCCCAAACCCCTTTAGAGCCCCAAAGCCCCTTCTACATGCTGAACCAAATAGGGCCACAGACTACCAATCAGACTTTTATAGAGGGAGGCATCGGCTTTTTTTGCTCCATCTTCCTTCAATAGTTTCTCTTTTGTCTAAGCGGAGTTGAAATTGCTTTGCAATAATTCATCTTGAATTTCTTTAGGAGGTTCGTGGTAAAATTCTTTTGCGAGATAAAAACTCCTTCATTTTGGTTGATCTTGATGCCGAGGAAATAATGCATCAAACCCAAGTCTGTCATCTTGAATGTCTTCATCATTTCTTCTTTGAATTCTTGGATCATTGTCTCATTGTTTCCTGTATAGATGACATCATCCACATACAAAGAGACAATGAGAGTGTCAGACTTACCTTGAGTTTTGATGTAGAGCGTTGGCTAGCTCATACTCCTCTTGAATCCTTGCTTGATGAAGTATTCATCGATTCTACTATACCACACTCGTGGTGCTTGCTTCAACCCATAGAGGGCTTTCTTGAGTTTGAGAACTTTTTCTTCTTGGCCTTTTACAGTAAAGCCTTGTGGTTATTCCACATATATTTCTTCTTGAAGATATCCATTTAAGAATGCCAACTTCACATCTAGTTGATGGATCTTCCATTCTTTTTGTGCCGCCAGGGCTATGAGTGCTCAAATAGTATCAAGTCGAGCAACGGGAGCGAAAGTTTCAGTATAGTCGATACCTGGTTGTTGCAAGTAGCCTTTCGCCACAAGCCTTGCTTTGCGTTGAGCTTCGTCTTGTAGACCCACTTGACGCCAATGATCTTTTGTCTTTGGGTTGATCGACAAGCTCCCAAGTTTCATTTTTCTCGATCATCTTGATCTCTTCCTTCATGGCTTTTATTTAAACTTCTTCTTTGGATGCCTATTCGTAATTTTCTGGTTCTAAAGCAGTAAAGTTGCATGTGTCATAAATTCTTCTAAGGGTTTTTACTCTTAGTACAGGTGATTCTGGAGTAGATTCTTCTTGCGTCACTCTTGGAGAGGTTGGTGGAGTTACGCCATGAGTGGTGGAATCCGGCACTTCTCCTTCTTCTTGTGACGTTGATTGCTCTTGAGTAGGTGATATGTCTAGTAAGGTGACATGCTTCTTCTTGATTTTCTCATCCTCCCAATTCCAGGCAACATTTTCGTCGAACTCGACGTCTCAACTAATCATGAGCTTCTTAGTCCTTAGGTTGTAAACCCGATAGCCTTTTGATTGGTCACTGTGCCGAGGAATATTCCATTTTTTGTCTTTTCATCTAGCTTACTCCTTTTCTGAGCAAGGATGTGGACGTAGCATATGCATCGGAACACCTTAAGGTGCTTTGCCAAAGGCTTCCATCCGCTCCATGCTTCAATTGGATTTTTGGACACCTGTTTAAGATGTATACGGCCATGTAGACTGCTTCTGACAGAATGAGTTAGGAAGGCCTTTCTCCTTTAGCATAGACCTTGCCATCTCCATAACAGTTCTATTCTTTCTTTTGGCTACTCCATTTTGCTTTGGGGCGTAGCCAACGGTTAATTGATGATGGACTCTTCATCTTCACAAAATTTAATAAACTCCTTTGAATTGTATTCCGTGCCTCTGTCACTCCTTAGAACTTTGATTATTCGACCACTTTGATTCTTGACATGGTTCTTGAATTTTCTAAAGATCGAGAAAACTTCTGATCTTTCTCGAAGAAAGTATACCCACATCATTCTTGTGTAATCATCAATGAATAGGATGAAATATTTATTCTGATTGAGTGTGGGGGTTCTCATTGGACCACACACGTCCGTATGAATTAGCACCAATGGCTTCTTAGCTCTCCATGCACCTCCAGATGGGAAGGACTACCTTTGTTGTTTTCCAAGTAGGCAACCTTCAAAAACATCTCAGATATCTGAAATAGCTGGAATATCTCTCATTATATTTTTCAAGTTGATGTGGCCAAATCTTCGATGCCATAGCCATGAATTATCAAGTTGAGTTTTCATGGCTATGTCTTTAACATATTTCCATCAAATAGGAAAATTCTTATTCTTCATCTTAACAGAGGCAATGATATTTTTATTTTTATCATAGATAATGTAGGCATCTCCTCTAAAGTATAAAGAATACCCACTTTGTATCATTTGGCCCACGCTCAAGAGATTTTGTGCAAGACTAGGGACTAAATAAACATTATGTATATATTTTGGGCCTTTATTCGTTTCCACGGTGATGGTGCCTTTTCCTTTGACATCTACTAATGCTACACCCACTATCAACGTACCATATTTCATTTTTATTATCATTTGTCGCTTGGTCTACGTAGAATGTATTCTCTTCACTTTCTTTTTTCCTTCCATAGCTTGCTCGATTATTTATTTTTGAGCGACAATCTTTTTCTACATGGCCATATCTTTTACAAAAGCGGCATTGTTTTTTATTTTTAAACCAACACTCCTTCTCCAAATGATTTGTTTTCTTGCAAATACCACAAGGTGGATAATTTTCCTTTTGTGTAGTTTCTCCTCCTTTTTTTTATTTTTCCATGAGCTCCTTCTACCATTTTTAGATTGATGAAACCGTATATTTACTTTAGACTGAAAGGCACTTTCAACTGAATCTTCGTCTTTTGCCATTAGTCTTTTCTCATGTGCTTCTAGAAAGCCAATTAATTCACTCACTAATAAGGTCGTCAAGTCCTTAGTTCCTTCTATAGTTGTAACTATGGGGTTGTATTTATTAGTAAATGACACCAATATGTTCTCAACAACCCTTTGATCGGTGATCCCATCTCCATAGGCTCTCATTTGATTAACTAGCTCCTTTAATTTTCCACAATATTCTTGGACGGTCTCATAATTTTTCATTTTAGAAATCTCAAAATCTCTTCTCAAAGTTTGAAGGTGATTAGTGCGTACCTTTTTTTATCCTTGAAATTCCTCTCGTAGTATTTCCCAAGCCCCTTTTGCAGTCTTCGCTCCAATTATTCTTGGAAATATCATTTCGGAGAGTGCTTGCTGAATAAAATATAGTGCCCTTGCATCCTTTTATAGTTGATCCTTCGAAACATTTGCACCTTCTTGTGGAGCCTCGCAACATTTTTCCACGATGTCCCATAAGTCTTGGGCCATCAAGAATGTAGTCATTTTTATGCTCCAAAAGTCATAGTTGTTCCCATAAAAAATGGGGATGGGAAATGAGATGAGGTAGAGTTGGCCATGGTTTAGTTATTGGGTATTTGGAAAGGGTAGTTTTAGGAATGGGTAGGTAGGACAAACTGTGATAGCCTGAATTTTCAGATTTTCTTTTCGATTGGATAAATTGAGCCTTTCATCGATGCGTCTATAGTGCTATTCTTTGAGCTGATCACTCACGAGATAACTAAACTATCTGGTGAAGCTATTAAGGAATCTAAACGCAATAGACTTGAGAATTTGATCTGTAAAGATCATTACGGCACCGTCAAAAATCGATCAGAGACCGGAAATAGGTCGATTCGATAGAGATATGTGATTAGTGTGTTGGTGATTCCATCTAATTGCAAAATTTATGTCGAACGGCACAAGATTGATTTTTCTGTCATTTCGGTACCTTATGGCCATATTTGAAACCTCGAGATTTTCACGACAATCGAAAGTCACCAATGTGTCGAATAGGTACAATGTGGCTCGAAAATAATCGACCACGGGTCAATTGCACTAAAAATTCCTAAAAGCTACCCGGTAGGTTAGGTCCCGCTAAAATCACGTCAGATTGAAATTAACCGCAAATTTGAACCCGATTTCAAAAATTGAAAGTTCTGTCATGTCACGATCTATTTTAGGAATGTCGACTCATCCTTTGAAGAATTTTCAGCGAGCCCGAAATTTTTACGGAAAATCGATTCGGAAAACGAACGCAAATTCGGACGAGCCGAATTTAAGGGAATTTTGACTTCTAAACTGACCTATTTGGCGATGGGCACTTGCAGAAATGATGTGGGCTTTTTCTTCAACGAAATTGGACCTCAAATTGGAGAATTGGTGAAGAAATTGAAGATTATCTCGAGTGAAATTCGGAACCATGGAAGGGTGCAACTTTTGCATCAAAAATTGGATTAATTGGTGGGAATTTTTGCTAGAAAGTAATAGGGACAAGTAATTAATTGGATGGCTAATGTTTGTTGAATCTTCCCCCACCTGCGGCTTCTTCGGCAAGCTTTGCCAGCTGCTTCTCTCCTTCGGCTTCTCCTCTTCTCTCTCCTTCGGCGCCGACCTCATCCATTTCTGCTTTACTTTTACTTTCATTTTCTTCAAAGCTCCTTCCCCTTTCCCACGCCAGCTGCTCCACCAAATTCCCCAACCGAAGCCACACGTCTAGCGCCTTTTCCCCTTCATCCCACTCTCTCTATTTGCTGTCGTTTTCCACTGAGTTCCCTGCAGCTGCCATCCAACTTTCGCATGTCTCCACCATTTCGGTCTTTGTTTTGCTCGGTCAAAACCCCCAGTAGAAGCCCCCCAACGTTGACTCATCTTCAACGCCAACTCCTCCTCCATTTCGATTTTGCTAGCACCTCCATCGAAGCATTCAAGCCACGATCAATCCCATCTCTTCGTGCAGCACTCCACCGAAGCCAGCTGTCGAGTCAACACACCTTCCTTAAAGCCCCTCATTGACTCGCCAACAGCTTCTTCATGCTTTGTTGTTCGGCCAGCGTCTACAGAAGTTCATCTCCACGATTTCTTCATGTAAGCCAGCCTGTTTTCGACCCAAATCTCTAGCTGTAGCCTAGTCCAGATCCGAGCCCATTTGAAGCCCGCATGTTCAGCAGCTTCAGCCCACAAACTTAACAGTCCAACCCGTGAATTTCAGCCTAATAGCCTGCTTCATTGCCCAACTTTCGAGCCCAGCACTTGCTGTGGACTTGCAAGGCCTTTTTGGCCCGATCCAAGTGTTTGTTGACGCCACCAAAAGTTCAGGTTTCGGCCGCCGCCGTTGCGGTGAACCGATTTTCGCATTAAACCAGTGAGTTTATGCTCTAAACTCTACTTAGTATGCTAATGGCGTATGCTAATGACGTTTAAGAGGTGTTTAGTTTAGGTTAATTAGGGATTATGTGGTTAGTTAGATTAAATTAACAATTTAATTATTCAATTATACATGTTAGGTTGTTAGATTAAATTAATTAAGGCCTACATATGATGTGCTATTTATCTAGACAGGTTCGACAATTTTTCTGGCCCGTTTAGGCGGTCAATTTAGCAATTTCAGCCTAGGTTATTATTTATGGTAATTAATTGTAATTATTTAATTAATTTTGGTAATTATTTAATTAGTAAATATTTTCCTCAAATTAGAGCGGGATAGCCGGTGACCGGAATTTCGTGCCGATTTCAATGGTGTGGTTAATTTATGCAATTAAGTATTAAATTGTGCAAATTGAGTGCTGATTGGAATTTTGAGTATTTAATTCCAAAACTTGTGAATTTTGATATTTATTCAGAAAATCTCGGATGTTGGATTTTAACACCGAAAATGGTTTTATATACTATATAAAACAGCGTGATTTTAAATTGGAAGATGGTCAAGTTGACCGTGTACCCACACACGACTATTTTACCGTGTATTTCTAATACGAAGAAAATAGTCCAAGCTCACCATTTTAATTGAGGCGTTTGAGTGCAATGCACGATGTCCTGGGCTGAGATTGAGTAGTCGTGTGTTGGTTAAGAGAATCCGTCCCGGGCTATTAAGCTAGATGTTACCCCTCTATGGGACGCTCCTAGACAACGGGAAGCCGGTCGCAGTAGATTCTGGACCCTTGCTCCTTCGGGAAAGCCGTCTGATAAAGACGTTGCTGTGCTCAATAGGGTGAGACGACGCCTGGCTACGCTAGAAGACCGTCGAACAGAGAGTAGGCCGTGCTATATGCCGAGATCAAAACTAGGAACGTGTGATTAATTGAGTTGAATGTGTCGGATTATGGGACAAACTTGTGTGACACGTTATGGGACGTGTCATAATGATTTGGCCTATAATCAGGACCCCAATGCTTGTTTGAAATTTGAGTATGGCGTTCCAGTTAATTGAGCTTGGTTGTTGCTCATGCTTTCGTGTTGTATATGATATGAATTGTGCTGACCCGCAGGGTGGATCTGAGATGAGGTAAGTCTCTGTGGTTGTATGATTATGTGATTAGGACGCATTTGGGCGTATTACCCTCCTAATCGGGGTTTAAAGCGTGAACTCGTTGAGATTTATATCTCACCCCGTTGTGGGCTAAATTTTCAGGGCCGTAGAGCGGAGGACCCGGAGCCGAACTGAGGGGATCCGAAGGGTAGGTTAGTTCAGACAATTTCTTTTTTAGAGTTGGTCTTTTGAAGTCTCTTGGTTATAGACTTTGTACAAGACTCAGTATGTTTATAAAAACATGTTTGTTTGTGAATTTATTGTCCTGCTTTTCTATCCCGAGATGGTTACTGTCAGGAGATTTATTATTTGCTTTTGCATGTGCATTTAAATAAAAAGGGTCGGCAACTCGTCCTAAGAAGTCACAAATTTTATCAACCACCGAGGGATGGGCACGCACTCGAGGATCGGGGCGTGACATCCCCGTTTAGTGATATCAGAGCAAAGTTTGTGTTTGGAGTGATAAGGTGCGATGGGTTCTTGAGATAGTTTGTAGGAATGACCCTTATTTTATACCGATGCATGTGATTGATAGCTGTTTGGTAAATTATTTGTGGTGATCACTCAGTTTCTAATTTTGTATGGAATTGGGAACAGGTTTCGTAGATAGTCTACAACATGAGTGATCAGGAGCAGAATACTCCTAGAAAGAGGACCATAACATCAGTCATTCGGGGTAGGACGCCGACAAGGGTCGGTACCCAAGGTGGCCGAGGTAGAGTGCAGGCTGTGGCCAGCGCAAGTGGTATGGCACTGCCGCCGGTCCCGCCGATTGGTGCTGGGGTAGCAGCCCCTGGTGATCCCAGTTTCGAAGGGATCATACAGGCGCTTTAGACGATTGGAGATTTAATCGGGCAACAGGCCCACAATCAAGCCGCCGCTACTATCGCACCTGCTGAAGTTCCACAGGGAAATGTGGTTGCCGAGAGACCAATTCATAAGCTCGTTAAGCAGTTCCTGAAGTTGCAACCACCGAAGTTCACAGGAATAGGAGATCCCGAGACTACAACCCTATGGATCCAAGAATTGGAGAAAGCTTTTACACTGCTGAGGTGCATAGAGGAAGAGAAGGTCATCCTTGCAATATATCAACTGCAGGGTATTGCAAGTACTTGGTGGAAGGCCACCAGAGAAGATGTATTTCCAAAAGGCGTGGTTTCGGTGTGGAACGTCTTTGTTGGAGCATTCAATGGTAAGTATTTCTCCAGCTGTGCCAAGTAACTAAAGATGGCGAAATTTCTATGCCTTCGTCAAGGTCTAATGACTGTGGACTAGTACGAGGTGAAGTTCGCCGAGTTATCGCAGTATGCTCCTAGATTGATCGAGGATCCCGAGGAGAAAGCGATGAGGTTTAGGGATGGCCTTCGACCAGAGCTGAAAAATTCACTGGTACCGCTTGATCTAAAGAACTATAACGAGCTGTACAGACGAGCCCAACTGATAGAGAAGAATCTGAACGAACAAGCCGCCGTATCTGTGTGACATCCACATTTTTGGGTTCTGATTTCGATTAGATAAATTGGGCATTTTATCGACGTGGCTATAGTGTTTTTCTCTGAGTTGGCCACTCACGAGATAACTAGACTAGCTGGGTAAACTATTAAGGACTTTAAGACAAATAGACTTGAGAATTCGACCATGAATCGACTTCTCGACCGTGCTCATCTTTAGAGATCATTACGGCACGATTAAAAATCGAATTAAGATCGAGAGATTGGTCGATTCGACGAGATGAATGACCGATCGTGGGTGACTCCACTAAATTGGAAAATTCTCATCGACCGGCACTAATTTGATTTTTTTATCGTTTTGGTACCACTGTGTCCGTATTTGAATCCTCGAGATTTTCACGACAACCGAGAGTCGCCAATGTGTCGAATGGGTTCAATGTGGCTAAAAAAAAATCGACCACGGGTCGTTTGTCCTAAAAAGTTTTGAAAACTACCCAGTAGCCTATGTCACACTAAAAAACGCGTCCGAGTGAAATTAACCACCAATCTAAGTCCGATTTCAGAAATTAGAAATTATGTCATGTCATGAGTCATTCTGGGAACGTCGACTGACCTTTTGAGGAAATTCCAGTGAGTTCGGGATTTTTACGGAAAATCGGGTCGGACGATGCGGAAAATAAACAGAAAGTCGGATTGGCCAATTTGAAGAGATTTTTGGCATATGGTGTGAATGAATGGGCGAATGGAAGTTGTTTGGGTTTTTTCTGAATTCAAATTGGATCTCAACCGAATTTGTTTGTTCAGAAAATCGGATACCAAGAAAAATGAAAGAGAATCCAGATTTGAAGGAAATTTGTGGGTTAGAGGGGTTGTCTTATTCTGGATTTCATTTGTGCAAACCGATGTTGAAATTGGCCATAGGATGACCAATTGGCAAAGTGTTAAAAGTTGGGCAAGAGTATAAATTGGTTTGTTGTTTTATTTTCTCTCTCTTATTCTTGGTCCCACACCTTATACGCACGCCCACTTCCCTCTTCAGTCGACATTCTTTCAAATTCACGCACGTTTCCTCTTTTAGTTCTTTGGATGAATTTTCCTCTTCCTTCTTATCCGTATGCGTGCATCTCTCTCTCTTCTTTTATTAGTTCTGCTTGTTTGCTTGTCTTTAGCCGACAACCCTTATCCGTCCTCTCCATTCACTCATGCGGACAGCTACCCCACGTTTCCCATTAATCTTCAACCGTTCATTTTTCATTTCTTTTTGGCTGAGATTCACCGTTCGCCTTCCTCTCTCTCCGCCTGCTTCACGCACACCCGCAACGCCCCCACAGAAGCTACGGACGTCCCCATCTCTTTTCGCTGGCCCGCAGCTTCGACGAGTACCCTGCCACTCTCTGCTTCTCTTTATTTGTATTTCCTTCTGCACGTTTCAACCCCATCGGCACCACATATTCGGCCGTTTCTCCTTCACGTGCAGCTCGTCCAACACCTTTCCTTGAGCCCACCAATTCGGTCGTTTTCCCCAGCGAAGCAGCACCATCACTGCAGTTCCTCTCTGTCCTTTTTTCTTGGACGAAGGCCCATGCACGGTTCCATCTTCAACCTGTAACCCACCTCCATCTTCAAGTCACCAGCCCATCGATCACCAACAAAATCACCGGGGGTGCAGTGGCCTTTCGTTCCAGCCCGCTCAGTCCGCGATCCAGTTTGTCAACGCCATCAACAACCCGGAATTTGGGCTGTCCAACAAACTACAAAATCAAAGTAGCTTATTTCTTTATTTTGCAGCAAGGGTTTGAAGGCCCCGTGGCCCGTTTTTGAGCCGTCTCGACCCCGGTTGGCGGAATCGCTTTGGAGAGAATCGAGCTTGGTCGCGCGCTCGTCTATTTGATCCGAGCGGATCTTTAATCCAGTGAGTTTTGCTCACTAATGCCTTCTTAGTTTGCTAATTATACTTAAAGGTTGATTAGTGTTAGTTAAGTGTAATTAGGTGGTTAGATTAGAATTGATTAGCGATTATTAGTGAATTGCATCGCATATTAGTAAAATAGCTAGTGTACTTAAGTAGAGAATTGCCTATAGTATTTATTGGATGCTTCTAGGGATGTTTCCCGACCCTTATCGGGTGTTAATTAGGCAATTCGGGCCTAAGTGGAATTTTTAGGAATTAAATATTAATATTCGAAATTAATTATTTAATTATTTATTTTCCGGAAATTCAACTGGGATGGCCAGTGACCGGAATTTTATGCTGATAATCGTGGCGCAGTCCGTTTATTTAATTGAGCTTTATATTGTGCTAAATTGAATTTCTGGTATTTAAATATTATTTTTTTTAAAATTAATTATTTAATTATTTATTTTTCGAAAATTTAACCGGGATGGTCGGTGACCGGAATTTCATGCTGATTGTAGTGGCGCAGTCTATTTATTTATTTGAGCTCCATGTTGTGCTTAATTAAATTGATTGTGCAATTTTAGGATTTTATCTTAATTGATTGAAATTGAGTGGAATTGAATGATTGATTGGTTGATGGCTGAGTATGGCTATTTAGCATTTATAATGCCTTGATGAGTTGTAAAGTGGAGAGAGTCGTGAGAGTGAACTGAGAACTCTATTGGCTGAGACCGATCAGGTACGAAGTATAGACAGGCGTGGTTCGGTGATGAAGGACATCACTGTGCAAAAAAGGCGCCTTAAAGAACCCACGTAGACTGTCTATGACTTGTGGCAGGCGTGGTTCGGTGATTAAGGATATCAATGTGCGAAAACGGCGCCCTAAAGAACGCACGTAGACTACCTAGGAATCGTGACAGGCGTGGTTCGGTGATTAAGGATATCATTGTGTGAAAACGGCGCCTTAAAGAATGCACGTAGACTGTCTGTGATCTATGACGGGCGTGGTTCGGTGATGAGGAATATCACTGTGCGAAAACGGCGCCTTAAAGAACACACGTAGACTGTTTGTGATCTATGACAGGCGTGGTTCGGTGATGAGGAATATCACTGTGCGAAAACGACGCCTTAAAGAACGCACGTAGACCGTCTGTTACTTATGTCACCTTGGCGAAAACGACGCCGAGAGCATTGATGGAGCGTTGTGACTAAGTGTACTATTGGAGGTTATATGGGAGGGAATGAATGACCGAGAGATGGTCCGACTGATCGATGATCCGATCTCAGTGTGATTTAATGTGATTGATCATTGCTTGAGTCTGATGTTGTAAATTGATTGATTGAATTGAAATGACCATGAGTGGTCTTGTTGGCGGGTAATCGACTAGGTCGATTCGATCTATGCTTCGATTAGTGATGTGATTGCTTAGGTGCCTATTTGATCGGTGCTAATGTGCAGGTGGAATCTGAGGCCAAGGTAAGTCCTCTGACTCATGTCGTGCATAGGCAACCCTAAGGTGTATTAGTTTACTAATCGGGTCTTAAGGGGTAGAACTTGCTAAGACGTGTCTCACCCCGTTGTGGGACAACATTTTCAGGTTCGGAGATGGCAGATTCCCCTAGCCAGTATGGTCGTCCTATGAGAACGACCGATCAGGTCTATGCTTTTCCTGACCCAAGGAGTGATTGGACATATGAGTTGGTGGTAACTTCAGTCTGGGCAAAAGAGGCCCCAAATCGGGAGGTACCCGATCTTTTTAGAGCCTGGTTTCGAACCACTCCATACGGTTTAAGGATAGGCCCCCTTATAAGCTTCGATGTCCTTGCCGAAGTGATTGATGCGGCCAAGAATGTGGAACAAGCAGACCTACCTGACGGTGATGTGGAAGACCCGTCGTCTCGCCCGAATCAAGTGGACCCTAAGGGTTAGAAGTCGGGTCTGAATAGTTGGTCCTAGGACAATAAATTTTGAGGACTAATCTTTTGTTAGCCCTTGTAAATATCGGCTGGCGTTGTAAATGAATTAGCCTGGTATGTATAAAGGTATGTGCTAGTTCTATGAGTTGCAATCCTGCCTTTCTATCCCATTGAATTTTTGTCTGGGGATTTTTTTTATATCTGCTTCCGCATGTGCATTTAAAAACAAAGGGTCGGCGATGCGTCCTGGGACGTCGCTATTAATCGACCAGGTAAGGGATGAGCACGCGTTCGGGGATCGGGGCGTGACAATCTGGGTCGTGGTTTAATTTGAACCGAGATGGAAATCGATTTGGGAAGAGACCGATGACCGGAGGAAGGTATCCTGTTTTGGCCAACAAGAAGCGTGGAATAGGAAAGTCATCGCAAGGACAGAATGGTGCATGTCGCTTCTGCAGAAGACGACATGGGTCGGCCCCGTGTCATTTTAGGCCGGGAGCTTGCTTTGAGTGTGGCCAGGAGGGTCACTTGGCTAGGAATTGTCTCAGGAGATAAATGGGACCGTTGCAGTTGCCGTCGCCGCCACTGATGGGTCAGAATCGAGGATACGCGCCCCAGAATGCACAGCAGGGTGGACTGACCAGACCTCCAACTCAAGGAAGGACGTACGCCATTACTAGAGGACAGACTGAGGATGCGCTTAATGTGATTACAGGTACCGCCTCACTGAATGACCACGCTGCTTATGCTTTATTTGACCCTGGTGCAACTCATTCATTTATAGCTGAGCAGTATGTTAAGTTGGTAGGATTGATTCCTGAGTTGTTGGAGTCAGTGATTAGTATATCGACACCATTAAAGGATAAGGTGTTAGCTAGAGTGGGTTGTCTTGGTTGCACGTTAGCGATTGGTGAGCGAGTGGGGAAGATAGACTTAATAGTCCTAGCAATGTATGATTTCGATGTAATAATTGGCATGGACTGGCTCACCAAGCAACGAGCTAAGATGGACTCCTATCGTAAAGCGATTCAATTTAACCCGTTAGTAGGTGAAAGTTTCGAGTTTATTGGGAGTCAAGGAAGACCCTCAATTACCCTAATCTCGGCACTAAAGGCAACCCATTTGTTAGACGGGGGTTGTCAAGGTTACTTAGCAACTATTGTGGATACAATAGTTGAGGAGCTGAAGATCGAAGACATTGCAATGGTTCAAGAGTTTCCAGATGTATTCCCGAAGGAATTGCCAGGTCTGCAGCCAGAAAGAGAGATAGAGTTCGTGATGGAGTTAGCTCCCGGAACAGAGCCAATCTCTAAGGCTCCTTACCAGATGGTGTTATCTGAGTTGAAAGAACTAAAGGTGCATATGCAAGAATTGTTGGATAAGGGATTCATACGTCCCAGTGCATCACCTTGTGGAACACCAGTTTTGTTCGTAAAGAAGAAAGATGGTTCATTGCGTCTGTTCATTGACTATCGTCAACTCAATCAAGTAACAATCAAGAACAAATATCCACTCCCAAGAATCGACGACTTGTTTGACCAGCTGCAAGGAGTGTCGATATTTTCGAAGATCGACTTGAGGACGGGATATCATCAGCTGAGGATTAGGAAGGAGGATATAGCTAAGTCAGCTTTTCGTACCCTATATGGCCATTATGAATTCACTGCAATGCCATTGGGTTTGACGAATGCTCCAGCTGCTTTCATGGATTTGATGAAATCGAGTTTTCATGGAATATTTGGATCAATTTGTGATCGTGTTTATCGATGATATCCTGGTATACTCGAGGAGTCCGGAGGAACATGAAAGTCATTTGAGATTGGTAATGCAAACTCTGACGATTCATGAGTTGCATGCCAAGTTCAACAAGTGCAAATTTTGGTTGACTCGTATTGCTTTCTTCGGTCACGTGATTTCAGGCGAAAGAATCTCCGTGGACCCGTCCAAGATTGAAGTAGTTATCAACTAGCCAAGACCGACTACCGTGACAAAGATAAGAAGTTTCTTGGGATTGGCAGGGTACTACAGAAGGTTCGTAGAAGGGTTTTCAGCTTAGCGTCACCGTTAACTCGACTTCTGAAGAAGGAAGAAAAGTTCGTATGGACAGATAAGTGCAAGTGTAGTTTCCAGGAGCTTAAGCAGAAACCGATTACCGCACCTCTGCTGACCATACCATCTAGTCCTAGAGGATACGAGATCTACAATGATGCGTCGTTTAGAGGACTGGGTTGCATGCTGATGCAACATGGTAGGGTTGTTGCATATGCATCCTGTCAGTTGAGATCTAATGAGCTAAACTACCCAATACATGACTTAGAACTTGCAGCGATTATTTTCGCTCTGAAGATTTGGAGACATTATTTGTGCGGAGAAAGATTTCAGATCTTCACTGACCATCAAAGTCTCAAATATCTATTCTCTCGGAAGGAATTGAATATGAGACAACATCGCTAGATGGAACTCCTATAGGACTATGATTGTGATATCTTGTATCACCCGGAAAAGGCGAATAAGGTTGCAGATGCGCTGAGTAGGAAGTCTTCAGTAGCGCAGATGGTAATTAAGGAGTGGAATTTACTCGAGAGAGCTCAAGATTCGGTTTTTAAGTTTGAGGTATGCCACCTTTCAAATCTTATGGCCACCCTCAGAATTGAACCGAAAGTGTAAATAAGGATTAAGACACTTCAGCTAACAGGCCCAGATATTCAAAAAATCCTGCAAGAGGATACTAAGAAGAGAAAAGCTAACTTTCAAATTTCTGAGGATGGAACATTGAGGTTCCGAGGATGATTATGCGTACGTAACGATGTAGAGCTTAAGGAAGAGATCTTGTCAGAAGCTCATCATAGCAGTTACAACATTCATCCTAGCAGTACAAAAATGTATCAGAATCTACGTCAACACTATTGGTGGTCCGGTATGAAGGTGGATATTGCCAAGCATGTCGCCAAGTGTCTTACGTGTCAACAAGTGAAGGCACAACACTATAAGCTGGGAGGACTTCTGCAACCTCTCGAGATTTCCGAATGTAAATGGGAACATATCACAATGGATTTTGTGACAAGCTTACCAAGGAGTCAGAGAGGTAATGATTCCATTTGGGTAGTGGTCGACAGACTGACGAAATCGGCTCACTTCATTGCAGTACGAAAGGATCTTGACTTGGACAAGCATGCAAAGTTGTATGTGCGTTAGATAGTTCGTCTACATAAAGTGCCGGTGATGATTACATCAAACCGAAACTCGAGGTTTACAGCTGCCTTTTAGAAAAGTTTGCAAGCCGCTTTAGGAACAAAGCTGCAGTACAATACGACTTATCATCCTCAAACGGACAGCCAGTCTAAGAGGACAATTCAAACTCTCAAAGACATGCTGCGAGCTTGCGTGTTGGATTTCAAGGGAAGCTGGGAGGAACAGCTTCACCTTGTCGAGTTTGCCTACAACAACAGCTATCAGCAGAGTATTCAAATGGCTCCTTTTGAAGCGTTGTATGGCAGAGCATGCAGAACACCAGTATGTTGGGACGAGGTCGGAGAACAAAAGATCACAGGCCCAGAGTTAGTTCAGCAGTTAGTGGATACAGTTGTCGTCATCAGGGACAGATTAAAAACCGCTTAGAGCTGTCAAAAAAGCTACGTAGGTAAGCCCCGGAGACCTTTGGAATTCTAAGTTGGTGATCACGTTTTTTTGAAGGTATCACAAATGAGGGGTACTTCGCCCTTTGGCAAGAAAGGAAAACTGAGTCTGAGGTACGTAGGTCCCTTTGAGATTCTGGAAAGAATCGGGATCCTAGCGTATCGTCTTGCATTACTGCCGAGGTTTGCGCAAGTGCTTGACGTCTTTCACATGTCGATATTGAGAAAGTATGAGTCTGACCTGGCTCACGAGTTAAATTTTGAGGAATTGGACGTGGACGACAAAGTGTCGTACGTGGAAAGACCGATTCAGATCGTAGATCGCAAGGAGCAGGTTCTGCGCACCAGGATCATCCCATTGGTCAAAGTGGTCTAGCAACACCACGGCACAGAAGGAGCAACCTGGAAAACTGAGGAGTTGATGAGACGACTGTACCCCCACCTTTTTGTTTAAAGATTGTAATGGTTTAAATTTTAAGGATGAAATTTTTATAAGATGGGAAGAGTTGTGACAGCCTGAATTTTCAGATTTTGTTTTCGATTGAATAAATCGGGCCTTTCATCGATGCATCTATAGTGCTATTCTCTGAGCTGATCACTCACGAGATTTTTAGACTATCTGGTGAAGCCGTTAAGGAATCTAAACACAATAAACTCGAGAATTCGATCAGGAATCGACTGCTCGACTGCGTTGATCTGCAAGGGTAATTACGGCACCGTCAAAAATCGATCAGAGACTAGAGATATGTCGATTCGATAGAGATATGTGATTAGTGTGTAGGTGATTCCACCTAATTGCAAAATTTCTGTCGAACGGCACTAGACCGATTTTTCTGTCATTTCTGTACCATGTGCCCGTATTTGAAATCTCGAGATTTTCACGACAACCGAGAGTCGCTAATATGTCGAAGATGTGCAATGTGGCTCGAAAATAATCGACCATGGATCAATTGCACTAAAAATTCCTAAAAGCTACCCGGTAAGTTGGGTCACACTAAAATCACGTCAAATTGAAATTAACTGCGAATTTGAACCCGATTTCAAAAATTAAAAATTCTGTCATGTCACGATCTATTTAAGGAATGTCGACTCATCCTCCGAAGACTTTTTGGTGAGCCCGAAATTTTTACAGAAAATCGATTCGGACGGGCCGAATTTAAGGGAATTTTGACTTCCAAACTGACCTATTTGGCGATGGGCACTTGCAGAAATGATGTGGGCTTTTTCTTCAACGAAATTGGACCTCAAATTGGAGAATTGGTGAAGAAATTGAAGATTATTTGAGTGAAATTCGAAACCATGGAAAGGGTGTAACTTTTGCATCAAAAATTGGATTAATTGGTGGGAATTTTTGCTAGAAAGTAATAGGGGACAAGTAATTAATTGGATGGCTAATGTTTGTTGAATCTTCCCCCACCCGCGGCTTCTTCGGCAAGCTTTGACAGCTGCTTCTCTCCTTCGAGTTCTCCTCTTCTCTCTCCTTCGGCGCCGACCTCATCCATTTATGCTTTGCTTTTACTTTCATTTTCTTCAAAGCTCCTTCCCCTTTCCCACGCCAGCTGCTCCACCGAATTCCCTAGTCGAAGCCACACGTCCAGCGCCTTTTCCCCTTCATCCCTCTCTCTCCCTATTTGCTGCCGTTTTCCACTGAGTTCCCTGCAGCTGCCATCCAACGCTTGCACTTCTCCACCATTTCGATCTTTGTTTTGCTCGGTCAAAATCCCCAGCAGAAGCCCCCCAACGTTGACTCCTCTTCAACGCCAACTCCTCCTCCATTTCGATTCTGCTAGCGCCTCCACCGAAGCAGTCCAGCCACGATCGATCCCATCTCTTCGTGCAGCACTCAACTGAAGCCAGCTGCCGAGTCAACACACCTTCCTCGAAGCCCCTCGTTGACTCGCCAGCAGCTCCTTCACGCTTTGTTATTCAACCAGCATCCACTGAAGTCCATCTCCACGATTTCTTCACGCAAGCCAGCCCGTTTTCGGCCCAAATCTCCAACTGCAGCCTAGTCCAGAACCGAGCTCATTTGAAGCCCACATATTCAGCAGCTATAGCCCACGAACTCAGCAGTCCAGCCTGTGAATTTCAGCCCAATAGCCCGCTTCTTAGCCCAACTTTCGAGCCCAGCACTTGTTGTGGGCTTGAAATGCCTTTTTGGCCTGGTCCAAGTATTCGTTGACGCCGCTGAAAGTTCGGGTTTCGACCGCCGTTTTGCCGCCGTCGCGGTGAACCGATTTTCGCATTAAACCGGTGAATTTATGCACTAAACTCTACTTAGTAGGCTAATGACATTTAATATGTGTTTAGCTTAGGTTAATTAGGGATTATGTGGTTAGTTAGATTAAATTAACAATTTAATTATTCAATTATACATGTTAGGTCGTTAGATTAAATTAATTAAAGCCTACATATGATGTGCTATTTATCTAGACAGGTTCGAGAATTTTTCTGGCCCGTTTAGGTGGTCAATTTAGCAATTTCAGCCTAGGTTATTATTTATGGTAATTAATTGTAATTATTTAATTAATTTTGGTAATTATTTAATTAGTAAATATTTTCCTAAAATTAGAGCGGGATAGCTAGTGACCGGAATTTCGTGCCGATTTCAATGGTGTGGTTAATTTCTGCAATTGAGTGTTAAATTGTGCAAATTGAGTGCTGATTGGAATTTTGAGTATTTAATTCCAAAATTTGTGAATTTTGATATTTATTCAGAAAATCTCGGGTGTCTAATTCTAACACCAAAAATGGTTTTATATACTATACAAAATAGTGAGATTTTAAATTGGAAGATATCACTTTTTCTAGGTCGAGTTGACCATGTACCCACACACGACTATTTTACCATGTAATTCTAATACGAATAAAATAGGCCAGACTCACCATTTTAATTGAGGCATTTGAGTGCAATGCACGGTGTCCTGGGCCGAGATTGAGTGGTCGTGTGGTGGTTAAGAGAATTCGTCCCGGGCTGTTAAGCTGGACGTTATCCTTATATGGAACGCCCTTAGACAACAGGAAGCCGGTCGCAGTAGATTCTAGACCCTTGCTCCTTCGAGAAAGCTGTCTGATAAAGACGTTGCCATGCTCAATGGGGTGAGATGACGCCTGGCTACGCCAGAAGACCACCGAACAGAGAGTAGGCTGTGCTATATGCCGAGATCAAAACTAGGAACGCATGATTAATTGAGTTGAATGTGTTAGATTATGGGACAAAATTGTGTGGCACGGTATGGGACGTATCATAACGATTTGGCTCTATAATCAAGACCCCGGTGCTTGTTTGAAATTTGAGTATGGCATTCCAGTTAGTTGAGCTTGGTTGTTGGTCATGCTTTCGTGCTGTATATGATATGAATTGTGCTTACCTATAGGGTGGATCTGAGACGAGATAAGTCTATATGGTTGTATGATTGTGTGCTTAGGATCCCTCTGGATGTATTACCCTCTTAACCAGGGTTTAGAGCATGAACTCGCTGAGATTTATATCTCACCCCGTTGTGGGCTAAATTTTCAGGGCCGTAGAATGGAGGACCCGGAGCCAAACTGAGGGGATCCGAAGAGTAGATCAGTTAGGACAGTTTCTTTTTTAGAATTGGTCTTTTGAAGTCTTTTTGGTTATAGACTTTGTACATGACTCAGTATGTTTATAAAAGCATGTCTGTTTGTGAATTTATTGTCCTGCTTTTCTATCCTAAGATGGTTACTGTCAGGGGATTTTTATTCGCTTCCGCATGTGTAATAAAATAAAAAGAGTCGGCGACTCGTCCTAAGAGGTCGCAAATTTTATCAACCACCGAGAGATTGGCACACGCTCGAGGATCGAGACGTGACACAAATGCCCAATACCAACCAAAGACATGGCTCTGATACCACTATTGGTATTTGTGAAAGCATGTGTTTGATGTGTGTGCAAGTGTGTTTTGTGTGTGAACTATTAAGAGAGCAAAAGAACTAAGAACAATGTGGGTAAGAAAATAATTAAGCAAAGTAATAATACAGAGTGACAGCAAGGGAGCACAAGGGAACAAAAGAAAACTTTTTTTATTTAGTTATTATAGTACAAAGGGAAGGGGAGGAGCTTAGACGACCACAAGCCTATTTATAGGCCTACATCACGGACTTCTTCATGCGAAAATCTCTGCTCAAGTCAGAGATTTTCTTGTCCTTAGTCTACTCTATTAATGAGCTTGTAAACCAACTTTCAAGGGGAAACATCTCTGCAAATTGCCGAGATAATATTGTGGCCTACTCTACATAAATCTAGTGTACTCTAGAGATTTCCTTTGCTGCCAAACTCAAGATTTTTCTTCTAGTATCCTCTAGTTGATTCTAGAAATTGGATCAGGAATTTAAAGCAAAGCCTCGGGGAACATACCAGTACAGAGAAAATAATGGTCGCTAATGAGGATATCGTTTTTGCAGTTTTCCAATCAGCAGAAACAAATTGAAGCTTAATGATATGTCAGTCGTGCCTTTGATAAAAAAGAACCCATCTCTGTCAGTAAATTTACTACTGATTATCCCTATCATTTTGTATTCTCATTACTGGGTTCGTGATGAAGGATGAGGAAACGAAGTCGGCGGTAGCAAAGGGGTAAAAAATGGTGACTTGTATTCCTAGAGGCCAAATGATGGAACCTTTATGGTCCGAAAGGTTTCGCACAACAGCCACTGGGGTTTGGCATCGTCGGTTGAAGAATAATAAAACTAATATCTGTCAGTAATAGGAGCAACAGATTAAAGCATTTGTAGTAATTGCCAAATGGCCAAGTCTGGTTTTCCTTTTTATCTTGAATAAGGAAGTTAGCTGTGAGCCTCTTGCTAAATTCACTGCTATCTCTGGGGATCATCTCCGTTGCTTTCTAATCAGAAACTCAAATATTATCTGATTTCATCGACGAGTGCACCAGATCCACTTAGGTTTTTCCCATGTGGCAAAGGTCTGGCTCTTCATTGTGCTTCATTGCTTCGATGAGTTCATTCATACTCGGTTTGAAAAAAGAGTGAAATTTCGCAGTCAGATGAAGGAAGCAAGTTCAACGGAAATGAGTTCAAAACTTATTTGAGATAACGGCATTCAACACATGAAAGGAAAGCTTCTCCAAGGCACCTGAACACAAAGGCTTAGCAAAGCGCGAAGGCTGAAACATTACAGAAATTGGATTGAGTGTGATGTTTTAAAGTTCTGTCCCCAAGGGCTTTTGAGAGACTATTACAAAACAAAGCTGGATCTACGGTCATTGCCTTGGTTTTTATGGGCTAGAGGCATGGGCATGAGGGTTATAGTGGTTCTATCCTCCCACTGGACAAGTCTATGGAGCACGCCATGTGGGGTTTTGATGAAATGACATTTCCTTTCAAGAATCTAGAAACTAATGTGTTTCTCTAGTTGCGGAAGCAAGCTATCGAAGAATAAAATAGACAAAACAAGAAAATAAATCGAACACCAGATTTATGTAGTCCGATTGAGGTAACCTGTATCTACCGGGAGAGTAATTTTTCATGGTTAAAGTCCTACGAATATTTGAATCCACCGTGAAAATATCATAGTTGACTACCCTACAGCACGGAACAACTTCCGTTCTTGATCATGACTTCACCATGGAAGTAATTTCCGCATTCAGAGATTCAATTTTGAACTTAAAATGTACCAAGATTGTCTACACAATTCATTTTGAGTTGGGTTCATTCAATAGGTTTAAACTCGAGAAATATTTTAACATCTCTATCAAACACTAGTGACATCTCTATTGATTTGCAAACCAGATAAACTAACACCACTTGAGGATCAATTGTTTAATGTTATGCAAATTACTCAAATGCATAATAGTTCCATGTGGTGTTGATCGATCTGGTGAATCACTGAATAACTCACCATGTATTGAATAGTTCAATTGTTCAATGCTATGCAAATTGCTCAAACGCAGAACAATTCCACGTGGTGTTGATTAATCTGGGGAATCATTGAATAACTCACCATGCATTGATTGTTCAATTGTTCAATGCTATGTGTCGCAACCTACCCTCGGGGGGAGGGAATAGGTTTAGGGGGTATTGCCTAAAGTACGGGCCTAAGGCCCATGATTAGGCGAGGGCTCTCCCAAGCCCATACCCCGCGTGACATTGGGATATTTTTTAAGAATTTTGCACAAAATGAGTCGCCACTAGCCTATTGGGGTCGGCTAGAAACCAAGTTTGGCATGGGAGTGTACCTCACTTCCTACGCAACAGAGAATCTAGGGTCGGGGACTTGATTACACTAACTGGACCAATTAGTGCCCCTTCGGTACCTAATCTTGTTCATTTTAACAAAATGATTTTTTGGCATGCGGTTTGGATTGATTTTATACCTATCCACTAACACATGAGGTGATCATGCAGGTGCGCAATTAATAAAGTAACAATCATAGCTACCAAGATCCTAATCACGGTCAAATTAAACACGTGCAATTAAACATAATTAGATATGCAAATTAAACATACGATATAATCAAAATACGAGCAAATAAAAGCTTAATTACACTAAGACAAGATATGGCAATTCCTAACTAAACCCCATCATTTTGGATTTTCGAAATTTTTTTTTTAAATTTTTTTAATTTTAATTTTAAAAATATATTTTTTAATTTTTTAAAAAAAATTAAAAATTATATAATTATATTTTTTTTTTTGGCCGGACCGGGTCGAGTCCGGCCCGGTCAGTGCGAATCGGGTTCGGTCGGAGATCGAGCCCGGGCTCAGTCCGGCAGGCCCAAGTGGGCCCGAAGCTTAGGCCCAACCCAAGAGATCCCCTTCCTTTTTCCTTTTTTTTTTTTAACAAACCAGCCCATGAGCCCAAAAAGCCCACAAACCCAAAAGTCTAAAAGCCCAAAACCCAAAAACAGCCCAAATACACCCAAAACCCTATCCGATTGAGATCCACGACCGATCCGGTTCTGACCCGATTCGCCTCCCCTCTCCCCTGCTGTTTTGCGGCGCCGGTGAAGGGCGGTCGGGGAAGACGGCGACTAGGCGACGGCAATGCGGTAGGCGGGTCACAGGCCGGCGTAGCGAGGGCTTCGGCTTGACGGCAGCGGCAACGCAGCGGCAAGTACTGCAGGGGTAGGGAGGAGGCGCTGCAGCAGAAGGCGGAGCGACTTGGCGGACGGCTGCTCGCTGGCGTCGGCAACGAAGCTCGAGCGGAGCAGCAAGGCAACGGCGGCTTCGCGAGGGAGGACGAGCAGATCACTACTGGTGCGGCGAGGAGACGGCGACGGAGTCGAGCCGCTGTGGCGACGGCGACGACGGGTGGAAGCGTAGTGGTTCGGCAAGGATCAGCAAGCAGGAGCAGAAGCGGCGTCGTGGGGGCTCGGGATCTGGTGCTCGGGCAGGAGGGCGGCGAGCAAAAGCTTGGCAGCTGCAAGTCGCGGCAAAGACCGGCAGATGAGCGGCTCCACCGCGAGGCTACCGGCACAGTGAAGGCTTCGAGCGGCAGCAGGGCGAAGCCACCACCGGTTCTCTCCCTCTGTTTCTGGGTTGCTCTTCTGTTTTTCCCCATTTGCTTCATATCTAGGGTTCCGGGGAAGCAGCGATGGTCGGCGTCGGTCGAGCGGCGGCGACGGCGGCGGCGAGGCTTCTCTATGCTTCGGCTCCCTCTTTCTCTGTCTTCTTCGAGCTCTCCGCCCCCCTCTTTCACGCACTGCTCTGGTCCCGGTCGAGCGGCGGCGGGGTCGGCGTCGGTCGAGCGCCACCGCTGCCGTTTTTCCTCGAGCTTTCTCTCTCTCTCTTCCGTTCTCTCCGGTCTCCCTCTGTCTTCCCTGTTTCTCTCTATGCTTCGCGAGTTCCCTTCAGCTCTCTCTAGGGTTTTTTTTCGTGAAAACCCTAGCTATCCTGGAGAAGAAGACCAGGGCGCGGGCTGGGCTAAACCGGAAAGAAGACTGGGCCGACCCTACGCAAGGGAAAAAAAAAAAAAGAGGGGGCAGCGGGCTGGGTTGAGGCCAGATCCGCCCTCTAAGCAATTTTTCATTTTCATTCATTTTTTTTGTTGTTTTTTTTTTCTTTTTCTTTTTCTTTTTCTTTTTCTTTTTTTGTTATTTTTGTTGTTTTTCTTTTCTTTTCTTCTCTTTTCCTCTTTTTTTTTTTTAGCGACTAATTCCTAATTTGGTACACGATCAAATCCTAAATAAAAATTGTAAAATTTAGATGTCAACACTATGCAAATTACTCAAACGCAGAACAATTGCACGTGGTGTTGATCAATCTGGTGAATCATTAAATAATTTACCATGCGCATCATCCTCTTCCATCATCATACCACATCATGAAGCACTTTCTTCAATCCACAATGTGGATGTTATCTGTCCTACAGCTCCAGGTGCCAAAATCCTTGTGATTCCATGGCCCAATCTCTGCACGACATTAACATGGAGACATCTTCGCTGCCATGGTGGTTCCATCTTTCTCTCATGCTGCTGAATCTGAGCATCATACTTCTTTCCAAGATGGAGGAATCAACGACATCCATTCATCACGTGGTCACCCGATCGAAAGACGGGATCACCATATTGGATGTAATCATCGCATCCCTGCAGGATCTGCTAAGGATGCTTTCGGGCTACTTGCCAATGAGATATCCTTTAAGCCAAAATCTTTAAAGTCAGCACTTGAAATGTTCGGGTTACCTGTCAGCAATGAAAAGAAGAAAATTAACGCCCTGTATCAAAATGACTGGGAACCGGGCTTGGATGGTTTATATGTAATAATTAGCATATAAAATTGAAAAAGAAAGAGACCTTTTTCAACTGGGTCATAAAAAGAAGAAGGGATTGGTGGCTTTAGAAAAAGAAGAGACGAGGGGAGGACAGGATAAGGAAGTGGATAATAATAAAAAAAAATTACGCGGAGACGCCATGATGAGTCGATGACCCCTGCCAAGCTGAATTAACTTCGTCTTATAGGGCCCAGGAAGAATTCGCACTCTTTGTTCGAGGAATTTTCGGAGGCGAGCCCTAAATACTTATCCGTGTAAATATTAAGTTTTGGGGTCATATGTCGGAGTTATTAAAGTGTGAAACTATGTGAAAATGACAACAATTTATGATGTTATAAAGCCATAGGATTCCAACAGATTTTACAAAGTCGATTTGGAGTTATGATATAGTCTGAGCAAAATTCTAAAATTTCATGGAAGTTGCTACCTAGTTCCTTATTTTTATTTTTGGCAATGGTTTTTGCTCACTATTGGCCATCTTTTATGTTTGTAAAGTTTGGGATCTTTTAATACTTTGAAAGAGCCTTTTTTTTGGTAGTAAGATCACTTGAAACAAAGTTTGGTGAAAATAGTTGCAGTGCAATTAAATTTGAAATACGACCTGCACGTAGTGGACAACAATAAGTGTCTGCTATAAGCTAGCTTTTCTTTGCCTCATAGGAGTTATTTTGTCGCCGATTAAGTTTAGTTTAATTGAGCCATAGTAAATATAGCTTTTTACTTGATTTTTGATATCGTTTCTTACTTAGTTGATAGGATTTCAAGTTCATTAGTTTAAGTGTTTGTCGTTGTTTGATTATAGGTATTCTCAAGTGAGTGGTGCTTATCTCTTCTTTGAATAGTAAATTCATGTCTTGAGAATGATCGAGATAAAATAAATTATGAGTTATGAAATGACATTTTTGTGGTGTGATTCAATAGATATTAATCAATACAATTAACAATTGATGTTGGTTTTGATATTGTTAATTGATATAATACGCAAAAACCTTTATTGAAAAAATATAACTCGTTTTTTATATTGCACGTATATTATTCACCCGACTTGGGATAATGAGTTTTTGATATTATTTTAGGAGAATTACCAAAAAAGTCCAAAACCTATTGCAATTGTACCAATTCAGTCCTAAACTTCTTTTTTTGGCCAATTTAGTCATAAACCTTTTATAATTGTGCTAATTCAGTCCATCTGGCCAAAATTAGCCGGCCGGCGCTGACATGGACGCCGGCCGTCCGGCAAATGCTAACGTGGCATTTTTAAAATATTTTTTTAATTTATTTTTTCGAATTTTTAAATAATTTTTTGAATTTTTTTTTTTCCCCATCTTCTTCTTCCCCTGGCCGACCGGCGCCAACCGGAGGCGAGGGCCGGCAAGGTTAGCCTCGCCGGCCACTGGCGAGGCTCGCCCCCGCCGGCCACTAGCGAGGGCAAGGCCTTGCCAGATTCGGCGAGCTCAGCCCTCGCCAAGGCTAGGCGAGGCCGAGCCTCGCTAGATCCGCAAGGCCTCACCCAGCCAAGGCGAGGGTCGACCTTGCCGGCCACCGGTGAGATGTCGGCCGGTGCGGCCGGGGCCGTCCGCGGACGACAAGGCGTCGGCGGAGCCGTTCGCATTGAGCATAGAGATTTGGAGCATTCGTCGCTTGCAATGTCACGATCCGATCCTATTCATGGACGACGGCAACTCCATCTTCAACGTCACCTCCCCGGCGTGTTCTACTTCACCAGCGGGTCCCCGGGCTACTCGCGAGAAGAAGCGAAGCTCCGAGATCTCCGTGCTCAACACGAACAGCTCCACCGAACCCCGTCGTCCGCCGACGCCCCGCCGCACCGGCCGACATCACACCAATGGCTGGCGAGGTCAACCCTCGCCTTGGGGGGAGGCCCCGCCCGGATCCGGCGAGGGCCGAGCTCGCCGGATCCGGCAAGGCCTTGCCCTCGCTAGCCCTCGCCTCCAGCCGGCGGGGGCGAGCCTCGCTAGTGGCCGGCGAGGCTGACCTTTCCGACCCTCGCCTCCAGCCAGTACCGGTCGGCCAGGGGAAGAAGAAAATGGAAAAAAAAAAAGAATTCAAAAATTCAAAAAAAATATTTAAAAAATGTTACATTAGCGTTCGCCGGACGGCTGGCGTCCACGTCAGCGCCGGCCAGCCAATTTTGGTCGAATGGACTGAATTGGCACAATTATAAAAGGTTTAGGACTAAATTGGCCAAAAAAAAAAGTTTAGGACTGAATTGGCACAATTGCAATAGATTTAGGACTTTTTTGGTAAAACTCAATTTGATTAGAAGAAATATGTATTACTCATTAAGCTATAGTTGTTCATACTATTTATCTTATATCTTTTGTAAAAATATAATGAAAAATCATGGTTGGCAAGAGAGAGTTCTATGATTGTGACCAGAAAACGACAGATCAATTTCGGTTACGAGGTATAATAATGCTCCACCTTCAGGTGTTTGTGGGAGTCGTTGGATTTGCAATTCTTAATGGGAGCTACTGCTGTTTTTAAAAGCTATCCTTTCGAGCTGCTTGCCACTGCTGCGTGAATCTGTTTTAGTACAATTTTTTTTTTTCTCTTTCTACTTATTTCTGTTTTGCTCTTTGTTGTGGAAAGAAAATGGCATCTTGGCTTTTGTTCATATCAGTCTACTGATGTTGATTATGGTGTTGAACTATGGGGATCTCGATGGTGGTTGATCAGATCAGACCTTCTGCGATTGGCCGGGTCAATCTGGGATTATATAACGTGTATAAGTTTAGAGTGTTAATAATGATAGACTTATGAAAACGGTTTACAAGATTAATTTAATAAGTGATGTGTTAGATTATGATTGATCTTTTAGACAATTCAACACATTAATAATAAACTAGAAATAATAATTGTTTTTTAAGGAAAAGATACTCATTTATAAATGTGGTGACCAATGTCACGTCCCCGAAGTGGTAGATGAAACTAACAAAAAGGGATGCAGGGACACGTTATTTATATAACCGAAAGCATACAAGACAAATTTATGGTGGACAGTACCCTCAAGCACTTTCAGCGGGCTTATAATGGAGTCGTCGTTAAATTTACACTCTCAAAGCATTCGATGAAGTAGGGGATGATTTCTAAGCTACTACTTGTATTAAAAGCTACTCTTTTGAGCTCTCTGGTGAGTACATCTATCTCACAGGATTTTTTTTTTATTACTTTTTTTTGGGTTTTGTCTCTATGTTGTGGAAAGAAAATGGCATCTTGGGTTTGGTTTATTTCCGTTTGGTGATGTTGATTATGGTGTTAAACTATGTTGGTGTTGATGATGGTTGATCAGATCAGATCCTCTGTGATTATTGTTGGGATAACATGACATGTATAAGACTAGAGAGTTACGAGTCTCGATATGTCTCTTGAAGTAGCATTTCTTGAATTTCGAGTTTGGGTACAAACTTTTATATGGGTAAAGGAAGAGTTTTGGTTTAAGGAGGAAGATAAAGAAACCACTCTGAATTAGTTGGTGACGTGAGTAAGTGTTCCTCTATTAGCTTCTGGATAAAAAAAGAAGTTACCATTATTATCGTCCTCATTTTCGTCAACCTTTGTTTAATTCGTTCCTTTTGGCCTGGTTCATGGTTGACAATTTTGCATAAGCAGACGTAGATCAGAGGTTCGTCTGCTTAGCAAGTATGGCGTCTCCAGCATTCTTTAATCCTTCTTTACTTGGACATAGCTGCGTTACTAAAAGATCCTCGTTTTTTATTGTTGACTGACTATACCATTCAAGTTGACATGCATTTGAACTATAGTCTAGTGGAGTTCGTGTAATTTGGGCCATATGGTATATGAGTTTGGTGTCTTGGTAGCCGGATCCCGTCTGGCAGTTTGATTCAGATACATGACTTTTGTAAATCTTTTCATGCATTTGAACGTTCTACTTTATTGGCTTGTCTTGTAAAGTACAGATTCCTGTCGTTGACTTTGTCTTGAAGATGCAATTCTGGACATACTCATTACACTAGTTGACAAGCGATACAAGTTGATCTTCTATTCGGTATGATGTCGACGGAGAGCAGCTTGGACGTGGATATAGAAATGCATGTGGCTACTAATACGATAAGTCATGCAGAGGCGAAGGACAGAGCTAAAAAGAGCAAAGAAGATGAGAAAACTAATACAGTCCCATTCCACAAGCTGTTCTTGTTCGCAGATTTCACCGACATGGTCTTGATGCTTGTTGGTACAATGGGTGCTGTTGGCATTGGCTTAGGTATGCCCCTAACGACGGTACTTTTCGGGCAATTGATTGATTCATTCGGAGCTAACCAGCACAACAAAGATGTGGTGCATCGTGTTTCCAAGGTAACAACTTTGAAGCATAATGCTCATTTTCTGAGGCTAGAAGCTAAAGTTCTAGTCATCAGAGTACTTCACGACTCAATTATTAATAAAAGCATGAAAAATAGGCGGCGCATATCTATTCCAGGTATTGTCACTAATAAGGAACAGGTCTTTCCTCCTTACTGATATGTTACAGTCATAATCTGTAAATTCAGATATCTCTGAAGTTTATCTACCTGGCAGCATTTACTGGTGTGACGGCATTTCTTCGTAAGTATATCCCTCACCCAAAAGAAAGATTTGGGAGTTTCGCTAAAAAACGGAAATGAACCATGGAATTGCCTGTTTTGTCAGAGGTTACTTTCTGGATGGTCACAGGAGAGAGACAGGCTGCTCGGATAAGGGGATTGTATCTGCAGGCGATACTGAGACAGGACATTGCCTTTTTTGATAAGGAAACAAACGAAGGAGAGGTTGTGGGAAGAATGTCTGGTGATACCGTTCTTATACAAGATGCCATGGTTGAGAAGGTAACGTTTCAGCTTGAAAGCCAGACACTAATGGAGAAGGAAGCCCATAAAATTTTCCTGCTACCCAGGAAGTGATAGTGTTTTATTTTATTACATCTCTTTGATTTCTGCAGGTTGGAAAATTTATACAGCTCATGTCAACGTTCTTCGGAGGATTTGTTATCGCATTTATTAAAGGGTGGCTACTTACTTTGGTCATGTTATCATCCATTCCTCCCATCGTGGTTTCTGGTGGCTTCGTGTTCCTGATCATAGCCAAGAAGGCATCACGAGGACAAAGCGCTTATGCGAAGGCGTCAAATGTTGTTGAACAAACAATTGGGTCAATTAGAACTGTATGTCGATAAAATACAAAAAATCGTTTGATTTACAATTTTGACTCTGGGATGATGGCTGTCGCTTGGTGCAATTAGGTAGCATCATTTACCGGGGAAAAGCTGGCGATAGCAAATTACAATGAGTTCCTTGAGGATGCATACAAGTCGGGAATTCACGAAGGCATGGCCACTGGATTAGGTGCTGGTACAGCCTTGTTGATTCTCTTCTTCAGTTACGCATTGGCAATATGGTTTGGAGGAAAGATGATTCCGGAAAAAGGATATACCGGGGGCGAAGTACTTAATGTCATCATGGCTGTCTTATCTGGTTCAACGTTAGTTTTATTTTCGACTTCATTCAACTTTCTATAAGGATACATGTTTTTTCTTTGGAAGGAAATTCTAATTATTTATTTATTTTGCAAACTATGTGTTGGGAATTTCGGATCCCCAAAAACCGGATTCGACACTAAATCAAACCCCTAAAACGAATGCGGAAGACAAGCCCGGGAAATCACGTATCACCGATCCTAAAGCACACCACGGATTCGAGCGTACCTTGTTAGCCACAGATTAAACACCAATGCCGATAAGAGGAAGAAAATTTGGCCCCGTTCGATCCGATGACGTTGATTAGCCTTGAAGGGAAGATCGATTCGCCTTTTGCGTTTGTTTTCCTTTTGGTGAGAGAGAGTGAGAGGAACGTACGTTCGTTATACCAACCGGTGTGTTCCTCCCTCTCTCTTTCTCCTTTTATACGTTCCCTCCAACAAAGGAACGTACCCCTTCATCCATGGGCCCTAATCCTGTGGGCCGGGCTTTCAGGCCCAACATGGGCGGACGGGCCATAAGCCCATCACATAAAACTATCATCTCCCACTCGCACATGGTGGGCTGAACAGGATTCTCTTTACCTCTCTTTAACATTCATACCGGTGAATAATCCGTGCGACCAGCATACTTTGAGAGCTCGTTGCTATACATCTCGTTAGGAATATATAGCAGCTCATAATGGGCATCACACTCTGAGTAGATTTAGTATGCAGTACCCTAGATCGATCGATCACATTTATATTTCTCTTGATCTCTTTTAAACAATGATATACATATTGTATTCACAATTATGATTATCCCAAAGACAGTCATAATTGGTCGACCAGTGAACACAAAACTACAATGTGATTCTTCAAATTCGATCTTCCTCTTCCCTTCAAACTCTCAATTTCAATTCAGCTTGCTTTTCTAGTAATGCCCCATTAGATCGAATCAACTCATGACCATTGGCAACATCCTAAGATAGCAAACACTAAATAGAAATCTTGAGAATAAGTAAGAGTCCTGAGGGCACTAAAATTGAGGAACTCTTTTCCTCAAGAGTCTCACACGGCATAAAAGTTGAGATCAAACTTTTGCCACTCTAATTGGTCGTCTTATGCATACGTAGTATGAAATACGTATTACGGTATTAACTCCTTTCCCATGGAGCGTATGTTTACACCTTTCAATACCGTACAGATGATAGTTCGACATACCCAATGTCTAACTTGAGTTCACGTATCTACTCATTCACAAAATTCATCGAACTCACATCGGCATCTTAGACGGATAAAGTAAAATATGTGGGGTATTTTACTTTCGGACATAGTAAGTATTATGTCCTCATCTTAACACCCAGTTAAGGCGATATACGTATTTTAAGCTTGAGCTCTCGATTATCACCTAGATAATAAGCTCAAAAACAATCTCATCTCTATTTATCACACAAGAAATAGAGGCGATTACCCGTGTGAGTGGGCTAATCTTATAACTGTCCGACATACTTTCTTAACTTAAAGTAATGCACTGAGCATTAAGATGCATAAAGATCAAACAAAGATTCATAGGCATTAATAATGAAAACACACAAGTTCATAAATGTGAACAAATCAGGGAAATTACAATCCAGTACATCAGAGTCTACGCAATCCTAGAGATTTTACATGACCACAAAACACGTCTCTAGGTATTCGCTTTGTCATAGGATCTGCCACCATTCTATGCGTAGATATGTACTGTAAGTTCACATCCTTTCGTGCAACCATATCTTTGACAAAGTTATACTTGGTATCTATATGTTTGGTCTTGCCATGATATTTTGGATCTTTGGTGTACGCTATAGCTGCTTGGCTATCACGGTTAACCAATAATGGATTTGTAGCTTTCTCAATAACACCTAAATGATCCAAAAATCTCTTAAGCCAAACTCCTTCTTGTACCGCTGCTGATAATGCCACGAACTCAGCTTCCATCGTGGACAAGGCTATACACGTTTGCTTCTTACTACTCCATGATATGGCGCCATTGTTCAGTAAGAAAACAAATCCAGAGGTAGATTTTCTTTCATCTAAATCTCCTCCCCAATCAGCATCTGAATAGCCTTCAAGTCGCAGATCCTTTCCTTGGTAATTCAACTTGTAATCAGCAGTTCCCTTCAGATACCTCAGTATTCTCTTAACGGCTTTCCAATGTGCTGGACCTGGATTGGATTGGTATCTACTTACCATTCCAACTGCAAAACATATGTCGGGTCTTGTACACATCATAGCATACATCAAGCTCCCAACAGCACTAGCATAAGGAACATGTTTCATTTGTTCCTTCTCTTATGGAGTCCCCGGACACGCCTATGGCTCAATCCTTCACCTTTTGCAATAGGAGTGTCTATGGGTTTACAATCTTGCATACGAAATCGTTCAAGAACCTTATTTATATATGTTTCTTGCGAAAGAGACAACGATCTCTTCGAACGATCTCTTGAAATCTTAACTCCAAGAATGTATGCAGCCTCACCCATATCTTTCATCTCAAAGTTGGAAGACAACCAACTCTTGACAGTATTAACAAACTCCATATTGCTTCCGGCAATCGATATCATCAACATATAATGATATGATCACAAATTGATCCTTGGATCTTTTGATATATACACAATGATCCTCATCAATCATTGTAAAATCATATGCCATTACGGCATTATGAAAACGTATATACCATTGTCTCGATGACTGCTTGAGGCCATATATCGATCTCAAAAGTCGACATACCTTTTCTTCTTGGCCTTTCACTATGAAACCAGCAGGTTGTTCCATATATATTTCTTCCTCTAATTCTCCATTGAGGAAAGCAGTTTTTACATCCATCTGATGTAACTCAAGATCCATACTAGTCACTATTGCCGAATAATGCGAATCGAGGTAAATCTCACTACGGGAGAAAATGTATCTTCATAATCAATTCCTTCATGTTGATTATACCCTTTTCGCCACAAGGCGAGCCTTATGCCTTTCTATCGAGCCATCAGCCTTTCGCTTTATTTTGAGAACCCACTTGTTCCCAATAGCTCTGCGTCCTTTTGGAAGATCAACCAGTTCCCAGACTTGGTTTGATTTCATTGACTCCATTTCCTCTTCCATTGCATGAATCCATTTTTCCTTACTAGGGCAATTCAGAGCCTCATTAATATTTCTTGGCTCATCCTCATCTTGCGGAGCAATCATAAAAGTTTCCCCTTCAATGTCAAAACGTCGACGGGGAATACTTTGGCGACTTGTTCGCCGTATGGGAGATTGTACACTTTGCACATCATTCCCCATTATGCTCCCACTTGGATTAGATAATGATGATGTCATCTTATCATGTGGTTGTAATTGAGAATGACTTGAATTCAATTCATCACTTCTCATATTACTCCCACTTGGACGAACTCCACTAATATCATTATCTTGATCCAAGGTCTCAAATAGGGAGTAATCTTCCCCTACTTCGCCCTTCTTAGGAAATTCATCCTCTAAGAATGTGACATCTCGTGATTCAAATTCAGTTATACTCCCACTTTCCTGCTCACCTATGAACACATACCCTTTCGAGTGTTCGGAGTATCTTATGAAAATACTTTTCTTTCCTCTCGGGACCCAATTTCCCAAACTTGTGAGAGGACTCATGAGTATAGGCAGCACAACCCCATGGCTTAAGAAAACTTAAGTCCGGTTTTCTACCTGTCCATAACTCATATGGAGTGGAAGTAACTGATTTGGAAGGCACTGTTAAGTATATAGGCAGCGATTAACAACGCATCACTCCAAAAAGTAATAGGTAAGTTAGCATGCGCCATCATGGACCTAACCATTTCCGGTAAGGTTCTTTTCTTCTCTCTCGCAACACCATTTTGTTGAGGAGTATATGGAATAGATAACTGTCTTTCTATTCATTTTTCATCACATAATTTTCTGAACTCATCAGATAAATATTCTCGACCTCGATCGGATCTCAATGCTTTTATTTTCTTGTCTAATTGATTTTCTACCAAGTTCATATACCTTTTGAAACAACTCAATGCTTCAGATTTATGAGAAATCAAATAGACATATCCGAATCGAGTATAATCATCTATAAAAGTGATGAAATAAACAGCCCCATGCCTTCCTCTCACATTCATTGGACCACAGAGACATCGAATGGATTAAATGCAGAGGAAATTCAGCTCTTTTACCTTTTCCAAATGGTTTCCTTGTCGTTTTCCCTTCTAGGCAATGCTTACATATGGGCAAATCGACTTTTTCAATATTGCCCAACAAGCCCTCTTTGGCTAGTCTATTCATACGCTGTTGGCCAATATGACCAAGTCTAGCATGCCACACATTCACATCATTATTATACGAATTAGGAGACGTGAGAAGGGAATAACAAACATTTGCATTAACATAATCAATATCTAATACAATGAAACCATCCAGAAAATAACCACAACCATAGTAATTTGTATCTAAAAACAAATCCACACCTCTATTATGGAAGTTCATATTGAAACCTAGCTTAACCAACACTAAAACAGACACTAAATTCCGACGAATCTCCGGAGCAAACAATACATCATGTAGGAACGCATGCGTCCATCACGCATGTTCGGTTGGCAGTGCCAATTCCTTTCACTTCAGCTCTGGAGTTGTTTCCCACATAGATCCACTTAGTTCCAGTTGGTACTCGTCGGAATTCCACGAAGGATCCTCTATCCTTCGCTACATGGTCTGCCGCTCCTGAATCTACAGTCCACAAAGGATTAGATTCAGTTGAGAATACAGAACTTGACACAAAAGCAAAGTTCTGAAAAGCACAAGGGGTGTTTACCTTCTTTGGCTCACGACAGTCGCGAGCATAGTGACCCTTCTTGTCACGGTTGTAGCATTTCACCCTTGTAAGCTTCTTCATGCGAGGACGCTTTCCTCTTTCATGTTGGTTAAACTTGGGTTTCTTCCCTGAAGGACCTGCTTCCTTGCCTTTCCCTTTACCAAACCAGTTAGGACGTTTGCGTTTGGAGCTCGAAGCTCCATGTGAGCTAGAACCAGCTTGATAGAGTTCAGCTTCCGGCTTAGCCGCCAAGAGGCGGTCCTCTTCCAGCTCAAGATGACGCACTGCATCCTCAAAGGTTTTGATATTTTCATTATGGGTCGGGTGCACCTTCATATGCTCCCAACTCGAGGCAAGGAACGAATCACTGCTTGCACTTGCTGCTCATCGGTGAGGACATGGCCAGATCTTTCAGCTCATTTATCATGTTAGACATCTTTCTAAGATGTTGCTTCATGGTCGACCATGAGGCTTCTTATAAGAGTCAAACCTAATAGTGAGCTGCCTCGCCTAGTCACCGAAGTATGACCAAATCTCGCCGCCAATGCTTCCCACATTTCCTTGGCATTGTCAAAACGCCTAAACTCTCGCATGACGTCATTTTCCATGCTTTGCTCAAAGCAACGTGATGCGAGCAAGAGAGTTCTTTCTTTTCCATGCAGCAAAAGCTTCCTTATCTCTTTTGTGCTTTGTGCGGTGTTTTCCTTCTTCGGGTTCTACCATGGTCGGGTTAAGAGCTTCTAGTGCCTCTTGCTCTTCCAACACATATTGAATTTTCATGTGCCATATTTCATAGTTGTCACCATTGAGCTTTTCACCTTTGTTCAGCTCGGCAACTATGCTCTTTGTGGCTGAAGCCATTGATCTGAACACATCAGACATATATACACGAATTATTAATGCCTATCATTTATGCATCCCTTTTGCACAGACCCATCATATTAATGAATAATTTCAAGTAAGGTTTCAGAATCAAAAGGTCACTATGTTTCCAATCATCCTCCAAAAATCCTAACTTAAAACTATCATTAATATGATTGTCATATGCAAAATCAATTCTATGAAGCTACAAAAACTTCTAAAACTACCCACAAAGAACCAAGAATAACGAAAAAACAAACAATATTTGACATCCAATAGAACAATATTGCTTTCACATAATACAACTAACATATCGGTTGCTACATCAACAACAATCAGATAGTAAACATTACATAAGATGTCCACAAAGCACACTTAACAAAGATCAGCCAATGCATCTAACACCAAGTCAGTACACGAACTGGGAAAGATCCTTTTTTGTTCAATTTCTTGATCTTTTCCCTTGTAACAATCAGGTAATAATCATCTACAAAATCCATCACTATTTTCCTATATGAAGCAGCTTTGTTCGCATCCCATATGCGATTCAACACTCCTTGCCATTCGGTGGAAGGGTGTTCATGAAAAATCGCACCATCTCGATCGTGGCATAGGACGACCATTCCATATGACCTTTTGAATTTTCCCGTTGACTTCAAGGACGTGATCAATTAAGTCACCACTCTCCCATCGATGATCGATCAGCAAATATCGCCTTAGAAAGCCTTTCCTTTTGTTCATCGGTAATTGCGCGAATAGGTGTGCGCAACCTAAGGGGAGGCATTGTTCCCGCAACAAATGCAGAACAAATAAGGGATCACAGATAATCCACATAGACTTAATTAGAAAAAGAAACACATTCTTTTCCTCACTTTCCCTCTTTTTTTTTTTTTTTTTTTTTCAACGGTCAAAGTCAACGGTCAACGAAAGTCAACGGTCAACGGTCAACAGTCGTCGGCGCGAGCCGGCCGGTCGGACCGGTCGGACCGGTCGGATCGGTCGGGCCGGGTCGGGCGAACCGACCGGCACGTGCGCGGGATGACGTCACGCGACGTCATCCGGCACGTGCGCGGCATGCGACCGCTTCCACGCGGTCGGGTCGGGTCGGGTCGGGTCGCCGTCGGGTCGGTCGCCGGCCGGTGACCGGCCGTTCAACGGCCGTCGGCGATGACGTCATCGATGACGTCATCCCGACGTTACCGTGACGTCACGGTGACGTCGCACGCGTCGGTTCGCGGACCGACGCGTGCCGGCTCGCCGGGCCGGCGGCGCGCACGTGCCGGTTCGCCGACCGGCGCGTGTGTCGCACGCGCTGGCCGAACCAGCGCTTGAGGCGCGTGGCGCCCACGCGCAACGGCTTCTGGCCGCGCGTGTGGGCGCGTGCGGCGTCTCCCGGCGGCGGTCGACCCGTCGACGGACTCGTCTCGACGATCTCTTTCACACTATGCCATCAAAAAGTTATTTCGACTTACGGAAACTCGAAAAAATGGATGAACAAGGTGCTCGGGTGTCGGGATTTCTCGCCCGATCCGTGTCGGCCGAATATTTTCGCGAAAAAATCAATCATAAAACATCAAAGGGGTCGGGAAAACATGAACTAGGGCTCTGATACCAATGTTGGGAATTTCGGATCCCCAAAAACCGGATTCGACACTAAATCGAACCCCTAAAACGAATGCGGAAGACAAGCCCGGAAATCACGTATCACCGATCCTAAAGCACACCACGGATTCGAGCGTACCTTGTTAGCCACAGATTAAACACCAATGCCGATAAGAGGAAGAGAATTTGGCCATGTTCGATCCGATGACGTTGATTAGCCTTGAAGGGAATATCGATTCGCCTTTTGCGTTTGTTTTCCTTTTGGTGAGAGAGAGTGAGAGGAACGTACGTTCGTTATACCAACCGGTGTGTTCCTCCCTCTCTCTTTCTCCTTTTATACGTTCCCTCCAACAAAGAAACGTACCCCTTCATCCATGGGCCCTAATCCTGTGGGCCGGGCTTTCAGGCCCAACATGGGCGGACGGGCCATAAGCCCATCACATAAAACTATCACTATGCAAGCGAGAGGATATTTACTTCCAACAGGGAGTACTCAATTGAATAGAGCTTTATAGTGTCTATGTTGCAGCAGACTCATAATAAATGAATTGATTTAGCTTACTTCTCAGGTCCTTAGGACAGGCTTCTCCATGCTTGAGTGCATTTGCCACTGGTCAAGCCGCAGCATTTAAGATGATTAAGACCGTCAACAGGAAGCCTGAGATTGATTCTTGTGACACCCGTGGCAAGACATTAAATGGAATTCGTGGAGACATAACTCTTAAGGATGTTTACTTCAGCTACCCAGCCAGACCTGATGAGCTGATATTCAACAGATTCTCCCTTTACATACCGAGAGGGATGACTGCAGCCTTAGTTGGACAAAGTGGAAGCGGAAAGTTCACCGTGATCAGCCTGATAGAGAGGTTCTACGATCCACAAGCAGGTGAAGTGCTCATCAACGGCGTAAATCTGAAGGAGTTTCAGCTGAAATGGATACGGAGTAAGATCGGCCTTGTGAGCCAGGAACCCGTGTTATTTGCATCGAGTATCAAGGATAATATTTTGTATGGAAAAGAGAATGCAACCATCGAAGAAATAAGAGCTGCTACTGAACTAGCCAATGCTGCTAAATTCACTGATAAATTGCCCAAGGTCTAGAAATGTTTGGATTGATCATTTTACCTCGAAGCTAAGTAAGATTAATCAATTTGTGAGTCTAATATTTTTTTCATCTTTCCATCAAGGGACTGGACACAATGGTCGGTGAACATGGTACTCAGCTCTCTGGAGGACAGAAGCAAAGAGTTGCCATTGCAAGAGCAATTCTAAAAGATCCTAGGATTTTGCTTTTAGATGAGGCCACGAGCGCGCTCGATGCAGAATCAGAGAAGATAGTACAAGAGGCTTTGGACAGGATAGTGGCTAATCGAACCACCGTCATTGTAGCACACCGTTTGAGCACTGTCAGGAACGCTGATATGATCGCTGTCATTCATCAAGGAAAGATAGTGGAGAGAGGTACTAAATCATGAATTTTTAGCCATAACATTTTGCAAATGAAAGCCAACTCCACCTAGTTGATCTGATATGAATATCCTGTTTAAAGCTCAAATTATTGCAGAGTAGCTTAATAGGGCTAGAAGAATCACCTAGAGGGGGTCAAATAGATGATAATGCAGAATAACAGGATTTTTAAAATGTTATTGCAACGAATAATTACTAATCAAAATCTAATAAGTGTCAAATCCTACCTATGTGCAAATAAACCTTAAGATAAAAAAAAAATAGAGTAAGGGATAGAGAATTACACAAATATAATTATAGTGATTCGGCTTTTGCAAGCCTACGTCCACTCTTCTGCACTAACAGCTGATTGATTGGTTTTCACTAGATCAATCTGTCAGAAGTCACAATATATGAGTATAAAATACTCAAAACTCGTGTGAATAATTCTTCACACACCCTCAATCTCTAAAAGATTGAGAGTATAGCTTTTAGAGACAAATTTGAATAAATGAAGAACACTCAAAACTTAGGAATTATAGACTTTAGAATTTATGCTCTCTGCATCTATTCCTTTTAGCTTCCCGACCTTCTTATATAAACCTCTATATCCAAGCCAATCGTTAGAGATTTCCTTAGAGGCTCGCTCAGCCAATCTACCCTTGAATGTTGTTAGAAGATCTTATCGCTTCAAGTTTGTCAAGATTGAAGTCTCTCTTTGATTTTACCACTCATATAGTAAATAGAGTTTCCTTAAGTAGAGTGCTTCATTTGGAAAGAGTATTTCACCCTTTGAAAATCGATTCATCCAAGATTCACTAATATCCATCTTAAAGATTTGATTTGATATTCCTTCCTTCTTTGATAAGTCTCTTAATTATAGAAAGAGAACCACCAATTTTCTGGCATTGCACGAGCATTTTCTTCCTGAACACTATCTTAATAATCAAATATCAAATATATGAATTACTTCACAACTTAAAGTCTGATTCTCTGAATCTGATGAGTGACGTCTATTTTCCACATAAAAAAACTTAGAGTCTAATTCTCTGAATCTGATGAGTGACGTCTATTTTTCACATAAAAAAACTTTTCATCAGAATCAAAGAAGTTTTGTTAATCATCAAAACTATTAAGGGAAATTTCCTCAACACAGCTAATATTTTCACAAATTTAATCAGGTAAACACTTGGAACTGCTAGAAGATCCCGATGGAGCATACGGTCAGCTAATACGCCTCCAGCAAGTAAGCATAGAGCAACACCAAGCAACAGATTACCAAAAAAAACAAGAAAATCTCCTTGACAGTAGTCAATCGAGTCAAAGAATGTCCTTGAGGTCCGTAAGTCGGGGATCATCAGGTGTGGGAAATAGCAGCAGCCCCTTCAGTCTGCCCACGGGATTAGATGTCCCTGATGATGCATCCGCAATTCCAGAGTTCTCTTCCTTAGAGAAAACAGAAACAACTGCAGAAGTTTCTGTCTGTCGGCTCGCATATCTTAATAAGCCAGAAGTTCCCATGCTACTAATAGGATCTATATTTGCAATCATTGCTGGAGTGATATTGCCCATTTTTGGCATACTATTGTCTAATGTGATCAAGACATTTTATGAAGCGCCTCATAAACTAAGGAAAGATTCAAAGTTTTGGGCGTTGATGTTCATGACTCTTGGCCTGGTATCATTAGTAGCATATCCAGTGAGGACGTACTTCTTCTCGATAGCAGGTTGCAGATTAATCCAGCGGATAAGATCAGTGTGCTTTGAGAAGGTGGTGCATGTTAAGAACATGAGAAAACAAACTCAGAAAGATTATTATGCTTCTATGAAGTTAACAAAGGCAGAGAATGAAAGCATTGCAGAGACAGAGTGCTGTCATTGAAAAAAGGTCAGAAGAAGCGAAGTGCACAAGTCAGGGCCAGGGATGTTATCAGCCGTGTGTCTACACAATGCGATGGAAATAAGTCGGTGTAAACAGCACGTGCCATGTGCTCAAAAGGAGAAGAGAAGTTTGTTGTTAGTTCAGTTTTCGATGTATAACAGAATAGATGAGATAGTTCTTTCCTTCTTTAAGTCTTTCGGTGGTTCTGTTTTGGGATAACGGCTGGTTCTTTCTTTTAGCTTCCGAGTCATATAGAAGAGCTTCGCCTTCTTCTTCTTCATTGGGTCAATGTAACAGAAAAAGAATAGAGGTAGAGCACACCATTGAAATGTGCTCTGTGTTGTATTGCATATATAGAGAAAATACAAAAGAGAAGAAAGTTTCATAATCTTTCTTCAGTGTTCGTTCTTCTTGTTCATCTTCACAGATCTTTCTTCAGTGTGTGTTCTTCTTGTTCATCTTCACATGGTATCAGAGCATGGTCGATCATCCGTGTTGAATATTTTTCATGAATACTCGATCGTTCGTGAAATCAAATCGAAGGTGCTGAAGATACAGAAGATCGAAGTGGCCTCTGAACTTCAATGATCGCAGCAGATCAAAGTAGCTGTTGATCATTCTCGTGTGTTGTTTTTGGAGATTTCAAAGTGTTTTGCATTCGATTCAACTATTCTCTGTTAAGATCTTAACTTTGCTGGTGACACGAACAGAACGTCATCTTGGAAGATCAACAGGTAATCCTGATTTCAGTCACAGAATCGTCTTTCTTCATCATCAAACCTCTGCGAACACAGAAATGGCAGCAAGAACACAGAAGTATCCCTTTCCAATACATGTTAACATCTCCAATTTTGTCACAATCAAACTTGCTGAAGATAATTTCCTGTTGTGGCAAGCACAGTTTCACAGATTTCTTCGAAGTCAAGAACTTTTTGGTTTCATTAGTGGTGAAATTCCTTCACCTCCTCGAACATTACAAGCTGAAACTGAAGATTGTGAAACTGAAGCCATAAATCCAGATTACACAGATTGGACAAGAACTGATCAGCTTGTATCATCATGGATTAGTGGAGCTGTATCTGAAAATATTCTGAGCTTGATCATTGGCTTAGAAACTTCCTACGAGGTATGGCAAACACTTCTCAATCGCTTTACTCAGAAATCAGTTGCTCGAGAGTTTGAACTGAGAGGAAAACTGCAAGCATGTCAGAAACGAGATCGAGTTCTTTCTATTTATCTAAGAGAGTATAAGTCCATATGTGATCAGCTGAATGCAATTGGAAAACCTATAGATGAGATAACCAAAATGTTTGGTGTTCTTGAAGGACTAGGCTCTGAGTATGAGAACTTTCTGAGAGTGCTAGTATGAACACCTAGAGGGGGGTGAATAGGTGTTTAAACTAAACCTTGGCAAATATATGCGGAATAAAATAAACTTCGAGTAAAACAAAGGAGTTAGGGAAGAGAATAAGAACACAAGATTTATAGTGGTTCGGCTTAATCCAAGCCTACGTCCACTCTCCCACGCTAACAGCCTTCTTGGCTGGATTCCACTATGCAATCAACAAGAGATTACAACTTTGAGTGCAAACACTTAGTAGATCACACTATCTCACTAAGTCACTCTTTTGGTATTTCTCTCACGATCACAAACGTTTAAGCTCACAAGAGACAAGTGTATGATCGAAGGTCGCTTAGACTTTGGAATTATAAATTCTACGCTCTATCTCTTACTTGCTCATCGGTCCTTCATCTCCTTAAATACTCCTCCACTTCCAAACTACCCGTTGGACAAGATCTTGAGGATCGTCTTCCAATATACCCATTGGACAGCTCGTATCTAGAAGATTTGGTAGCCGTTGAGTGACAAAGGTAAAATCCCAAATTGATTCCGATCGCCTATACAAACGGAATCTTGGTTTCCATAAGTAAAGCTTCTTCGTATAGAAAGTTCTTGTCTTCAAGATCCAATCGTCAATCAAATAGATTGAGTCAATCAAATCAATCTTGATGTGGAATCCAAACCAGATCACTAGCCGTTATATGATTGGGCTTGAGTTACGTTCTGTCGAATCTGGATGTAAAGTCTGAGAGCCATAGACTTTACAATCTGAGTCTGAGTGCGATAGACTTTACAATCTGAGTCTGAACATATTCTGCTTCTGAACAGATTTAGCTTTAAGGTCTGTACCTAGTTCAGCTTCAGCATAGAGTCTGTCTTCTAGTTCATCATTCACGTTCAGTCTGGAATTTGTCAGAGTGAGCAGACAAACTTTAACACTAAAGTCTGGCAGTCTTCAGACTTTGACACAGAAGTCTGAAAATCTTCAGAATATACTTTGGACATATGTTACGTTCAGTCTTCTGGCTGTCTTCTGACTTTGATAATATCCTTTACATGTTCTATTATCTGCATGGTCTATTACTTAACCATTAAACATGTTAGTAGCCTTTGATTTATTTTGTCATCTTCAAAACATCATAAGGGATTTCCCTAACAATCTCCCCCTTTTTGATGATGACAAAACAATCTCTGAATATGCAGATTTGTAAACATGCTTTTAAAAATATTAATTTAAATCAAAGGATATCATGAGATAGCAAATAAATTGAGCATAACAATATATAGAAAAATAATCACAGCTCAATATTATGCCATAGATAATATCAACCAATCAACACATATGCATATTCATATCACAGCTCAATATTATGCCATAGATAATATCAACCAATCAACACATATACATATTCATATCTTCTCCCCCTTTTTGTCATAATCAAAAAGCGATAATAATGGAAAAAGTATCACGTAGAGAATGATAACAAATATCTTGCATGAATCACAATTTCCAAAAAATCAGCTTTTATCGAATATTAAAGATATGCAATATAGCTCACTTCGATTGTATCAGCAAATATCCAATAAAAATCACGGATGCATCATGAAATTCACGTACCCTTTCCTTCTTTCCATAATAAGATCACGATCGATCCAAAAAGATTTTTCCATCAATGATCAATGCTCCCCCTCAATTTGTTGCCTTTTTGAGATTATCACGATTCTTTTCCTTTTCTTTTGGATTTGCTTTCTCCCCCTGTGATCATGACAATATTTGCGAATAGAATTGTTGCTTGTACACGTTGAACAGAATATTTTTCCAGTATTTCCTTTGTAGCAACAACATCCGCAACGATCACTTGCATTTTGAAATTCGAGGCAAAATTTTATTTTCTTCAATCAAGCTCATCTCGAATTCAACCTCCAGAAGATTAAATAAAATCTCCATGATTATCTGATCGAGCTTTCCAAAATTCATATGGAAGATTCTATTGTCACCTGCAAAATCTTGTATAATAGATAATCATCTTTGCAAAAATGTCACGTAATATCTTCCTTTGATTTGCGGATCAAACTTGCTAGATATAATATATTTTCTAAGAATATAGCAAGAATATCCATAAATATGCAATAATATCTTTCGAGATCAAAGAGATTTCCTTGAGCATAAATTTTAGATATGCATTTTGCAAAAGGAAAATAGATATTTCTGTCACGTGCCAAAATTGCAAATCTTATATTTATGACAAAAGATATTCGCAATATAATAAACAATCATCCAAAATCATGATAAATACACGTAGAAATTTGCAAGGCGGGATTATAAAAAATATTCTCTTACCAATGGTATATGTTTGAAATATACCGTAAAAAAAAAAAAAATCATTACCAATCTTCATAGGAGATATTTTTCTGATTGCACCAAAATTTGCATAGATTCGCAATCATTCTTGCCTTATTGAATTTCCTGCAATCAACTCATTTCCCTTTTTGGTATCCATTAATTTGGATCCTTCCTTGACGTTAGAGTAAAATAGAAAATCTCCATAATCAAATATTCTTTCTTAATTCATCGTAACAAAGTATTCAAAGAAAGAATATTATGCACAATGATATTTTGAAAAATAAATTCTCACTTAGTCAAAGCACAATAAAATCAGGGAGAATGAAATCTTTGAATATCTAAGAATATCTTGCATCATCACGTAAAACAGATTTCACTTTGCAAAATATGATTAAATCTGAAGTATAAAATTAGACAAAATAATCTGAATTATCTCAAATAATCACACGTACTAAATCAAATCTCAACTCACAAATCACAAAAACAAATCATACGATTCTTTCTTCCACAAAGCAAAATATTATCATTATAAAATCTCAATCAACCAAGGATATATCGAATATGAGAATTATTGCCTAAATCAAATTGAGAATAAAAAATTCCTTACCAAATCCTCTTTCTTCTTTCTTCTTTATATCCTGCAAAAGTAACTCATCTTTTCTTTGGTACCCATTTTTTCTTGGGTCCATGAGAGTTAGTAGAATATGCTGTTTTTATCCAATTTTTCTTGATAGGTCTCCAGTCTTTAGGACAATCTTTCTCAAAGTGTTCTGAATCTCCACAATTTGAACACTTGACGTCATTTCCACCAACAGGTTTTACAAACACTTTTTGAAAATGATTTTTGTAAAATGCCTTAGGAGGTCTTTGTCTAAGTCTTTCCTTGACTTTAGGAAAATCAATTAGAGAATCACTTTCCTTATTGAAACCAAGTCCCGACTTATTATAGTAAGGAACTTGTATAGAGAGGATATGCTCTAATGTTTTTGATCCATTTGAAAATCTTGTCGAAATATTTGAAAATTCTTTCTTCAAAGAATCATTTTCTTTGACAAGTAAATCTCGACTTTCTTTTGTTTGTAGAAAATCTTTTTGCAAAATTTCAAAATTTTCTTTTTGAGAAAGATCCTGTTGCTTAAGCCGAAAATTCTCCTTTTTAAGTTCGGAGATCCTTTTAAGAGAAGATTTGAGATTTAAGCAAAGCTCATTTATATACTTTGAAACTTTGAGAGGAATTTTTGAATGACTTACCTCGATTTCCTCATCGGATTCTGAGTCTGTGTTTGAGTCAGACTCTGATTCTGAGTCTGTGTCTGAGTCAAACTCAGATTCTGAATGTGCCGTCAAGCATATATTTCCTTGCTCATCATCTTCTTTCATTATTCTTTTCTGGCCATTCTGCTTGTATTGTCTTCTTCCATCGAAATTCCTTCCTTTTCTACTCAGCTTTTTGAATTTCTCGATCATAAAAGCAAATTCTTCGTTGTCCATGTCATTTTCTGAGTCTGTTTCATCAAAAACAGCATTAGATATTAAAGCGATGGACTTCTTACCTTCGGGATCTTCATCGTTGAGTTGTTCCACTTCATAGGATTGAAGAGTGCCAATCAATTCATCAACGGAAAGTGGCATAATCCTCTGAGTTTCCCGGATTGAGGTCTTGACATGGTTCCAATCTTTTGAGAGACCTCGCAAGAGTTTGTTGACTTTCATCGGGGTAGAAATTTGCTGACCTTGATATGCTAAACCATTTACAATTTCTGTAAAACGGCTGAACATATCTCCAATTGACTCTCCTTGCTTCATCTTGAAGGATTCATATTTGCCGAGCAGGAAGTTTACTTTTGTCTCTCTTACACGATCGGTCCCTTCATATGTAACATGAAGTCTATTACATACTTCTTTTGCTGTTTCACATGAAGAGATTCTGTTATATTCAGCGGGAGACAAGGCACAATATAAAGAATAAATAGCTTTTGCATCAAGCGCTTCTCTTTTGGACAACTCCGTCCGAGACATAGGAGCGGGGGGTTTGGTTTCTTTGTCTTTGCCATTTTTATTTGATGTGGACGCAGCAATGGGGTTGATTCCTCTTTCCACAACATCCCATTGCAAGGGATCTCTGGATCTTAGGAATGCTTTTATTTTGTTCTTCCACACGTCGTATTCCTTTCCATCAAAATATGGTGGCCTTGTGTTGCTTTGCCCTTCCATAAGTCCTGGTGCCAAGATACTAGCCATAAAAGATCTTTAGCTCAAAAGTAAAAATACTTTTATAAACCGAGCACTTGGCTCTGATACCAATTGAGAGTGCTAGTATGAACACCTAGAGGGGGTGAATAGGTGTTTAAACTAAACCTTGGCAAATATATGCGGAATAAAATAAACTTCGAGTAAAATAAAGGAGTTAAGGAAGAGAATAAGAACACAAGATTTATAGTGGTTCGGCTTAATCCAAGCCTACGTCCACTCTCCCACGCTAACAGCCTTCTTGGCTGGATTCCACTATGCAATCAATAAGAGATTACAACTTTGAGTGCAAACACTTAGTAGATCACACTATCTCACTAAGTCACTCTTTTGGTATTTCTCTCACGATCACAAACGTTTAAGCTCACAAGAGACAAGTGTATGATCGAAGGTCGCTCGAGACTTTGGAATTATAAATTCTACGCTCTATCTCTTACTTGCTCATCGGTCCTTCATCTCCTTAAATACTCCTCCACTTCCAAACTACCCGTTGGACAGTATCTTGAGGATCGTCTTCCAATATACCCATTAGACAGCTACGTATCTAGAAGATTTGGTAGCCGTTGAGTGACAAAGGTAAAATCCCAAATTGATTCCGATCGCCTATACAAACGGAATCTTGGTTTCCATAAGTAAAGCTTCTTCGTATAGAAAGTTCTTGTCTTCAAGATCCAATCGTCAATCAAATAGATTGAGTCAATCAAATCAATCTTGATGTGGAATCCAAACCAGATCACTAGCCGTTATATGATTGGGCTTGAGTTACGTTCTGTCGAATCTGGATGTAAAGTCTGAGAGCCATAGACTTTACAATCTGAGTCTGAGTGCGATAGACTTTACAATCTGAGTCTGAACATATTCTGCTTCTGAACAGATTTAGCTTTAAGGTCTGTACCTAGTTCAGCTTCAACATAGAGTTTGTCTTCTGGTTCATCATTCACGTTCAGTCTGGAATTTGTCAGAGTGAGCAGACAAACTTTAACACTAAAGTCTGGCAGTCTTCGGACTTTGACACGAAGTCTGAAAATCTTCGAGAATATACTTTGGACATATGTTACGTTCGGTCTTACGGCTGTCTTCGACTTTGATAATATCCTTTACATGTTCTATTATCTGCATGGTCTATTACTTAACCATTAAACATGTTAGTAGCCTTTGATTTATTTTGTCATCTTCAAAATATCATAAGGGATTTCCCTAACACTTTCAAACTACTATCTACTGCCTGAAACTCCAGCCAGATTATGATGAAGTGATAGCACAGCTTGAACGATTTGAAACAAGGCTAAAGACATATTCGATGAATCAATTTAACCCTAATCTAGCCTATTTTGGACAAAGAAATTCTGAGACACAACAGAAAGGGAACTCGAAAGAGAATGTAGCTTTCGAGAATTCTGGTTTTGGAGGTCAAAGAGGTAGTAACGAGAGGAGGACGTAATTTTGGTCGAGGTCGTGCAATGAACAATGCAGGTCGTAGTTATGGCTATTCGGAAGAAATCAGCACTACGAGACCAAACAACTTGAATCGGGATCGAGTAGATCAACAATTCGAGCAGAGGATTGATTACTCTAGTCCTGGACGGGGTTTCGACCATATGCAAGTTATTCACACGGGTATCAAGACACCAAATCTTATCCAACTCCAATCTTAATGCCTCGAAACACTTGCGGGATGAGAAAATAACGAGAAAAGACTCGGTTAGAGTGTCAAATTTGTAAACGACTAGGACATGATGTTCTTCGTTGCTTTGGTATCGATTCGATAATTCATATCGGTGAAGAGATTCCAACGGCTTTGGCGCTTGTACATCTAGAGGATCCAAGAGGAAGTGAGTGGTACCACGATGCGGAGCAACATCACATATCGGTTCGATCATGGTATTCTTCTCAACTCTACTCAATATCTTTTGGAACCGATACGGTCATGATAGGTAATGGCTCATGCCTACCTATTGCTTATATTGGTGATACTCAATTGAATACAGAAAACAACACATTACCTTTAAACGATGTCTTGATTGTTCCCGAAATCAAAAAGAACCTTCTCTCTGTTTCAAAACTGACAGATGACTATCCCTGTTCATTTGTTTTTGATAAAATTGGGGTCTATATAAAGGACAACCAAACCAACAAAACAGAGATGCTCGGAAGGAAAATTAGAGGACTTTACTGTGTGGATACACAAACTACAACAGTATACTTTACTCGAAGACACAGAGTGATAGCAGCAGATGTGTGGCATCAGAGACTAGCTCACACAAACTTGAAAATAGTGAAGCATTTACAAAGTCAAAACTTGATTTCCTGTAATGCACAATCTGAATCCATATGTAGCAGTTGTCAAATAGCAAAAAGTACAGCTTTACATTTTCCATTATCAGACTCTACATCTACTATACCCTTAGAAAAGATACACTGTGACATCTGGGGTCCTTCACCAGAGAGATCTTTTCAGAACTTTCAATACTATGTCATCTTTGTAGACAATTTCTCTCGCTATAGCTGGATCTATCCAATGAAGCTGAAGTCAGACTTTTATGATATCTTTATCATATTTCAGAAACTAGTCGAGAAGCAATTTGATCATCAAATCAAAATGTTTCATTGTGATGGTGGAGGAGAGTTTACAACTAACAGATTTCAGAATCATTTGCGGAATTGTGATATAAAGCAGAGTATGTCTTGCCCCCATACACCAGAACAGAATGGAATCTCAGAAAGAAAACATCGCCATATAGTTGAATTGGGGTTAGCTATGATGTATCATTCTAGAGTTCCATTGAAATTCTGGGTAGATGCTTTCATAACAGCTAACTATATTGTCAACATTCTTCCTACACCAAAGTTACAAATGGTCTCTCCCTATTACAGACTTCATAATCAGCAGCCCAGCTATGAACATCTCAGGGTATTTGGATGTGCCTGCTATCCCTGTCTTCGATCTTATGCACAACATAAATTCGACCCCAAATCTCTTATCTATATATTTCTGGGCTATAGTGAACGACATAAAGGGTATCGTTGTCTTATACCTACTGATGGTCGTATCTAAATTAGTCGCCATGTGGTCTTTGATGAAACCTCTTTTCCCTTTACAAAGAAGGTAACATCTGACTATGATAAGTACACAACTCTGTATAAACAATGGGTAGAAGAAGTTAATCTTCTTGATTCCACAAACACAATCTCAGTGGATGGTCACTCCAATAATCATCCAAAAAATTTTCAGTTACCTCCTCCTTTAGAAGTTGATCACACCCATACATCACAATATGAAGGTGTGCCACATATATCATCTTTCCCACAGCTACAATCTGACTCTGTTGCCACAGAGCAACAAGATCCTCTGTCTACAATTGTCGAACCAACTGAACTTGACATTGATCAAGAGCAACCAAACTTAACAGCTACTTCCTCAGGTATTTCCTCTACTTATCATATGCAAACTCGACCGAGATCTGGCATCATCAAACCAAACCCCAAATATGCATATTTGGATGACTATAAAGTACCTTTGGAACCAAAATCAGTTAAAACAGCCTTAGCTGATAAAGGATGGTACAAAGCCATGCAGGATGAAATGGATGCTCTGCATGAAAATCAAACCTGGCTATTAGTTCCTAGAACTAAACAGATGAATGTTATAGGCTGTAAATGGGTGTTTAAAACTAAACTAACACCTGATGGCAGTCTAGATAGATTAAAAGCTCGCTTAGTTGCGAAGGGGTTTCATCAAGAAGCAGGGGTCGATTTTACTGAAACGTTTAGTCCTGTCATTAAGCATGCCACTATTCGGATAGTTCTCTCTGTTGTAATGATGAAGAATTGGACCATACATCGGCTTGATGTTACAAATGCGTTCCTCCATGGTACATTAAATGAGACAGTATACATGGAGCAGCCCCCTGGCTTTATTGATCCTCAACAATCTCACTGTGTGTGTCTTCTTAAGAAGTCTCTATATGGGCTTCGCCAAGCGCCACGAGCATGGTTTGATAAATTTAGCAACTTTCTCCTGGAGAATGGATTCTTCTGTAGCACCACTGATCCTTCTCTCTTCGTGCTTCACACTGGTTCAGACACAGTATTATTACTATTGTATGTCGATGATATAGTGCTGACAGGTAGCTCAGCTACTAACTACTTTGATCAAGTCACTGAGTTTTCATTTCCACATGAAAGATCTGGGTCATCTTCATTACTTTCTCGGCATTGAAGCCAAACGTTCCTCTCATGACTTATTTCTCTATCAAACTAAGTATGCCATTGATCTTCTGACCAGAGCTCATATGACCAATTGCAAACCTGTATCCACTCCTCTTCAACTTCGATCAGTTGCTATGACAGATGATACTGCTCTGTTCTCTAATCCACTTGAGTATAGAAGTCTTGTGGGTGGTCTTCAATATTTAACAATTACCGTCATGATCTTGCTTATGCAACGAATACTCTGTGTCGAAACGCAACATCCAACGGTTGCGAGACTTTCATCGATTGAAATGAGTACTTCGATATGTTAAAGGCACCACTCATCTTGGCCTTTTTCTCCATTCTAATAGCTCAATAGCCCTCTATGGCTTCTCGAGATCTTGACCCAGGGCTGGGTGTACTGACACCAGGAGATCCACAACCGGATATTGTGCGTATCTTGGCTCAAATCTTCTCTCGTGGTCAGCTAAGAAGCAACCGACTGTCTCTCGCTCTTCCATAGAAGCTGAATATCGAGCTCTTGCCTCCACTACTGCTGATCTTACTTGGATCAGTTTTGTCTTGCGCGATATTGGTATAGCTCTTCCGTCTCCAACTCTCTTATTTTGTGACAATAAGTCTGCTATCTCCTTTACAGCTAATCCAATCCTACATGCCCGTACCAAACATATCGAAGTTGATTTTCACTTTGTTCGGGAGAAAGTCTCCTCAGGATCACTCAGTGTTCGCTATGTTCCCAGCCATCTTCAACTTGCAGATATTTTTACAAAGTCTTTGTCGCACTTTGCTCATTCTATTCTTCGCACCAAATTGGGTATGGGATTCTTATCCCTTCCCAATTTGAGGGGGGATCTTAAGAACATGAGAAAACAAACTCAGAAAGATTATTATGCTGCTAAGAAGTTAACAAAGGCAGAGAATGAAAGCATTGCAGAGACAGAGACTGCTGTCATTGAAAAAAGGTCAGAAGAAGCGAAGTGCACAAGTCAGGGCCAGGGATGTTATCAGCCGTGTGTCTACACAATGCGATGGAAATAAGTCGGTGTAAACAGCACGTGCCATGTGCTCAAAAGGAGAAGAGAAGTTTGTTATTAGTTCAGTTTTCGATGTATAACAGAATAGATGAGATAGTTCTTTTCTTCTTTAAGTCTTTCGGTGGTTCTGTTTTGGGATAACGGCTGGTTCTTTCTTTTAGCTTCCGAGTCATATAAAAGAGCTTCGCCTTCTTCTTCTTCATTGAGTCAATGTAACAAAAAAAGAATAGAGGTAGAGCACACCATTGAAATGTGCTCTGTGTTGTATTGCATATATAGAGAAAATACAAAAGTGAAGAAAGTTTCATAATCTTTCTTCAGTGTTCGTTCTTCTTGTTCATCTTCACAGATCTTTCTTCAGTGTGCGTTCTTCTTGTTCATCTTCACAGTGCACATGGAGGTGGGTTGGTTCGATGAGCCAGAGCACTCCAGCGGTGTCATTGGTGCAAGACTATCAGCAGATGCAGCGACAGTGCGGGCCCTGGTTGGGGATTCATGAAAGGGTTCAACGCAGATGCCAAGGTACACATTCCATATTCGCCATTTATGGTCCTACAAAATTAATGCATGTCTAGTCATTGTCCACATGAGTGTTCACGAAGCCAACAACTGAAAACTGTCCTAATTATTGGGTGAATTGAATTGATTTTAAGATATTAACGATGTTAATTAAAGTCCCTTTGTTCACAGATGATGTACAAGGAAGCCAGTCAAGTAGCTGCCGATGCAGTTGGGAGCATAGGACAGTTGCTTCTTTTTGCTCTGAAGAAAAGATCATGGAACTGTATGCTAAGAAATGCGAAGGGCCAGTGAAGGAAGGAATTAGGCAAGGGTTGATTAGCGGAGTTGGGTTTGGCCTATCGTGTTTCTCACTTTTTGTGGTCTACGGAACCTGCTTCTACGCTGGAGCTCGACTTGTCCAGGATGGCAAGACAACATTTTCAGAAGTTTTCCGAGTAAGTTGTCTTTTCTGGTCTTGTCAGTTTCCCTGGAACACTAACGAGTTCACTGCGCTGGAGAGGACATATTTAATTTCTATACATCAATTTATGGTTTACCTATTTTGTGCTTTGCAGGTGTTTCTTGCCCTGACGAACGCGGCCTATGCAATTACTCACTCAAGCTCCCTCACTCAGGACTCCACCAAAGCCAGAAGCGCAACTGCCTCAATTTTTGAAATAATTGACAGAGAATCAAAATTAGACCCGAGTAATGAATCTAGAGAAACACTAGAAAATGTTAAGGGAGAAATAGAGCTTTGATGGATTTATTTTAATTAATAACTACACCAAAAGTAAATTGATAAATTATTTTGAATTAATTTTTTTGGGTAAATTTAAGTACACTAAACATGTCCATGCGGTGCCCAAGTATGCCGTGCCCCTTGCTTCTTCACCACTTAGCATAACAAAGTAATTGGTGAAGCATTTACGATTTTAGGATTTGTTGTTAGACTTAAGTGCTTTGACTTGGAATAAAATTCTAGGAGAACAAAATAGCAGACAGTGGAGTTTTAGGCAATGCTCAACCTGGCAACATATTATGATGGAGAAAAAGATCATGAGCCCATGTAGTAATAAATAAGCCATCACATGATTTTCTCCATCCATCCTTTGAGGAGGTTAAGTGTGAGTCGGTACAAATGTTCTAAAGAAAAGGAACACACCTCCTGCACTTCTAAGTACGACAAAAAAAATGCTCAGAATCTGCCTAGCTGAAAGAGAAAAATGTGGAAGCAATTGTACGCATATACCAGTAGCAATTGCCACATATCCGACTCGGCAAGTTGAGAGTAATTTGCAGTTCTCGCTGGTCCTTTGACGAGGCAGAAAGCAGCGGTTGGGGAGTGAATCCAGCTCTTTCTCATCAGGGCAAGTCACACCACGTTGCGAGCCCTCCTTGCTGCTTCCTGCTGCTTTCATAAAGGACAGTATTCGATCATCCCCACTAATTCACTCACGCCCCGTCCAAGTGCTTGCCCTGTCCGCTGAGGAGTCCTACTTTTTGCCGTCTACTATGCCCCTACTCGGGTCGCAAGCCCTTGACCGTGACGCGATGATTCCATCCAATATGATGAATGGATGTCGTTGATTTCTCGATCTTGGAAAGAAGTGAGAAGTGTGACATAACCTCCTTTCATGGACGCTTCCATAACCCTCCTTTCATGGACGCTTCCACGTCGTTTTTTTTATAATATATTATTATTTTAATATAAAAATATTTTAATAATAAAAATCAAAAAAAAATATTTTTCAAAAATTAGAAAAATCCAAAAATATTTTACATTTTCCCAAAAAAAATCAGAAAAATCAAAAATGATTTCTATTTTCAAAAAAAGATTAAAAAAAAATCCGAAAATGTTTTAAAAAATAGAAAAAGACCAAAAATATGTTTTTATCATGCAAAAATTCTTAAAAATCCAAAAAGTGTTAGGATTTAAATAAGATTAGGTATGAGGGCGGTAGGAGGGCATTAGTGATTAAGTCCCCCATGGTTGCTTAGAAGCAATAGCTCCATGTAAGCGCGAAAAGAACAAATGGGACGAAACACACGTTGCATGCAAGCGGGAGCGACGTCCCAACTCTCCCCCCTAAAATCTCTCTCTCTACAATGAAGAAGAAGAAGACAAGCACGGTCATCTCTCTCTCTCTCTCTCTCTCTCTCTCTCTCTCTCTCACCTAATTAGGGGAGTAGAGACCACAGTCTTTACTCAAAACGGGAAAACATCAGCAATGTCGACTTCGTCCCTCCGCTGTTCCTCCTGAAACCTGAACGTTTCACCAGCAATGGGGTAGCACCGCATTCACGCATACCCACAAGCACAAGAGGCCTTGAAAACCACCGGCGGGGGAAAGGCTATTCGAACGTCCGAAGGGATGAATGGCGGCGCGTAGGGGGTAGGGGAGGAGGAGGGGAGGAGCGGCCGAGAAAGATAGGTACGGGGAAGGGAACTGGAACGCGATGCAGCGCACCCCGCTGCTGCGGTGCGGCAAGAGCCGCCGGCTGAGATGGGTGAACCACCGAAGGCCGAACCTGAAGAAGGGCACCTTCTCACCGAAGGAGGAGAGCCTCCTCGTCCGGCTCCATGCCGAGCACGGCAACAAGTGGGCTCACATGGCCTCCCAGGTCAGTGCCTTCTCCTCCTCCCGATTCAAGATGCATTGCGCGACTTAACGGAGATTTGGTCGGAATGGTGTCCTCCCACGGATCACTCCCTGGATCTTGCTTTAGCGTTCTACTTTAGGGTACATCCATCTCAACGACACGTGCATGCAATCGCTTCTTGTTTATCATTTTTCTTGGGCTACCCTTTCTTTCTCTTCTTTCCTTTTTTCCCCTCATCTTTTCTTTTGCCTTGCTAGGTTGAGGAGGCCTTCCTTTATTAAATTTATGTTTTCTATTGATTAGCTCTACAACTATTTGCATTTAATTCGGAAAGATCGACCATTTAAAAAATTATATTCTTAAGACTAACAAAAAGTTTTTTTTTTTTTTTTTTTTTAATACTAGACTATTATAGAATTTTCTCAAAAGACTATAAAGGCATCATTTGCATGAATTGATAAAAGAGTAAACTTTTCATATTTTCGTTCTTCCATTAAAATATAATGATATCTATACAAAATTAACAAATTCTATGGCCATCTCTACATTTGCACCAACCTCCTCTAAGTTCAATACTCATCATCCTAGTCATCATGGTACATCTCTTCCCTCATTCATATCATTCATGCTAATCATATAAAAACTCTTAAAACACTTTTTTTTATAAAAAATAATTTGTATAAATATCAGTTGGTATATTTTATTTAAGAAAGAAAATCAATTTGGCGGTAGCCAAACGAAAAATGTCAAGTCCGAAAAAATCTCGGACACGTCGTCACCGGGGGTGCGCACTGCGCACCGGCCGCACCGGCGAGTACATTAGCGCGAGCTCCGTCGATTCTTCTTCTTCTTCTTCATCTTCGTCGTGCGGCTCCCACAGGATGTAGAGTGCAGAGCGAAATCTTCGTCGGCCGCCGTTTCCCATCGGATCGCACCTCTCCTCCGATCACCGAGCACCTCTCCTCCGATCGCTGGAGTCTGCGCTTGCTGCGTCCTGCGCCTCCTCAAGCGATTCATCTCCCTGTTTTGCGCCTCCTCACATCCGAGTTCGTCCGCCAGGTAAATCATCGTTGTTTCCGGCATCGACATTTCGCGGTCGTGATGATTTTAGAAAACCAACCGCGAAAAAACCAACCGCGAAGTTTGGGAGGCTTCTCGAGCAGGTTATGCTTGCATCCTCCTCGGCTACTGTGTAAAACAGAGATGGTGGTATTAACCAGAACAAGGGAGGAGGATTAGTATGTTCGGTACCGACGAGTACATTAGCGCGAGCTCTCTATCGTTCCCACTCACAGAATCGTCATGTTTTCCTCTTTTTCCCGCCTAAAATTCACAGCTCGATTCTTCTTCTTCCTCTTCGTCGCACAGCTCCCACAAGAGGCAAAGCGAAAGCTTCGTCGGCCGCCGTTTCCGATCGAATCGCACCTCTCCTCCGATCGCCGGAGTCTGCGCTTGCCGCGTCTTGCGCCTCCTCAAGCGATTCATCTCCGGTTTTGCACCGAGTTCCTCCGTAAATCAGTCGACAGTCGGTTTGCAGTTTGCGGTTTGCGAAAGCGAGCTTGTTCGCATTGTTGTTCATCGTTGTTTCCTCGGCGTCGGCATTTACGGAAGTTCGAGGATCGAATCCTCTTTTGAGGAACATCTCGCGCTTGTCTGGATTTGCTATGATTTTTCTCGAGCACGTTTGCTGAGATGGTGGTATTAACCGAAGGAGGAGGATTAGTGTGTTTATTAACCCAGCCAAAGCTTCGTCCTCGGATCGCCTGAGTAATGTCTCCTCTCCTGTGCCGGTGTGCTTGTCTGGTTTTGGTAGGTGCATTTCGCGGTTTCGAGAGGCTTCACGTTTGTGGAAATCTCACGTGGGATTGATTTTGTCTTGAAAAACAGAGATGGTGGGGAGGAGGATTAGTGTGTTTAAGCAGTTTTTGTTGTTCTCACGTCAAGTCTTCTTCTTCTTCGGCTCTAACAGGAGGCCGAGCCAAAGCTTCATCAGTTGACATCTGCTTGCTACGTCTCTTTGTCCCTGTTTTGCGCGCATCCTCATCCTCCACCGAATCAGGTAAATCAGTTCGATTGATAGCAACTCATTTCATTAGGCGCTTCTGTTAACTCTCCACTCTAGCCATTATGTTCTGTTCAAAGTCACATTTTGTAGTTTTTATCAAATAGTATATGCATTCATTATATGCATTCATTGAAAGCAAAGCATTTTCCTTTTAGACATTTTTTGAAGTGGGTGTACTTCATCATTATGCCTACTTTTGGACATTTTTTGAAGTCGGTGTACTTATTGTGCCTTGATGCTAGACCTTCGGCGGGCTCTCTGACAATGGAACTAGCTTGAGAAACTCTTCCCCCATTCATAAGGAGCACAATTTCGTTGACAATGAACACAATTTAATGATCTTACATTATGCATTTCTTTATTGGTATTGCTTGGTATTGCTTGCTTTAAAATGTGCATGTATTGATCTCATGAGGTGTGCATTTTAAGTCCCAATATCACTATTTTGAAAAATATTGAGATTTTTAATTAAAGAAATACACTAGACCATGACTTTTTAAATATACCATTATTATAGTTGGTTCACAATTCTTTCGTAAAATTTTACTATAGTTGGTCCATGATATATTACTTCTGAACGTGTCCTCCTACCCTGTACAACTTTTCGGCTTAGAATGAGTTGGGTATGTTATACGGTAGGAGGTAGTTAGCAAACATTGGAGACATTGCAATGGGTCTGCAGCTTTATCAGTTATGATTTTGTGATTGGACTCATGCAATTGTATATGTTTATGCAGGTAATCCTTAAAACTCACTATGAAGAGTAGATTGGTGCAAATGTAGAGATGGCCATATAATTTGTTAATTTTGTATAGATATCATTATATTTTAACGGAAGAACGAAAATATGAAAAGTTTACTCTTTTATCAATTCATGCAAATGATGCTTTTATAGTCTTTTGAGAAAATTCTATAATAATCTAGTCTTAAAAAAAATAAAACTTTTTGTTAGTCTTAAGAATATAATTTTTTAAATGGTTGATTTTGTGATTGGACTCATGCAATTGTATATGTTTATGCATGTAATCCTTAAAACTCATTATGAAGAGTATTAAAGCTGCCTTTGGCTTTGGAAAAGTATGGCAAATTGGTGGCACTTTCAAGGAGTTTGGTCAGTTACATCCTCCTCCTCCTCCTCCTCCTGAGGAGGGCTGGAAACTCTAGGTGTGATTTTAATTTTTACAGAGTGAGCTTTTTTTTTAAGAAAGAATATATTCTAAATTGAATTTTTTTTGTTAGAATTTAACCTGCAGGAACTTTATACACCTCATCACTTTTCCGGAAAGAACCAACTCCCACGCTTTCTAGTTCCAAGGGTGCCAATGGGGTTGCGATAACGAGTGAGAAGCGAATACCCTTCTTCAGTCACAAGCCCTTGTTTTACATCTGGTTATTAACTAGGAATGAGATTAATGAGATAAGAAAATGCATTCTCTTTATCTTAGGAGTAAAACATAATAGGTGAGGCTACTTGAGGCTACTTGACATATCATATACTAATTTTTTTTTTTAAATTTTTTTTCAGAGGCAACACGTCCGAGAGCTTATTCCTGATAGGAAACCGAGTGCGGTATTTATGAAATTGTCACGTGATCGAGAGAATCTACTTAAGAAACCCTATACTGAATTTTACGTGGTCGCGGACGAGGCCAAAAAATGTGGGGCGGAGATTATAATGAGAGATATGGAACAACGTGTATTGTTTTATTATTGTTGTTATTGTTTTATTGTTGTTTTATTTGGGGATTTTGTGACATTTTCTTCTTATTTGTTTTTCTTATCTTTCAAGACATCCTCATAGATATATACGTGGGCATGCTAGCAGATGAGAAGGCGCTGTTCCATGAGTTCTGCAAGGTGTGTAAGGTGGAGATTCCGGATGATGTGTCCAACGAGCAATGTGATATTATGCTTAAAAATCTCAAGGGAGAAGGTTCTTCTCCACCAAAAAAACAAATAAGTTCGCTTTTCGTACTTGCTTTTCGTTAAGGCTCCAGCATTTGCATTTGTCCTCATATTATTTTATATTATACAGATTCATGTTTTAGAAAATGCTCGAAGCTGCCCAAAAGCATCCTTGAGCAACTATACAAGTATGCTTTTGGGCAGTTTCGAGCATTTTCTAAAACATAAATCTGTATCATATAAAATAATGTATGATATATATAAAATAATATATGAGAACAAATGCAAATGCTGGAGCCTTAACGAAAAGCACAAAAAGCGAACTTACTCGTTTCTTTGGTGAAAAAGAACCTTCTCCGCCGAGGGAAATAAGTTGAGATTTTTAAGTATATTATCACATTGCCTCATCCGGAATCTCCACTTTACACACTTTGCAGAACTCATGGAACAGCGCATTCTCATCTGCTGGCATGCCCATATATATATATATATCTATGAGAATGTCCTGAAAGATAAGAAAAACAAATAAGAAGAAAATGTCACAAAACCCCAAATAAAACAATAACAACAATAATAAAACAATACATGTTCCATATCTCCCATTATAATCTCCGCCCCACATTTTTTGGCCTCAAATTTTTTGGCCTCGTCCGCGGCCACGTAAAATTCAGTATAGGGTTTCCTAAGTAGATTCTCTCGATCACGTGACAACTTCATAAATACTACACTCGGTTTCCTATCAGGAATAACTTCTCAGAAGGACGTGTTGCCTCTGAAAAAAAAAATTCAAAAAAAAAAATTTAGTATATGATGTTAGCAAATCTATGTCAAGTAGACTCAAGTAGCCTCACCTCAGTATTATGTTTTGCTCCTAAGATAAAGAGAGTGCATTTCCTTATCTCATTCCTCTTTTTCCTGATTAATAACCGATGTAAAACAAGGGCTTGTGACTGAAGAAGGGTATTCGCTTCTCACTCGTTATCGCACCCCCATAAAGTGCCACCAATTTGCCATACTTTTCCAAAGCCAAAGGCAGCTTTATACTCTTCATAGTGAATTTGAAGGATCACCTGCATAAACATATACAATTGCATGAGTCCAATCACAAAATCGACCATTTAAAAAATTATATTCTTAAAACTAACAAAAAGTTTTTTTTTTTTTAATACTAGACTATTATAGAATTTTCTCAAAAGACTATAAAAGCATCATTTGCATGAATTGATAAAAGAGTAAACTTTTCATATTTTCGTTCTTCCATTAAAATATAATGATATCTATACAAAATTAACAAATTCTATGGCCATCTCTAAATTTGCACCAATCTACTCTTCATAGTGAGTTTTAAGGATCACCTGCATAAACATATACAATTGCATGAGTCCAATCACAAAATCACAACTGATAAAGCTGCAAACCCACTGCAATGTCTCCAATGTTTGCTAACTACCTCCTACCGTATAACATACCCAACTCATTCTAAGCCGAAAAGTTGTACAGGGTAGGAGGACACGTTCAAAAGTAATATATCATGGACCAACTATAGTAAAATTTTACGAAAGAATTGCGAACCAACTATAATAATGGTATATTTAAAAAGTCATGGTCTACTCTATTTCTTTAATTAAAAATCTCAATATTCTCCAAAGTAGTGATATTGGGACTTAAAATGCACACCTCATGAGATCAATACATGCACATTTTAAAGCAAACAATACCAAGCAATACCAATAAAGAAATGCATAATGTAAGATCATTAAATTGTGCTCCTTGTCAACGAAATTGTGCTCCTTGTGAACGGGGGAAGAGTTTCTCAAGCTAGTTCCATTGTCAGAGAGCCCCCGAAGGTCTAGCATCAAGGCACAATAAGTACACCGACTTCAAAAAATGTCCAAAAGTAGGCATAATGATGAAGTACACCCACTTCAAAAAATGTCTAAAAGTAAAATGCTTTGCTTTCAATGAATGCATATAATGAATGCATATACTATTTGATAAAAACTACAAAATGTGACCTTGAACAGAACAGAATGGCTGGACTGGAGGGTTCACAAAAGCGCCTAATGAAATGAGTTGCTATCAATCGAACTGATTTACCTGATTCCGGTGGAGGATGAGGATGCGCGCAAAACAGGGACAAAGAGACGTAGCAAGCGGATGTTAGCTAACGAAGCTTTGGCTCGACCTCATGTTAGAGCCGAACAAGAAGAAGACCTGACGTGAGAACTCCAACAAAAACTGCTTAAACACACTAATCCTCCTCCCCACCATCTCTATTTTTCAAGACAAAATCAATCACATTCCACACAGCAGCCAACGATGCAAATCGTCCACGTGAGATTTTCACAAACGTGAAGCCTCTCAAAACCGTGAAATGCACCTACCAAAACCAAACAAGCACACCGGCACGAGAGAGGAGACATTACTCAGGCGATCCGAGGACGAAGCTTTGACTGGGTTAATAAACACACTAATCCTCCTCCTTCGATTAATACCACCATCTCAGCAAACGTGCTCGAGAAAAATCATCGCAAATCCAGACAAGCACGAGACGTTCCTCGAAAGAGGATTTGATCCTCGAACTTCCGTAAATGCCGACGCCGAGGAAACAACGATGAACAACAATGCGAACAAGCTCGCTTTCGCAAACCGCAAACCGCAAACCGACTGATTTACGGAGGAACTCGGTGCAAAACAGGAGATGAATCGCTTGAGGAGGCGCAAGACGCGGCAAGCGCAGACACCGGCGATCGGAGGAGAGGTGTGATCCGATCGGAGGAGAGGTGCAATTCGATCGGAAACGGCGGCCGACGAAGCTTTCGCTCTGCCTCTTGTGAGAGCCGTGCGACGAAGAGGAAGAAGAAGAATCGAGCTGTGAATTTTAGATGGGAAAAAGAGGAAAACGCGACGATTCTGTGAGCAGGAACGATAGAGAGCTCGCGCTAATGTACTCGTCGATACCGAACACACTAATCCACCTCCCTCGTCCTGGTTAATACCACCATCTCTGGTTTACATAGCAGCCGAGGAGGATGCAAGCATAACCTGCTCGAGAAGCCTCCCGAACTTCGCGGTTGGTTTTTTCGCGGTTGGTTTTTTAAAATCATCACGACCGCGAAATGTCAATGCCGGAAACAACGATGATTTACCTGGCGGACAAACTCGGATGTGAGGTGGCGCAAAACAAGGAGATTAATCGCTTGAGGAGGCGCAGGGCGGCAAGCGCAGACTCCGGCGATCGGAGGAGAGGTGTGATCCGATGGGAAACGGCGGCCGACGAAGCTTTCGCTCTGCGCTCTGCATCCTGTGGGAGCCGCATGACGAAGACGAAGAAGAAGAAGAAGAATCGACGGGCCCTGTGAACTTTTAGGCGAGAAAACGAGGAAAACGATTTTGTGAGCCGGAACGATGGAGCTCGCGCTAATGTACTCGCCGGTGCGCAGTGCGCACCCCCGGTGACGACGTGTCCGAGATTTTTTCGGACTTGACATTTTTCGTTTCGCTACCGCCAAATTGATTTTCTTTCTTAAATAAAATATACCAACTGATATTTATAGAAATTATTTTTTATAAAAAAAGTGTTTAAGAGTTTTTATTTGATTAGCATGAATGATATGAATGATGGAAGAGATGTACCATGATGACTAGGATGATGAGTATTGAACTTAGAGGAGATTGGTGCAAATGTAGAGATGGCCATAGAATTTGTTAATTTTGTATAGATATCATTATATTTTAATGAAAGAACAAAAATATGAAAAGTTTACTCTTTTATCAATTCATGCAAATGATGCTTTTATAGTCTTTTGAGAAAATTCTATAATAGTCTAGTATTAAAAAAAAAAAAAAAACTTTTTGTTAGTCTTAAGAATATAATTTTTAAATGGTCGATCTTTCCGAAACAAATGCAAATAGTTGTAGAGCTAATCAATAGAAAACATAAATTTAATAAAGGAATGCCTCCTCAACCTAGCAAGGCAAAAGAAAAGATGAGGGGAAAAAAGGAAAGGAGAAAGAAAGGGCAGCCCAAGAAAAATGATAAACAAGAAGCGATTGTATGCACGTCCCGTTGAGATGGATGTACCCTAAAGAAGAACACTAAAGCAAGATCCAGGGAGTGATCCGTGGGAGGACACCATTCCGACCAAATCTCCGTTAAGTCGCGCAATGCGTCTTGAATTGGGAGGAGAAGGCACTAACCTGGGAGGCCATGTGAGCCCACTTGTTGCCGTGCTCGGCGTGGAGCCGGACAAGGAGGCTCTCCTCCTTCAGTGAGAAGGTGCCCTTCTTCAGGTTGGGCCTTCGGTGGTTCACCCACCTGAGCCGGCAGCTCTTGCCGCACCGCAGCAGCGGGGTGCACTGCACTGCGTTCCAGTTCCCTTCCCCGTACCTATCCTTCTCGGCCGCTCCTCCCCTTCTCCTCCCCTAAACATAATAGGTGAGGCTACTTGAGGCTACTTGACATATCATATACTACAATTTTTTTTTGAAATTTTTTTCAGAGACAACACGTCCGAGAGCTTATTCCTGATAGGAAACCGGGTGCGGTATTTATGGAATTATCACGTGATCGAGAGAATCTACTTAAGAAACCCTATACTGAATTTTACGTGGCCGCAGACGAGGCCAAAAAATGTGGGGCCAAGAAATGTGGGGCGGAGATTATAATGGGAGATATAGAACTTATATTGTTTTATTATTGTTGTTATTGATTTATCGTTGTTTTATTTGGGGGTTTCGTAACATTTTCTTCTTGTTTGTTTTTCTTATCTTTCATGACATCCTCATGGATATATACATGGGCATGCCAGCAGATGAGAAAGCGTTGTTCCATGAGTTTTGCAAAGTGTGTAAGGTGGAGATTCCGGATGAGGCAATATGATAATATGCTTAAAAATCTCAAGTTATTTCCCTCGGCGGAGAAGGTTCTTCTCCACCAAAGAATAAGAAACGAGTAAGTTCGCTTTTCGTGCTTGCTTTTCGTGCTTTTCGTTAAGGCTCCAGCCCAAGGATGCTTTTGGGCAGCTTCGAGCATTTTCTAGAACATGAATCTGTATGATATAAAATAATATGAGGACAAATGCAAATGATGGAGCCTTAACGAAAAGCACTAAAAGCAAGCACGAAAAGCGAACTTACTCGTTTCTTTGGTGGAGAAGAACCTTCTCCGCCGAGGGAAATAACTTGAGATTTTTAAGCACAATATCACATTGCTCGTTATCACATTGCTCGTTGGACACATCATCCAGAATCTCCACCTTACACACCTTGCAGAACTCATGGAACAGCGCATTCTCATCTGCTAGCATGCCCACGTATATATCTATGAGGATGTCCTGAAATATAAGAAAAACAAACAAGAAGAAAATGTCACAAAACCCCCAAATAAAACAACAATAAAACAATACATGTTCCATATCTCCCCCATTATAATCTCCGCCCCACATTTTTTAGCCTCGTCCGCGGCCACGTAAAATTCAGTATAGGGTTTCTTAAGTAAATTCTCTCGATCACGTGACAACTTCATAAATACCGCACTCGATTTCCTATCAGGAATAAGCTCTCGACGTGTTGCCCCTGAAAAAAGAAATTCAAAAAAAAAAAATTTAGTATATGATATGTCAAGTAGCCTCAAGTAGCCTCACCTATTATGTTTTACTCCTAAGATAAAGAGAGTGCATTTTCTTATCTCATTCCTAGTTAATAACCGGATGTAAAACAAGAGCTTGTGACTAAAGAAGGGTATTCGCTTCTCACTCGTTATCGCACCCCCATTGGCACCCTTGGAACTAGAAAGCGTTGGAACTGGAAAGCGTGGGAACGGGTTCTTTTCGGAAAAGTGATGAGGTGTATAAAGTTACTGCAGGGTTAAATTCTAACAAAAAATTCAATTTAGAATATATTCTTTCTTAAAAAGAAAAGCTCACTCTATAAAAATTAAAATCACACCTAGAGTTTACAGCCCCTCCTCAGGAGGAGGATGTAACTGACCAAACCCCTTGAAAGTGCCACCAATTTGCCATACTTTTTCAAAGGCAAAGGCAAAGGCAGTTTTAATACTCTTCATACCGAGTTTTAAGACTGCTTCTTCAAAAGTTGCAAAATGAGCTAATTGAATTAGTTTGGCCTTTTGTGTTTGTACTAATTTATACTCCATCCAGCAAATCCAGCAAAAAGAGATATAATTTTCAAACGTGGAAGGCTAACTTACTTCACTTACTGGCTAACACTTCCGATAAGATGCTAATAAATGCTAATAACCGGGCGTTTTCTGAGTTTTCACTCTTGGGGAAAAACCATGAAACCCAAATTCCCCTCCCTGTCACCGTCATCATCGCAGAAGATCTAGGGTTCAATTAATCTCCACGGGCATTTCCACCGGTAAGAGTATTTTTATTTAGAGAAGACAGTGGATAACCAAGACCATCTAGGGAACTCCTCCAAGTCGAAAGTCTAAAGTCGAAGGAGAGCAAATACGAAAGCAAAAAGTTGAGGAAAGTTGAGGAATGGTGGACAAGAGAATGGCCCAGGTCCAGGAAGAGACCGCGAGTAGAGAAAAGGAGATGGTAGGAGATGGTGAACAGAGCAAAAGGGGTAAATGCTGGATCAATATATATGGGGAGGATGTGCGCTTATATGTTTAAGTTTCTTTGTCGTGAGAAGCAAGAAATTTGCTGAAAATCCCATATGGGAGAAAGTCTCTTCTAGCACCAGCATGCATTTTATATATGTTGTCTACAGGATGCCATGGCAAAAAGTAGGACACCTCAGGGAAGAAAGCACTTGGACAGGGAAGAAAGCACTTGGACGGGGACGGGGCTTGAGTGAATTAGTCGAATACTGTCCTTATGAAAGCAGGGCAGGGCTCAACGTGGTTTGACTTACCCCGATGAGAGACCATCCCTGATGAGAGGGAGAGCTGGATTCACTCCCCAACCGCTACATTCTGCCTCGTCAAGGACCAGAGAGAATTGCAAGAACTGCAAGGCTAACTAGTTTTCGAGAACTGCAAGGCTAACTAGTTTTTGCTTTAATCAACCCTTTTTTTTTTTAATGCGTAAGTAATCCACTACATCATCCAAAATAATGTTGCTTGAACTAAGAAAATTTCTTATCATTTTGCTGCGCTCCCCAACCCAATCGAATATGTGGCAATCGCTACTGGTCGTGCCCACCTATAACATGTATGCCTACAATTGCTTCAACATTTTTCTCTTTTAGCTAGTAAATTCTAAGCATCTTGTACTGCTCTAGACTCAAGTAACTTACATTTTACCTTTGTTGCCAAGCCCCACATAAGCAAGCCCACATAGCTAACCTTTCATCATAAGTTCCTCAAAAAAAAAACAAATTTTGTTAATTCAAATTAATTACATTCATCAAATAAAAAAATAAAAAAATTAATAATTATTAAGGAGAGAATTTAGTTTATTTTTAATCAAAATAAATCTTTTTACTTAGGAAAAAAAAAACTTGAGTTTTATCAAAGGAAATGAAATTCCAGTACTCTACTTAGAACATTGGGCACAGTGCACGCATAGACTAAACACATTGGGCACGGCATAGACTAAACATATTTAGTCTGCTTAAATTTATCAAAAAAAATTAATTCAAAATAATTTACCTTTTACTTTGGTGTTGTTATTAATCAAATTAAATTCATCAAATTAAAAATAAATAATTAATGATTATTATGGAGAAAAATATAATGACAGTAGATTAATCAAGAGAAACTATACAAAATAATTATGAGATTTCTCGTACTTGACCAACTCTCGAAGCAAGCTAACCAAGACTTGAGAAATAAGTGGATTCACCGAAGATCCTAAAATAAAAATAAAAATTAAAGATCATTAATAATCCAAGAAGATAATGATGACCCATGAAAAACCAAGTTTATGTTGTTTTTCCCTCTTGTTTAATCAAATAAATGGCATGGCATGGCATGATTCTAGTTAAATTTACCCAAAAAATTAATACAAAATAATTTACTCTTGTTGAGTCCCCTTGGTTTACTTTTGTCCACTTATTAATCAAAATAAATTCATCAAATATAAAAAATAAAATAACTATATAACCATACCATAAGAGTAGGCATTAGTCTTCTTTACTTACAAAAAATGAACTATGGAGTAACTTACCTCCTTCACCAACGCCCAAGCAAGCCCCCACATAAGCAAGGCCCACATTGCTAACATTTCATTATAAATTCCTCAAAAAAAAAAGAAAGTTAATGATACAAATTTTGAATAATACCCTTTCATCTTAAGTTCCTTAAAAAAATTTAATGATACAAATTTGATCGAAGCTTGAAGTTTAAAACAAAAGATGATTTGATCGAAGCTTGAAGCTTAAAACAAATATTTAGTTTACTTTTAATCAAAATAAATCTCTAGTAAAAAAAAAAATTGAGTTTTATTCCTAGTGCTCTAGTTGGAATATTGGGCATGGGCACGAACATGTTTAGTCTACTTAAATTTACCCAAACATCTTTAATCTACTTAAATTTACCTAAAAAGATTAATTCAAAATAATTTACCAATTTATTTTTGGTGTAGTTATTAATCAAAATAAATTTATCAAATAAAAAATAAAATAATTAATATTTAATAATTATTAGAGAGAGAATTTAGTTTACTTTTAATCAAAATAAATCTCCCTTTACTTAGAAAAAAAAAAAAAACTAAGGAAATCTCAGTGCTCTACTTAGAACATTAGCACAGGGCTACTTAGAACATTGGGCATGGCATAGGCATACTTGGCACAGGGCTACTTAGAACATTAGGCACGGCATAGGCATACTTGGGCACTGGGTGCCTGCCCATGGACATGTTTAGTCTCCTTAAATTTACCCAAAAAAAAAATTAATTCAAAATAATTTCGCTCGTAGTTATTAATCAAAATAAATTCTTCAAATAAAAAATAAAATAATTAATAATTAATAGGGAGAGAAATATAATGGCCGTACCTAGACCTGTAGAGACAAGACGTAGAAATCTTTGTTCACAACTCAAAAACCCTGGAGAACAAGAAATAACAATTTGAATACTAGACCATAACTGAAGAGTAGATGAGGGAAAAGTAGAAGAACTCATGTAATTTGCAACTAAATTCATCACATTGCAGTCTCTCTGCTTCAACCCTCACATTATAAGATATAAATGTACATACCATACCATAACCTTGTACAAGTCAAAATAACTTTCCAGGGTTGCTTCGCTACAATAAGGAATGCAAAGAAAAAGTATACCATTTCTTATCATCATCAAAAACAGAGAAAAGCTGCTCAAGGGAAGTGTTCGCTGCCATAAAAATAAAAACGTCACCCCTGATCGCCTCTTGAAAGCACCAAATCAATTTTCGGAACAATCAAATGTATTCTAATGACTAATATAGATCACATTACCAATCAACAGTAATGCATTACTTGCCAGCCTCACCAATACTAAGCCCATAACAATCATGCTCACTTATCATCAACAAAATCCTTCTAAAACAAGTGGTGGTAATGCAGCCATTCATAACAATTTTCACCACTAATACCAAAAAAAACCCATGAAGTGCTCCATAACATCTCTAGACCTTGTTCAAAACAAGAAAAGAAAAACCTACCTTTTGAATAAACATATACTGAATAAACAAAAAGAACACGTCATAACATCAACATAACATCATCATCTGAAGACACTTCATCTTCCAAACAATCAACTCATCATGACTCAAAATCGTCTAAATCATCCGCCATCCATCACTTGTATTCAGTCAACAACTGCCGCTGCAGCCCAAAACTTGAAAACAATCCCACGAGCATAAAATTCTACATCAACCGATTAAATAAAATTTAAAAAATCATCCCCACCTCCTTCGGATGCTCATTCGTTCTTTGCTCAAGGGACTAAACGTGTTAAAAGACTCAATAACGATGATTTCTCAGATGATTTGCAGAGTGTATACCTGAATCTGACTCGCTACACTAAGAGCCCAACACATAAAACATCAACGAAGGCAAGCGCGCTCAATCAACTCGACCATCTAACAAACGCCAAACAAGGTCTGCTAAGTCGTAACCGTGCATAGAAAAAGTGAGGCGCGGAATCAAAATTACAGAGTTGCAGCAGAACCACAACCACAGCAGGAGGAAGACCGACGAGGCGGCAGGAGCAGAGCTACTGAAATCGCTAGCTAGCCTGCGATTCGCGATCTAGACAGACGGATTCGACGCTCGCCAGCGATCGAAGGAGAGGGCAATAGAAGAGATCGGAGAAACCGATTCGAAACCCTATTCGAGGAAAAAAAAAAAAAAAAAGACTCCCTCCTCGTATTCGAGCCCCTGATTTTCAAGCCAACACAAATCCAGCATGTATCACTCGAATTGATAAATGGATCTTAGAAAACCTCACCTCAAGGACCGGATCAGAACCGAAGACCTGCTTCGCTGCCCTTCTGTGGCAAATCTGGAAGACCCGCAACTCAGCGGTGTTCCAAGGGAAGAAGCCCGATCCACTTTGCACTCAAGCAGAAGCTCGAATCGCAGCAGATCTCTGCATGAAATGGTTCGCCAAGGGAAAAAAAGGAATTAACCGACAGCAAACAGACCCTAGCAGCTCGGAAAACTGGAAACCACCTGACCCACAGATGCTGAAAGTGAATGTCGATGCGTCCTGGTGCAGCTCGACATTGGAGGGCTCGGTCGCGGGAGTCTGCCGGACTGCTGCTGGGCTCCTTGTCGCTGGTTTCGCAAAGAAAATCTATGCTTCGACCGCTTGGGTTGCAGAAACCCTCGCCGTGAGAGAAGCCCTCTTGTGGGTAAAGCAAGAACGGAAAGGCACGAATTGATCTCCAACTTGAACTCCTTGCTGCAACTGTCTGCAAGTGCATGTATCTTCTGATAGCCTCTCTCTGGTTGAGTGCTTATTGGGCCGAGAAGAGCCCCTTGGCAGGCCCAATCGATTGTAGCTGATTGTACAGGTCTTCTGGCCCAGATGAGTGGGTGGCTAAAGCCACCAAGCCAATTCCCTTCCTAGCAATTGGGTTTATTGTCCTCCTCAACCCTTAATCTCCTTACTATGTTTAGACTTTCCAGTGCCCTTTTTACGGGCTAGTAATGATATTCACTATCTTCCAACAACAACAACAAAAAAAAAAACTCCAATAACTACCCTTATTTATCGACCTTTGAATGTTGCAAACTTTGTGACATTTAAGCCAACCACTCAAATTTCGGACTTCGGAAGACCCAAATAATGGGCTCATTGAAACCCAGGATATGCTGGGATTTAGCACTGGAGATTATCCTGCACCAGTTTATGAAATTGAAGTCCCAATTGCCAATCCAGAGTACACATGGAAAAGGTCTAATTGTCTCCTGCATGGATGGATCACATGAACATTGTCTGAAGGTGTTCTTGTGAGACTGCTGCTGAGGTACGGAATACCTTAATCAACTCCCTTGCAAGAAAATCTCAAGAACGTGAATATTACCAAATCAACAACCTCAATATGCACAAGAAAGGCACTTACACTATAAATGAGTATAGCAGCATTTCAAGGGGATTTGTGACGATCTTGCTGCTATTGGAAAGCGCATGAGTGACAGCACCTCATGATCAGATTTTAGAATTTCTAAAGAATGATACATTAGTATCAATCAATAATAGGAATACGGAGGAAGCATTTTTGGTGGTTGCCAAATGGCCAAGTCTTGTCGTTTGCCTTTTATCTTGACTAAGGAATTTAGCAATGAGCCTTTTGCTAAATTTGCTGATATCTCTGGGGATCATCTCCAGTGCTTTCTAATCAGAAATTCAAGTATTATCTAATCTCATTGACTGAGTGCACTAGATCCGCTTGGGTTCTTCCCTAGAGGCGAAAGTCTGACTTTTATAGCATGCTTCGATTAATTTGTTCAAAAGTCAGTTCGAAAAAAACAATGAAAGTTTCTCAGTCAGATGAAGGAAAGCCAAAGAATGAGTTTAATAATCATTTTAGAGATGTCATTCAACACGTGAAAGCTTGTCCAAAAACGCCTGAACAGAATGGCTTAGCAGAGTGCAAACATTGAAATATTACAGAACTTGGATTAAGTATGATGTTTCGGACTTCTGTCCTAAGCGCTTTTGGGCCGAGGCATTTGCTACTGCAGTGTGGTCGATCAACTAACTCCAGGAACATTAGATATGACGACGCCTTTTGAGAAGCTCTTCAACGAACAACCAGATTATGGTTCGTTTCGAGTTTTTGGCCATAATTGCTTTCCAGATTCGAGGGACTACTTCAAAACAAAGCTGAATCCACGGTCATTGCCTTGTGTTTTTATGGCCTCGAGGCGTAAGTGTATGGCTAATAAGTTTTACTATCCTCCCATCGCACAAGTCGATATATGATGGCCTGTGCTGTTTGATGAAATGACATTTTCTTTCAAGGATCCTGGAAATTTGTGCGCTTCTGTATGAAACACTAATGGCATCTCTACTTCTTCAAATTGCTTTGCAGACCAGATGAGCTGTCACATCACCATGTGGGGTTGATCAAACGCATAAAAATTCCATGTGGGTTTTTGACCAATCTGGTGGATCATTGAATGACTCACCATTGCGCGACAACATCTTCCATCATGATACCACCTCTTGAAGCACTTTCTTCAATCCCTGTTCTGGATGTTATTTGTCATATAGCTCCAAGTGCCAATCCTTGCCATTCCATGACCCAATCGCTGCACGAGATTAACGTGAGACATCTTCGTCTGCTATTGTGGTGCCATCTTTTCCTCGTGCTACTGAATCTAAGCATCATGCTTCTTTCCAAGACGAAGGAATCGACTACATCCATTCGTCACATGGTCACCCGATTTAATGACGGGATTATCATGATTAGTTTCAGAAACAATTTATATGATTGTTGTCGGAAGAAGTAAATAATTGGGTTGGTTTAATGCGGGAGCTAAACCGAATCTGTCTTATCCGATCGGTTCCAAACCAATTTACATTTGATCCTAGGAAAAAAAATTGAGGAACCGGTCTTGACCAATTCGATTCCAGATTTTACGCCGTAGCGATCGCCCATTCTTCCCAAGAATTTGCCTAGTCATGTTCCCAGGTTGAGACCGGATTCCCAAGTAGAACCAGTTTAAAACCAAACAATAAGATAAGTCTCTAAACTCTCTTAGATTCGGGGTAAAACGGTGAATGTGTGTAGATGAAATGGACTGTAGAGAAATGCTTATTAGACTATTCGAACCCATGATCCAAACACAGCTAACTTGCCCATTCTTCTTCATTGCTAGTTCTTTCCATTTGAACTTAAAAGTGAGACATTCTTTAGCCACTTTGAAGCAACGAAAGATCATTGGAGCTCCTGTAAAAATATGGAGAGAGTCGCAACTGCACGAGAATATGGCTTCACAGGCATGATCGTGGTCATTGGCAAAATTTTATGTGCTAACAATTTGAAAGAAAAAAAATCAGTCAATGAATTAACTTTTTTTGCTATAGCTGTGAAACTCAAGCTAACACGATATAAGATGATCATGTAAGAACAGTACAGGTGGTCCCGAGACAATACGAACACATAACTTGAGCAGACAAAGCATTTCATTTCTCCAAGCCGAAACTGGAAGGACTCTCCTTTCATAACGTGGACGCAAATGAGGTCAAAGAAACCGATTTGTAACAACAAAGGCCTGTGCTCTTTCCATGGTTTCACGTTAGAGAAAGGACAGAACGTAACTTGCCGACCGCCATTTACGTGCGCGCATGAGATCGATCCAGCTCGACCCTTTTTCATGCCGATCGGGCTCCTTAGCATTAAACTCAAGTTCACTTACACGTCTGGTGTTCCTTAATTCGGAAAGTGAACCGAGAGCTCTCCTTCCTGTCCGTAGAGTTCTTCTGGTTCACGTGCCTTCCTGTGCTCTGCTTTCTCACTTCTCCATAACTGTGTTCTCCGACTGGGTTGCAAACCCGAATCGGGGTCCGGGTCATTGTCGGATTTCGGTATCGGTGTTCTATTTTATTTTTCCTGATTTAATGTTTTATACTTTAGTTTTTTTGAAAAAGGTGTTTTGCATAATTTTCCTTAACAAACATCGAAGAGTGACTGGTATTATTTGCAAAACCCTACCATGCATAGTTTCCTTGAAAATATTTTTTAGTGAAGTTTATTTTTCATTAAACAGTCGAACCTTAGTGGGTTAGTTAGCAATTTAAATGATTCTCACCTACTTTCTCACGCAAGAACTATTCCCTATTCAATCTATATTCTATATTTGCTCAACTTAAAACAATTCTCACATAATATAACCAAAATCTTTGGACTGCAAAACGGTAAAAGTCAAATTATCCCTCAACTACAAGTTGATTATAGACATAGCCGCTTCTTGTTAATCTTATTTTCTATACTTTAGAAAACTGCAAAATTAATCTCATTAGCATTTACTTATTACCAAAAAAAGGAAAGAAAGAAACCTTTTTTTCGCCTTTTTTTATCGTTTTTAATTTAACATTAATGAGTCGGTCTTCGCTGGTTTTTGTCAATAAATTATGCTTTCTCTTTTTTTCAGTCTTACACGAGGAGTTGCTGGAGAGCTGCCGACTTGACATGACGTTGCATTGTCATGTCACGTCATGTCGCAATCACTGTAAGGATGATGAGGAAGAAGAAAAGAAGGCCCCCCAAAAGGAAAAGCCCCATGCAGTGCACAGCAGCATATGCTTTGGCCACTAATCACTTTAGCACACGCTACAGCAAGAAGCGAAAGTAATCATGGCATCTTTTTGTTCGAAGGTCAAAAGATAAGATAAAGCTCTTTCAACTTTAGGTTGAGCCGGCCAGGGTTCTGGATTTCTAACTTGCGTATCCATTTTTACCTCGGTGTCAAGGTTTCCTTTTTCTATAAAACTATTAAACAAAACATAATCCATCTGCTCAAGCTCCCAAGTCTCCCTACTTTATACTTTTGTTATGGTAAAATTCTACAATAATTCATCTTTGAATAATTTATCATTTGAGCACTCCTTTTAAGGATTTGACTCACTTAAATTGAGTTGAATTGATACCACTAAACCAAATCAATGTGCCAATCAAAAGTATGGGAATTCATAATTCTAAATGTCACCATTTTTTTACCCTTTTCTCCTTTGTTCTCACCGGCTGGTATGTATGTGCATATATATACACTTTGAGCTTAATTTAGCACTTTTTTTATGGATCATTGAACAGCATGCTTTGCACAGAATTACAACATGCATGGCTAGTAACTTTTAATCAAAGAAAATAGGTTTGAGAACATTTTTGACTAATTATACGAATTATAGTATAAAAAGTGAGTAACTTTTAATTTCGATTCTCCTATGATAATCCTTGTACGATATATGGAACATTATTTTAAAGAAACTACATAAAGAGATAGAATGCTTTATGTAATATGCACTTTCTTACTAATAGCCTTCGTTGAATCTTGAAGATAGTTGAAAAGGAAAGTAAAAGAATAACAAAGAAAAACAACAACCAAAGCAAAGTCTTGTAACATTCTAAAAAAATAAATCAAACTGAAGAAAAAAGGAAGCTATTGAAAAAATAAATTATATTATGTCCTTAATAGGAAGTAAATTAGGAATTACTATCAAAAGAAACTGAATTATGCCATTTAATTCCACGATCTTCTAATGATGATATTAAACATTTAAAAGTTACACTTGGGTGCAAGTTGTATGTACTATACAAAATTCCTATATGACATTTTAAAAGACCTCATTCTATATTTGTTTTTCCAAACGATTGAGAGATGGCTACGTCCATTACGTTAATATATTTCTACATATCTATAGATTTGGAAGGCACAAAACAGAGATGCATCATTAAAGGTTAAAAATTTTCTTTAATGCTAATTAGCTACTTTTGACAATTTAAATTATGGATTTGATAGAAAATAAAGGCAGTGTTTAACTTAGCAATCAAGTAGGTATTGCCTTTGCTTAGGTGGCAACTACTTTTATGGGCAAGCGCACGAAACTTTTTCTTGCAACAAAGAGGAGACCAGTCCAGTTGTACAATCCTAAGCCACACTTTTAAAAGCACTTGAAACACACCGTCCGACATGACATATATATTTTTGCCACGAAAGGCTCAAGATTATTAATCTTTTCTTGTTCATTAATAATTATTTTAAAGTAATAACTTTTGCTTTTCCGTGAGAAAAGGAACCTCACTTGCAACAACCTTTACCTTTACTCAAATAATTATTCAATCAATTTTAAACATATGATATGGATATTTATTTAGTCCTAAACTTTCTAATAATTAAACTTATCTTAGCTGACTTCGTTACTCCCTTTCTCAATATAGCCATAAATATTTGTGCAAAATTTCAATATTGTCTCACTGTAATACTAAAAATTTGTGTTATATTGACAAAATTAGAAAGTTTAGAATTAAAATGGTGTATGTGCAATGAATTTAAAGATTGAATTAATTGGCTTTCCTTTTTTCTTTTTCTTTTTTTCGTATGGTGCCTCTTTATTTACTGATTCTTTCTGCTGATTTTTATGCCGTAATTGTCCTCTTTAGCACCCTATCATCATCATCTTCATGGGTTCACGTTTAAAAGTTGTTATCAATTTCATCTAAGCATAAAATTGTCATAAATAATATGACCGTTCATCATGTAAAATTCAGATACTATAGTCCCGCCTCACGTTAAAATCTCTCACCTACCGTTAACCTATACACTGGGACTCTAATTCGTTAAAAAACTTTTTAAAAAGGATTCAAGAATAATAACTCAATAGAACCCAGCTTTGGCCTAACGCCATTTAAATATCGAAAATTATTGCTAATTGCCAGAACGACGAATCATTCAGTTGTACGTTGGGTCGAGTCAAATCCTAAGATGTTACTGGTCTTTTTTAAAAGGCTTTGTCACCCACTACACATTTCGATGCCTCAAAAGAAGACGCAAAAGACAAGCAACTAGAAAGTAGCCATGTTTTTATGATTCTCCCCCTAATAACATGCCACACATGCTGTTTATATAAACTAAAAGTACACAAACAATTATGGTTGACAAAAGAGAGTCCAGTGATTGTGACCAGAAAACGACTGATCAATCTTTCGGATATAAGGCACAAGATGCTTGACCCTCAAGCCATTTTCAGTGGGCTTATAATGCGGTGATCCTCGAATTGCAATTCTCAATGCATTACCTGAAGTAGGGGACGATTTCTCAGCTACCGCCTGCATTTAAAGGTACCCTTTTGAGCTCTCTGGTCAGTAAAGGTATCACACTGAATTTTTTTATAGTTACTTTTTCCCGCTTTTTCTCTTTGTTGTGGAAAGAAAATGGCATCTTGGGCATGGTTCATTTCTGTCTGATGATGTTGATTATGGCGTTAAACTAGGGGGTAATTAATGATGGTCGATCAGATCAAGCCATCTGCGATTGGTCATTAGGTTCGTTTTGGCATTTTACATGTGTAAGATCAGAGATTTAAAGATTCTTGATATATTATATTCAACCTCGTCTTGTTTTGTTATGTTTCTTGAAGTAGCATTTCTTGAATTTCGAGTTTGGTTAGAGGCTTTTACATGGGAGGAGGAAGAGTATTGGTTTAAGGAGGAAGATGAAGAAACCACTCCGAATTAGTTGGTGATCCTTTTTTCATTCGTTCCGTTCGGCCTGGCTTTCCCGGTTGACATCTGTGCGTAAGCAGAAGAAGATCAGAGGTGTGTATGCTCGAATGCAAGGAAATCTGTTGTCTCCAGGATTCTTTAATTCTTATTAACTTGGATGTGCTTGCGGTATTACAGGATGCTTCTTTTTTATTGTTGGCTGACGTACAAGTATTTTTCATTCGAACGTTCTACTTTTCTGGCTTGCCTTGTAAAGTATTGATTCCGGTAGCTGACTTTCTTCTACAGATGCAAGATAGTTTCTGGACAAACTCGATGAACTAGTTGACGAGGAATATATGGTGGTATTCTGTCTGGTATGATGTCTGTACAGAGCAGTTCAAACGTGGATGTAGAAATGCGTGTAGCTACTAATTCAACGAGTCATGCGGAGGCCGAGGACAGTCCTGGAAAGAGTAAAGACGATGAGAAAACTAATTCAGTTCTCTTTCCCAAGCTGTTCTTGTTCGCAGACTTCACCGACATGTTTTTGATGCTTGTGGGTGCGATGGGAGCTGTTGGCAATGGCTTAGGTATGCCCCTCATGACAGTACTTCTCGGGCAATTGATTGATTCATTCGGAAGTAACCAGCACAACAAAAATGTGGTGCACCTTGTTTCCAAGGTAACTACTTTTGAAGCAGAATGTTCATTTTCTGAGGCTAGGCGCTAAAAGTTCAAGTCATTAAAGTACTTAACATGAATGAGGTCTTATAAAAGCATGAAAAAAAGGTACTGGGTTATCTCTTCTAGGTGTCGTTACTCATAAGAAGCAGTCTATCCTTCTAACTGACATGGTACACTCATAACTTTGTCTATCCAGATATCTCTGAAGTTTATCTACCTGGCAGTGTTCACTGGTGCGGCGGCATTTCTTCGTAAGTATATCTCTCCTCAAAAAAGAAAAATCCTGGAGTTTTTGTCAGCAAGTGGGAATGAACTGTGGAATCGCTTGTTTTGCCAGAGGTAACTTTCTGGATGGTCACGGGAGAGAGACAGGCCGCTCGGATAAGGGGACTGTATCTACGGACGATACTGAGACAGGACATTGCCTTTTTCGATAAGGAAACAACCACGGGAGAGGTTGTGGGAAGAATGTCTGGTGATACCGTTCTTATTCAAGATGCCATGGGTGAGAAGGTAATATTTCGAGTTGGAAGCCAGAACTAGTGGAGAAGGAAGCACAGAAAACTTTTTCTGCTACACAGGAAGGGATGGTGTCTTACATTGTTACATCTCTGTGATTTATGCAGGTAGGAAAGTTCATACAGCTCGTGTCGACATTCATCGGGGGATTCATCATCGCATTTACTAAAGGGTGGCTGCTTACTTTAGTCATGATATCATCCATTCCTGCCCTTGTGGTTTCTGGTGCCCTCATGTCCCTGATCATAGGCAAGATGGCATCACGGGGACAAAGCGCTTATGCAAAAGCGGCAAATGTTGTTGAACAAACAATTGGGTCAATTAGAACTGTGAGTCCATCGAATATAAAGAACCTTTTGATTCAAAATTTTGACTCTGAGATGATGGCAGTCACTTGGTGCAATTAGGTAGCGTCATTCACTGGGGAGAAGCAGGCTATAGCAACTTACGACAAGTTCCTTGTGGATGCATACAAATCGGGAGTTCACGAAGGCATGGCTGCTGGATTCGGTCTTGGTACAGCCTTTTTGATTATCTTCTGCAGTTATGCACTGGCAATATGGTTCGGAGGAAAGATGATTCTGGAAAAAGGATATACCGGGGGTCAAGTGCTCAATGTCATCGTGGCTGTCTTAACTGGTTCAATGTTAGTTGCACTTTGGACTTCATTCAACTTTGAACACATTGATGAGCTATAGCTAATAATTGATTATTTTACAAACCATGCAAGCAATAGGATGTTTACATCAGAGAGATTAGACATAAATCAACATATAGCATTTTTGTGTTTGTTCTGCAGCAGACTCATAATAAATAAATGGTATGGCTTTCTTCCCAGGTCCTTAGGACAGGCTTCTCCCTGCATGACTGCATTTGCTGCTGGTCAAGCCGCAGCATGTAAGATGTTTGAGACCATCAACAGGAAGCCCGAGATCGATTCTTCCGACACATGTGGCAAGACATTGGACGAAATTCATGGAGACATAGAGCTTAAGGATGTTTACTTCAGCTACCCAGCCAGACCAGATGAGCTGATATTCAATAAATTCTCTCTTTCCATACCAAGCGGCACAACTGCGGCCTTGGTTGGACAAAGTGGAAGCGGAAAATCCACCGTGATCAGTCTTATAGAGAGGTTTTATGATCCGCAAGCAGGTGAAGTGCTCATCGATGGCATAAATCTGAAGGAATTTCAGCTTAAATGGATACGGAGCAAGATTGGCCTCGTAAGCCAGGAACCCGTGTTGTTTGCATCGAGCATCAAGGATAATATTGCGTATGGAAAAGAGAACGCAACCATCGAAGAGATAAGAGCTGCAGCAGAAGTAGCCAATGCTGCTAAATTCATTGATAAATTGCCCAAGGTCTACAGATATTTAGTTTGATCAATTTACCTCTAAGCTAAACGAGATTCATTGAATTGTGAGTCTCAACTTTTTGTCATCTTTGCATCAAGGGACTGAACACAATGGTCGGTGAGCACGGTACTCAACTCTCCGGAGGACAGAAGCAAAGAGTTGCCATTGCGAGAGCAATTCTAAAAGATCCTAGGATTTTGCTTTTAGACGAGGCCACAAGCGCACTTGATGCAGAATCAGAGAGGATAGTACAAGAGGCATTGGACAGGGTAATGGCTAATCGAACCACTGTCATTGTAGCACACCGTTTGAGCACCGTCAGGAATGCCGATCTGATCGCAGTCATTCACCAAGGAAAGATAGTGGAGAGAGGTACTAAAGCATGAATTTTTAGTCCTAATATGTCTCAAATGAAAGCCAATTTTATCTAGTTGACCTGATATAAAATCCTGTCTGAACGTTGGGAACTTCACATATATAACTGAGTGCAAGCTCGAAAAACTGCCGAGCAAGAGCTAATATTTTCACAAATTTGATCAGGTACACACTCGGAACTGCTAAAGGATCCCGATGGAGCATATGGTCAGCTAATATGCCTCCAGCAAGTAAACAGAGAGCAAGACCAAGCGACAGATGATAAAAATAAACCACAAAATCTCCTCGATGGTAGACAATCGAGTCAAAGAATGTCCTTCTTAAGATCCATAAGTCGGGGATCATCAGGTGGGGGAAATAGCAGCCGCCATTCCTTATCTATCTCGTTAGGTCTGCCCACAGGGTTAAATATCCTTGATGGTGCACCTGCAAATCTAGAGTCCTCTTCCTTGGAGAAAACAGAAACAGCTTCGGAAGCTTCAATCCGTCGTCTCGCGTATCTTAACAAGCCAGAAGTTCCCGTGCTACTAATAGGATCTGTTTTTGCAATCATTGCGGGTGCTGTATTCCCCATTTTTGGTGTAATAATATCTGGTGTTGTCAAGACATTTTATGAAGAACCTCATAAACTAAGGAAAGATTCGAAGTTTTGGGCATTGATGTTCGTGACTCTCGCCCTGGTGTCATTAGTAGCATACCCAGCAAGGACGTACTTCTTCTCGATAGCAGGTTGCAGATTGATCCAGCGGATAAGATCAATGTGTTTTGAGAAGGTGGTGCACATGGAGGTGGGTTGGTTCGATGAGCCGGAGCACTCCAGCGGTGCCATTGGTGCAAGGCTATCAGCAGATGCAGCGACAGTGCGGGCCCTAGTCGGGGATGCAGTAGCCCAGCTCGTTCAAAATAGTGCCTCTGCAGTTGCTGGTTTGGTCATCGCTTTTGTGACTAGCTGGCAATTGGCGTTCATCATCCTTGCGTTGCTCCCTCTGATATTCGTTAATGGATTCGTCCAAGTAAAATTCATTAAAGGATTCAGCGCAGATGCCAAGGTACACATTCCTTATTCGCCATTTATCACGGTCCTAGTAACTTAGCATGCCTAACCACTGTCCACTTGAGTGTTCAAGAGATGCAACAGCTAAAAATTGCCATAACTGCATAGATATTTCGAAATCGGCGGTGTTAATCAAAGTCTCTCTGTTCACAGATGATGTACCAGGAAGCTAGTCAAGTAGCTACTGATGCAGTTGGAAGCATCAGGACAGTTGCTTCTTTCTGTTCTGAAGAAAAGATCATGCAACTTTATGCCAGGAAATGCGACGGGCCAATAAAAGCCGGAATAAGACTAGGGCTGATTAGTGGAGTCGGGTTTGGGCTATCGGTCTTCATACTTTTTGCAGTCTATGGCACTTGCTTCTATGCTGGAGCTCGACTTGTCCAGGATGGCAAGATAACATTTTCAGAAGTTTTCCGCGTAAGACTACCTTTTCCTGTTTTGTCTGTTTCCCTGAAACACTAACGAGTTCATTGAGCCAAATTATGAAGTAGAGGACAACTTTAGTTTCCGCATCTCATTTGATAATTTATCTATTTTGTGCTTTGCAGGTGTTTTTTGCCCTGACCATGGCAGCCACTGCAATTACCCAGACAAGTTCCCTCACTCAGGACTCCACCAAAGCCAGGAGCGCAACTGCCTCAGTTTTCAAAATCATCGACAGAAAATTGAAAATAGACCCCCATGATGAGTCCGGGGTAACCCTAGAAAACGTGAGGGGAGAAATAGAGCTTCGTCAAATCAGCTTCAAGTATCCTTCTCGCCCGGATATACAGATTTTCAAAGATCTCAGCTTGACCATTCATTCCGGCAAAGTATAGCCTTATGATAAACCTGTTCACTTTTCCTTTCAAAGATCTTTTTCTGTTCTTATCTAAGTTCCAGCCTATTATTATGCGCTAAATACATGCTGATATTAAAACATGCCCATATGGACTGTGATTTTTGCTTTTTCAGACTATTGCTTTAGTAGGGCAGAGCGGGAGTGGTAAATCAACTGTAATAGCTCTTTTGCAACGTTTTTATGACCCCGATTCTGGTCACATCACACTTGATGGGATTGAAATTCAGAAGCTACAGTTAAAGTGGTTTAGGCAGCAGATGGGCCTTGTGAGCCAAGAACCAGCTCTGTTCAATGACACGATCCGTGCCAATATAGCCTATGGAAAGGATGGAGAGGCAACGGAAGCAGAGACATTGTCTGCATCAGAGTCGGCAAATGCCCATAATTTTATCAGCAGTTTGCAACAGGTAAGTTTATCTCACCCCTAGTATAAGATAGATATATGCCGGTTAAGTAAGCAATAAGTACGCAGGACAATTATAGTTACCGACATCACAATGACTCTGCAGGGTTATGACACATTAGTAGGCGAGCGTGGAATCCAGTTATCCGGTGGGCAGAAGCAGCGGGTGGCCATTGCACGTGCTATAGTGAAAGATCCAAAGATACTTCTTCTCGACGAGGCTACTAGTGCACTGGATGCTGAATCTGAAAGAGTTGTTCAAGATGCATTAGACAAAGTCATGGTCAATAGAACAACAGTTATAGTGGCGCATAGGTTATCAACAATAAAAAACGCAGACGTGATCGCTGTGCTAAAAAATGGAGCGATTGTTGAGAAAGGCAAGCACGACTCTCTGATCAATATCAAAGACGGTCACTATGCGTCCTTGGTTGCTCTGAACACGAGCGCGGCATCATCCTAATTACGTTTTGTGCTACCTTCTATGTTTATGTCCTACTTTCCCATGTAGCAGGTGACCATCCCAGTTTTTCTTGCGGGTTTCATCATGAAAATTACCTGCAAGGTGATGAGAAAGAAAGCCAGAAGTGCATCTAAAACATGTGGCGGATGGCAACTATAGAAATAAGGATATCAGTGACGGCATGTTTGTGTTATATGTCCAATATAAAGTAACAACAATTGTAAAAATATGTTCAGCAACGTCAAATCTGCTATTGTGTTTTGCATGATGGAAAGAGTTGTGAAAATATTTTGAACATTCTTTAGCCCCTCCATGAAGCAACGAAAGATCATCAGGGCTCAGGGAACAATACAGGAGATAGTCAATACTCTACGAGAACATGGCTTAACATGCATGATTGTTCGATTGTCCTTGGCAAAATTTAAGATGCGCTCCTTCCATTTCTTGTCGTTGTCTTTCATCTAGAGAACCAATGCATATGGACACTTAATGCATTTGTACGGCTTTAGCACAAGAATTTCACGCCCTGCAGGCAACCTCATTTGCAGATTCTATTGATCTTACAAATGACGGTGTTCAGTGATCTTTTGCATTTTCATCCCCCGCCCATCTTGCAGAACAGAGCAAGTATCAAGCTTCTATTCGATGTCAAATGAAATCTTCACTTCATTTTCATCATCGCAGGTGATTCTGCAAGAGAGGGAGTGTAATCCTTCCGAAGTTGTCGCAATCAAGCTTGCTGAACTGATCGCATATCCCTAACACATCATCCTCCCCACTCTTTCCAATTTCTTTCAGCTTGTCACTCTGATTCACTGCATAATACAGCAGATAGTAATCGACGAGGAGACATCTTTAACATGACTTATTGCTGCCAATCTAGCACAGGAAACCTTCGGTCTGCATACGGTACTTTGGCCAAGCCAAAAGCTGATTAAATAGCATAACATCTTCTGAAGTATATCTAGTAACTTCACGGCAAATCAGCAAAACTACACAATGAAAGGACAGTCTTATCGAGCTAAGCTTTCCTGCCAATAATGTAAAAGAGTTAAAATGCCAATTAAGCTCTTGATTGTCGGCAAGGACATGTGCAAGTGAACAGAGATGGTTAGCAACAGTTATTCGTCCAGTTAAAATGCCCACTAAACATTATTATTCGTCCAATTAAAAATGCTAATTATTGTGCTAAGCAGGCCTCCTATACAAGTCAACGCTCTAATGTCATATCCGATGGGCCCTGAGCAACTTTGGGCGGACTTCAAAGGTGTTTCCACTTTTACAAGGATTAAAAAGGAGTGGTCATGAGCATCTCTAGTTGTCTATTTTGGGCAATTGATTTAAGCTGTATGGCTTCTTTTATGATAATTGGTGGTGGGGTCCACTCTTTTAGGAATTAAGTGAGAATAATAATTTATTTTATACTACAAAAAATCAAATAATATATTACTATAAAGTGCACTTCTTTAGGGATCCGTGACTCACGATGAGTTATTAGTAATTCAAAGACTTTTGTTTTGATATATTAGAATTCACAAGGGGCAATGCAAGGTGGGCACTTTTTTCCTCTTTTGGTGAGGTGAGAACGCTTGATTGGTCTGTCAAATATCTATAATTAAAAAGAAAATAATTTTCTCCTATTTTCTTTTTATAGAACCATTACCTCTTTCATCTATTATCTGTATTTACTCGACCTAAATAAGTGTGACGGCAAAATGGCAAAAGTCAAATTTAGCCCTCAACTACTTCACTAACTTTGAGTTCATTTTGGATATTGCCGATACTTGTTAATCTTATATTTCATACTATGGAAAATCATGAAGTTTAATCTTGTTTGCATTTACTTATTCACGTATAATGGGAAAAAAAAATTATTGTTAATAATTTAACCTTATGCTACGTTTAATAATCTTATTTGGTCCCTACGTAAGATAAGATAAAGTGAAATATAAAAGGATCTAACTTGGACAAAGATATCTCGTGGAAAAAGTCGGCTAAAAGTGATAAGATTTCTAATATCCATAGTATAAAAATTATTTTTCTCACATAACAAAATTTTATATTTACTAAAATTAAAATAATAATTAAATATAAAAATATGTTAATTATAATATAAAAAAGAAATAAAACAACAAAAAAATAACAACATTTTTAGTTATTTATTCTTATATATATTTGAATTTCTTTTTGTTCTACAATATATATTTTATATAGATTTAGGATTTGTATTTACTACATATTTTTAGTATTTTAGATATATTAGTATAATTCATTATTTAATAAAATATTATTAAGGAACGATGGAAGAGAATAAAAAAGAATTAAAGTAGAGAAAAATAAATAAATAAATAAATAAAAATGAAGTAGAGAAAATCAGATTTTAAATGAACAAATTCAAATTTGAAAAAGGATCTTTCTAATTCTCGATGCATGAGGGGCAATGAGATTTCTAAAAAAATCCTACACCCTTCCACTCCTTTTCCTCCTATCTCTAGTTCATATTAAAGCTCCAGACTCCTCCATTTTTTTTCTTATTCATGTCAATGCAAGCGACGAGAAAGTAGAAACATAAATCTTTAATTCACCTCAAAAGCCAACGAAAGCATTAAGGGAGTCAAAGTTTCTTTTACCTGTAATTTTCTGGTTTATGTTGAAACTTCACCAAAGTGATGAGAAAGAGAAATCACTATTTTTTTTTTTAAATTGCAAAGATGAGTAATCATGTTGTCTCTCTCTTACTAAAATATCATTTACTGGCCAATCTACCATGTCGATGTTGCCGGTATTCATTTACATATCTTGTCATAATCAAACCTATGGCTTTAGGATGTTACAATGAGCTCATTTGCTATTCAAGATTTGATTTAGACAGCACAACAATCTCGAATTGAGGTTATTTCTATTTGTGCATTTGTGATTTTTATAAGCCAATTCAATCATATCCCAATTAAAAATTTAGATGATCAAACACAAGTTGATCGTTCTGACTGACTGTTGTCCATAAATTACTCTTTTCCCCGTTACAAAAAGAGTTGATGTAGAATCAATTTGTGAGTGTGACCTTTTTTTCCTTGACATACCTCGAATTGCCTTGTCGTGATGAGCTGTGAACCACAAGCCTAATTGGGATGCCCCGAAAAGGGTCGCCTCTGCGCATCGCGTCATGTGTTTGGACAAAGTTCTATTGCGGTCAATGATTTTAGGCACTCCCCCACAAGAAGAAGTGGAAGTAATCATATCCTTTCCTTGGAGAGTCAAACAACGTGCCCTAGTCGAAGTTTGGGTTGACCCTGCAAGGTGTCTGTATACCTAACTTGCATCATCATATTTAACTGAATCCCAGGTTTTTCTTTTATAGAAAAAAAAAAAAAAAAAAAAAAAAAAAAAAAAAAAAGGTCTTTGGCTTCACTATTAGACAAAACATAACCTACCTGCACAAGCTCCCAAGTCTCCCTACTTCTTCATTCTTTTGCTATGGCAAAGTTTAAGAATCCATATGACATCCAAAGTTCCTAACAAGACGCCTAAAAAGTTATGACCCGATCCATAAGTAACTATTCATGTTCAAATAATTAATTTTCAAATACTCTTTCTAAATCGGATTAATACAAATGGGGCCAAATCAACGTACCAGTCAAACGTATAAAAAATTGGTAATCCTAAATATCATTGCCTTTTTTCCCATTTTGCTCTCTTATTCTCACTAGTTGGCATGTATCTATGTAGATAAGATAGAAGAAGGGGCCAGGCTCCCGGTGGAGCAGAGGAGACGGTTAGGATAACGAACTTGAAACGCGGAGCCCGAGCGGCCGGCAAGCGAGTGGTTAGTGGCCAATAGCGCCCTAGTTGATGGCATTCCTTTCTGCGGCTGGCACTCGAGGAACCACGGGGCACTCCATACAGAGCAAGCAAGTCTTAGGGATGAGACGCCCGCGCAAGGACCTCAATTCTCATTAGGAGGTCGAACCAAGGACCTATGGAAGTCGGGGCTACCCCGTCCCCATGGGCAAGGCAACAGTGTCCTGAGGGAGGAGTTTAGAGGCCTTATAGTAGCACGGACTTCTTTTTCTTTCTAGGTCATGCGAAGGGGGCCAGTCCAAGATCGTACTGTTCCTCTACAAAAACAACAGAGGTCTCATCGCCTAGTTGCCACTCTTTCTGATTTATTGATAAGTCATTGAATTGATTCATTTGCTTCGTCATTGTAGACACTCTTTTCTATTTTTATATTATATCTTTTGTTCACTTGACGGAGACCTTGCACAGGATTAATATCCTCGATAAATAATCAAAGAAATCGTTTGAGAAAATTTTTGACAAATTATATATATTACAGTATAAAAGAATTAGCAACTTCAATCTTTATTCTCTTTAAAAAAAAAACAATAATCCTTGCACGATATATGCAACGTTATGTTAAGAAAACTACATATAGAGATAAAATGCTTTGTATCACCCGTACTTTCTTCCGAATGACCTTAATTCTCTCTCAAAGATAGTTGAAAAAGAAGTTGAAAAGGAGAATAAAAAAATAACAAAGAAAAACAGCAATCAAAGTAAACTCTTTTAACTTTCTAAACAAAATTAAATCAAACTAACAAAAAGAAAGCTATGGAAAAGTTATATTATTATTTAATATCTCTAGCAATAAATAAGAAATTACAATCAGAATTCAAAGAAAAATAAGTTATGCCAATTTTTTTTTGTCCAAAATTATGCCATTTAAATCCACAATCTTCTAAAACTGCCATAGTTGTTACAATCATGTACGATTTCTATGTACTCTCCAAATTTACTTTTGACATTCTAAAAAAAATTATTGTATTTTGTTGCTAGACCGTAGGCACGATGATTTACTTCAGGGGTGTCAAGTCTAGGATGGCCCAGCGGCACCAATGACCGAGAGATGGCTAGCTGCACTACTTTTATGTAAATTTATAGATTTATAAACTTGGAAGGTATAAAACAGAAATGTATCGGAAAAAGGTTAAGAAATTGTTTCAATGCCAATTAACTTTTCTTGACAATTTAAATTACAGGTTTTATAAGGAAAAAGAAAAATAAAGTCGTCATTGAACTTACCAATTAGGTAGATATTACTTTCGTTAAGGTGGCGACAACTTCTGTTTGTGGGAAAGCACACAAAACTTATTCTTGCAACTAGGAAAAAGGACAGTTTTAGTATATATCTTAGGTTACATGCTTAAAAGCAACGCTTAGAAGGAGAGTCTCTGTTATGAATATATTCATATAAGGTAGGTACGATATTGCCATTAAAGGTTTGGTGAGGGCATTATAATTTTTATTTTTTTAATAATAACATTCTCTTTCTTTCATATTCCCGAATAAAATAAAATAAATCCTCACTTGCAACAAGCTTTACCTTTTCTCTTCTTCTTTTTTTTTTTCCTTTTTCCGTATGGTGCCTCTTTTTTTTTTTTTTTCCTGATTCTTTCTGCTAGCTTTAAGGCCACAGCAGTCCTTTTCGAGCTTAGTATAGTCGGGACGCAACTAATTATCGTGTATAAAGTTCTAATACTATGGTCCCGCCTCACGTTAAAATTCTCGCCAACCTTTGATTTATGCATGATAGTGCTAAGCGACTTCGTCCTTCTAATATTTTAAGGAATTTTATAAACAAATTATTCAAGAATAATAATAATTTGATAGAGAACAGAGAGTCAAGATTCACCCAGCTTTGGCCTCGTACTAGTCAAATACCGAGAGCTGTCGTTCGTATTTTTTTTTTTTTTTTCAAGGGATTTGCCCTTACCCACTACAGGCTTTGATGCCCAAAAAGGAAGACAGAGAGACAAGCGATGGAAATTTTTTTTATTTTTAGGAAAAGTATTCATTAATAAATGTAGTGACTAATGTCGTGTCACTGGGATTGACGGGTGAAAAACCAAAAATATTTTCTGCAGTTGTCGTCTGCTTGTGCTGATAGGAAATCCCTTATAATATGATGATTTTCACCGAAAGACGTGCTACGGATGTCATTCATATAAACAAAACCATACATTAAAAAAAAAAAAAAATACGGTTGACAAAAGAGAGCGCTCAATGATTCTGACCCCGACTGGTTCGATCTTTCGGGTGCAAGGCACCATGATGCTTAATCCTCAAGTATTTTCAGTGGGCTTGGAAAGTAGTTGTCGCTGAATTTGCACTTCTTAAAACATTCGATGAAGTAGGGGACAATTTCTCAGCTACCACTTGCATTTTAAAGTCATTTTTTGGAGCTCTCTGACTCTGGTTTATTTTTATTCCTCCTTGTGTTTTGTTCTTTTTGTTGTGGAATCTTGGGTTTGGTTCATTCCAGTCTAATGATGTTGGTAGTAGTGTTAAATTGTGGGATCTCGATGATGGTCAATCAGATCAGACCCTCTGTGGTTGGCCATAGTGGTTCTTTTAGTGATTTTATAGCATCTATAAGATCAGAGAGTCGGTGAATCTTGATATATTGTATTCTACCTCCTGTCTTGTTTTGTAATATTTCTTGAAGTAGCATTTCTTAAACCTCGAGTTTGGTTCAAAGCTTGTGTAAGGGAAGAGGAAGAGTATTGGTTTAAGGAGGAAGATGAAGAAACCACTTCGAATCAGTTGATGATGTGAGTTGGTGTTCCTTTTTTAGTTTCTGGATAAACAAGAAATGAAATTACCATGATTTTCTTCCTTTTGTTTGCCAACCGTTGTTTCAATTTGTTCCGCGTGGCCTGCTTTTCAAGGTCGACATTTTTGCATAAGCAGAAGCAGATCAGAGTTATGGATGCTCGAATGCAAGGAAATTTGGTGTCTCCGGCATTCTTCACTCCTTATTTATTTGGACGTGCCTGTGGTACTAAAAGATAATTCTTTTGGATTGTTGACTGACTATTACATTTGAATTGACATGCCATCTGGTATATTCGTTCTGCGTTTTGGTTGTCGGATCTTGTCTGGCAGCTTGATTTAGATACATGACTTACGCGTATTTTTAAAGCCTTCGAAGTTCCACTTTTCTGGCTTGTCTTGTAAAGTATTGATTCCTGTCGCTGGTTTTGTTCTGCAGAAGCAAAAATAGTTTCTGGACATATTTGATGAACAAGTTGACACGCATATAGAGTGATCTTCTATCTGGTATAATGTCTATGGAGCGCAGCTCGAACATGGATATAGAAATGCGTGTGGTTACTGATTCGACAAATCATGCAGAGGCCAAGGACAGACCTAAAAAGAACAAAGAAGATGAGAAAACTGATACAGTTCCATTTCACAAGCTGTTCTTGTTCGCAGATTTCATCGACGTGATTTTGATGCTTGTGGGTACAATAGGCGCTGTTGGCAATGGCTTAGGTCTGCCCCTCATGACAGTGCTTTTCGGGCAATTGATTGATTCATTTGGAACTAACCAGAACAACAGAAATTTGGTGCATCTTGTTTCCAAGGTAACAGTCTTTGAAGCATATTGTTCATTACCTGATGCTAGCAGCTAGAGTCCAGTCATCAGAGTACTTAACAGTAATCAGACACTAAGAAAAGCGTGAAAAATACCTAGCGGACTATCTATTCCAAGTATCGTTACTCAAAAGGAGCAGGTCATTTGTTATTATTGATATGTTACACGCATATTCTGAATTCAGGTATCTCTGAAATTTACCTACCTAGCAGTGTTTACTGGTGTGATGGCATTTCTTCGTAAGTATATCTCACACCCATAAAATAAAGATTCAGGAGTTTTTGTCAGCAAACGGAAATGAACCGTGGAATGCATTGTTTTGTCAGAGGTGACTTTCTGGATGGTCACGGGAGAGAGACAGGCCGCACGGATAAGGGGATTGTATCTGCAGACCATACTGAGACAGGACATTGCCTTTTTCGATAAGGAAACAAACACAGGAGAGGTTGTGGGAAGAATGTCTGGTGATACCGTTCTTATACAAGATGCCATGGGCGAGAAGGTAACATTTCGGCTTGAAACCAGACACTAGCGGAGAAGGAAGCACAGATATTTTTCCCGCTACACAGGAAGTGATTGTGTTTTATATTATTACATCTTTTGGATTCTGCAGGTAGGAAAGTTCATACAGCTCGTGTCAACATTCATCGGAGGATTCGTCATCGCATTTACTAAAGGGTGGCTGCTTACTTTAGTCATGCTTTCATCCATTCCTCCCATAGTGGTTTCTGGTGGCCTCTTGTCCCTGATCATAGCCAAGATGGCATCACGGGGACAAAGTGCTTATGCAAAAGCAGCAAATGTTGTTGAACAAACAATTGGATCAATTAGAACCGTAAGTCCATTAAATATATATAGAGCCTATTGGTTTATGATTTTGTCTCTGAGATGATGGCTGTCACTTGGTGCAATTAGGTGGCATCATTTACTGGGGAGAAGCTGGCGATAGCCACTTACGACAAGTTCCTTGAGAATGCATATAAATCGGGAGTTCACGAAGGCATGGCAGCTGGATTGGGTCTTGGCACAGTCTTCATGATCCTCTTCTGCAGTTACTCATTGGCAATATGGTTCGGAGGAAAGATGATTCTGGAAAAAGGATATACCGGGGGTGAAGTACTTAATGTCATCATCGCTGTCTTAGCTGGTTCAATGTTAGTTGTACTTTGGACTTCATTCAACTTTAAATGCTCGTATACATTGATGAGTTAAAAATACATGTTATTTTTTGGAAGGAAAAGCTAATAATTGATTATTTTAAAAACCATGCAAGAGATTGAATATTTGCATCAGAGAGATTAGACATAAATCAATTGTAAGCAGCTTTATTGTGTTTGTGCCAGAGCAGACCCATAATAAATGAATTGGTTTGGCTTACTTCTCAGGTCCTTAGGACAGGCTTCTCCATGCATGTCCGCATTTGCTGCTGGTCAAGCCGCAGCATTTAAGATGTTTGAGACCATCAACAGGAAGCCTGAGATCGATTCTTGCGACGCCCGTGGCAAGACGCTAGATGAAATTCATGGAGACATAGAACTTAAGGATGTTTACTTCAGCTACCCAGCCAGACCAGATGAGCTGATATTCAACGGATTCTCTCTTTATGTACCAAGTGGGACAACTGCCGCCTTGGTTGGACAAAGTGGAAGTGGAAAATCCACCGTGATCAGTCTTATAGAGAGGTTTTATGATCCACAAGCGGGTGAAGTGCTCATCGATGGCATAAATCTAAAGGAATTTCAGCTTAGATGGATACGCGGCAAGATCGGCCTCGTGAGCCAGGAACCTGTGTTGTTTGCGTCGAGCATTAAGGATAATATTGCGTATGGAAAAGAGAACGCGACCATCGAAGAGATAAGAGCAGCTGCTGAAGTGGCCAACGCTGCTAAATTCGTTGATAAATTGCCCAAGGTCTAGAGACGTTTAGTTTAATTAATTTACCTCTAAGCTGAGTGAGATTAATAGAATTGTGAGTTTAAACTTTTTTGCATCTTTGCATCAAGGGACTGGACACAATGGTCGGTGAGCACAGTACTCAGCTCTCTGGAGGACAGAAGCAAAGAGTTGCCATTGCCAGAGCAATTCTAAAAGATCCTAGGATTTTGCTTTTAGACGAGGCCACCAGCGCACTAGATGCAGAATCAGAGAGGATAGTACAAGAGGCATTGGACAGGATAATGGCTGATCGAACCACTGTTATTGTAGCACACCGTCTGAGCACCGTCAGGAACGCTGATATGATCGCTGTCATTCATCAAGGAAAGATAGTAGAGAGAGGTACTAAAGCATGAATTTTTTGCATGGCATGTCTCAAATGAAAGCCAATCCTACCCAGTTGATCTGATATAAATATCCAGTTTAAACAATTGGAACTTCACTTATATAACTGAGTGCAGGCTCAAATGGAGCTAGAGCTAATATTTTGGCAAATTTTGTGTCAGGTACACACTCAGAACTGCTAAAAGATCCCAATGGAGCATACAGTCAGCTGATTTGCCTCCAGCAAGCAAATGCAGAGCAAGATCAAGCAACAGATGACCAAAACAAACCAGAAAATCCCCTTGACGGTAGACAATCGAGTCAAAGAATGTCCTTGAGATCTATAAGTCAGGGATCATCAGGTGTGGGAAATAGCAGCCGCCATTCCTTATCTATCTCGTTTGGTCTGGCCACGGGATTAAATATCCCTGGTGGTGCACCAGCAAATCCAGAGTCATCTTCTTTGGAGAAAACAGAAGCAGCTGCAGAAGTTTCTATTCGACGGCTCTTATATCTTAATAAGCCAGAAGTTCCCGCGCTACTAATAGGATCTATATTTGCGATCATTGCTGGTGTGATATTCCCCATTTTTGGCTTGCTATTATCTACTGTGATCAAGACATTTTATGAATTACCTGATAAACTAAGGAAAGATTCAAAGTTTTGGTCATTGATGTTCATGATTCTCGGGCTGGTATCATTAGTAGCATATCCAGCAAGGATGTACTTCTTCTCGATAGCAGGTTGTAGATTAATCCAGCGGATAAGATCCATGTGTTTTGAGAAGGTGGTGAACATGGAGGTGGGTTGGTTCGATGGCCCAGAGCACTCCAGCGGTGTCATTGGCGCGAGACTATCAGCAGATGCAGCAACAGTGCAGGCCCTAGTTGGGGAAGCGTTCGGCCAGCTCATTCAAAACAGCGCATCTGCAGTTGCCGGTTTAGTCATTGCTTTTGCGGCTAGCTGGCAATTAGCGCTCATCATCCTTGTGTTGCTCCCTCTGTTATTTGTTAATGGATACGTCCAAGTAAAATTCATGAAAGGATTTAGCGCAGACGCCAAGGTATGCTTTCCTTATTCACCATTTATGGTCCTAATAATTTATCCATGTCTAGTAACTGCACACTTGAGTGTTTAAGAGAGCCAACAGCTGAAAATTGTCCTAAATTTTCGGAGAATTGAACAGATATATAGATATTGCCGGTGCTGATTAAAGTCTCTGTTCGTAGATGATGTACGAGGAAGCCAGTCAAGTAGCTACTGATGCAGTTGGAAGCATCAGGACAGTTGCTTCTTTTTGTTCTGAAGAAAAGATCATGCAACTTTATGCTAAAAAATGCGAAGGGCCAGTGAAAGCCGGAATTAGACAAGGGTTGATCAGCGGAGTCGGGTTTGGCCTATCTTTCTTCTTACTTTTCGCGGTCTATGGTACCTGCTTTTATGCTGGAGCTCGACTTGTCCAGAGTGGCAAGACAACGTTTTCGGAAGTTTTCCGCGTACGATTATCTTTTTTGTCAGTTTCAGTGAAACACTAGCGAGTTCATTGCACCAAATTCTTAAGGATAGGACTAATTTAGTTTCTGTATTCCATTTGATGGTTTATCCATTTTGTGCTTTCCAGGTGTTTTTTGCCCTGACCCTGGCGGCCGTTGCAATAACTCAGTCAAGTTCCCTCTCTCAGGACTCCACCAAAGCCAGGAGTGCAACTGCCTCAGTTTTCGAAATCATTGACAGAAAATCAGAAATAGACCCCAGTGACGAGTCCGGAGAAACGCTAGAAAATGTGAAGGGAGAAATAGAGCTTCGTCACATCAGCTTCAAGTATCCTTCTCGCCCAGACGTACAAATTTTCAAAGATCTTAGCTTGACCATTCATTCTGGCAAAGTATAGCTTTATCATAACCCTTTCACTTTTTCTTTGCTAGATTTTTCTCTGTTCTTATCTGAGTTCCATCTAATCATGATGCGCTATACACGTGCTGATATTAGTACATGCACATATGGACTGCGACTTTTGCTTTTTCAGACTGTTGCTTTAGTAGGAGAGAGCGGAAGTGGGAAGTCGACCGTAATAGCTCTGCTGCAACGGTTTTATGACCCCAATTCTGGTCACATTACCCTTGATGGGATCGAAATTCAGAAGCTAAAGCTAAAGTGGTTTAGGCAGCAGATGGGCCTCGTGAGCCAAGAACCAGTTCTGTTCAATGACACAATCCGTGCCAATATAGCTTATGGAAAGGATGGAGAGGCAACGGAAGCAGAGATATTGACTGCATCAGAGTTGGCAAATGCTCATAAGTTTATCAGTAGTTTGCAACAGGCAAGTTTATCTCATCCCTAATACAATATAGAAGAATGCAGGTTAGGCAAGCAATAAGTACTCTAGTTTCCTGAAAATCATAGTTACCTATATCGCAATGACTATGCAGGGTTATGACACATTAGTAGGCGAGCGTGGAATCCAGTTATCTGGTGGGCAGAAGCAGCGGGTGGCCATTGCACGTGCTATGGTGAAGGATCCGAAGATACTCTTACTCGACGAGGCTACTAGTGCATTGGATGCTGAATCTGAAAGAGTGGTTCAAGATGCATTAGACAAAGTCATGGTCAATAGAACTACAGTTATAGTGGCGCATAGATTATCAACCATTAAAAATGCAGACGTGATTGCGGTGGTAAAAAATGGAGTGATCGTTGAGAAAGGAAAGCACGACTCCCTGATTAATATCAAAGACGGTTTCTACGCATCCTTGGTTGCTCTTAACATGAGCGCAGCGTCATTGTAATTATGTTTTGTGCAACCGATTTTGGTTGTCCTACTTTCCCATGTAGTAGGTGACCATACTAATTTTTTTTTTGTAAGTACTGTTCATATATTTCTCTTTTCTAAATCACCTGCAAAGTGATGAGAAAGAACAATAAAAGTGCATCGAAAACACGTGTGGCAAAAGGCAACTATAAAATTACGTATATTTGTGACAGCATGGTTGTTCAGCAATGTCGAAACTGCCATTGGCATGTTCTTTTAGGTCCAGCAAATAAGAGGAGAGAATTTAAGTTTCCTGAAGCAATATACAGTGGGTGAAGTCTTCATTTAATTGTTTGCTGGGGGGGCATCATTGGCTTTCAAGTCTGAAGCAACAAATGAAATGATATATCCAAGAAAGAACTAAATTAAAGTAAGAAGGAGATTAATTCTCACCATCTTTTGTAGGTCAAAATAGCATCACAAAAAGTTTGGTAGAAAGAGGATTATATAATCTAGCTGATAAAATATGCAGATATGAAACAAAAAGCGTTATCAGTTGCAGAGACATTTCCATGCCTTCACGGTTATGCTTAGGAGGTCAAACTTTATGCTGCCTAAGTTTCTTGAGGAAGAGAGCAGCTCTATTGTAAGATATCTGAACTTTAGTAATCTATCTTATTCTTAATCCGCCTTAACAAAACAGGCAATAACATGATTCAGTGTGCGGTTGCTTCTGTGGATTAAATTCAAACGATGATATCATACTGTTGGAAGAAACCGCCTCAAGATTACAGTAATTTGTTGATTATTTTATTCTATCTCTACTTTGTTTAAAGCTTAGACAGAGCTGTTATCTGTCATCCATGTCATCTCCATTTTATTAGCTTGTATTTGAAAGTTGTAGACATATTTTATACAAAGCAGAGACTAAGATTGAGAGCAAGTTGGCCTATTCATTTCAAAACCACTCTTAAACACACACATGGTATCAGATCTTTAGAAAAGAAAAGCCCTTTTTTGAAGCTATCTATCTACAATGGCAAGCTCAAGCTCCTCTAAGTACCATCATCCATTGACCCCAAATGTCGCAAACTTTGTGACGCTTAAGCTAAACCACTCAACTCTTAAATTTTGGCAGACCCAAACTATGGGTCTCATGGAAAGCCAGGATACACTGGGATCTATTACTGGAGATTATCCTGCACCAATTAATGAAATTGTAGTCCAAAACACTGAAGTTGTGAATGGAAAAAACTTAATTTCAAATCCAATGTACAACGCATGGAAATGGTCTGATTGTCGCCTGCGTGGATGAATCACTGAACATTGTCTGAAGGTGTTCTTGGCATGGTTGTCGGGCTTGAGACGACTGCTGAGGTGTAATATTTCTCAATCAACTCCTTTGCAAGAGACCTCAAGAAGTGAATATTATTTACGTGACAGCCTCAAAATGTAAAAGAAAGGCATTTATACTATGATTATATCAGCCTTTTTCAAGTACATTTGTGCTTGCTGCTATTGGAAAGCTTGTGAGTGACAGCTCTAAAATTTTCTCACTTTTTCGTGGCTTGGGTAAGAAATACGAGTCTTTTGTTACCTCCATATTAAACCCTCCTGTTCCTTCTTATGCTGATATTGTGCCGTTCCTTCAAGGCCATGAAACTACGAGAAAGTGGCATGGCTCTAAAGAATCTGGGTTCTCGAATCAGAATGCTTTTGTTGGTCAAATATTTCAAAGACAAGAAGCGGCTCCTAGCAAGAGGCTTCTAGGATGGCGAAGGGGGTAGGAGTAAACCGAACTATGCACCAAACTAGGGAAAGCAAGTCTGGGATATATACATAAAAACTAGAATTGACTCATGAGAGTGCTTTTTTATATAACGGCAAGTTTTGGTTTGAAACTCCTAAGTTTAACAAGCCCAGGCTAGAGCATGAGTGACTTCTAGGGAAAGTGCTTGCCTGTACGTCAAAGGATTAAACCATGAGGCTTAGTATAGGACGGACAAAAGCGGACAATACTCCGAGTGAGTTAATTTAGGAATATCACAATATGGTATCAAAGCATAATCCCCTCTAATAGGTGTGTAATTTCAGGACGAACCGGGTGGAAAGTGGTGGGTCTGTAATGACCCCCTTCAACAAGGGCAAGGAGTGGTTGCTGGGGCCAAAGGGCTAGACAAGGAGTGACTTATGACAGACTTCTAGGATGACAAAGGGGATAGAAATGAACCGAAATATGGACCGAACAGGGGGAGAGCGAGTTTGGAACTCCAAAATTAAGTGAGCCCAAGTTAAAACACTACCAGGATGGGTGATCTTCTCCAGGGATAGTGCCTACCCACACCAAAGGATAAATAAGCTAAAGTGGACAATACTTCGAGTGAGTTAATCCAACGATGTCGCAATAATACCAACAAATGTCACACCCCAAATCCTACTGGGATGGGGGAGTGACACTTTCAACAAGCGTGGAAAGCAAGGCCAGAGCAATTTCAGTCAAAGGGGGTGCAACATTGATCAGTTTCGTTTGCAGAACTTCGACAATGCCAACAAAGAGAAGGATCCGAAAGCAAGTAATAGTCAACCTAAAGCACAACAAGCAGAATTACGTTTTCCAATCTGACCAAGGCACGCAGCGCTGAATTGCTGTCATTGGTTCAATCAAGCACTCAAAGCTTTTGCTGCCTTGAAGGCTTCTGATCCTGATGACCAGGCATGGTTCCCTAACCAGGCGCTTCATCGCACGACTACTTCTACTCAAAAATGTTTTCCCTCTTAATTGATCGCAATTTTGGCCTTAAGAAAATATGGTTGCTGGAAAATTACTGTCAATGAAAATGCGTTTTGTGCATGGTTTCTGAGATTGCATTCAATGAGATATTGCATGGTTTATGTCTGTTGGGGGTGATATTGCATTGACTGAAATTCAGTAAGCTTGCTTATAGTAAACTATAACGGAGAATGCTTCCCAGAGAAGGGCCAGATTTCTTCAAAATGTATATGCCACAAAACAGCTCTTAAAGAATGGTCAGGATAACTCTCTTTCGCTTACAAACTGGTTTTTAACTTAGCAAATTGTTCTATTCATTGCCTGCAATGAAATCTCAGTGAATGCAATCTCGGAAACCATGCACAAAACACATTTTCATCAACAATTACTGTACAGAACTATATTTAATTAAGGCCAAAATTGCTATAAATTAAGAGGGAAAACAATTTTGAGTACAACGTTGATGACAAGAAAGGTTTCTTCCAAGACAAGTTGCAAGGCAAGTCTACTTTTGAAAACCTTAAATCACCCTCTCCTTTTGTTTGATCACAACATTCAATGAGGAAATATACAAAAATAAATAAAATAGAAAACCTGCGGGAACCAAAGCCAGACACGAACTGCAGACTCCTATTCAGGTTTGTAACCCGATCCAACAGCACGGTTTTGGTGATGAGAGAAAGGAGAGCAGAGCAAGGCGTGAACCAGAAAAGCTCTGCAAACAGGAAGGAGGGCTCTCGGTTCACTCTCCGTCGTATTGAAGCCAGGATATGTAGGATTGTAGAAATCCCCTTGCCTGGTGACGCAACAGTTTCATCTTCTTCTTGGAAAACAGAGATTTTCCAATTTCATCCAATTTTTCATCAGAAGCTCATAATATGTGCAATGTACAGAGAGGAGTGTGTGTTTTGTGTAGGTGTGGAAGTGACCATTTGCTTATTTTGGGTTCTTGATTCACGCTTACAACTTCCTCCAGAGCAGGATATTCTTAGTGTAGAGAGCTAATCTGTATCTATAACGGAAGGGGTCAAGCTCTCCTCTCGGTGGAGAGCTTAAAAAGGGTCAAGCTCATGCATGCAGGTGAAATGGCAGTCCGGGACTTGCTTTGTTGTCAACACAGAGAGACTATGCGTTTGCTACGAGTCAACAATCGTGCTATGTCATCTTCTCATAAAAGAGCAACCTTGGATAATGTTGCACGCACTGTGATAATCTTTCTTCCTTTAGAGATAATATCTCCGCATTCCTTGCATAAATTTAGGCCCTCCTCGTACTCAAACCTATCTCGGCAGTCTTCACTACATCAATTTCATCTGCTCTAAAGATTTAGGGTTCGTTTTTGAACTGTTAAAAACCAAAGTATACCCGGGAACAACAAGGCCGCTCTCAAGTAAAACTGACGACCAACTCACGGCATGAAACCAGGAAACAAACCAGTTAAGGCCGGTCCCTCATTTTTTTACCCAAAAACTGGACAGAAGCCCATCCGGCAAGACTAGTTTGATTCGGTTCTTAGATTGACCCGGCCTGTTTGGTCATCCATCTACTGTCACGTGTATTTCTTCTTGAAATGTATGGTGTCCCTTTGAAGCAGTTGCAGTCATTTCCTCAATTGGCTAGACTTTGCCTGTTACGTGGGAAGTACAAACGTTGAATCGCGTTTGAATTTTCTTATAACTTGGTTTTCGCCATCGCATGCTTTGACTTCTACATCTGAACTTACTAATTTGACCGAGAACTAGGGGCACAAACACGGATCAGTACTGCTAGGTGTAGTAACCGAGTGGCATGAGGAACAGTATCAGCCGCTTAAACAGAGTTATTCCCATCCTCCAATTCCAATGCAGAAAGCATGAAATGAATGAAGTCCTGCTCATCGTCCTCGGCTTTGCCCTTTGCCCTTGGCCCTTCTTTTCCGCTGTTCACCCACTTTTTGAAAACCGAATCCAGACACTCGGCAGTCCTCTTCATTTTAGCCGCACTTCCCTTCACCATTAGAGAATTCAGCTGGGTAATGGTCTATGTTATGGGTGATATGGGGACCCGACTGACTCGGCACTTAGAAAATTCATGTGATACATGCCTAGCTTGTCAATCGGATCAAACTTTTCGCTGATCAAGTCAATTACAATCTTGATTCTGTTTGAACATTTCTTACATTCACTGCATATTTCTGCGCATCCTTGGTTGCTCATCAAATGAGCTCTTCGGTTTCATGACGTTTCTTTTGAATTTTGTTGCATCTTTCTTATGAATGTCTTCTTTGATGAATCATCTTCTAATCACAAACAAGGATAGATAGCAGAAGAAAGTGAAAATGGTGTCCGCCCTGGAATCATTCGAAGCCAAGCTTCAATTCATTGACAAAAACATGATAAATTAATTTCTGGCGACTTGTTCAATCTGTCCACATCACCTCTCACTCTAGGCTTCACATCCAAAAGTGAAATTACCGCTTATACAACACAGAAGAGGCAAATGGCTTCACCATACACGAATAGTCTCCACTGGAAGAGATTTCGACCATCAATCCCCAAGACAAACTAAAAGTCAATTATCAAGCTATCATTGGACCATGTTGGCAGGACAACTATTGAAATTTAGTGAATTGGAACTAATGGTCAAATTTTCTAAGGTTCACTGTTTATGTCGATACAATACGGCTGTCTCATCCACAAGTGTCAGCTCAAAGCAGTTATTATTGGAAAAGCATCAAAAATTTGAAGAGCACATGTACAATTCCACCTGGCCATCCACATGCTACCAAAACATAACAAGCTGTGGACATTGGCTCAGTAGTGAAAGAGTCGCATCACTCCAAACAAGGCTCGTCAACTGCAAATCAAGAAACGGATCTGCCAACACAGCATGAAAAATAAGAAGAGGCTATTTGTAAACTCTAGCCAGGCAAAACAAATGCACTCCACACATGACACCCACCGTCAATGTTTTTCTAAGATGAAGTGCATGAAAGCAGAGGAAGCTTAAAGTAACGTTCTAAGTGCAAATCAGTATCCACACAGCAAATCAACCATACGTATATACAAGCTATTGGAATGGGTTCACTGTCCACTTTCAACATGCTTGAACCTTGAAACCTAAATAAAGAGTTATTTGGGCGAAGATAGAATTGGTGCCATCAGAGGGAAACCTCACCTCACACCTAGACTTAGCAAAGACAGTCAAAACCTCACATCTAGTCAAAACCACCATTGCCCTGGCTTTCTTATTTCAAATAGGCCTCAAGACAGTCAATCATTTGATGGAAATTGCACACATATGACTGCAGCTCAGGATAGGATTTATAGGAATCTCTGAGAGCAGAGAAATCCTGCAATTAGTCCAAGAACTACACGTCTTCATGCAAAAAAAGTCAAAAGGCAACTCATATAGTCATAGGGGGGAGACTTCATAGCATTTCTGCAAAATAGTTTATAAAATTTCACAGGGAAAACGTTCAAATCCTTAGATATTCCATAGAAAACGTTCTAAAGGAAGCCTAAGCAGAGGAACAATATAAGCATGCAATCATGTACTAAAGTGAGGGAGTGCTCTATATCAATCTTCAATTACAATAGTCCTCCGATAGAATTGCAAAAATCCCAAAAAAGCATTCTGTTAATAGAGAATATCCTATAAGAAGCAAAGAGAAAAATAACAGGTCAAGCCAGCCAGCATTTGACAAATCAAGTGATCAACTGGCACACAGAAGCGGTCCTGAAATGCCTAAAGAGCTGATTATTCAATCATCAGAGAATTCAAATGAGCCATATGTCTGCAATTGCTGTGCTTAACTGAGATCAACTAATAGAACAGCAACCTCTGCACCTTCTATCCACAATGAAAATGAAGACGATATAAAGTAGGATATGAGTGGCTCTAAGTTCAAGGCATAGAAGGCATGAAGAATAGAAATTATGATCCCTCTTATGAGATGATCCCATGGGTGAGAAAAGAGTACCTTTTTCACTCTAAAAGGAGCACTTTGCAAGTAACATTATTCTCAATCAGTTGATTTATTGCATCCCTGAACCTGAAATAATCGTCTTCAGTGTTGTAAACTTGATGAGAAATGCGAGCATATCCCGTTATGCTCCCATCCTTGTCCCTAGGTCCGTCAACACCATCGACCGGAGCCTGATAGTGTATAGGCACTTCAATCCCATGATTCACCCGCAAATACGACCTTAGCCTCAGAGCATCCTCTCTGCCGAAAATACACAGCTTCGAAGGAAGACCAACCATGATCATACTAGCACACATTTCTGGTGGAGAGCCGAGATTCGTCCCCCAAGATTCTGCCAGCATTTGTCCCATTTTCACAACTTGCTCGTGATTCCTCTTTATGATCCCCTGAATCCCTCCTTCGAATCTCTCCACGAATTCAAACGCCGCAGGGACAACAAGCTGAGAGCTATAATCCCTGTTGCCAACCCACGCGCTCTCTATCGGCAATCCATTCCCATATTCATGTGTAACCACAGGATGGTGCATGTTGCTCACCAAACCCGACGATTTCCGACAATACAAGAATGCCACGGAAGGCGGGCAAAAGAACCACTTATGCAAATTGCTCACGTAAAAATCAGCCCCAATGTCCTGCACATCGACCTCAACGCTACCAATCGCGTGCGCCGCATCCACAAAAACCTGATCTACGCCCTCCTCCCTACAAATCTTAACTAATTCCTTCACCGGAATCAGCACCGACGGCATCGAGGTAATATGATCGATTATAGCCAACCTCACTCTCCTACCGTTCTTCTTCCCTCTCTCTAACCCCTTCCTAAACGCTGCAACGACCTGCTCGTTCGAGCTCACGGGGAACGGCAACTCGACCTCGACAATCGAGCCCCCCGCGCTCGCCACGTACGCCTGAATCGACTTCTTCACGGCCTCGAACACGCAGTGGAACACCAGGACCGCGTCCCCGGGCTCGAACCTCGACTCGGCGAACCCGCGGCCGACCTGCTGGAGCACGATCGCCGCGGCCGTGGTGACGTTGTCGACGAGCGACACCTCGTCCACGTCGTCGGCATTGACGAGGTCCTTCACCAGGGCGCGCGACCGGAGTATCCCGCCGCGGTGCGAGTTGAAGTAGAACTCGTCGGGCTGCTGGAGGAACCGGAGCTGCCAGTCCCGGTGGGCGGCGAGGACGGACCCGGGGCAGCTCCCGAAGCTGCCGTTGTTGATCCGCGCGACGCCGCGCTGGTGGTGGGAGAACTCGCTGCGGAGCTCGACGCCGGAGATGGGGGCGGCGGGGAGCCTCGGCTTCTTCCCGGCGCGCTCGCCCTCGCCGGGGTCGCGGCGGCAGGTGCCGTTCCGGGAGCCGTGGCCGCCGCCGCCGTCGTCGCGGCGGCGATCCATGGGGCGGCGGAAGGTGGGGGAGGGAGGGAATCGGCGGCGGGTCGGGGCGGGTCGAATCAGTGAGTCAGGGGGAGCGAGCGGACATGGCTGGGCTGCTGTGCTAGGGCTCGGCGGCTGTTGCAGAGGTCGGAGGAGAGAGAAAGATATAGAGAGAGAAAGGTAGGGAGGCGATCAGCATGTCCGGCGTCGTCTTCTTCTTCTTCTTCTTCCTCTCGATTTGGGACACGTGGGTCGGGTTTTCCCGGGGCTCCGAGTTTTCCGGGGCAGGCGAGGATGGGGATTGGGTCGAGTCGGGCCGGCAATCCGGGAGAGGCTCCTTCCTTAAACTATTGTTATTCTTCGAAATGCGCGGATCGTGGCATGCAAGACATTCCTCCCTTCCTCTTGCTATTTAGGATATAAGCTACGGGTGAGCATGATCGGGTTGGGTCGGTCCACCCCCTAACCCTAGGATCAAAATGCACAGTATTGATCCTCAGTTTTTGGGACCAAGGGCCGACCTTATTAAGGTTGAGACCGAGGACGGGACCAACCCAATAGGTTTGGTCCAGTTCTAGAGTCAACTCAGGACTAACTGATAATTTTTTATTTCATTTTTTATATTTCTTAAAAAATCGATTGAGGACGGGACTAACCCAATGGGTTCGGTCCAATTTCAATGTCAACTCAGGACTAGCCAATAATTCTTTATTTCATTTTTTGTACTCCTTGAAAGGGCAATAGAGGTCCGTATCGACTCAATGGATTTGATGCCAACGGTGAGAGTCAAGTGGGGTAAGCGTCGAACAGAATGAGTATCGAATGTCGAGCGGGGAGCAACAAGCCAAGCGAGCATCGAGTGACGAGCGGCACGAGTGACACAAAGCGAGCGAGGCGAGTGTTGAGTGTTGAGTGGCGAACGGAGAATTTGTTTTTTTCGATTTTAGCAAATTGAAGACTAAGAGGACAAATAAGATAGAAGAGAACGTATACTAGAGGATGATGCCATAATGTGCCTTTTTGGACGTTATGAGGACTCCTCACAAAAACAATTTCCTCATTCGTAAATTATGACTATTGACGCCATAAAAGACATTAAAAACCTAAGTTATTAAAGAATAATGTAAAATTACTTGAATTCCTCACTGAAGAGCTGTTTAATGTTATTGACGCCGTTTATTTTAAGGTTTTCTCTATATAAAAAAATTATAAATAATATATATATATATATAGTCAAGGTTGGTCCGGGTTGGACCAACTCGAAACTCTTACGACCGAGAACCGATCCGCACAATACTAGTCCAGGAATTCTATGACCAATGACCGACCCAATCTCCCTAGGAATCAGACCAGAATCAACAGGATTGGGCTGGTCCAGGGTCGATCCAGGGTGACCCTAGATCGATGCTCACCCCTAGATATAAGACGCGTTTTGGAAATATCTTCCTAGGAAGGCTTGGTTGTCTTGTGTAGAAAAATGAATCAATAGAAAAATAATTTTATCATTCATAAATTTATCAATTAATAAAATGAAATTTCGTTTGACTAATTATTCCAATCAAGACGGGCGATGATTTTAAGAAAACATTTTTCATATCATTGGTTTTCGATGCATTGTCACGCTTGGTTTTCAATGCATTGTCACGCTTACGAAAATAAATAAATAAAAAATTAAATAGAAATTTATCATCCATGAGGATGTTTAGATATAAATTATTGTTGTTGATGAAAATATTTTTAATTGATTAGTTATTTCAAATGATATAAGTAATCATTATTAGGAAAATATTTTTCAAATCGTTCACTTTTTGCGGAAGACATAGAGTTTCATTTCTTTTTCGTGATTTTTGTTTAGATTCCCTTGTAGAAGAGTTAAATATCTTTTATTCGTTTGCTCTCCCCCCATAGGCAATTGAGCCTTTTTGATTGGATTTGGCAAATATGAAGAAGTTTGTTAAAAATGTGGATTTCGTGGATATTATTTTCTTTTTCTGGAATGATAGCATGACTTGTCCCTGAATTTTAATTCGATATGCAGTGCCCCGGTCCTACAAAGGATGGGAGTGTGGCTCCAACCTCAAGGATGATGAAAGGGGCAAAAAATAATCAAATCCCACATCGCCTAAGGACGGTATGGTGATGTGCCATATAAGGTGTAGCATCAGTCTTAACTCGCAACAAAGTCTTTTCTCAGCAAAACCCAGAAGAACAAAACCGTTAGGGTATGGGGTAGATGAGTCTTGCAACCCAAAACGGCCCACATCGGTCGGGTATAGTAAGTTGACATGCCATATAAAGTGTGGCACCAACCTTAATTCGCAATGAACCACATGTTCAGGGCGAAGCCCAAAAGAACGAAACCATGAAGGCATAGAGCAGGTGAGTTTTATGGCTCAAAGTGAATAATATCATTGTGAGTAGGGCCAAAGGTCAGGTAGGTGAGTCTTATGGCCCAAAGCGAACAATATCATTGCGAGTGAGTCTTATGGCCCAAAGCAAATAATATCATTGCGAGTAGGGCTAGAGGTCGGGTAGGTGAGTCCTATGGGCCTGAAGCGAACAATATTATTGCGAGTGGGACCAGAGGTCGACCCTTACAAATGGTATAAAGCTAATCCTATGAAGAATGGGAGTGCAACTCCACCTCGAGGATGGCAAAGGGTAGTAATTTATCGAATTCTACATTGCCTAGAAACAATAAGGTGATATACCATATAAAGTGTGGCACTAGCCTTAGCTTGCATGAAACCTTTTATAGGCGAAACTTAGAAGAACAAGACCATGAGGGCATAAGGCAGGTGAATCCTGCAACCCAAAACAGACAATATCATTGTGAGTGAGGTCAAAGGTCGGCCTTTACAAATGGTATCAAAGCCAAGCCTGGTTGTAAGTATGTGATTTGAGGACAAACCGGATAGAAGCTTGTGGGCCTATAATGACCCGATCCTATGGTGCCAGCTTGAGGATAGCGAAAGGGGCAAGAATAAATTGAATCCAACATCGCTTGGGGACCATAAGGTCATATGCCATATAAGGTGTGGCATTAGTTTTAACTCACAATGAGGCCTTTTATGGGCAAAGCCCAAGAGAACAAAACCGTGAGAACATGGGGCAAGTGAATCATGCGACTCAAAGTAGACAATATTATTGCGAGCAGGGCCAGAGGTTGGTCCTTACAGTTTCTAAACTTCTAATTTATGTAATGTTGCCCCTAAAAATTTTAAATTTGTTCAATACGATCCATGAATTGTTGGTAAATGTTTAATATAGTCTAGTAGACTATATGAAAATATGTAGAAGTTCTTAGACCATATTGAATATTGGACCAATAGTTCAGGGACAAACATCGAATGAATTAAAAGTTTATAAACGACGTTACATTTTTAGTCAAAGTTCATAAGCCATTTGCATCTAAATAAAGCAAAGAGTCCCCCCTACTTTTAGGGACCTCGATTTTTTTCCCTCCCAAAATGTCTTTGATTACATATTTAACAAATATTATATCCATGCATAGAGTTAATAATTCAATATAATCCTTCAAATGGTTTGACATTGGAATTTAAATCTTTTCCGATCCAATGAAAAACCTTGGCATAAAGATTTTAGATCTTGAAACGTTTGTACCTTTCCACATGTATCATTTTCCTTTGTCAAAATACGGGATTCTGTATATAACGAAGTGATTTTGCTTAATCTTCCAATTTTCAATCTTTTACATATGCACAATGCATGTACTCATTCGCTAGCAATTAATGACTCTTACATCGAAATGTCTAACTAGCCATATTCATACTTGATCAATATCTTTCAAGGATAATGACATAAATAGTTTTTGAATTTTGGCTTAATGTGTAATGTCTTTTTTTAATTTTTTATTTGTTTAATGTGGTCCATAAGCTATTGGTTCAATATGCAACATCACTCATGAACTTTTAATTGGTATGACGTGGTCATTGAACACAAATGACTAAATTCCTCTTATCCCAATGTAGATGGCCTTTACTTGACTAGCACAAAAAATAAAGAATTCAGCTACATATATACCACCCCTCCCCCACACAAAAATAGGAAAAGACAAAATTTTCCTAATGAGAGTGTTTGTTTTACGAAAAATAAAAACATCTTCTTAAAAATAATTACTTTTATCGACTGTACAAATAAATAAACAAAAAATATATTCATCGTTCTTGAAAGCATTTGGCCAAAAATTATCGTCAATAAAAAAATATTATTTATTAACTAATTATGATAGGCGTTACGAGCGATCATTTTAGAAAAATACATTTCAAATTATTCAATTTACGTGAAATGAAGCCTAAAATGTTAGTATTTTACGAATAAAACACGTAGGCGTGTTATTTTCAATAAAATCCCCATTTTCTCAGGTTTGCTGAACTTGTTACAGAACGCATGGAAAAACGTCACGTGATGTTCGGGTAAAAGTAGATTTCATATTTCATATTTTTCATTATAATTAACGACGTATATATATAATTACACGATATCTATGTGACGTCATTAATGCTTCGGGCCGCCTCGCCGTTGACGATCCACGTCACAAGATCGCCAGCGCATCACCAACGCCCAATCAGAATCCGGAACCACCCGCCAACGGGGCAGCTTGGACCGCTGACGTCACAATTCCTCCCTCTAATTTTCTTTTCTCCGCTTCGGTTCACCGCTGCTGTTGCGCTTTTCCGCTTCAAGACTCGAGCTTTAAGCCTTAAACGATGAATATATTTCTTGGTCGTTTATTTATATAGTCGATAAAAGTAAATTATTTTTAAGTCAGAGCGAGGTCAATTCCGGAGGGGTCAAACCCAGAAGTGGGGGAACCAAGATCGAGATTTCAATTCGGCCCTTGTGATGATCTCGCTCGTGATTTGCTTCTTTGCGCCTGGACTGGATTCCCGTGTCCTGCTCAGGTAACCCTTCGAACTCTGCCCCGCGGTTCGGCCCGCTCGATCCGTTCGCGATCGGGGAGTTCTTCTCGCTCCTCGTCTGCGCAAACCCTAGATCCTTCTTGTTTGAGCAGTGCCGGCTTCTCTGGGAATTTGGGATGTTGCTTGAATGGGGGGTTGGGTACGAGGTGAATTGTAATGTGGGTCGTGGGTATCTAGTGTTTCTTGAGTCTATGAACGACTTCTTGATTGTGCGGCTAGTGTCTTGAACTGGGTCTTGATCAAAATCCGTTCTTTTTCTCTGTATTTGCTGTTCTCTGGTCGAGCCTATGAACGACTTCTTGATTGTGTGCGGCTAGTGTCTTGAACTGGGTCTTGATCAAAATCCGTTCTTTTTCTCTGTATTTGCTGTTCTCTGGTCGAGTCTATGAACGAGTTCTTGATTGTGTGCGGCTAGTGTCTTGAACTGGGTGTTGATCAAAGTCCGTTCTTTTTCTATGTATTTGCTGTTCTCTGGTCGAGTCTATGAACGACTTCTTGATTGTGCGGCTACTATCTTGAGCTGGGTGTTGATCATAATCCATTCTTTTTCTCTGTATTTGCTGTTCTCTGGTCGAGTTTTTGAGTGGGGGGTTTCGTTTATTCAAGAGCTTCGGTCAGATTATACACGGTGGGAAATCTTTTGAAGTATTAGAGATGATTTCGACTGCTGCGTATGAATTCCTTTTTTTGATTGTATCTGTACAGGCTCAGCTCGTCAAGATTTCCTCAGGAAAACAAGATCCTCGATTTGCATCATATGCTTCTGAAGGGGATTTTGGTTATTTATGGTCAAGAGTGATTGGTTTTAGCTTTGGATTCTGGCATGTGTGTTCTCCTCAAGTGTTAGTGTAGACTACTTTGAAGTTCTTTAGAAATTTGTTTTCAGTAAAGAGAACTCCTGCTTGTAATGGCTAACCAACGGCCACCTTCACCCGGATACTCCATCACCATGACTCCATCAAATCCTGGAACACCAACCCCTCATACCGACAGAAGTCCAATCCGTCCTCCGTCCGTGACACCTGGAGCTCCTAGATTTCCTCCCCCACAATTACAGCAAGAACACCTCGCTTCTCCTTTGATCAGGAACCCTAATTTGCAATCACCACCAAATGGAGTTCACTCTGGCAGTCCAACCCCTCATATGAGCACACCTCCGGGCCCTCCAGTCTTTACTTCGCCTGTCAGGCCAGCCGCAGTGCCTTTCCGAAGCTCTCCTGCAACTCCACAGCCTGTTGCATTCTCTTCTGGTTCATCGTTGCCAGCTTCTTCCCCCCCTCACTTTTCAAATGGATCAGGTGATTTGCAGCACCAAGTTTCTGATTCTGCAGAGGACTTGACATCCACTGGGAAAGCACCATATGTATTGTTTTCGGCTCAGAAGGTACCTGTTCTCTTTTCTCTGGGTGAAAGTTGAATTTTTAGTCATTCATTTGATCTCGCTGCAAGCAAATTTTCTGTCATAAAAGACATCTCTATTCTGTTAAATTTTGGGTATATAGTTTTTTGTATCCGATCACATTCATTTATACAGAAGACAAGAGTTGCTCACTCACTGTTTTTTTTCTTCTGTTGGCTATTGGTTTAGGTATTAAAACAGAAGAGACAAGCTAATGTGCCCAGTTTGGCATTTGGTGCATTGGTTTCTCCCGGACGAGAGGTATCAACAGGTCCTCAAATACTACAACGAGACCCACATCGTTGCCAGAACTGCGGTGCTTATGCAAATTTTTATTGCAACATATTGATTGGCTCAGGTCAGTGGCAGTGTGTCATTTGTCGGAAGCTGAATGCTAGTGAAGGAGAGTATATAGCTTCCAGTAAGGAAGAACTTAGGAATTTTCCAGAGCTTTCATCTCCAATGGTTGATTATGTGCAAACTGGGAATAGAAGACCCGGTTTTATTCCAGTGTCGGATTCACGAATGTCTGCACCCATTGTGCTTGTAATAGACGAGTGTCTAGATGAGCCGCACCTCCAGCATTTACAAAGTTCATTACATGCCTTCATTGATTCACTTTCCCCCACAACAAGGATTGGAATTATACTGTATGGTCGCACTGTCTCTGTCTACGACTTTTCAGAGGAGTCGGTTGCATCAGCTGATGTGCTACCTGGTGACAAATCGCCGACTCAAGAGTCCTTGAAAGCACTAATATATGGGACAGGGATATACCTGTCGCCAATGCATGCTTCACTACCTGTAGCACATACAATGTTTTCGTCATTCAGGCCATACAAGTTGGATGTTCCCGAGGTTTCTAGAGACAGATGCCTCGGCACTGCGCTTGAAGTTGCTCTTGCTCTAATTCAAGGGCCATCAGCAGAAATGTCTCGGGGAATAGTTAAAAGGTCAGGAGGAAATGGCAGAATCATTCTATGTGCTGGTGGTCCTTGTACTTATGGGCCTGGTTCAGTCCCACATTCTTTCACTCATCCTAACTATGCCCACATGGAAAAGACAGCAACAAAATGGATGGACCACCTTGGTCGTGAAGCTCATCGAAATAATACGGTGGTTGACATTCTATGTGCTGGAACATGCCCTGTGAGAGTTCCTGTCTTGCAGCCTCTAGCAAAAGCTTCCGGTGGTGTCTTGATCCTTCATGACGACTTTGGGGAAGCATTTGGTGTCAACTTGCAGAGAGCAGCTACAAGAGCTGCTGGGTCTCACGGGTTGCTGGAGATTCGTTGTTCAGATGATATTCTCATTACGCAGGTTGTAGGTCCTGGTGAAGAGGCCCATGTAGACACCCATGAAAGCTTTAAAAATGATGCTGCTCTTTCGATCCAAATGTTAAGTGTTGAAGAAACCCAGAGTTTCTCAATCTCCATGGAAACAAAGAACGACATAAAAAGTGATCATGTATTTTTTCAGTTTGCAATACAATATTCAAATGTGTATCAAGCCGATATCTCTAGGGTGATTACGGTTAGACTACCCGCTGTTGATAGTGTTTCAGCATACCTTGACAGTGTCCAAGATGAAGTGGCAGCCGTTCTTATTGCCAAGCGAACTCTATTGCGGGCAAGAAATCATTCAGATGCAATTGACATGCGAGCGACAATAGATGAAAGAATTAAGGATATTGCTCAGAAATTTGGGTCCCAAATACCGAAGTCAAAGCTTTGTCGGTTTCCAAAGGAGCTCTCTTTGTTGCCGGAGCTTCTGTTTCATCTTAAAAGGGGTCCTCTGTTGGGTAGCATAGTTGGCCATGAAGATGAGAGGTCTGTCTTGAGGAATTTGTTTCTAAATGCATCTTTTGATCTCTCACTTCGCATGGTAGCTCCTCGATGTCTCATGCACCGGGAAGGGGGCACTTTTGAAGAACTTCCGGCTTATGACCTGGCAATGCAATCTGATACAGCTGTAGTTCTGGACCATGGCACAGACATCTTCATTTGGATGGTCAGCTACTTCAACCTTTCACTTAATTTGTCATGCTTGATGGTGCCATTTTCTGTTGGTTGCTTGTCGTCTGTGATACCGGCTTTTAGTGGGTACTCCTTTAGGTACTTGACTGTTTTCCCATGGTGACATTGGGAATAATTTGCTCTCTCTGAATACCATCAGAGACACTTCTCTCGCTGCTGACTGGATCTTTTTTCGGCCATTCATCTGCATGGGTGGGATTTTGTCTGTGTTTGCATGTGTCTTTTTTCCCGAGCCTCATGCCACCAATAGGCAGTCTTTATCTGTTTGTATTGAGTGAGTTTATGCCTGCTTATCTTAGCCTATTCATTGTTGAATTTGATGCATAATTAGGAAATCCTTTAGTCTTTGCACCATTTGCATAAAAAACATGCCTGTGGCACCTTCGTGCACATATAATCTTCTTCACGCAACAGTATACACCTTGATGAATGACAGGAAAATTTAAGGTTAGATATCAGTATCTAACCCACTGCACATTCTGGAATTCCCACTATCATATGTCACTCTTGTAGTCTTTCTTCTCTTATTGGCTTGTTAACAACTTTCCCATCAATTGATGAATAGGGTGCCGAACTTGCTGCTGACGAAGGGAAAAGTGCAGCGACTTTAGCAGCTTGCCGAACTTTGGCTGAAGAAATCACAGAATCACGATTTCCAGCTCCTAGAATACTGGCATTTAAGGTTTCTCCTCCTTCACACTTTTAATGTTTAATTCGGTATATGTTATTCACGTGATGAGACGCTTATATTGGTTTTCCTGTTCAACAGGAGGGAAGCTCTCAGGCCCGGTATTTTGTTTCCCGTTTGATTCCAGCACACAAGGATCCTCCTTATGACCAGGTAAAGTGGTAAAAATTAGCATCATATCGTCCTATTTATTCTTTCCCTTTGTGTTCTTTTAGTCTTGATGGGAAATTTGTGCATTGGCTAACTCACTTATCTGTACGTGTTGTTTCATGTCTTCAAAAGAAGGCTTGATAATATACTAAGATAGAGGATTGAACATGCAATTTGATTTTGATTTGCAGGAAGCAAGATTCCCACAACTTCGGAGTTTGACGGCAGAACAGAGGACAAAGCTGAAAAACAGTTTCCTTCACTTTGATGATCCTAGCTTCTGCGAGTGGATGCGAAGCTTAAGAGCGGTTCCCCCTGAACCCAGCTGATGCAATCCTGCGGAATTTTTTTGCGGCTAAGTTACTTCCGAACTCAAATGCTCGGATCTGCACCGTCATAGTGCTGAAAGGAGACCCATCTTCTGTTTCTTCTTGTTTTTTGGCCACTTTTGTTTCATCTTGTTTATTTTTGGGTTCCCCTGGTAAAGTTTGAGGGGGATGAAAACACTGGGATTGTGGTGGGGATATGGATTGGCAGTAGCATTTCTTCTCTTACATTTTTTGCCCAAAACATTTGATTTTTTTGGTTGGTTAAATTGTAGCTGAAGTTGTCTCTCCATTCCAATTCACAGATGAGCAATAAAAAATTTGTTCGTTTAGTCCTTTAGCTAATCTTACAATTCATGCTTTTCGGGTTTTATGATGGCACGTCGAGAAGTTAAGATCTATGAGGTTGGTAAGGCATATGCTACTTATGCTTATCTGTTCATAATGATCAGTTGAGGCTATGAATCATTATGAGGCGGATGCTAATCACGTTGTTGACTGAAAAAGTGAAAACTCCTGCAGTCTCTTTTCCTCTTTGCACGGCGACTCCACCAGAAGACACCCTCATTTGGCAAGGTGCATCGGATGGTATCCATTCAGTGAAGTCAGGCTGCCACTGGCCTACAGTGAATGAAGAATTCAGAGATGCTAATGAATGGCACTGGATATGGAGGGTTACACGGTCCTAAAAGACATATGCAATCTTGTCTGGTTGGCCTCACAAGAGAACCTGCTCACTGCCTACTAAAACAGGTATCATGGCCACCTATCTAATAAGCAATGTTTGCCAAAGATGCGGTCAAGAACCCTGAAGATGCTCCTCATGCCTCGAGGGATTCCTCTAAGGCTATATGTGTGGGAAAGTTTGGTCGATATTGAAGGGTTGGTTTGTTTTGTGCAAACTAAATAAAAATTTTCTTAAAAATAATTGTTAGTATTATTTGAAATAATTAGTTAATGTAAAATGTTTTCATTATTAATAATAATGTATGAATATATGAAGAAAATATTTTTCCTTCAATTTGAAGTATGGTACAAGCGATCGGTTTTAGGATAATATTTGCCAAATGATTTATTTTTCGCGAAAACAAATAGGGACGATCACCTATATAAATTGCACATATAATCTATTAGAATAAGATATAAAGGAGAGGTGAACATTGAAAACAAGAGAAGTTGAAGGATACTTCTCTTTTTGTTTGGTCACACAATCCCTCTAGCTATTAACTTGTTTTCATAATTCATTTGATTAAAAGGGAATCGGGGTCCAGGATTTCATCGTACATTTAATAAAAAAATTTTAAAAATAATTTTTCCGTTGTTTATTTTTTAAGGACGTGCTTGCAATCTAGTAATGATAATTTATTTTAAAGATAAAAGTAGTAAAAGTAAATTAATATTTCATCAAATAATAGAAAATAATATCTCTTTTCACAATGCAAACCTCTTAAGTAAATCTTTATCACCAAACGCTTTGTTTTTTTCTTTTATCATTGAAGAACGAAATAGAAAATTTGCAAATTTTTTTTTCGAAAAAATAAAATAAAGAAAAAGGCTAAAGATAGGCTACATTTTTGTTTTTTTTTTTTTTTTGGGGAAGGGGATTGGCTGGTCGGTCAACCCTGCCTTGTCCGAATCTTTGACGATTCACGAACGTAAGCCTCTGGTTTAGGGTTTTTGACAAGCTCCCATTTTTAACTGCCAACTTCTTAGCTTTCTTGGATCTTATCACCTTCGCTTCGACCGGAAAACGATAGACGCGCCCGGTCAAGACACCATCCAGTAAGGACCCTTCTCTCTCTCTCGCTCGTCGTCAATGAGATTTCAATGGATTTATGGGTCGGTTCAATTTTCTTGCACCTTCTATCCCCTGCACAGTTGCGTAGAATTGGGGAATATATGCACGAGGCGGTCGATTTCGGCCGTCAAGAAGCGTTTTTTAGTGTAGATTTCGTGACCCTTTTGCATTTTTAATGGGAATTGGCTAATGATCAGGTCAGAGGTATGGCTGGTGGTGAATCGAAGAAGCCCAATGCAAAGCCCAATGCAAATGCAGGTGCGGGTCAGTGATCTCATTCCGTTGTGCTATTGTATTGTGAAACAATTGTTGGTTTGAAGATGGGTCTGGTTTAACCTGGGTCACTGACATGCAGGGGGGAAAAAGAAGGAGGTGAAGAAGGAGACAGGTTTAGGTCTCTCCAACAAGAAGGATGAGAACTTTGGAGAGTGGTATTCGGAGGTATGTTGTGACCGCCTTTTTGTCGGCTACATGTTGTGGATCACTTTGTAAATATCCAGCATTTCTGTGAAGTAGTCGGTTGCAAATTGAAGGAAGTAATCTACTTACAGAATTTTGATAGAAAGAATGAACTCTCGCAGAAAATGTTGTGATCTCGTGCATGTGGTCTTTAGGGCAAAAAAAGGGTTCTTGTAATATTATGGGGTTTTGCAGTATCTGAAGTGGAGTGGAGTGTGAGGTGTTGTTTGTAATTCTGGTATATCGCAAAAATGAAAAATCTTTGACAACTTGCATGTATTTTGGTAGAGACCTTGGAAACATTAAATCTGATTTTACCAGGTTGGGGCCACACAGCAGTAAGTGGAGTGATATATTTGGTTGGAAATTTTACTTAGTTATTCTCCTTCACATAATGCAGGTTGTTGTGAGTGGCGAGATGATTGAATACTATGATATATCTGGCTGTTATATCTTGAGGCCTTGGGCAATGGCTGTTTGGGAGATCATGCAAGTGAGTATTGAGCATGTTTCCTTGTAACTGAGTCCAAAAGGTTCTTTTATCTTTATTGAATCCTCTAATTCACTCTCTTTTTCCTCTGTTCTTTTCTTTCGTTAGTCACAATTTCTATGGCTATATTTCCATACGGTTTAATTTAGGAGCGCTTTTCACATTACCGCTTTCTTTTCTCCTTACCCATTATTTCTTCTTAAATTATGTGATATTGATTTTTGAGTGTCTATACCATAATTTCTTTTCTCTTTCTTCTAAATATTCCTGGTGCATTAACCTTGATCCCATTGGCATGAAGCTGTCTTCACTCTGCGAAGAAAATAATTTGATAGTGATGGTCTATTTGCAGGAATTTTTTGATGCAGAGATCAAGAAAATGAAAATTAAAAACTGCTATTTCCCTCTTTTTGTCTCTCCTGGTGTTTTACAAAGGGAGAAGGACCACATAGAGGGTTTTGCTCCAGAGGTAACATGTGCTTCTCTGTTGTTATATGCTAGAAAATGTAGGCATAAGTTGATGGGTTGTGGGTTACTTTTCTGGAATATTTGCGAGAGTCGTCTGAATAAAAATGACTCTTTCAGGTTGCTTGGGTGACTAAATCAGGGGAATCTGATTTGGAAGTGCCTATTGCGATCCGGCCAACTAGCGAGACTGTCATGTACCCATACTATTCAAAATGGATAAGAGGACACAGAGACCTGCCTTTGAGACTCAATCAGTGGTGCAATGTTGTCCGATGGGAGTTCAGCAATCCTACTCCATTTATCAGGTTTCTATCTGGATAATGTGGCTGTTTTGTTGTGTTTATGATATATTGATGGATGTTAGTACGAAGACTGAGATGCTTTATATTTTTCATCAGCTAAGCTCTGCAACGATCCAATTTATGAATGTTTTTGCTACACTGTACACTGCTTGGGATTCTCATGTACTGCCAGTTTTGTCGGCTGGGATGTTTATTTCACCAAATAGTATTGAATGTCTTTCTATGGAAATCATCTGTCCGTTTAGGAGTTACATTTGGCCCCTCGCACAGTTGATTGCATCGATCATTATAGAACAGTTTGTCCACCACTGAAAAGATGATTCTTGAGTGAACTATAAATCTTTTATCTGCAGGAGCCGCGAGTTTCTTTGGCAGGAAGGTCATACTGCTTTTGCAACGAAAGAAGAGGCAGATGCAGAGGTTTGCCTCTCTATATTTGTTTGATTCTTAATATAATTTTTGGCATAAAAATTGGTCTAGAAGATAATATCTGATTTTCTTTGTTTGATGTCGGGTTTATGTGGTTCTTTATTATGATGTTTTCTGTGGAAAGGAGCATTTCTTTATTAGTAATGTATATGCTATATTGGAAGTGAAATTACAGCCAAGAATAAATAAGAAGGCCCTTTGAAAACTTGAGTAGATTTCACAACTAATTGTACGCACTGTCAAATTTTACTTAGACCCATCTGTTTGTGACGTATTATGTTCTAACAGAGCATTATTAAATTTCAGTTAGAAGCACAATCCTGCACAATTGATGTGATATAGAAATACTTACAAGTAGGCCATTATTTTGTTCAGGTTCTTGATATATTGGAACTCTACAGACGTATATATGAAGAATATTTAGCTGTCCCAATCATAAAGGGAAAGAAAAGTGAGCTGGAAAAGTTTGCTGGTGGTTATTACACGACGACTGTTGAGGTACCCTGAGAACCAAATAGCATAAGTTTGTGCCTGTTCTGTTTTCTCCTTTATATTGAACAAAGTGACTGTTTGCTTTGTTATAAGTATTATTCTCTCCATCACTTCCTTATGGTATCATGTGGCAGGCATTCATTCCCGACACTGGGCGTGGTATACAAGGAGCAACTTCGCATTGCCTGGGGCAGAATTTTGCCAAAATGTTCGAGATTAATTTTGAGAATGAAAAGGGGGAGAAGGCCATGGTCTGGCAGAATTCGTGGGCCTATACTACGAGAACAGTATAGCTCACAAACTCAATACCCTTTTTTGTTTTTTTTGTTTTTTTTTTTGTTTTTCGTCTTATTCGTAATTGTGTTATCTTACATGGGGGCTTGTATACTGTGCATCGTGTTTAGCAAAAACCATCTTTGTTTATGTTATATGATGAGCCAGCATAGTTATTGACGTGTTCTTCTGGGTGGCTCTATGGCCAAAATGCCGACTTTTTCTCATTTTCTTATGACAGATTGGAGTGATGATCATGGTACATGGTGATGACAAGGGGTTGGTCCTCCCTCCTAAAGTGTCGTCTGTGCAAGTAATTGTTGTTCCTGTTCCATACAAGGATGCCGATACTCAAGGAATATTTGATGCCTGTACTGCCACAGCGAATACCTTGTGTGAGGCTGGGATCCGGGCTGAGGTAGACTTAAGAGATAACTATTCACCTGGTTGGAAGTACTCACATTGGGAAATGAAAGGAGTACCCCTGAGGATTGAAATTGGTCCAAAGGACTTTGCAAAGAATCAAGTAAGGAGGAATATGTCCTAGCTTTTCCATTTTGACAGTGCTTTTTGATATTTTCATTTCTCTTGTTCTTTTGCTGATTGTACAGTCAGTAGTGCAGGGCTTATAATTTGCATCTTGTTTGCAGGTACGTGCCGTTTGCCGTGACAATTCTGCAAAAAGTGATATACCACAAGCCAGCTTGGTTGAGCAAGTTAAGAAAATTCTAGATGACATACAGCAAAGCCTGTTCGATGCTGCAAAACAAAAGCGAGATGCTTGCATTCAGATTGTGAAGACTTGGGATGACTTCATTGATGCACTAGGCAAAAAGAAAATGATTCTAGCCCCTTGGTGTGATGAGGAGGTAATATTCCCCTCTCAAAGAACCAAAGTTTCTTTTATTGTGTTCATTGTTTTCTGAATGAGGTTAAACCTTCATGGCTTTCTAGGAAGTAGAGAAAGATGTGAAAGCGCGGACAAAGGGCGAAATGGGGGCTGTCAAGACACTTTGTTCCCCATTTGATCAGCCCGAACTTCCCGAAGGTACTATTGTCATTCATTTCTTGTGTTTTGGTTGGATCTGAAGGTATTTATATGATGAATTGCTTATTTCCTACGGAGCTCTAACATTAAACTTGCAAAACTCCATGGTGTTGGAATAATAGAAACTTTTTTAGTACAATCCATATTGTTAAGAGTGTCTAACTCAGTCCTTTGTCACCAAATTCCATTTGCTTACCAACCAAGTTATGAGATTGGCAATGTCATTTATATGATTTCCGCATCTAATTATGCGTGCAGGTACTATATGCTTTGCGTCGGGAAAGCCTGCCAAAAAATGGTCCTACTGGGGCAGAAGTTACTAGTCCTTGTTGATCAGCTAGTTTTGGTATCTCAAACATGTCTCAGAATTTTCGTCTTTGCACGGAAGTAATTTAAGTCTTTCTTCTTCATTACCAGGCTTAAATGATAGCCTTATAGGAATGCTCAACATCAGTTTTTCCTCTAGTCACAGGCTGCTTGACTACTCATTTTTCCAGGTTGATAATGTCTTTGGAAAGTGGCCTCCATGTACTCCAACATTTTAAACTTAACTACTCTAGTGTACACTTTCACGAATTGAGAGATGCGGTTCTGTTTTCTATTTTCAATGAACATTCTGTTGTAATTCTAATTGAACATTTTGTTATTTGCAACGCGGTTCCACTGATTCACGACTATTCGCCATGGTATTGCTTGTCGATTCATAAGTGCTTGCATGTTATGAGATCTTGTATTGAATAATTGGAAATGTGTGTGAAGTTACGATGTGTTACTTCGAGAAGCGGTTTCTCGAGCGATCATAAGTCAAGCCTTCGAGCGAGCCTTGGCTTGACCATAGGGGAGCCCTGAACATCTGCTTAGCTACTCCATACTCACACTTTAATTTAGGAACATTGAGACTTATAGTAATTGATTATTTAATCTAGTGGGATGTGTATGGTAATAAATTAATGGAAGTTGACTGCAATAAATCAAGGGAAAAATTGAAGAGATCATCCTCTAGTTTTGTTCTCATATAGATTAGCATCATCATTCTTCAAAATCTACAATTTGCACTTTTAAGTTTCTTCGCAACACTTAAATAATGCATTTGATTTAGCTTTCTCAATGGGTTTTCAATCTCCTAAACACCTTTGGGAAATAAAAGGGAAAAATTGTCTAAAAAGTCCTAAACCTATTGCAGTTTTGCCAATTCAGTCATAAACCTTTCAATCCTGCCGATTGAGTCCTAAACCTTTTGTCAGTTTGCCGATTGAGTCCATCCGGTCAATTTTGATCGGAAAATGCTGACGTGGACACCGGTGGTGCCACATAAGACCGTCACGACGTGTACGTGTACAATTTTTAATAATATTTTAATATTTTTTAAATTTTTTTTAATTTTTTTGATTTTTTTGATTTTTTTTTCCTTTTTGGCTTTTTCCTTGGCCATTTCCGATGGTCAGCCACTGGCCACAGGCGACGGCCGGCCACCGGCCACGCCCGCCGGCCGGCCTCGCCGCCACAAAGGCGAGGGCCGGCCTCGCCGATCCGGTGAGGGGAGCCCTCGCCGAGGCTCGCCCTCGCCCGGGCGCGTTGCGTTGCGCCGCCCGCTAGGCATCGTCTGTGGTGGACGAGGCCAGCACTGGCCCTGGCGAGGGCCGGTCTCGCCAGATCCGGCGAGGGGAGCCCTCGCCGGGGGTCGCCCTCGCCCAGGCGAGCGTTGGCCTCACCCAGACTAGATCTAGCAAGGCCAGCCCTCGCCCCTGGCCGGCCGGCGGCGTCCGCCCGTGGCCGGTGGCCGCCGTCGCCCGCCCGGCCAAGGGCGAGGCCGACGCCGCTTGGGCGAGGGCGACCCCGGCGAGGGCTCCCCTTGCCAGATCTGGCGAGGCCGGCCCTTGCCGAGGCTAGGGCGGCCTCGCCCGGCGTCGCCGTCACCTGGCCGGGCCTCGCCTGTGGCGGGGGAGGCCCGCCGGCGGGCCGTGGCCGGTGGCCGGCCGGCCGTCGCGTGGCCGGTGGCCGACCACCGGAAAAGGCAAGGAAAAAGCCAAAAAGGAAAGAGAGAGAGAGAGAGAGAGAGAGAGAGAGAGAGAGAGAAAAAAACAACAGAAAATATTAAAAAAAAATCAAAAAAATTAAAAAAATTAAAATTTTAAAAAATATTAAAATATTATTAAAAATTGTCCACGTTAGCGCCGGTAGTCCTACGTGGCACCGCCGGCGTCCACATCAACATTTTTCGGCCAAAATTGGCCGGATGGACTCAATTGGCAAGCTGACAAAAGGTTTAGGACTCAATCGGCAATATTGAAAGGTTTATGATTGAATTGGCAAAACTGCAATAGGTTTAGGACTTTTTGGACAATTTTCCCAAATAAAAGGGTATTTGGCAAATATTTTGAAGTAACTTTTGATTAAATGCTAGCCTGGGAATGTTGAAAGCTTAAAGCAAGTAAGGATAAGCATTTGCGGAATGCTAAAATTAAGATCAAAATATTATTTTTCCAGAACTACTCTCATCAATTCTTAATTTCAGTTTTGCCCCTTCTTGTCAATGTACATCTCTTAGCGCAAGGGCGTCTAGCAAGGGTTGATAAGGGTTGCGCAACCCAGGCATCTGCTACTAGAGGCGGGTCTCGCGACTTAGGTGACCCTCAATGCCCAAGGTAAGGCAACCTCAGCCTATGGCCTCCAACGTCATATTCAGCTCATTGGTGGCCTATGCCCTTCGCCAGCTTCAATGAAGGGTTTAAGTTTTTTTTAATAAAAAAAATAGAAGAAATTGAGCCAAAATCCCTTGCAAAAGTTTCTTTGTCAAAAGAACACTTGAGCTCAAAGTAACTTTACGAAGAGTTTTTGTCAAAAGTAATTTGTATTTTCTTAAAGGATTTTGACTTTTAGTGTTTATATTACACCAAAAGTCCATTTCTAAATAGAACCAAACCCTCCCTAAAATTGCCTCTCTTGTCAGTGACAGGTGGCTGACTTCCACTGTTATAGTTATGAAATTTACTTAACTGTGATTTTTATTCCCACAATGCCCCTATATCAAATTAATTAAAGCAGAAAAAAGAAATCATTTATCCAAGACTGCAGGGCATTCTTCCGAAGCATGCTGCGTTCTTGGATCCCCATGGCGGGGATGCAAAAAGTCAAAGCCTCCTGAATTTGTGCAAGAAATTGAGAGCAAGAGGTCCAAGGTCAATCGACTGGGAGAGTTTTCTGCAATAAGATACTAATGCAAGCAATCATCCTCAGCGAGATGGGCTCCTAAGGGATTTTCCAGGAGAGGGGTAAAATAGTCATCGTAATTAATATTCCCTGTTACTTTAAACAGCTGTTAAATTGGACGATGTAAATTGCAATTTACGAATCACAGGGGTAATTCCATATATATGAATGTAAAAGGTGGAGAACTAGAGATAGTTTATGAGATTTTTGTGTAATTTTGTCATTGCAACGTTTGTATGTGCTAACATAGCAATTTCATTGGGTAAGGTTTATAATCAAAAGTGATTAAGATATTTTCTATAGGACTGTTCGGGTAATATTTCATAAAAGTATTGTAATGGACCTAATGGTAACAATTCATGGATTTGGACTTTCTTCTTTTTTCTTTTCACCCAATAAGTACTAATTAAGTTGGAAAAAAGAAAATTTAATCTTCCCACTTTTATCGATTTTAAGAACTTATGGTGAAAGGTTGCGAAGAGGCCGAAGAATGAGCTTAATTATATGTCTATCAGATGAAGAATCGAGCTCCAACTTTGGTAAAGATTTGGCATTAATTTATACGGTACACATTCGTAATCATTCCATTGACCTTCGTGTCTTTTCAAGCTTTTGCTACTGTTGATGAATTAGAGGTGAGAAATTTTGAAACTCACGAATAACTCGGACTGATTGGAACCTTTGGAAAATCCAATTAGCTACTCTTCTTAAAACACTAACATGGGAGTTGGTTCGCATTTATAATCCAAATACGTGCCGGTATAAGAAATCAAATTTTGCCATGCGCTCAAATCACTAGAAACTCTTCTATATGACATTACATAACAAGATGATCTATCTCATAAAACACAAACTCAAATCACTTGTTCTTCAATTCATCCAAAAAGAGAACCAACACTTGATTAAATCTATAATGTCATGTCAGCATGTCATGTGATACATGTATGGTAAGCGTTTTCCCAAGCAAATTAATATTTCATCCTCTAGTAACACCACCAAAACAATCCTTGCAGGGTTCTAGCCCCCCCATGACCATCCTTCCCCCTTCTAATAACCTGACCCAAAAGGACATAATACGAGTCGGCAGGTAGCTCTGGAAAAGTCCATGGAGTGGGTACATGTTGTGAGCCCACTATCCAATTAATTCGATATTTATTAGCATGCGAACAGATTAGAGCAGATCAGCAAAGCCACTTATCTTGGAGCCATTGCATTTTATATTCAAACATCAAACAACAACTGTCGGCCTCTGTAGTTCTTTTCAACCCTCCCCAGGTGCCCCACATAAAAACAGATCCACAGTTTTTTAAAATATGAACAATGCAATGTGGCCAAATGGCAAAACCCTAGCATCTGAACTTACAACAGCAAAGAGAAGATGGGGAAACAGTAGCTGCCGATTGGTGCTTTTATTTTAGGATTCTAAAGATGGTAATAGAGTGTATGATTGCCTTCCTTTTCCACCAATTGATATCCTTTTTTTTTCCTGAATTTTAATTTTTTATTGAAAAAAGAAGAGATAAAATATGTGATTGGTGGTCCAATAGAAAGACTTGGTTCACAAGTCTTGTGAAGTGTGTGTACACATGCTTCCAAAGTGCATAACATCAGTATTCCTTTTGATGATATAAGATCCCCCCCCCCCCCCCCCCCCACACACACACACATATATATTCTTCCTAGCCATCAATTATATGATGCAAAGGTCATTTGATTCTCATAAAACAGCGTACCATCTATAGATTAATTAAGCCAACGGAACAACCATAACTATATTTCAAGAAATTTGATAGCGTTCCTAAAACGAAAGGACCCCTCCAAATGATTAAGCAACTAAATCTTGTATATCTTATGAGTGGCCGGACAAAAAAAATGGTCAAACAAAAAGATCACAAAATTGGGTACTGTTTTTCAAAATGCGATTTCCTTGCTCCCATGTAAGTTAAATGACACAAGCCAAGCCCGTCGTTCTCATTAACGTTTTCCCCCAATTTCTAATGGGTTTGACCATATAAATAAATTAATTTGTTGACTGTATTTCACACTTAGGGTTTGATGCACATATTGAATTCTATGATGTGTTTGAGACGTCTTCACAACGTAAGAGGTGGGGGATTTTTTACTTTTTATTTTTTTGAAGAAATTCAATTCGAATCCAATTTGTGGGTGTTCCCCACATGAGGATAGCGACGGGTGTTCATGTTCGTATCTCCATTATTGGAGTTTGTTAATGAGCTAAAGACAAGAGTAGGTTGGTTTGCTGTCCCTTTGAGGTGGTCCATTTATGTGTTTGCGGACAGACGATGGTAGTTGATTTTTCTAGTACAATTCATATTTAGAAGAGCAAGAAAATTGTCCCACCAACTCGTGTAATGAATAATGTTTTGGGTAGCTACCAATGTGTGGCTTCAAGGATATGTATTTGTTAGCTTAACGTCCGTGACCAGTAGGGATCAAGATTCGAGATGCTCTCTCTCTCTCTCTCTCTCAACATTGGTAAAGTTTCTTGTCTATTAAAGAATGGAAGGATTTTCCTCGAAGCGTATGATGTACAAGTGTTTGGTATAAGCTTGGATCTTGGATACGTGAGACCTACTAGTTTACTCGATAGATTACCTAATTACGAGGGAGACTTGTCATTAAGAGGTTGTTGAGTAATTATTTGGTTGATAACAAAAATTTTCAATTATTTATTGAGGTGTTTGTTAATATTGTGGCTCTTGTTCAAGCGACGAGTGATTAGGGTTTGGCCATTGTAGTCACAAAATTAAGAAATGAAAAGTGGTGGTATCGATGCATTTCCATTCAACCTGATTGAGTTCGTGGATTTGATGCTCGACTTTGAGTCCATGATTAAGTAAATAATCAGGGAGAATATGATCCCGTCAGGATATGAATTGCATCAGTAGATCATCAGCTATCTCAAAGAGAGCTAAGATAGTGCTTAGCGAAAGAGAAAGATAATTAGTTTAGCCGCAAGACCAATTCGTGGCTTAACCCCAATTAAACAAATCTAATCATGCAAGCAAATTCTTCAATGCACACTAGTTAGAAGTATTGATCTTTGTAGGGTAATGTGTACATCAAATTATGTAATGTATAATATAATAAAATAATAATAAGATGGACATTCCCAAGGAGATTTTTTCTGTTAATAATATATATACACACACACACATACATACATACATACATATATAATATAAATATACATATTTATGGGTTTATGAAAAGTTGGTGAAGAAATGGGTGATACCATCAGTGAAGGTGATAATGCATGTCCCGTATTCATGAGAAACGCAAGAATCAGGTCACTAGTTAATGTCTGTAATTATTATGCGTATACATGCATGTCAAAGGCCAACCGAGTAGTTAAACCGATTGCATCGGAGGTGTGTAGCTGAAGAAGGCACAAAACAATTGCTCATAATTAGGAATTACAGATGATTATTCTGTAGCTGTTAAGGAACACCCCATCAATCGAATCGAAGCGACAGGTTGCTTAAGTTCTTTGATGATGCTCAGACTGTAATCTTCATGCGTGATGATCCCCTTTGGAAAGGAACTTATCCTTCTCATAACTGCATTTATTCACGATTTATCAATCGCACATTCTATGACTTCAAATTAAAGAACTCAAAAGTGGTGATCTCTCTTGTGCGTGGATGAATGGGAATGACACTAGCATGGCATGTCACACACCGCTCGAGATAGATATGTGAATAAAAATAGTTTAAAATGCAACATAACCCATATATAGGACGATGTAAATACGCATGAAATTCATCCTACTTGAGTATCATAGCAATAAACTATAAATGCTTATTCAATTACTCAACAATGTACCACTTCTTACAAAAAGGAGAGAAAGTATGCTTGAAATCCATCCCGCGCAATTAAAAGGATGCGAAATGGGACGTTCGCAATCAAATGCGGAACTTGCGCTGTGATAGCTTCTCATGAAAATAAATGTGCAATTTATCATCTCGAAAGTTAGAATAGCTCGAGAACCGCGTGATTTACTATTTAAATCAGAACAACATTGAACTGTCAGTACCCGGCAAAAAAAAAAAAAAAAAAAAAAGAAACAGAAAGTAGAACTATGAAATGGAAAATGAGTCTTCTGCTCGGACTGAAGAACACACAAGGACTTGAGAGTAAGTCTGATGATTTCATCAGACAAGTTGGAGAGACATTGATGTCCCTTTTCATTCATGGGTGTGAAAATCAAGAGGCACAGCATTGCATTGGATGCCTGACTTTGGAAACCAAAAACCATTCCACACATACACACTCAGTCTCACTTTCCCTCCTTGTTCCTCTCTTGTCCTGCCTTCCACCACTGTCCCCCTCTTTTTAGACATTATTTCTTCCGACCATAAGCTGTCTAAATCCTTTCTTTTCCATATTTTTTTTTTTTTTTTAACATTTTGGTAATCCTTCTGAAAATGACTTCGAACTTTTCACTACCAACCGAGGATACTTACCGGGTAGACTGAGCCATCCCAATTCGCAGGGTACCATACAACAAACGTTCGCTCATTAAACACGCATTTCATTGATGAGTTCTCAAACTTAATGACTCATCGGATTGGTTAAACGAGAGCCGGCCCGATACGGTTTTCATCCACCCATGCCAACATAGACTTTCACGTTAGGAGTTCTCCAAACCCAATAATCCGGTTTATCTTCTTCTTTATTAATGTGGATCAGCAAATGGATTGCTGCCATTAAGTCTTTCACATGTTTGAGGGGGTGACTAAAATAATAGTGTTCCCTATTCAATAACACTATGTTTCCTTAACACTGGAAAAAGGTTTAGGAGTGAAAAGCAAGGGAGACTATTACTATCATTAGACATAAAGAAATTAAATTTCTTTTTTTCCAAAATTTCTCTGCCCCTCCAAGCATGGAGCTTCCTTATGGGGTCAAATCTGAGCTGGTGGTGGTCCCTAAACATAAAAGGGCCAAATGTCATTTCTCCAAAAACATGAGGCTGTTGTTGAGCGTGAAAAATGCCGAGGGCATTCTGGTCATTTCGCCCTCCCCGGCCGGCCCGAGAAACTCATTTGGAGTTGGACCGAGCTTTTTGGTTGGGATTATTAACCTTAAACGTGTGGAATTTGATGTCCAGTTGTCCTTTGCACAATGCAAGGAATTGACCAAAACAAGAAAGAGAACAGGAGCCCTTAAGGTAGTGCGAAGTGGGTTTAGGTAGATTCGACCGGAGGTTGAAGATCCATTGATTATGGCGAGTGGACTGTAAAAATCCCATTTTAAGAAGAGAGAGAGAGAGGGAAAAAAGAAAAAAAAACGAAAACATGGGGTTGTGGAAAAAGGGAGAGAGAAAAAGAACACGTTGGTAAGGAGATGAGACATGCTGCAAGCAAGGGGGGGAAGTGAATAGGCGAGTATTCAGCGGAAATCACGAACCTTTTTATGATGTGAGTTTTTAAGGAAGATGCCAATTTCTACATTGTATTGAGGACGAAGGACGAAGGGGGAAGGGGAAGGGGAAGAGAGGAGACAGGAGAGAAAGGTGTCAGCGTGCGAGTGAGAGAGACTGAAAGATGCCCCATGCATCCTCTCCCTCTCCCTCTCCCTCTATCTCTAGCATTGAAGCGCACATGACCCAAGCGCAAGCATTAGAGTAGACTCTTTCGAAAGAGAAATTAGAAACAGAGCCACTGCTGCTGCTGCTGCTGCTGCTGCTTGTTCTTGTTCTTGTTCTTGTTCTCAAAATAGAAACAGAGTCAAACGCAGTACGATCAGAGGACGCGAGAACAGAGGAATTCCCGTGAACCCACCTTGAATTTCGATCCATTTTTTCGTGATCTCTCTGTCTTTCCTCGATCGGCCACCTCAATTTCGGTACACAACAAGAGGGTCTTGACAAAGGAGTGATATTTCTTTCTTTCTTTCTTTCTTTCTTTCTTTCTCTTCTCTTCTCGAGTTGCATATTAGAAACGATGGGGTTTTTCCGAGAAGCATGAGTAATGGAGGGTCGTGGTGGACCAACTTTATGAATGTTTTGGGTGGCAACAACGGTCACTGTCAATCAATGATTTGTACGTGAACTGGTGGTGCTCGTGCGAGCTCTCTCATCACTTCCCAGTGTTCCCACTCGAACATTTCTGGGGTTGGATCTTGACTCCCATCAACACCATTCTTTTCTGTTTCTTCTTGTCAAAGCCTGGTTTTTTATTCTTCTTCTTCTTTTGGCTTCAATTGAGGATTGAGATCGGCAGAGAATTAAGCAGAGCAGGAATTTTGTTAATCTATGTTTTTGACTCTTGTTTGGTTTTTGTGCTGTTGCAGCTTCTTTTCTGGTGCTTGAGCTCCAGGGAGGTAGACCAGATCTCAGTCATATGAGGAGTCACTTTATTGTAAGTTTAAGTTTCTTCAAATTCTCTCTCTCTCTCTCTCTCTCTCTCTCTCTCTCGTTGGGGAAAACTTCGCTAAACTGTACAAGTAGTGTTTGGGGTAAGATCTTAAAGGAATGGTTGAGATGGATCAATCAGTACTGGAGCTGAGAGTGTAATCCGGCTCTACCCATGAATCACATTTGCTTCGTTTAGCTGGAAAAGACTGCCTGTTTGGATCTGATGAGCGAAACTAGAAGTGTTTTGGTAAAATCCTACTGTTATTTGCTCACTTGTTCAAGCAGAGCACTTGAATTCTTTTGTTCTTGTCCCATCTTTAATGGACTTGGCTTTTTTTTTTTTCACTTTGTGTTGAATTTCTTTTTGACAAATTGTTGCTATTCTGACCAGCTTTTTTGCCTATTAACCTATGGGAGTCTTAAATCGGTGGGATTCATCTTCAATTTTCATTTAGGTGGAGTAGCTTTAATAGTCGGAATTTGTGCTTTCATTTGCCTGCTTAATGGTTCGTCACCTTTTCAGTTTTCATTTTATTCCCTTTACCTGTTTAGGTCTTGTGTCTGAACTAGCTGATGATGATGTAGCTGTCGAGACAAACTTAGCACTCTATCATATGTATGAGAATGCTCCATATGGTGCTTCTTGTAATAATGTCCTGCAAAATTGTTTGTTTACTGAGAGTGTAGAGGTTCCATGATTTCAGTTGGTGGATGTGCTCGTGCTACTTGCATTACTTGGTCCTACTCAATGGGGAGCCATGGGAAGTTCACATTGCAAACGGCATAATGAAGAAAGGATTCGACCTCACAGCGTCACAATCACCGAGTTTGGAGCAGTTGGAGATGGGGTCACTCTCAACACGAAAGCGTTTCAGAATGCCATCTTCTATCTTAATTCGTTTGCGGACAAAGGAGGGGCCAAGCTTTTTGTCCCTGCTGGCAGGTGGTTGACAGGAAGCTTCGACCTCATCAGCCATCTCACCCTGTGGCTGGACAAGGGTGCAGTAATTCTTGGATCCACGGTAATGATTATACGTTAACTGAGGTCAACAAAATTGATTTAATTTTGCATATGCTGGTTTAGGGACTTGACTTGAGCATGAAACTTGGTTCTTTAGCTATAGAACTTGACCAGTCTTTCGCAAGTAGCGTGCTGGCCTCTGTTATTTTTGCTTGTTCTGTGTTATTTAAATTCTCTAGCAAAGTAAAAGGATGATTTCATTTTTCACCATGTCATTTGATACTCCGAGTTGGCCCTTTCTAAATGGAATATTGAAGAGTTTTTGTCAAGAACATAAAGAAAGAGGAGGGTACACAGAATTTTCATTATGGCCAATCTAATGTCTGTAACTCACCTGGATGTCAGTACTTAATGTCTTATTGTAGTAGCACAGTGAATATAATAGCTTTGAAGCAAAAAGATGGCGCACAGTTTAGTAAAGAGAATCAACATCTTTGCTTCAGAACACGGAGGATTGGCCCATTGTTGATCCTTTACCATCATATGGCCGAGGTAGGGAGTTGCCTGGTGGAAGGCATCGGAGTCTCATTTTTGGACGCAATTTAACGGATGTGGTTATTACAGGTGAGTGATACAAATGAAGAATCAGTTTCCTTGTGCGTTCTCTTCATATTGCATATTTCCCTTGTGCAGGCGAAAATGGAACTATTGATGGTCAGGGCAGCATGTGGTGGGAACGGTTCAGAAACAAAACCCTGGACTACACTCGGCCACATCTAGTCGAGTTGATGAACTCCACTGGGATCATCATCTCGAACCTCACCTTCTTAAATTCGCCATTCTGGACCATCCATCCTGTATATTGCAGGTTTGTCTGATCTGTGGCTTGAATTCTTGAGTTTTCTATCTGCCTGTATAAACTGTGCAAAATTGTAGTTTTCATTAACTAGGGGGAGTTGAGATTGTTTTTCTCGATTCACAGCCACGTTATCGTTCAGAATGTCACCATCCGTGCTCCTCTTGATTCACCGAACACAGATGGAATTGATCCTGGTAAGGTCTTCCTGCTAGGCTGTCATTTATTGCTTTTTATTTTTCCAGAGGTCCATCAAATCCAAAACTGCAGATTTATATCCATTTAAGTGAATTTGCTCATCTGAGTCAAATTTCCAATATGGTTATTACAAACCCTTGATGTTGGAACATTAGCATCTGTAACCCTTTTTAAGCCGCCATTGGATGATAAGATGTTCATATAACAACCCGATATTCCCCTATAGTGAACTATTATGAGCAGACCCCCCTCCCTGCTCATTTGGATGGAAAAATGAGAATGTCTTATTCCAATTCCAACACAATGTGAAGTTGATTTCAAATTCTGATTTCATAATTCCTCCCGTCAAACTCTCTTATTATCTGTTTTTTTTTTTGTAGACTAGATATCATTTTGATATTGCACGAACTGTCTATTCCACTGCATTACGGTGAACAGAATTCTGACTTTTTTCACTTTTTAATTCATCTAGACTCCAGTGATGATGTATGCATAGAAGACTGTTACATAAGCACGGGTGATGATGTGATTGCTATCAAAAGCGGTTGGGATGAGTACGGCATATCATATGGTCGTCCTAGTAAAAACATCATCATTCGCCGGCTCATTGGTGAGACTCATAGCTCAGGGATCGCAATTGGAAGTGAGATGTCTGGAGGAGTATCAGATGTCCATGCAGAGGACATCGTGTTCTTCAACTCCACCACTGGCATTAGAATAAAAACATCTCCAGGAAGAGGCGGTTATGTGAGGAACATCTTCATATCTAATGTTTCATTGGCTAATGTAAATGTAGCCATAAGATTTACCGGTCGCTATGGGGAGCACCCAGATGAATCTTACGACCCCAAGGCACTGCCCAAAATAGAAAGGATCACTTTTAAGGACATCCGCGGTGAGAATATAACGGTTGCAGGGCTTATGGAGGGTATTCAGGGTGATAATTTCATGAATATCTGCCTATACAACATCACACTCAGCGTAAACTCGATTTCTCCATGGAACTGTTCGAATGTTCAAGGTTTCTCCAGTTTAGTTTTCCCTCAGACTTGCGAGCTTCTTGAAGAAAGTATATTCCCAGATCATTGCACCGAGTGTTACCATCTATCCCAGGAACATAGAATACGAAACAAAGGTGCTCGATTGCTGTCTTGGTGGACTTACCTCGGAACATAGCATGTTTCTTGGAGGCCAAAACACCTTCTTCATTGGATGTCGAATATTTGTTGAAGATTTTTGAATTTTTGCCAGCTCTCAGAGCGACCGGCCATTGCCTTTTCCCTGTGACAATAAAAAAGAAAAAAGAAAAAAAAAGTGTCCACAACATCAAAATCGGAATTGGGTTGCTGATGGTTGTTGAACTGTGAGGTGGTAGTGAGAGATGATTGTTGTCCTTTGGTGTGCAGTCACAAATAATTTTTTTGTGTAAAATAACATATTAAAGATAGATTGGTTTGTAATCTTTGTAAATTTTCTCTTACTGTAGCTAAGTTATCCTCTCTCTCTCTCTCTCTCTCCATCTGACCATACGACGAGCAATAGATGTGCAATCCGATATAAGTCTATTAAAAAAACTTCATCATCTTCTGGGTGAGGACAAAATGCTGGCATTGGCAATAATGATGAAGCAAACTGGTGAAATATGGTGTTTCCTGGAAGCTGCATCCCCTCAACATGAAAAGGAAATGCATCTTACTATTGATATCATCATCTGAAGTTCTTTTGTTTTCATTTTACGAAAGTGTAAATTGGAATCTCAGCAATGAACAATCCAAACATTCAGTTAGTATGGAAACTTCCAGCTGTGTACTCTCGTTGTCATTTTGTTCGTCTCTCCTCACAATAGTAAAGCTAATAAGCGATGGAACTTCTGATGAACTGTGAATTCAGAACTGTAGAAGGATTTGACTAATTGGAATACAATGCCAGTGCAAATCTGCGAAAGAAGATGTAAATTCCGGGTTGCCACAGGGATGAGGTGAGTCAGTACAAGCAAGGAATTGTCTGGTTTATGCCGAAGGGCCTCACGGTTTTGTCTTTTGGAAAGCGCGTCAGACGGTAAGCCCCAGTTTCTTCCTTTGGAGCCACAAGTGAGAAATCTCATGCCTTTCTTTTCAGCCCATTTCTTTGACACAAGTTCAATGGGTCAGAAAATCATGCGAAGGTTTTCTATGGGAAGTGAAAGCTGAGTGGAAGAGTTCAGTTGTGCCTGGATTGGTACACACCAGGCCCACTCTATCCTGCTCCAACACTTTGGGCTAGTTACAAGCAGCCCTTATTACTTGATTTTGCTTCGGACTAATGCTCGAATTTTGCTGAGGACTATTCCCCTGTGCACTGGCACTTAATCACCGACGCCGCCATCAATATGTAAAGTGATTGAAAAGATCAAAGTACTTGGTACTTACTGTTACATGTAATAGCTTTTCAGCGAAGATGTGAAATTTGGGCATGCACAGTGATTCAAGAATTGAGCAACTCATAACAGGAAAAGAGAGAGAAGAAACTCTTGTTGACTGTTCTCATATCAGTGGGTGTGAGTTATGTACACAGTAACTATCATCTGGCTTTGAAAGACGTGTGTGTGGCTTTGGCCCAAAACTAAAGGGCTCATCCATGGACAACTCATCTTCACATTGCTCTGCAGAAGGAGATGCTGAGAGGGGCAGAGAGAGAAAGAGAGAGAGCAAGAGCAAAATTTGTTTTCTGGTGGATGAACAGTAAACTCTTGCGAAATCACTCTATTCTTGTAATCTTCAGTCTCTTCACACTTGACAGGAACATCCTGCATCATATCAAATTGACCCAAAAGTGAAAAAAAAAACGATCATGAAACAGTTTCACAAACACTCGACCTTGATGTCGGAAAAGGACCCATTTTTAAAGTGATTTTGGTATGTTTTTCCGATTTTCATTAGCATGCTCCACCGACATGTGTTAGTGAGATTCATCTGTTACTCACTTCTCGACGCCTTTATTTATGAATGGACGAGATCGGGTATTCTTCCGACGAAATTTCATGTTGAAATATTATGAAAATGGAGGTAACTAGAGTAGAGGGAAGAAGAGTTGAAACTTACTCCCAAGGAACATCCCCAACCATCAACCAGTCCCCTTCCTTGTCTTCATATAACAGCACATGACACCCTCCACATTGAGCTCCTTCCTCTTCGGACCCTGCTCCAGTCAAACCACTTCAGAACTCACCATCAATCTTAATAACTACTAGACATGTTCTCAGCCAAAGCGAAAACCCGAAAAGAAGAGACCACAGAAAAAGGAAAGAAAGAACAGAACAGAACAACAAAGAACAATTGCGGTACTCGGTACTTACACATGATGTTGGTGTTGAACATGTAATCTAGAGTTCTGATCAAGTCACAGTATCCGCCATGAGCCATCAGGTCCAACTTCCTACCGATGGGAATGCCCTCCATGTAGACCTTCACGTAGAAGGTAGCCGCGTTGTCGCATTCGTCTCCTTCTTCTTCAATAGCCTCACTAACGTCGTCAAGACAAAGAGAGAGACGAGAGACACGTTCACACGCGGATCAGAAAAACGAAGGGTAAACTCAACGAATGAACAGATCAATCGATGGTGTGAGTACTTTGGCGAAAAAGGGTAACCGCCATCTTGGTGAGAAGCCGGCGAGAACCCGAGCGCGAGGTTGAGGTCGGTGGTGAGGCGTTTCTTGAGACGCCGAGACAGGGACGAGGCCGTCGATGAAGAAGCTGATGATGAGCTGCTTCCTTTGCCCATCTTCTCCTTCTTCTTCTCCTTCTTCTACTCCTTTTGTGTGCATGTGACCGGATGGAGCCGCCACCTTTGCTTCTTATAGACGGTTGCAAAGCGTCCAACTACATTGATTTGAAAAAGTATAAATCGAATACAGATTGTCAAGAGAGAGAGAGAGAGAGAGAGAGAGAGCTTTTCGTGAGTTTTCTTTCCGGCCATTGCTCGCCCATTGGACTCGGATGTCATCATGGGAGGCGACAGGAATACATGTGTCACGCATGTATTTGAAAAACAAATGGCCTTGACGTATGATCTTGGGTTTCTTCAAACATTTTGTTATAGGGTGGCAACGGCAATTCTTGGACCAAGATTGACCATCCCCCTGATCTTTAGGCCGCCTCGTACGTCCTCGTCGTTGAACAGCTTGTGTCATTGAAAAATCATCCAATCGACCCATGTTTCGTAACAGAGCAGGTTCAGATGACGAATCGACATAACAGTAAGATATTTTGAAGTCGACGACCAACTTTTGCGTTCAAATTAACCCGTTCACTGCATCTTCTACCATGTTCGCATTCATATATGTCTCTTTGGACACGTAGCTTCATGCACATTCTACTTTTTGAAATGTTTCGCCTACGGTTTGGGGTAGATTCATCAAACCCCGTCGACAATTCACAACCTCTTTTGGCTACATCTTTCATTTTTAGCTACAAATTAATTTGCTCATGCAAGTGGGTAAATCTTTCTTCTTGGCCCTTTTCATTTGAGATGTTTACAAAGAAAATATGGTTTTTTCTTCCCCGCAAATATTCTTCCCTAATTCTCGCGTTTTGTATATAGGCTTCTTCTGGTATTGTCCCCTGTCACATGTGAAGGAATGAATGTGGACAAGCTTCCGTGCATTGGACGTGGAAACGATACAAAGCGTTCATCGATGCGGGTGGAAACCTCATTAAATTACACGAACGAAATCTTTTAATTTGGACTTGACTTGCACGCACGACCTCAGATCAGTATTCAATGGATCAGTTGCGTTGATTTTCCCTGGGCAACCATCGATTTTTAATGTAATTTGACTTGATTTTGGTATTGGTGACAGAGAAGGTTTGAAGGGATTATTAAAAGGAGGTGGAGGTAGATGGGGTGAACCGAGCCCGGCTCTTTCGATGTTTAGGGATGAGGAAACATGAGACTATCAAGTCACGAGACATCAACACATGAAACATGGTTCCACGTATAAATGGCTATGAAACATGATGACCCGTGCATGACTGAACTGCCGGAGTTTTTAGGGTTTGATTTGTAGAACATTTTTTTCTTGCGATGTCTTCTTCATTGGGTGTAGGGCAATGAATTTTAGTATTTAAAGTCGTCTACGTCAGTGTTGACCGTACCACATAAGATGACGGGAATTAGTTAAAAGAACGACATTGAAATTTTTTTTAAGGGATTTATAATTGAATTGGCCAAATTCAAAAACATTCATTGATTGTCCATATTTGATGAGCGCCGGCTTACTGTGAATATGTTTTATTTATTTTGTGAGTCTCATCAAACAGTTAATACAAATTCAAAATATATTGCTTGTCGGCAATTCATATCCCATGATTGCATACGACAAGATATTTAAAAAATGTACACCGACATTCTTCAATCTATTCAAAGGAGACTATTCACAGTCGATCAAAATGTGAAAACGATTAATGCAAACTTTTTCAAGAATCGACACGGTGATTTGATGGGAATTTGGTAATAGGAAAACCCCAAATGACGGTACTAGATTTCATATGCTAATTAACCACAGATTAAAGGGATAAGCTCCCAATTTAAGGGACATGCAATCAATTACGATTTGGGAGCACGAGAAAGAGGGCCAAAGGGATTGAAAAGAGCGACACCACCCCCATGCACAAAGTGCTGGACTCATTCCCCACAGACAATTCTCTCCCCCCACGTGTTCAAATTTCACGTGCCCTAATGCGATTGTCTCTCTCATGTCCCGCCCCAATTGGTGCTTTTCACTAGAAGGGAACAAGAAATCAAATCTTGGACCTAAAGAAACGCCAGATGTACTAAAGGTTCATGGGACGATGCCCTCAAATTTCCACAGAGGAGGTTGAGGTGGAGAAAAAAGGAAAAGGAAAGGGAAAAAGGATTGATGTTCCCTACCTTCCCTACCACATTGTTGCTTCAATTGACCAAGGGGTGAACCTTTTTCTTTTAAAAGAAAGAAATTACACATATATGAGACCAAAGACTCTTCTTTTTCCATATCTTTTCTTCACATCGCAATCGGCAAAGATATTGCACCATTATACATTATAAGAAATTCAAATCAGTCATTGAAGTGGGATCAATTTTTATTAAGTTAATTCTGAAGTTGAGCTTGTCTCTAAACTTGACTGGTGTGTGCGTCCATCTGCCCCTACGTAAATCGGTGTTGAAAAAATAGCCGGTAGCTATACTTGCGTGTCTCGCATGTCAATTTCGTTAGATAAACGTAAATTTGCAATGGAGGGGGAAGAGAGAGAGAGAGATGTTGAAAAAACGGCCGACAACTGTCCGTGTGTCTTGCGTGTCAATTTCGTAAAAAAACATAAATTGCAATGAGAGAGAGAGAGAGAGGGAGAGGGCTAGCCGAATGACGATGGCAGCGATGCCCGCCAAGGACCGATGGGAATTCAATCTCCAATTTTTCCAAGGAGCAAGAAGAACCGGAGGTCAATTGATACAACATTTGTGAAGCTCATGGGCTATTCGAAAGTTTTCCTGGGCAACAGCGCGGTAGCATCATCATCATATAAGCGGACAAGCATCTTTGGTCTCGTGTTATCAACCGACAATGTTTCAGTAAATTCCAAAACGTGGGGCAATCAAAAAGAGATTTGCATGCCATGAAAAATGCCAAATATGCGATTGTAGGTGACCGCGTTTCTCTCATTGCAATGAACGACGTCCACACGTGACCTTATTTACTCGGAATTTGTCGGCCGCAGTTGGTTTCCTCCTTCAAACTACTCGGATTCAATTCTAGTTTTACAATTACTGGAAGGAAAGTTCAAAAATCGGGTAGGCTCGTCCTCGAATTTATGTTCAGGACTTGCTTCACATGGCTATGGCTAGACTAGTTCCCATGTTGTGACACTTTCCGAAAAGCCTGATTGTCTAATGGTTCCAGACAAATTCGCCTTTGGTTCAATGAGATTGGAATCTTCGTTAGTCACTGAGGCTGATTTCCCCGTCTTTATGATCTTGTCTCGTCTTTTGGGCTGGCAAGGTTGCGGTCGGTCAAAGATTGGATTTTGCCCTTTTCCCATCGCCTGTCTCCGTATCCCAGGTCCGCCAACCGAGGCACGATCCCGCTTTCAGCCTGTGTTTGGGGACAACCTTCCCTCTTTAACAGCTGTTTGCTCGTCATTTGCCTGGTGACTTTTTACTAGGCAGCGTTGAAAATTAGTGTGCGTGAGAGTTGGACGTTGCAAGAGGTTGAATTGGGTCTGTAACCTAAATACCTAGTGCATGACCCACTCTCTGCTATTCTATTAGCTAATATAAACTCACTGCACAAGAAAAGAAGCAAGTGAGAGTGACTTCCGAGAAAGCATTTGCGAGGTAATTGGGCCTCAAGATGTTCGAATTTCACCTATTTGTCCAACGCCTTGTTGAGGCTGCAACCCCACTTTTCCGAAACCAAACACCATTTAATTATGTATCTCAAGGCCAGGTACACGTTTTCGTGCATCCCATCTCAAAATCTTACCAGAAGTCCTTGGCAAGGCGCAAGTTTGGCGAATGAATGCTAATTAGTTAAAGAGTCACTTGTACGAATGATTTAAAAAAAAAAAAAAGGTGGGAGCATGACAAGTAGATTTACATCAACGAAGACCCTCTCTAAATAACAGAGTACATGCTTCATAGCCCGAGGAAAAATGATACGGCGAATATAACCCGATATGGATAGATTGACCTTTTAAATTTAATCTTCCCCTATTCTATTCTATCAAGCCACCCCTACTGATTACACAGCCTCGTTTGTTATAGAGAATAAAACAAAAGAATACCCACTACGTGCCTAAAAAAAGAAGTGCCGCTAATTTCAAAACTGGATGAGGACCACAAAGAGCTCAATCCAATCCAGCACTAGGAGGACTATTTGTAAGCATATAGCGACAAGAAATTTGATACCTCAGCAGCAACTTCATAAGCACCTTCCACACATCGGCCTAAGGCCACTCCAGATACATAGTTGCCGCCCAGAAACATACCTTGGAAGCCAATGTCCTTTAGAGCGGCTTTGGCAGAATCTAGCTGGTCCAAATGACCTACCAAAAATTGTGGAATAGCTTGTGGCCACACTTTCACGCCCAAGGCAAGTGGATCCTTTGCACCCGGATTTATAAGCATCTTCCTTAAGTCCCTATCAACTGCTTCCACAAGTTCGCCTGGAGTCTGCAATAGATGTGCCATTGGCAAGAGTATGTGGTAGGAGGCATCAGAGAAAATACAGGACTTCATTTAAAAGCTATCTGCTAGAATTAAGTAGGCTTGTGGAACAAGTTCAATATGGCATGACTCGAATCTGTTTAACTATAAGATTCTCATATTAGGCATGAGACTTGAACCTGTTTAACTATAAGATATTCTTATTGCAAGAAAGAATTTTATATCTCTTCAAGCTTTTTGGTACACTCAAAAAGAACAGATATGGAGTGAAGCCGCAATCGTCATAGTCATAAAATTTATTCTGCTTCCCAAACAAAGCTGGAGAACTATCATAGGTGATTTATCATTAGGTAAAAATAGCACCATTCGGAAAGAAGGAAAAAAAATGCCATCTACACCCTCTTGATAACTGGATAATCGACTTCTTAATACTTCACAACAGCTAACATGAGAGAAAAGGTGCTCATGGCGGCCCTATAAAAGGAGAAATTCTCTTCTGTATCAGCATATCCAGATATCATATGTTGTATTAACAGGGTACCAACCTTCTCCCTTATGCTGACATAACCTCCCTCAAGACCACATTAGTTTGCACAATATATCACCAATGAACTAGATAATTTTCCTACACAAGCATTGGCAACTAATCCACACTACCTATACATGCTGGATCGGTAGTTCATTTATCTTTCCTCAGCTATCAAGAAGGGGGTACCAGTTGATGAAAAGAGACACCACTATTAGTTTTTTTTTTTTTTTTTTTTTTTTTCATGTGCTTCAGGAGAATAATGTCATGTAAATGTGCCTTCGACGTGAGAAAGTTTCAGCTATCCCAGTAATATTCTTGATGATCTTCAGAGATGTGTAAGTTGATGAAGACACTTCATCACACTAAAAGTTGTCTAGGGTAACAAAATGAATATCCATTGTCATAGTTGAAATCAATCAATTCTTACCTAACCAAAAGACTCACTAAGTCATTAACTACTTTTACAGGACCTAAACCAAATTGACAATTTAACTACACAAATCTCTTACCTTGGATACAATTCCAGGATTAGTGGCCCCTCCGATATAGTTCAACAGCAAAACCCTTCCTTCTGGTGCTCTGTTTGGGAAAAGTGATGAGCTGTATAAAGTTCCTGCAGTGCAACCCAAGCAGCTAAGCTAGCAGGATATATTATTAAATTCTAACAAAAAACTTTAATAATTGACTTTACTGCATGAATATATTCTTTCTCAAAAAAAGTTCACTGCCATAAGAATTAAAATTACACCTAGAGTTTCCAGCCCCTGGCTACGAGGATGTAACTGACCAAACCCCTTGAGTTCACCATCTATCAAACGCTCTGACCTGATAGCATCCTTTGGATATGAAAGGGTTACTGCTGCAACCGGTGGGTAATAAAATTTTGATAATGCATCTGCAGCAGCAGTCTGAAACAAGAGAACAGAAATTACAAAAAATAATTCTGAAGATTTTAGGCCTGGAGATGCATGGTCAATTCATCCAATTTAATGGGGGACCCTCTGATATGTGGCTATAATCAAGCACAAGTATGACGCCTAGAACAATTGAACCATGGACTCTGGATCATATCAATAAGCACAATACTTATGGTGGGCCCCAACTACGTAAAAGACTCAGAGCAGGCCACTAGATGGCCCATTGACAAACTTTCAAATATACCAGGCAGAATCAACATAACACTATCAATCGAAGCTCAAAAGAGGCTTGCAACTTGACAGTTTCAGCTTTCAGCTCCTCCCTTTTGGCTAAACTGGACAAATATTTTTAACAATCTTCTAATGAAATTGTTTACATAGATTTTCTTTTTGTTCCTTTTCTTATGGCTGCTTTTTGCAGTACAATTGAAGAGAATCCTCTCGGTCCTGACACTACTATTGATGATAAATGATTTTATTATGATTAAAATCATCGCCAGCTGATGCAGATGACCAAACAAAAGAAAATAGTGTCAAAAACTAATTTGAAGCTAGACTTTAAAAAAAATAAAAATAAGTTTTTCTTAGATTGACACAAGCAAATTCAGCAAGAAGCTTCAGAAAATATGCAAAGGAAAGGAACTAAAACATTTGTTGGTCTGGTTTAAAAAGAGACTCACAGATAGAGGACGCAATAGACCACTAGCAACATGGGATGGGATAGTCATGACCACACTCTTAGTCTGCAGAGAAACCACTCCTTCCGGCGTTTCATAAGTCAAGTTGTATCCCCGATCATCCAATCTAGTGATACTCAAAAGCTTCCAGGATAATTTTACTTTGCTGCCTAACCTGCCAAGTCATTCGCAGCCAGTAAGAATATTGCATATAATGAATAAAAATCCTGGAATGAGTAGTCAAAATTTTGCAGGCCATAAAATGATGATGCTCATTTTTCCAAAAGAAGAGTTCAGAGAACAAGGAGACCTTTCATATATAGCATTTGGCAACATCATGAGTCCCTTCCTAAAGGATCCGACTGTCTGGCCCTTTGGTTTTGGTAGACGCCTACAAATACCAAAAAATTAAACAAAGTGAAAAGGTGATCCTATGGAAGGACTATACTTGGTAAGAATCACTATTTACAAGTCATTACGGGTCTCTAGGTGCCTTAGGAGCTTTATTTTTTTCTTGGATGGTTTTGAAAGTGCCACCAATAATACTGCCACCAATTTGCTCTAGCTTCCATACTCTTCCAAAGGCAGCTTTCATACTCAATTTTGAAGGATCACCTGCATAAACGCCTGCACAGAAGAAATTGCCACTATTATCTTAAGCTCAATAAAAAATTGTAAGATGCACTGCCTGCATATGCAGTCAGGAATGTATCTTATGAGGTGGGCCCTACATGAGTCCTCTGTTCTTAGACTTAGGAGCACTAGGAGCACATGTAACCCAAGCACCCAATAACAGCTCAAAATTACAACTGATAAAGGTCCAGCTTGCTGTTGACCCACCACATTTCGCAGAGAAAGCAATAGAATATGTCTCCTGACTACCTCTGATTAATTGTACCATATAACATACCCAACTTATTCTCAAGACCTATTACCAGGGGTTCATTAATGATGGAAGTAATATATCATCAACTAACCATAATATTTTACGAAAGAATTATGAAAGCAGCAAGGTATATTTAAAGAGTCATAAAAGGCAGGTTCCTGTCTATGGTATTTCTTTAATTAAAAATCCCAATATTCTGCAAAGTAGGGATATTGGGACTTAGAATGCACAAAATATTCACATGAGACCAATCTAAGCGAAAATAGAAGCACATTTTAAGCAAGCCAAACTAATAAAGGAATGATTCTTAAATAAAAATGAGAAATGCATACTGTAAAATCATTAAAAGTGTGCTCCTTGTGAACGGGGGAAAAGTTTCTCAAGATATTGCTAATTCCATTGTCAGAGCCCTGAAGGGTCCAGGATCAAGGCAGGATGAAGTACATTGACTTCAAAAAATGTCCAAAAATAAAATGCTTTCAATGAATGCATACTATGTGATAAAAACTACAAAATGTCACCTGAACAGAATGGCTCTATTAGGCGTTCAAAAACCTCATCACCAAGATTGCGCCGCACAAACTCCTCAACCGATTCCTCATAACCCTGTCACCTTTGTCAAAAACTTAAAGGAATGAGGCTAATTACTCCAAATGACTATCTATATTCGTGTCTAAGGGTGATACGCAGCTAAAATAAGCTAAAGCTAGAATAAGATTGAAAGACACACTGGCGGAGGAGGGCGGATTCCAAGTGCACCAAAGCCGGCCCTGAGCTTGCCACCAACGCTCATCAAATCGAAAAATGGAAGATCAGTTGGTTTGGAAGGTACTGGCCTCAATTTCCCATTCCACAGTACGAATCGAGGCGCATTAGGGTCTCCCAGTACCAAATCATCTTTTAAACCGCTATCCACCTGCAACATCGAACAGAAGCAGTGCGTCACAAATGCAGGTATACGGCATGCATGGCAACATATGTTAGCATCGGAAGAATTAAAAAAAGAAAAAAGAAAAGAAATTTCCTCTTATAACCAGACCAAAACACACACAGCTCCATCGAATCGACACTCGGAATCCAGTCAGATAAAACTCCAAATTCATCGATCCTTCGGCGTCCTAATAGAACCATCGTCCTCTTAGTCATTACAGTCCAGTCCAGCACCAAGCTAAAACGACGGTTTACAGCAGCCACACGAAGCGCGCACGCAGCTTAACTGATACCGATATGGAAATGCGCCTCTCGTTTTCTTTCCGGAAATGTCGCGATTTCCCTCGCGAATTAGATTTCCATAACTTTCCCAGAATAGCTTCTTCGCAACACCCCACCCCAGCGATCAAAAATGGAAACCCACGCAGAGCGAAATGGGGGCCAAAATCAGCAAGTGCGATGCGACTCTTACCGCCATGGTGAGCATGGGATCGGACGGCTGGAAGCTGTTGGGGCCCTCCTCCCACAGGTAGCCGTCCCTCTCGACGGAGGTGATGTTGCCGCCGACGCGGTCCCTGGCCTCGGTGACGACCACGTCGGGGGCCCGGTCGCGGTGCCTCGTGGCGAGCGCCTGGGCGACGCAGAGCCCGCTGATCCCGGCCCCGACCACCACGCAGTCGGCCAGCCCCCCGCCGGCGGCCCGCGGCTGGGAGACCGCGGGGCCCTCGGCGACGGAGCACCGGATCCCGGCGGGCGCGCGGGCGGCGCCTCGGGGAGGGCGGATGACGGCGGCGGAGGCGGCGGCGGCGGAGGTGGCGGTGGCGAAGGCGGCCATCGCGGCGGGGGAGAGGTGTTTGGTGGATTGCCTCGCCGAGAATGGCTTGGGGATAAGTTGTTACCGGACGATATCTTCTCCGCGGGATCCGGTTGCGTGCCACGTCAGCTGGCTCGTCTACTGCATTTCTATTTTTACGCCTGGTGCCACGTCAGCTGAACGGTAAATTTGACCGGAAATTGCAAATCGTCTCCCCCACCCTGTTTCCAAGAAACGGACAAAAGAATTCCATCGTTTTAAATGGACAAATGATCTACTGTTTTATAATAAATTTATCTATTTTGAATCACAAAAACTAAAATAATAAATAATTATAAATTATTATCTAATCCACTTATTTAAGAATTTGTGACTCATAATAAATATTATTCTTATACTTGCTCAAAGACTGTTATGTTAAAAAAAAAAATTAAAATAATTGTTGAGATGTTAGACTTGCTTTTGTCATGACCATCACTGGCGATCATATTCCCCCGTTCTCTATTTTGTTTCTTTTTCAAGCTTTTTATGTTGTTCAATGCAAGACCTATTCAACATTGAGAAACAAAACATCCTATAATAATTTTGAGTAAATCATAACATGATTCGTGCATATTTTGATATTCATAATTGTGATACGACAAATCATGTTGATAAAAGTTTAATTGACAAGTGAAAGAGTTGACAATTGTGGCACATTTAAAAAAAATAAAGAGATATTTTTAAACGAAAAATATATAAATTGATGATTTTGAGTTTTGAGCAAAAGTATAATAATCGGTGATGATGTTTACATAAGTATTACTTGAAAATTTAAAATATCATGACATATAATAACTCTTTTTTTTTTTTTATTTTACCACACTAATATAGAATAAAGACTATAGAGGCATCATTTGCACAAATAAACATTGAATTTATAAGAGAGTGTACTTTTCACATCTTCGTTGTTCTTCTATTAAAACATAATATGTCTACAAAATTAATAATTTCTATCGTCATCTTTACATCTATACCAATACGCTCTAAATGCAATAGTCATTGTACATCTCTTCCACCATTTACGCTAATCAAATAAAAACTCTTAAACACTTTTTTTTATAAAAAATAATTCGTATAAAGGTATATTTTACTGAAGAGAGAAAAAATCAATTTGGCGATGGTGAAATAAAAAAATGTCAAATCTGAAAAATCTCGCGCATGTCACCCCCGGGGGTGCGCAGTGCGCACGGGCGCGTACATTAGCGCGAGCTCTATCGTTCCAGCTCACAGAATCCTCGCGTTTTCCTCTTTCTCCCGCCTAAAAGTTCACAGCTCGTCGATTCTTCTTCTTCTTCTTCTTCTTCTTCGTTGCGCGGCTCCGACAGGAGGCCGAGCGAAAGCTTCGTCGACCGCCGTTTCCCGATCGGATCGCACCTCTCCTCCGATCGCCGGAGTCTGCGCTTGCCACCTGTTGCGCGATTCATCTCCCTGTTTTGCGCACGTCCGAGTTCGTCCGCCGCTCGAATCAGGTAAATCAGTCGACATTCTCTGACTCTCTTCGGCTCGCGACAAGGAGAGTCGGTCTGCCGAGGCGTGCTCGTTTGCATCGTGTGTTTCCGTCGGCATTGGAATTTACGGAAGTTTGAGGATCGGATCGTCAAATGGAACGCCTCTCGTGTGCATGTCTGGATTTCGTGGGTGCATTTCGCGGTCGTGGTGATTTGAGAAAACGCATCTGATTCGGTTTTCGTTGGAGATTTAGCTTGGTTTCGGCTTGACGTTATCCATACGAATTCGTCGAGTCTGATCTGCTGCCATTAGTGGTCCTCTTGCAGAATCCACTACGATATTGACTGTTGGATCCTTTAATTGATTGTCGCAGTTTACTTTGAACTTCTAGATCCAACAACTGATTCTGTACATTAAATTCACGCTTTCCTGGTTTACTTCGCATATCCATCTTTATAAGGATTTTATAATTAATGCTCCGAAGGAAAATTTGTAATGTATGGGCTGAAATCTTGCAACAACACGATTGATAATTGATTCGATCAGAGGTTTCATGTTTAGTATTATCTTTGGTTGCAGGATCAGATGAGTGAAAATCGCAGTTATGGAAGTAACTTCTTTGCAAGCAGCCAATCAAGGAAAATTTCCATCGGAATTATGGTTGACTCATCAGCAAGGAGGATACCTGGACCAGTGAGGGACAATGAGGCCGCAGTGCCAGCTGAGATTGTTGTAGACGCTAACAAACAAGATTTAGCTGGAGGAGGTGTAGCTAATAGCAGAGGAAGGCCAAATGAGTGTCAGGAGCATGAAGGATCCCCATGGATTTCCAAAAGATCTAGTCACAAGAACTCAGCAGGTTCAGAAGGTGTGTTTCGTGCAAAGCTTACAGGAACTAAAACAGACAAAAATGAGATGCAAAGCAAACCCAATGGATTGAAAGGTGCACCAGTCGATCATTCGGTTCGACTTTTTCTCTTACAATCTGACCATGTCAACCAGAAAAGGTTTGATGGCCACAAGATAAATGAAGAGAGGAATGAAAATGCAGAGACTGTGCATAAGTGTGCATCTTCAACTGTAAGGGCGGCGCTTACATCAGATGGAGCGACTCTGGGGGACAAGACTGGCAGTATGATGAAGAACCAAAGTGAATCTTTGAGGATCAAGCTGCGGGAGTTGCTGGAAACTGTTGCCTCACCTAACAAAGAGAAGACCAGCTCGCAGCCTGTTGAGGTTGGTGTCACTTCGCTTCAGCCAGAGCAGAACTGGGATCAAACAGGCGATAAAGTTATCAAGCCTAAACAAAATTCAGATACGATAGAGAATGATTCTGAAAGTCCATATTGTTCAAAAAGAAGGCCAGTGACTCAAGCTTTGACCCGAAAAAGAGCCTCAAGCAAGTTGCGACCGAAGAAATTAGAAAGTGGCCTTCTCTCGGCTTACAAACAGAAATCCAAGGAAAGAAATATCTTTTCATTTGAAGAGGGGCACATTGGAATACGAGGTACTGCTAAAGGAAGTTCCTCAAAAGTTAAAAGCAACAAGAAAACTGAGAGAAAATATGCCAGAATTGATCCACGCAAGCTTTCATTTTCCTCAAAGAACAATCAGGATGAGAACCAGCACTCAACTGGCAGAAATGGAAATTCAGCATCAGAAGAAAGATCATCTCCACATGGTTACAGAAGACAAAGCTTGCATGACTTCACTTTGCCTGTCAACATCAAGCTAGAAAAGATTTGTGGAGGAAAAGATCTCCCCAAGCAACCAGCAATAAGCAAACCGTGTCAGCATGAAGCTATAGAGAGCTCAGCTTTAGCCAAAAATAAAGGCCAGAGAGAAGGTACAGGTAACTCATCCCCAAAAATTTATGTTGATCGACAAGATGATTTCCCAAGTCCAACATTTCAAAGAACTCGAATGGCGGACTCCTCACCAAGTCCATTGATTCAAGAAGACCAGGCGGGGCAGGAAGCTGGTAATTTTGGGCAAGTAAAATTACCAGCTTTAGCCAAAAATAAAGACCAGAGAGAAGCTGCTGGTAACACGTTCCCGAAAGTTCATGTTGATCAACGAGATAATTTCCCAAGTTCCACATTTCAAAGAACTCGAATGGCGGGCCCCTCACCAAGTCCATTGATTCAAGAAGACCAGGCAGGGCAGGAAGTTGGTAATTTTGCGCAAGTAAAAGGAATTTTTGACAAGGAAGATATCTTCAGCTTCAAGAGTTCTCATCTGAGGAAGCTTCAAGATGGATCTAGGGTGCAATCTGAAGCTTTTGTATCCCCTGTTGTTTATCATGTTTCTGCTTTTTAATTATTTTATTGGATCATTGATAAGGATTTTTACACTACATATACATGAATACAGTTTTGTCTGTCAATTGGCTTCCTTATTAAACATCCAGAAAGTTGCAAAGGGCTTCCAGCCTCTCCTCCTAGAAATGCAGTCCTTTCGAAGGAGAATGGTGTAGATCATAGCTTGTCTGAATCATTATCTGAAAAGAAAGAATCGGAGAGCTCTGAGGAAGAAGGTATATCCATCATCGAACCTATTGCTTCAGTTGTTGATTGCAAATTCCATCACAGAATTGATGATGGTGGATATTGGTATAATAATAGTGCTCTAATTTTATTTCCCCAATGGACTACAAGCATCATGGGATTTGGGGGTGCACTTGCTGTACATATCTTGTTAAAGGAATTAATGTTTATGGCAAATGTGTATCTGTAACTAAGGTTAGATTTAATGACTGCTGAAATATAGTTTGTCATGCAGATGTGTATCATAAAATCAATTAGGATGCAAATTTACATATTGGTGTTGAGAGTCATTAGTAGTTTGGATGAGCCACATTCTTGAATTCATCGCTAAAATAATAATTCAAGTTGAATTAATAATAACATCTGTTCCCTTATTGCACATGTTAATTTGAAATCCTCTTATTAGTCTGGGATTAGACATGTTGCCTCAGTAGAATAGTTTTGTAAGAGTGAACATCTGTCGCTGGTAGAACCTAAGAATTTTTTTGGTAAGGACTATCTAATAAAACTAAGCATACTGATATGATATTTAAGATGCAGAGTCGGTGAGTTTTGCTGACAATTATACCCCATTTGCATGAATTATTGTCTTCCAACTGAAGTAGCAAGTCCATAGGACAAGCATATTATAGTCTATTACCTAAATATTTGCTTAATTTCTTAAATATGGGTTGATCAGGGTACTCATGCTGGATGATTTTTCTTAGTTGCTTATAACGTTTTTCTGCAGGTCCTCACGAAGAGGAGGCATTCTCACCAGAAACTGGTGTTGCTGAGAACCTGAAGTTTATGCTGCACAGAACTAAGAGGCTGTGCAGTGATGGAGGCATTCAGTCTCGTGATACTGATCCTGCCTCAAGCTCTCCAAAAGGCATTAGTCCTACTCTATCTTTCTTCCTTCCTTTAGTCTCAAACACCTTCTCAGTTGTTTTTTTTTTTTTTTGTACATAAACTTCCCAAATAATTGTCTGGCTTATCTTGAAATTGCAGAGACTGGAGAAAGCAATTTGGCGCGACATACGGTGGAAGAGAATACAGGGGATGGGTATGCAAGGTTCGCTTCTTCTTTTTCCTTCCTCATTGAATTTCCTAACATAACAGGATAGTCCCTTTATAAGTTGCTTCCTGCTTCCTCGTAATTTCATGATAATGATTTTTCAGGGACATTGGATTGCTTGCCTTGGCCTTAGAGAAGCTTAAAGCAAGTTGAAGTCAGTTACCACGAAGAAGACTGCTGAAATTTTAACATCCGTCAATGAGAGGATTCATTTGCAGCTGCAAACTGTTGAGTCTCAAATTCAATCAGACATGTAGGTATACGCAAGATAGGCCTTCTTAATTGAATAGCCAATATCCTCTTGAGTTACAATATCTCTTTTCTTCCTTTAGGGGTAAGCTCAAAAGCCTAAACAAACAAAAAAGGAAACGTCTAGAAACAGAATTCCAAGGTAAGAACTATTTTCACGGGCTGCCATATTCATTTCGATGATAGCATTAGAAATGTCGAACTGACTAAATGTATGTTGAAGTTTCCAAAATTTTACTCCCATATAGCGACTATGAACTATGTGCCTCTTTGGCAATTTTTCACTTTGTGAAATTTTCATCCTTTCATTAAGCGTTGAAACAAATCATGGAGAGTCCTGTTCTGTCACATTGTTTGAATATTTTTAAGAACCATTTGTCAGCTTTTATCTATTATAATAAAAGAAAAAATGAAGAGCACAATCCACAGTCAAGGTTCTCCTCCAGTGACTTGCAGAATTGATTGTTAGAAGGTGAGGTTTCCGGATGAAAATGACCATAATAACAAGCTTCTTCATCATAGGTTGCAATGGTTTAGAACTATTTATGGCCCTTGCATATGTCACTACTTTCGCACTGGCATGACTTAAGATTCGGGAAAACCTTTCTGTGGTGAAGAAAGTTTTATCTACAATGTACTTGTGATCTTGGGACATTATGCTGAGAGCAAAGATAACTCCAGTAATATGGCTACTATTTTAATTTGATTTTCCATATTTTATAGTGGCACTAAGGGTATTGTACGTGTTTGATTGTTTGTATCATGCCTTTATAAGTTTACATTCTTGAGGAGCCTTGGTCATAATTTGCTCCCTTAGGAGTCTTGCACATCACTTCGTTTCTTTGCTTCTCAATTGCAGAGCAAGATGAACAACTCAACTTGATTCATGGGAACTTTATAAAAGAAATTAATCGGCACCTTCAGAGTTTCAAAGGCATGATTGAAGGTCTTGAGAAGAACAACATACAGTTGGCAGACGTCATGGAGAAGCAGAGTATGTTCTTTTGCTCTGGTGGGGTTTGCTGCATAAAGGCAGCATGAGGAGTGTAGTCTGACTACTTTATAAATGCAATGTCATCTTTTTATTCACATAAGTTGGCATAAATCAAGATTTGCTGGGACAAATGAAGATAAATACAACCTCACAAATACTTATTGTGTCTAAGGATGCATCAATAGAGAATCTTTAACAGAAGTTTGACAGTAGAGCCCAACTACCTGTGTACAAATGAGATTAAATCTTTTAGTTCTTTGAGAAATCTGCATGTAGTATAAGAAGGTACTTTAAGCATAACATTACTTGATTCCCATATGCTTCTAGACCTGTGGCTTAACTGATCTGTATCGATCAGCTGAGTTGTTCTCTTCACTACATAATAATGAATGAGTTGGGTGCAGGTGCACTATGTTGAGATTTAAGATTTGATACTGTTGATTTTGCCATCCTTCAAGAATATTATCACTTTTCTTCACTTTCTGCAATTTCAGAAGCTTCACACAAGAGACTTATCCTGCAACTGGAAGAAGCAATTGGGACCCAACTCCATGATGCTGAGAAAAGAATCTCAGACATGAACAAGGTAAGTTTCTTGACATCATGCCAGCAAAAATATACTGGTAGCATGTCAAGCATGATAAATCTTGACCTAGCATGCATTTTAGAACTTAGCTTGCCATAGTTGCTGCTCATTGGCCAGTAGACATTCGAATGTGCTTTTCATTGGACTGTTTCACTCACAAGAAAGTGAGGCTCAGATTGTGATATCTATTTTGATCTGGATTGTTTTTATGTAAATTGATGTTTTTGCAATAATCTGTACCTCCTACCACTCATGCCATGGTTGTTTGCGGTCTAATTCTCTACGGTGATAGGACATCATGTGATCACGCATGACCTATGACTAAATTAGAACCGAGACAAGATTGTGAATTTTTATATGGCTTCGTGACGATTTTCTTCTCAATATTGATTGCAGTTGGCGAGGGAGCAAATGCTCCAGTTGAAACTTGTCATGGAGAAGTGTGTAGAAGGAGGACTTCTGTCTTGATATCATATCTACGTCTGGTTTGCAAAGAGCATTCGCTCTGAGGACAGGTCTGGAGGATAGTAAACCATATGAAGAACCTGAAACTAATCATCTTTCATAGTTTATGCTTTGCTTATACATTCTCATATTTAGACCTCCATCATCGAGGGTAATAACGAAGGCCCTTGCAGTTCTTGATATTTGCTTATCAAGGGTAGCAAGGTTATAGAAGAGTAACATTTAGGATCTGTTCATAGCAAACAGATGGTTTCCTTTTGTTTCTGGTAATTGCAGTAGCACAGCTTGTAATGATGCGCATTATTTCACTAGCTCATTGCCAGATTCTGACATGTTCTGTCTAAAAACTACTTTGAAAGGCATCTTCATTCAATTTCAAGCAATTCGACAACATATATACATTTTGGCAAAAAAAGAAAAAAAAAAAAAAAGAAAAGAAAAGAGTAGGATGGATTCTGGCATAGCACATCATCCAATTGCTAGTCAGCCGGTGCTGGCTAATTATGTTCCTTTCAGGTGAGAACTATCAGTCAGGCTCTCTGGGAGCGTACAGAATTGAATATGCTTTGTGCCTGTTCAGATTATGATATACCTGATGGCAAAGCATCGAAGCTATATGCAACACTGGCAGCCCCTGCTGGAAAAGCTATCTCAACCCAGCTGGCGATTCCCAAAGAGTGGGCCACTCCTAGGCCAGCGAAATCAGTGGAGCAAGCTACGATTGTCTTTCCTCATGGAATAAAGCCCTCCATTCTGCTCTGAACTTTAGGAGATTCATTCTCAAGGGAACACTTTCAGACGACAGACTGATGTTTGTCTTGATGTCCTGCCCCCGTGGTAGCATTCTTATACCAAACAGATATTTTCACTTTAGTTGCTAGCCACTTTTCTCCACTAGATCCTCTGATGAAGAACCTTGATCCAATGCGTATCCTTTATCCTTCATATCCGATAGCAAGAGATCCAAAACTCGGTAGATGTTGTCTGACTCAGGATGTATCTGACCTCTTGCATGGAATGTGTGAATTCCGAACCCTATCTGAGTCCAACTCCTCCCGGGGGTCTTCGACAAGCCCTTCTCTTTTATCACTGCCCTGACAATTGACGCATCCCGCCATCTCTGGCTGGACGCGTAAATGTTGTGCAGAAGCACGTGGTGTCCCGGATCTATCAGGTTCTCATCAATGATTTTCCTTCCCACAAAACTAGCTAGCACAACGTTGTCATGAGCTCTGCAAGCACTCAGTAAACTTCCCCAGACACTACTATCTGGTTCCATGGGCATTTCCTTGATGAAGTTGAATGCACGGTCGAGCTGTCCCGCTCTTCCTAGAAGGTCCACCATGCACGAATAGTGTTCCCTTTCTGGCATAATTTTGTATTTGCTTCTCATTGCATCAAAGAGACGCCATCCTTCCTCAACCAAACCTGCATGGCTACAAGCCGAAAGGAGTCCAATGAAGGTAACTTTGTTGGGTCTCATTCTCAGCTCCTTCATTTCTTCGAAAAATGAGAGCGCCTGCTCTCCCAGACCGTGGTTTGCATGGGCACAGATGATCGTGTTATATGTCATGATGTTCTTTTCCATCATGCCGTTGAAAACCTTGATTCCGAGTTCTAAATGTCCACATTTCCAATACATTTCTATCAATGAGTTTTCAACAGAAACCACTTCTCCGATACTAGTCCTAATCGTGTAGCCATGGATTTCTTTTCCATGTGTAACATTCCCAATTTCAGTACATACAGGAAGAATGCTTAGAATCGTTACAGCATTGGGCATAAGATCAAACTTCCAGATTTTCCAGAATACGCCAAGTGCCGAATCTGGATCGCCGTTTATTGAATAACCAACAATTATTGAATTGAACATCGCAATGTCATGAAAAGATATCTTGTATAGAATGTTCTCTGCTGCTCTTTTCGTTCCACAGTTCATATACATATCAATTAATGCACTCCCTATAACACCATCAGATTCAAACCCTTGTTTAAGTATATAACCGTGCATCTCTTTTCCATGTTTCAGCAACTTGAGCTTTCCAAGTCCAGGCAAAACACTCGATGCAACGATGACATTAGTTTTTATGCCCGCATTGTTCATGTTTAGATAAAGCTCCACGCTCCAGCGATACTCACCATTCTGCGAGTAACCCGCAATAAGGGCACTCCAAGACACTGAGTCCTTATTCACAATACTGCGAAACACTGCATGTGCCTCATCAGTGAGCCCACATTTGCCGTACATATCTATGAGAGCATTTGAAACATATATATCACTCTCGAAACCACTCCTCACTGCAAATCCCTGCAATGCCATTCCATTATGTGCATCTCCCAATTTGCCACACGCAGGCAAAATGCTTGCCACAGTCACAGAATCGGGTTTCAACCCTTCCTGCCTCATTCTCTCAAGCAGACGCAATGCTTCAAGCGAATTCCCGTTTCGCACGGTCCCACCTATCATCGCACTCCAAGAAGCTAAATCCTTTCTCGGCATCTCCTCAAATGCATCGCGCGCCTCTGCAAGCTACCCCATTTAGCAAACATGTCGATCATGGCGCATTCAACATAAACATTCCGTTTCGCATTAAACATGGTCTCATTAAACTCAATCAAGTCGCACACATTCCGTCCCGCCTCGAGGTCATTCGACCCGGAACAAGCCTTGAGAACGATCGGATAAGTGAAATTGTCAGGGACGACTTCTTCCCTAAGCATCCAGCGGAAGAAATTAATGGCTTCGGAGAATCGCTCCGCACCGACCAATCCCCTAAGAATGGCATTGTAAGCAACATTACCCTTCTTGGGCATTTCCTCGAACACGTCGAGTGCATCATCGGAGACGGCCGACCCTGACGTAAACGTCGACAAGCTGTGAACCAAAGAACCCATCATTGGTTTCTGGCGCAAAGACCCCACGGACAATCAAACGGCGTGCAGTCTCTTGGCTTCAAGGAGATCGAGCGGTGACTTGAGTCGAGAGAGCAAGTAGCTATAACTTCTATCCGAGAAATGCTGCGGAGAGCAACATCCCGCCAAATGGGCCTTTGATTCTTGGGTACCCGCCAATTGGATCGGTCGCTTGGTTTGGTAAAAGAATTTGCAAAATGGGTTCAGATGGGTGATTAATGTGGATGCTTTGGCACTCCACAATTTCGATTTGCGCAGCATACTTCTATGCTACCAATGGGGCCAAAAATAAGAAGTGGATTTGATTCCCACATGCTCATTCGCCTCGTCTGAAGATTCTTGGTTTTGTGCATGACTCCCCAAGAGAAGAAAGATTCATAGGATTGAGGGTAAGAATATTATTTTTCCGAAGCCCAAAAGAGAGAGTGTCGGTCCGTAGTTGGCAAGTTTTTGTATGGATTGGTGAGCTTCAAATGCTATTGTTGAGAAAGTTGTGACCGGTATGTTTTTAGTAATTTATCGATTTTATACGAATTTACCCACGTTTATTTGATGGTACACCAACTTTTATTTGTGTGATGGTTTTAAAATTAACAGCTCATTTTGAACTTATCGGCATGATTTTAGTGGCTATTCAATTGATCTATTCAATTTGTAATCAATCAAGTTACTAAGTTTATCAACTCTCATTTTGATTTTTCATCAACATGGTTCTTTTGCAGATTACCATCTTCTCTAGTAACTTACTATTCTTTTCTCTCACTTTTTTTTTTGGCAAAACATATGAATATATAAATTTACCAACTCTAATATCGAATTACCAACTTTTATTTGAAAAAAATTATTAACTTTTCTCTAAATAATTTATCATAATTTGATATTACCAACCTTAATTTGAGTGACTTTATCGAATTTTGTTATTTGCAAAATTCCAACCTCAGAGATAACTAAGTATTATCTGTATAACTTACCAATATCAATTTACTCATGCTTATATAAATCACCAACTTTCATTTGAATTATTAGCACTTTTCATATGAGTTACTTAACTTTATTTGGTTTTCTATAAATTAGCGCAACGATTCAGTCCTTTGAGCATGTTGGTTTCAAATTATTTTGCCTAGCCGAAAAGCTTCGTGCTTGGGGTCAAGGACGGGCAATATCGATTCAAACTAATGAGCCAAACCAAGTAAAGTCGAAAGTTAAACCGTGCCAAACTAAATCGAGTTTAGAGCCTCACCGGATTAAAAATAAAATAAAATCGAATCCTCGCTTTGTGCAATAGGGTGCTTTTGGAAATTTAGTTTTGTCAACCGAACCGGTTTTTGAAAATTCAGTCCAGCTTCCTTTCATTTGAAACCAAACTAGACTAAACTGGTTTTCGTCAAAAAAATTTCCTTTGTGGACATTCTCCTATTTACTTTTGAATAGCCAATCCATGATCGAAATATGGATCGTTTTGGAGGTCATTAAGTCTATTTTCATCCTCAAAATCCGACTTAATAGCCTCTCTCTAAGCTGAGAAAATATATAGTGGTTTGTAAGCGCCATGTTAGCTGTAATTTGCATTTTATGTACTCCAAACCAATTTTTAATATAGTTCTTTTTATCCGTTTGATAGGGATAACATGTTTGGTGTAGATGCTAAATCTGGAGGCCCACTTTCATTATCTTGGAATTGTTGTACTTAAAATGTCTGAAAAACTAGGGGCAAGAAACCCACATTTAAATCAGAAATGTTTTAATCAACTCAACAATTTGATCTTGAATGGGGTCTCCTTGGATTGATCTTTGTTAAGTGCATCCTCTGCGGTCATATGCAGAGATTCTGGCTAAGCATGACTATCTGAATAATAGTAGTAGTAGTAAAAATAATAATAATGGTGGAGCAGAGACAGATATTATCATAAGAAGGAAAGAAAAAAGACAATTATTTCCAATAAAATTGGGCTTCTTAGCTCCACCCTGGCCATGGATTTCTTTATGGGCCTTGCTGCTTATCAAAGAACACCACCTCGCTTCCACTCAACAGTCTGGAGCCATCTCCATCCTGCACAAACTTCCCAATCACACGTCATTGGAAACTTAATTGAGACGTGTCGAAAAAGGGCGGAAATTTTTTTTTTATACATTTACCCACATCAGATAAGAAAAAGTATACTCTGCTATTGAGCCCTAACAAATGCAACATTATATTTAGTATTTATAATGGTGAGTCCAATGTATAAACTTATTCCTATAAGCAACCCTTCTCGTCAGACTTCCTCCTCCCCTTAATACAGCTTATAACTCAACGGATTCCCGGGGTTAATCAACAGCCCACCTTGGGTGTCTTGATCCTGTATGTCTGTCAGCAGATTACGTGACACAGAGGATCTTTCTCGTTATGCCATAAATTTGTTGGTCCCCGGTCAAACCGGACTTATATAAAGAAAAAGTATGAAAGAAAATGCGCCTTCCTTCTCATGACTATCCGTTACACGCATGATTCACGAGCTTAATCAAACCGGTTATCTAACACAGAAAAAAATAAAGGATCACAAGGGGAAGATGGATCATCATTAGGAGAAACTTAATTTGATCCAGATTAAAAGAGGAAATCAAGTAATGTAATATGCATCATGAGAGTTGACTATCATCTCCCACTACAACTGAAAAAAAAAGGGGGGGAAGGGGATTTGCAATAATTCTAGGGTTTGGAGAGGACACAATATCTGATCAGCATAATTAAGCTTGACAACAGTCTTCTCATTGACCCTGTCAAATCCTTCACTTTGTCATGGCACTAAAGTTGCTTAATCCCCTCCTAATTGCTCTTCCGCTTCCTTACTCGAAAGTGATCAAATTGGCGCAACAATTTCTGCCCCCGCCCTCTACTTTTAATATTTGCATATGCTTCACTTTTTTCCAATCACATTCTGAACTTTGTTTCTTTGTTTCTTTTTTTTTTTTTTTTTTTGGCTAGAAATAAAATTTTCATTTCAAAACGAACATTATGAATTGGATGCAGTACCTACACCAAAACTATAAATAAAAGAAGGCTTTATTAATGCAATTTTTTTTTACCCTAAATGGGAGATTGTGCAAAAGGAAAGAGGATGTAATGCCTATTCGATCGACCAAAAAGCAAGTGCATGAGTTGCTCCATTGTTGGGTCTAGGCAGTTCAAGCTAAACTCCAACCTGGATTGTGTCGACATAGGAAGCGAGAATCCGCAATGAAAAGTCGAATACTTCAAGTTCAATTCTGAACTCTACCCCACTAAAACGAATAAGACTAATGTTGTATTCAATATAACTAATAAAATCGCTATTAATTCCACATAACCAAACCCAGGGATGCACATGTAATTAATGAAATCATGTAGAGAGATGACAAGCATGTGCTCATGTTGCATCTCATATGTTTCAACGGGTCTATTCTATCGAGTGGGATACATAGACTGTCATGAGGAATTGACCCTTGTTTTAGTGCTGGGGCTTTTCGCGCTTCGGCGCCAACGTGGTTTGCCTCCTATTGATGTAATCTCTTTATTTTTATTTTTCCTTTTCTTGAAAAAAGAAAAGAAACTGTGGGTCATGGTCTTTTGGGACATTAACATCAAAGGGTTCCTACACACGATCCAGCCATCGAAAAGCTGTGGCGTCCACACAAGTGCAACTAGATTCGGGGGGATTTTTGGAGATTATTATAACGAAATTAATGAGGATAGCAATTAAGCACAAGGTGTCTAATCCCATTATCTCTCTCTCTCTCTCTCTCTCTCTCTCTCTGGTTGATCTTTCTTGTCAATGGGTTGTCATCCTCTCTGCTCAAGGGGGAAGAAAAGGATGATGAGAATACATGTCGTTGAGGGGGCGATGTTCTTGTTCAAGGACATCTCGATTATGCCGGTTGAGATTTTCAAGAGATTGGAGCAAAAGAGGTTTTCGTTGATTAGAACTTTCAGAATCCTTGTGTCTGAATGATGTGAACTTTCGACATTCATTGACGACCCCCATTAAACATCCCATCAATCCCCATTTTTGTGGGGGGTTCTAGTTGGGGTTTTTCGAGGACCAGTTGTGCCTTTTCTTGCATGATAATTACTTAGGGTTTTTTATGTATGGGTTATTTCTTATCAAATGATAATCCGCCAGGGGGCAAATGGCATAATGGAGAGTTCTATCCAAAGTCGATAATCAAACGACACTCGTGGTGGCGAGATAAATAAGATTTTCTAAGTATAGGTATAGAAGAAATTATTCTCTATTGATCGAAGGCCATACCTATAGGATAGGCATAGGGATAGGGATAGTGATAGGGAAAGTGGAAAAAATTGAAAATATTACTCGGAAAGTACTTTTTATTGATAAATCAATATTTCATACCTTTTAAACAAATCATACAAAATAGAGAGAAATTAATTAGTCCTATCTTATGGGGGCTAGTTCTCTAAAAAAATAATAATTAATTTTAGGTCGAATTTCAATTTTGCTCAGGCTTCTTTCGTTTAATGAATTTTTTAAAATCTATCTATATCCCTAATTTACCAAAATGTCCAAAAAATCACAATTGGTCTTTTTGAGATTATCAAAACGGGAGGTTGTTGTTGTTATCCCATACGAAAGCAATAGTGTTGACGAAAATATGAGCTCAAATAACGAACCTCTAATCGACCTTCATATTAATAATTCTCAAGAAACTAATTGTGATTTCTACACCCACGGGCAGGTTTGAAACTAGAATGAAGGTTTGGGATTTTTGTAGGGACAAAAAAAAGTTCGGGCATAATTAGAATTGGATCTAAAGTTGAGAGAGAGTATGCCTGTTTTATAGGTCAAGATTTACGGCCAATTCTTGACCTATAAAACAAGAGATGTTATAAATGCCCTCGTGTTCTGGTAGGGCCGAAAAGGTCGCCTGAATTCAATGCAAAGATCACCAATTCTTTTTTTTTTTCTTTTTTTATACATCCTGTAATTTCAGCAAAAAATAATTATTGGGTCTTGCGGTACGAAAATCTGGCTGAGAGAGAAGGGGAAAAAAAAAAATTAGGTGGATTTCAGGTTCGACAGCAACCCCATGCAAGAAACCCAACCGTGTGGACAGCGATCCGCCTCCTGTACGGTCTTCCTGGACATATCTCCATCTCCCCCATACTCTGTTTTTCTCCCCCTTTCTTTCTCTTTTGGCTTTTTTCTTTTTCTTTTTTTCCCTCCCTTTTTTTTTTTTGCCCTTTTTCAGGCCTTCCATAATAACCAAAATCCGACTTTTTTCGAGCTCACCAAAAACTATTTTTTCTCCCGCATACCAAGAAAGACCCACTTCCATATGTGGATCTAAAGCAAGCTCTGCTTGTCCCCATTTTCTATATTTTATTTTTCCTAAATTTTCAGCCATAATTCATTTTGGTCAAAATTAAATGACTACTTGAAAAAGACATAAATGACTTGGATCGGACGAAGTAAAGAGCTGACAGGGAACGGAACGGAACGGACGTTTCCAATGACTTCACATGATGAATAAGTGATGTGTCACGCATTCTGTTGATGCTCGGAGGTCTCGAAATCCTATGGAAGAAAAAGAAACGAAAAAGTTGGAATGAAACGGATTTTTGACTTCACTTTTTTTCTCGCAAAACGAGAAAAAACGCATCAAAAGGCATGAATTAAGCAAAGCAAAGAGTGAGTAAAGAAATGAAAATGAACAGGCTAGGGGGTGCGCTTCGAAACTAAGTTGCTCGTTTTAAGGTGTTCGTTTCGTTTGAAATAAGATCCACTCTAAATGTCCCCTTTAAGAAAACCGTCTCGTTTTTGGGCCCTAATGCAAATTTCCCAAACTTTCGAGGGCGTAATGCGAGATTTTTTTTTTAAATTTCCTCCTATTATAATTATTAAGCTTGTTCTTTTTGATAATTGCGTATTGGGAACCGAGAAGGGGAACCCAATCAAGAATGGGACAGCAATCTGGTACATCCGAATTCACTTTAGTGGAAGATGTGACTTGGATTTACAGTTGGATGAAGTAGTTGATGGGCCCCACCCCGAAATCTCCAATCGCTGCAAGATGGGCCCCGGCTCTTGAAAGCAGCAGCATCTTCCATTGCAATGATTAACCAGTCATGATATGATATATATCCAAAAATAGAATTGACACAAAGGTGATATTTATTTAAATAATAATAATAATAATAACAATAATAATAATAATATTCCCCCTCCCCCACTTTAATTAATTCTGCTTTTATGTTTGAAATCATTGTGACATGCCCACTTGATTTGATTTTGACGTGGTTATTTTCTGGGATTCCGAGTCATTATTCTGTTGATTACATGTTTGTTATCTCAAAAAAAGGAAAAAAATTGCAGTTAACTTTGATATAGTAAAAGAAAAAAGGGGTTTTGTTTTACCACTATTTTTTTTGTTTATGAGGAGAAATTTATGTGCAAATTTGTCCATAGAGTAGCTCGCGTGTCAACCGAGTTATTTTTACTTATGTTTACTCTATAGGTGACTTCTTAATATTATCTATTAATTTTTATGGGGATAACGACTCACTTGACAAATTGGGTAAAATTTGTGGTTAGAACTCAAATTGCCTTGACATATATGTTGGCGATGATGTCGATCGTGGCATGCTGATGGGGATTGTATATACATGTAAAGTGAATCTATAATGAGTCATAAGATTCAGAGTTAATTTTGACTTTATGAAATGGAATTTTAGATGATTTTGATAGAATAGGAGGGATGAATTTGTTCAAAGAAAGTCCTCTCCCCCAACCAACAATGCCATTCACTCGTCTTTTGGGCATCTCATGATAGCATTGGTTTGACCATTGATCATATGGTTAAGCAAAATTCTGAGCATTGAACATAACTCCCATAGAATAAGGGTCAAGTTGAATTTAATGTACCTATTGGGCTTTATCGGGTGTAGATCTCTCACTATTAACCATCATGGTCGGCTCGTAATAAGACCTTAGAACCTTCGATCGCAAATAAACAAGATTCCTTGTTCTAGCAATCTTAAGCCTACTACCAATCACACGATATTTAACTTTATAAAAAATTGCCGACGTTTCATCTCGTGTTAATTCCTTTTAATTCATCGAAATCCGATTGCAGTCATGTCGCTTCTATGTTATTAGCTACCCATTTTTTTTTACTAGTGGCGGATGTACAGTGAAAGTTAAGAAAAGAGATATAGCATACTCTATACATTTGAACTAAGGACCGTCACGTCGGATCCCACTTGGGTCGCCACCACTTTTCACAATTTATGCAAATGTTAAAATGGGTACTAACAATCATCTCGATCTTGGTTATGACTTCGATCCACGGCAAAAATGTAGATCATAAGCAATGAGTAACAGTTAAAGAAAAGTTAATCAAGCGTCTGAAGTCAAACTAGAAAAAGCTTGATTCTCTTTTTATCATGGCCACCCCTTTTCTAATTTACAATTTTTTATTTATTTTTTATTCTGGAGTCAGATTAATTAAATGGATGTTCACCATTTAAGCGGCAGGAGAGGAAGTTTAACCTGGTGAACTTTTTCTTTTCCTTTTTATATTGGTGTTGAAAAGTTAAATCGAATAATGGCAGACAAAGCAGTGCAAAGTGCAAACGAATCGGGAGATTTTCATTTTTTTAATCGAGATTAAATAGTGGAGAATACTGTTGAGATTACCAATTTGGTTAAAACAAGGTTTTGCCGACAATCACTGTGATAATGACGTCATATTCTTGTCCCCATAATAACCCTCTCTCTCTCTCCCCCCGACGAATCTCGGTCTTTATAAAGTTGCGATGGCAACTCTGGACCTTGAAAAAAAATAATATCTATATAAATAAATATATTATTTTTTATATAAAAGTCATATCCTAATAGGATTGGAAAAGAGGGGGAAAAGTATAATAAAGGGTTCTAGAGAAGTCAAGACTTTAGCAAATTTCAAGATTAGATAAGATTCATGGAGATTTTTCGGATCCAATTATATAGATATGTATAATGATTCAGAATTTTTTTTTAAAATATTTTTTATTTTTTTGTGGAGAATGGTTTGATATAATATGGGCAATTGATACAATAAAAAAGTAGTGAGGCACATAAAATAGTCACAAGCCGCCTACGAAAATCACTTTCTACCCTCTCAACAATCACAATTTAAGTGCACTTTCCAAGACCAAATCCACAATGATTTGGACCGTATAATCCTCGAAAGCTGAATTCTCGGTAGTAAAATCATAAACGGCTGAGAATGAAGGGCTCAAAGGTATTCGGAAGAAACACAGCGGTTTAGCAGGGAACGGGCGATTACCCGACGAACGAAAGCGATTTGGCCGTGATTAAAACCAGCCATGTCTTTGAGAATCCTAAGGGTCGCAATAATCAGAATCCTAAGGGTCGCAATAATCAAGGACCTAATTGAAGGTTTTACAAGGAAATGCAATGCATAGGGACGATTGGAAATCAAATCGTACGGCACAACTTGGGGGCGATGGATCACTACTCATTAGGTGGGGCAAGATGCATGATGAAGGCGATCGGAAAGGCCCCGCACCTAAAATTCTTGCTGCTTCTGGTGAATTTGTGTGTTTAATGCCGTGGGGCCTCAACCAAATCCTTCCTCACATTTCTAGTAAGACGAAGGTTTGAGGACTTTGAGACTTGCATTTTTGAATCTGATCGGTTTCCAAGCACTCTCTCGGAACACAAGTATCTCCGTCCATCCAGAGGAATTGGGCGACGCCCACATATTGTCAGTTTGGAATGAAAAGTACTGGAATCTTGTTATATTTGACGAGCAATGACGGCTCGAATTCATAATTTCGGTGCACTCTGAGGGTTTTTGAAAGAAACTGCAATGGTACATCGCTCGACGGTCGCTCTCTTGACCCCACTTATTATTATTATTTTTCCTTTGGTGATGTTATGTCATTCGAGTGTACTTGACATGAGGAGTGTGACACATCCTTGGAAGAGTGAAGGGTGTGTGTTGTTTTGTCAAATGGGAATTTTTTTCCCCTTCTTGGGGCTTAATCGGATCTATTGGATGTGAAAAGAGGTGAGCTATGCTATCCAATCTGAAAGATACACATATTTCAAGATTTATATATATTATTTAATATATAAATATATATGTTTACACACACTCAATAATGGATGCAAGAGAAGCTAAGTCTGGTATGTTTCCATGGAATTAATGAGGACAGCTCTTAGTTCAGCTTCGGTCTCATATCGGATGTGAATGTTCGGGGAGATTTTGACAGGTGCTATTCAATGTCTTCCTTTCTTCTTGCTGTCTTCTTTTTTCTTTTTGGGTTGGGGACTGCCGAGGAGAAAAAGTCGAATCCTTCTCATACATAATTATGTTCAATTTTTTTGTAAAAATATATTACTAAACAAGACAATTAACCTGAATTACTTGCATATTCAACATAAAGAACGAGCTCTTCTGTAGTAGAACATGTTTGTGTCGGCAAGAATGTATAGTGAAACATAAGATTTCTCATTAATTAAAATACAAACAAAACATACTCTTTTCTTTTTTCAGACAAACAAAACATACTTTAATTGTAAAAATACGACCTAACTTAATTTGGAAAGGCATGACTTGACTTCACCCAAACAATATATTCATGACTTCTGAGATACATGCATACATGTTCGACCCAAAGAAAAAAAAAATACACATACATATATAGTTAACAATCATGTTACAAAATACCGTGTCTTTTCATGAAGAGCAAGATGCAAACTGCTTTATAAACACTAACATTCATTGTAAATCCATTTCGAATTTTTCAAATGTAGAACCTACTTCATAACTTCTTATACCCATTTGCGATCCAATTCATGTTCCTAAGTTCGGTTTCCTCTATCCTTGCTATTTTTCTTTAAAATGGGAACAGGGGAGAGAGGGAGAGAGAGAGAGATCATGCATTACGTTAAAAGCAAAAAGAAACTACACTCGTACCAACATAGACACACAAATCACGCTGGCCAAGATTGTGTGCTTTCCACTACTTTAAACCAATTAAGGAATGCAACTCCACACAGACTTCACAATGTCACATGACAGGACAACGCCAGAGCTAAGATTAGGAGCTGGAAGAATTTCTTCATTTGTGGGTTTTTTTTTTTCTAAGGAGAAAGATGAACGTGGTCTTTGCTTGGTCTAACGTAGAGTCCTTGGTTTCCATTGGGCGACCCTAGTTTTGGGTGGACTGTTCTATACCTTTTCTTTTTCTCTAACTCATGAGGATGGGACATCCCTTTTTGGCATTACTTTTGAACCTTAATAGGGGCAAAATGATTGAGGACATGTCGCCAGGGCAGTGGGGTCGAATTAGACTAAGGACACATATTTCGCAAACTTACCCCCACAGCCTCAACTACACAAAACCTTATCCATGCAAATTCTCACATTTTTTCCGTCCTCCTGCTTCTCCACCGAGAAAGTAAATAACTTGACCATGCTTATATCGCAACTGACATCGAATGGTCAAACAACTAGGTTTTTCTTTTTCATCTTACACCGTCATATGATGATAGGCATATATATATATATCTTGAAATAGTTTGAAATAGTTTGACGACGCACGTTAACCCGTTATGTCATAGATAGCAGTAAGTCTATTTTTCACGTTTGTGAGGATGTACATGAAGCGGACATATATCTGATGTCAGTTCAAAGAAGTGCAAGCGCCCAAAAAGACCTAATAATTCACACATCGATCCCTAATTTGATGTGATGCATTAGTACACACTCGTGCAAACAGTGAACCTAGACCACCACCATTACCACCGCCATCTCCCTCAGTCTCAGCCAGGACCAGCGGTCCTACCTCGATACCATTCTCGATCTCCTCCGTAGACCCCATAATAGCAAAATAATGGTTCTTTTCAATGCCCGACTTTCGCTGCAATTAGCCCTGTTTCTAATACAATGAATCTCGATTCATCGAGCTAATCCTACGTGGTCTGTATTCCGCGACGACAAGCGGATATGGAACTAAAATGTCCATCGGATGTCGCGTAAAGAAGGTTTTGGAGACGACACCAGGACACTGCAGACACAACACATTTCTTGCCTTTCCCTTATTTGATGAATTCGTCAGTCGGTGTAATGAACTTCTCCATATAAAGCAAGACACTAGAGTTCCGACAAACGGAGAAAGATATAAAATAAAGATACAGCTTGGAACATACCTTTTGAAATCAGGGAGGACAGCTATGCAAAACTTTGACTAATGTTCGATCGCCATATACAACATAACTAGTGTCATATACCATGCGTTGGATAGATAAGATATCAATCTAAAGTCTCAATGTTCTAGGACGTTACTTGAGAATTAACTCCAATGATTGGGCCATCTTGCTTCTTGGCACGAATTTAAACCGCCCAGGTCCCCATTAAAAATTGCCAACTTGATGCTCGAATAAAGCAACGAGCTAGAGGTTCTACATGGGCAATTTTCATTTGGCTACATGTAGGGATTAAAGATTGCTGCCACCCACTATGGAAGTTTTAGGTGTTTTTTTTTTTTTTTGGGCCAATTAAGAAATGTTTAGATTATGAGGGGGGATGGGGTTGACTAGAGGGAACAGCTCATGTGCATGCATATGATAAGCTCACGAGTGTATAATGAAGGGCATGGACATTACAAGCATCGTTCCACTTATTTTTATTTTTTGTAATATTGATAGTTTGGACCTTATTGGGTGTGTGAATTGGGACACTGCAAAGGTCAAGGGAGGCCTCATCATGGAGTTAATAGGAGACAAACCCTAATATGAATGGATATGATGGCATATTCTTTTCCAATTCAGAGTGGCTTGTGTATAAATGTGCGAAAGAAATATGAACAAAGGAATAAAAAAACCGAAGAGGCAGAGCTAAAGAGTGTTCAAAAGTTTTCTTATTTTGACGCACTCGTCGAGAAGATCCTTTCTTTGCAAACCTAGATATGTTCTATGTGGGTAGGCCAAATAGGAGTGAAACTCGTCGCACTTTCTCTTCTTTTCAATTTTAGCCCTACCTTTCAAAATCATATCAAATCTATCCCGAGATAGGCTCCCTCCAAAAGTTTGACTTTTGATTACCTTTTTGCTCTCTTTAGTGTTAAGGCTATAGTAACACAAACACTGACACGCGACACGTGACAAGACACACAACACAACACGCCGACACGTTATTTTTTTTAAAAAAAATAGAGAATTCCGACACGTTGTGGCATATTATATATTAAATATATATTTTATATACAAATTCATAAATAAATAATTAATTAAAAAAACTTAGAATGAATTCACACTGAAAACATTAATCCGCCATTTATTAATATCACTTATTATTTTAATTTGACAAATTTAACTCTATTTCAATAATTAATAAACTTTGGAGAAAAAACAAGCAATTCATATTCTCGACTGGCATGTTAGATATGTTCGAAGAGGAGAAAAAAACTTAAGGGATGAATTGTGTATCACGGGAAGTGGGAGTCAGAAGAGAATAGAACATTAGGTTTTTCTTCTTTCTCCATTTATTATTTTTATTATTGTGTTTTATTTTTTCACACACACACACACACACACATATATATATATATTTTGACCTCTTATTTATTGAATTTTTAAAATTGACCTCGATATCGGAATCACGTGTTGGAAACTAATATGTCAAAATTCCAACTCAAGTATCGGAGAGTGTCGGGAAAGTTGACTAGGTGTCGGATTTTCCAACATGTGTTGACCGAGTGTCAAACAGTGTTGGAGAGTGTTAAACACGTGTCGAAGTGTTCGACACGACACTAAACTCTTGGAGAGTGTCGGTGCTTCATAGCTTATAGCATTGCAATTAAGACTATGTTTTATCGAAGAACTTAGTTTTTCCTTTTCTTTTTGTGCCAAATATATATATATATATTCTGAATCCAAATAAATATGCTCACTTGAATTCATCCTTCAGCTATACATTATTTTCACTGAATTATCCTTTCCTGAATAATAAAACTAGATAAATCATCTTTCTTTTAGGGGCAAAGTCGAAATTCAAAGGGGAAAAAAAACTAATGTTTATAAATGGTGTCGAAGGACTTGTGATGGATTTGAAGCAAATTCGAATAACTGGATATCTCTTCGATAGGTTTAAAAAGTTGGTATGGTTAGATTTATATACATATATATGTATACGTAGAGAGAGAGAGAGAGGGAGAGAGAAAGATTGAAGACTGGATTAGCTTTAGTTGGATTTAAGGAAGGCAAACATCACTTTTGAGTTTTGACACTTCGTGGGAATATTTGCCTTTTTCCACGAGCTCTCCCACGCTCTGACACCAAAATCTTCTTAAACGTGTTGTGTTTCCCTCCCTCCCTATCTTCTTCTTCTTCTTCTTCTTTCATCCTTTAATTTTGTACTTTGCTTCTCGTCAACAAGCACAACAGGGAAAGAATCTTTCACGCCGGCGGAACTTTATCGCCCATTTATTAATTAAACCAATTATTGCATTTTTTTTATCACTTGAGAGAGATAATAATCCACCACGTTTCATTGGGGGGAAAGAAATAATTAAAATGCTCTTGCATTATTTGTGCAACCCTAATCATCCAAACACGTCCAAAACAAAATATCTCATGTTAAGATTTGCCTCCAACTGATATTTTAACTAAGTTTTCTCTTTATAACGTGAAACTATGTGATTATATATATTTATCTAGCAATTTAACGGAATTTGGCTCTCGCTCTTAGTGATTTTAGATAAACATATATTTACTCCTCGTTCGCAAATTTTATCAGCATGCGCACTTTTGGTTTCAAGAGATCTATCTCAATTGATCACCTGGTATAATGTCGGAAGCAAAGCATAATTCTCGTTTGGACAGGAGCCACTTATAATTCTACAATCATTTAGTTAACAGTACTTGTAATATGGAATTACGATATTTTTCTAAATAAAGAAATATATATTTAGTAACTTTATTTTTTCTTGGATTCCAAAGAAAATGAACCAAGAAAAGCAATGAAACAGCAAGGATTTGGGGCTGATTGGTACGTACAAGTGGAGCATCTTCTACATTTCTTTTTGAATAGTACATCCATTTATAATTATTTTTCCAAATAAGATTCACAATAAAATATCGAATTTCGGAGAATTATATGAAGCAAGATGCTGGTGTAGGCCTCTAATCATTGATAAAAATAAATATAATTCCCAAAAGAGAATCCTCTCTCACAATTCTTTATTCACTTCGCCATGTGCATACACCAAATGATTTCTAGCTAGCAAAGATTGACTCACCACTTCTTTTGGGGTTGCAAAAAAGAATTTGTACAGCCCCATTTCCATTCCCTTTCAATCTCAATTGCTTTTGAATTGGGAGATTAGTTTATATTTCTTCGTTACAAATTGATAAAGTTATTTTGAGATTTCATACCATATTTCTTTCAAATTTAGATTAGGTCTTCTCAAAATCTTCGTCAAAGACTCGATGTAGAGGTCATTACTAAAGTGATTAAGCAAAATTATCACTTAAGTTCATAAGTAATGAATTTAAAGGTTTAAATAGAGTCCATTAACTTCAAAAAATAATTTCTTTTTTGAAAAAAAAAATTAAGAAGAAAAAGAAGCAACTTGGATAATCTGTTAATAGAAACAAATTCTCTATCTTAAAGATTGGGAAAAAAATGTAGCAAATTAGGAAAAATCAGAATAATTAATATTTTCTTGGTAGTTATGTTTCCATGGCTAATCCAAAGACATTCCTATATAGAAAGAAGAAGGGAGAAGAGAACTTACTGTTTGTTTCCAAATTACATGCAAGAAAGCCAGAGACGATACCTTTCAATTGTGTTCAACTAATTAATTACAATATCACATCACTTAAATTCGTTGAACGATTATGGGCAAATACGTGCATACGAGGTATCTCTTCATCTGAATGTGCATGAACCAAAAAAAGAAAACATGAAAAGCTTTTTGAAAAATAGAAGGTCACGGGGCAATTGGCAAAATGCAACAGCCAGTGGACTCCAATTAAAACAGGGAGGATGCACCTAGTTTTAGAAAAAAAACAACCACTAAATAATATGCTTTCCACGTAATGATGGAACTTTTCAAAGTCACATGATTTAGAAGAACTGCCCAAAAGGCAATTAGAGTAAAGTAGAGAGAGAGAGAGAGAGAGAGAGAGAGAGAGAGAGAGAGAGAGAATCGTTTGATTTTACATTGTTGTTAATAAAATGATAAACACACAGTCAATTTATAGTGAAAATAAAGGGGTTGTTATCCTAAGTTGAGAAAAAATTTACATATGGGGTGAAGCTAGCAAGTACCGTAAACATGCTTAAAAAGAAAAGATTTGATCTTCAGAATCACTATACATACAGATCAAGAAAAAAAAGGTGAGGATTCGGTAAATTAAAAGAACTTACTGAATTGTCAGTTAATAGTTAACTACTGCCCAAAAGTCTTCAGGATAAGAACACTCGGCAATAAAATCTTTCATACACCATCTTTTAGTTGTTTTTTAACAAGTTTATAAGGCGTCCGCATCATATAACATTTCAAGAGAAACATATATAAATGTTACAAATTGAGAGAGAATTTGGGTCGGGTTTGATAGAAGGAAAACGAGAAAAAAAAAAAGGAACCCAAATTTTTTTTTTTTCCGATTTTCGGGAGGTTATTTGCAATACTCCATGGAATTCTTTGGCTTGTTTGGGCACCAACGATTTTAGGAAGTGGCATTGAAGACATTGAATGAAAATGGGGTAAGCTCTGAACTACAAGAAAATTCACTGCTTGGCTTGAATTGTCAATGTAGGATCTGTTCTTGATCTCCACGGGCTATAAATATAGTGATTTCAGAACTCAGCAGTTTCTATCAAATTCTATTTTTCCCCCCTAAAATTCAGATCGCCATTTAATATCCTTGACGGAAAAGATAAAGAAAAAATAAAAGAAAAATGGGGCCCATAATTCCTGCAAACGACGTTAATCCTTGGACTCCTGACGAGACAATGTCAAGGATGCCCATAAGGCACAAAGCATCAGCCCACGTCCTCACAATGCAAACACGACACAACCTGTAATTTCCGCTTCAATGACATAACTAATGAGTCAGAGACTTTCTTGAATTTGAGAAGAATATAGAAATTTCATGCATATAGCACGCCAAGCATCATTCCTTAGGGTCTTTTCTTTTTTTGGACCTGTTGAATTTATCCAACCATGTGCAAGAAAACGATACGGTTCGATACCCATTACGGTTTTAAAGATAGTAATTTTCACATATATTTATGTACCGTAGGTTAATTATCTTTTCATCGCATAATGACTCATTGTTAAAATGATTTTGCATATTTTAGTTTTAAAAAAGTACTCTCAAAATGATGAACAAGTGTGTTCTCGGTATTTTAAGGGAAATGTGAGAGAAGGTAACTGATGTAATTGCTTTCCCTAAGTGTAATTATAGAAATTTCACACCCAATTACGATATATTCGACCTATGAGTTTGTCGAAGTCAACATTGCATTGTTCCCATTACATCATCGAGCATCATTCATAATTGTAGATTAATTTGTAAGAGTACAATTGGACTAGTCTGGTGTCATTACATCATCAAGCATCATTCATAATTGTATATTAATCTCTAAGAGTATAATTGGACCAGTCTGGTGTCATGATTGCCTTGAAGTTTCTACTGGATATGAGCCCCATTCTATGTGGTCTGTCTTGTATTTTAATTTCAGACTTGCGGGGTACAAACTTTTGATCACCTGAAGGGAAACCACTTGGAAGTGAACTTTTATCCAATCGAGCTACCAATTTGACGATTCGGTACATTTTCAATTAAGGAGAAAAGATGGGGAAGAGGAAAAAACATTAAAATATGATCTTTTGTAATTTAAAAAGAGAATAGAAAAAGAAGGTAGAAAAACTCATGTTGATTCATTGAGTGTAGTAGCCACATAGTAAATGGGTCGCTCGTTTTAGGTTGAAAATTCAACTCATGCCACGAACAGACCTCTAGTAAGTTGCGTTTTGGACATTCGCCACATTTTTATGAAAAGACCAATCGCTATTGACGATTAAGGTGGGACTGCAGTGACAGGTTTGTGAATGCCGAACCTTTGAGCCATCGATAAATTTAGTAATTTAACTCAAATTCAACAGTCGGCTCTCTTTTTCTGCATAAAAAAGGAAAAAGAGAAGAAGGAAAATTGAAGTTGAACTTGCATTGAGAGCGACTTTTCTCTGCTTGAGGGGTCTCCTCTTATATCATCAACTCCGAACTCACCTGTCTCAGCTATCGCAACTTCGTTTTCTCGGCTTCCTCCATCTCTCTCTCTCTCTCTCTCTCTCTCTCTCTCTCTGCTGTTTTCACATCTTTTTTGAACACGCCCCTAAAGATCCGCCCTCAGAGCCGCCTCTGTCCGGTGGCTGCTGACATTCCACCTAGAAATTCCCGACCAAGTTCTCCCTTTCTAAGCCAGATTGGGAAAGGTTCATATTGTCCAACAGTAGAAGTGGATTTAAATGGGGAGGCACTCTTGCTGCTACAAGCAGAAGCTGAGGAAAGGCCTCTGGTCACCTGAAGAAGACGAGAAGCTCCTCAGGTACATCACGCAGTATGGCCATGGTTGCTGGAGCTCTGTTCCTAAGCTTGCAGGTCCCTCTCTTTCTCTGCCCTTCATTAATGTGTTTCAGCCTCTGTGTGTGTGTTTGTGTGTCAATCAATGGGAGTGTTCTGAGAAATGATAGGACCTGTGCGTGCCATGAGAAATTCAATGGCTTTTTTTGGTGAATGTGATGGGATTTTTTTTTTTTTCCCTTCTCTTGGCAGGTCTGCAGAGGTGTGGGAAGAGCTGCAGATTGAGGTGGATTAACTACCTGAGGCCTGATTTGAAGAGGGGCACATTCTCTCAAGAAGAGGAGGACCTCATCATTGAACTTCATGCAGTTCTGGGGAACAGGTAAAAGAAATTGAGTAGAGGAAAGACCAAGAACTTTCGTGTTCATGTGACATCATTTCGTAAGTTCTGTGGGCTCCTACTTCATACTGATGATGGGCTATTTTCTCTTTGGGGCCAAAAATTTGAAACAGGTGGTCTCAGATTGCGGCGCAATTGCCTGGAAGAACAGACAATGAGATCAAGAACCTGTGGAACTCTTGCCTGAAGAAGAAGCTGAGGCAAAAGGGTATTGACCCTGCCACTCACAAGCCTCTCTCTGAGGTTGAACATGGTGGCGATGACAAGAGCACGACACCCAAAAGCCACGAAAGAGCCGCATTCTCCGGGTCCTCAAATGGTCTGTCCCAGACCCAACAAACTCCCAATTCAGAGAACACTGTGCTTGAGCATCGTTCCAGTTCGAACGCCAACAATAGCAGCAAGATCAGCAATCTGATGAATTCTGGTCTTGACAAAAACTGCTTCCCAAATGGGCTTTTGAGCTCCACCTCCAGTTGTCAGCCTTCTGATGATTTGGTGGGTCATTTCCCACTTCAGCCACTGGGTGATTACGCGTCCAGTTCAAGGCTCTCAGCAGCAATCTCCAACCATAGTCCTTGGTTCGGACAAAGCGGCAAAAGTTTCAGCATAAACACCGAATTCGGCTGCAGCACAATGCCTGCCATCCTTCCGCATTCAAACATTTCATTTCACCATGACCCGGTAGGCTTTAGACCTCCCATGACCGTTCCGAATGATAATTACTGTTTCAAGCCGTTCACAGTCGATGAATCCAGATATTGGGAAGTCAATGCTCCTACCAGTAGCGGTGCGGGGAATGCGGAATTGTTAGGCAGTGGCTCTTACTTCGAGAATAGTATGTTCTCTTGGGGACTAGAGAATTGCAACACAATGGGGAAAGAAGCCGATATGAACAATCCTCCAGGCAGCCATATCGGGGATATCAAGTTGCCCGATTACTTTCACGACCCGCTATCGATAGGAGCCGCTTCACAACACCAAGCGCCGCAATCTCTGTACGACGAGATCAAGCCGGACACTCATTTTGATACCAATTATAGCTCAAGCGCCATGTGGCTTCAAAATCAGCAAGACCAAGGACTTTTGCCATCATCTGATACATCATCATGTGCTAAGAACATCCAAAGACTTACTGCTCTCTTTGGACACACTTAAGCATGCTTCTTTCTAGCTTGAGGAAGGATCAAATTGTGGATCTTTCGTCCCAAAATTAGAGCAAACTCAAAGAAATTACCGAGATCAGCATTACAGGTGTGTGCTGCAATTTTTTTTCCCTATTTGTGCATAGCTATTATAGTTTTCACTCATCTTTTGAATAATATTTGAGTACATGTGATCTCTCAAACTACCCACTTTTCTTTTCCTTCACTTTCTCGGTCGTGCAGTACAATTACAGAAACGAGATTGTTCTAGTGTCTGCTTATGGCCTCACTGCATCCGCAGCATGGCATTGTAATTCATCTGTAAATCATTCTTCAAACAAAGTTCCCTTCTTTTGATTCTGTTCTCACCATGGAAATCAAGGGGCGTGATCCTTTTTTTTTTCCACTTTCAAGACTAATGAGGAGTGGCTGTACTTCACAGATGAAACAGGACCCTTTTCGTTTCTTGGCATCTTTGTCAAATTTGTGCATTAAAATACAGATTAACTCGAAGAAACTCATCGAACTTAGTCCATCCTGACGCCTAAGATGGGACTAGTTTTTAATTTTTTTTGTCCATAATTGCTCACGCCAACACAAACTAATGAGTACGTAAACAGTCCAACAAGATTCTTCAATACACAGAGAGGAGATAGAGAAACTGAAAATAATTCAGACCCACACGAGAGAAACTGAGACATCAGCCCCATGAATTTGAGGGCTACTTTCTGGTCCGTACAGGGAGATAGTGACATTCAACTTGATGAAAAGGCTATATACGTGTCATTTCTAAGTCAGCCCATTTAAGTCACTAAACATTATCCTAAAAAAAGACATTTTCTTCTTCCTAAATAAAAAGAAGAAACTTCCAATTCCAGGGAAAAGACTGCTCGGTTATGCAGTGAATGACGAGCTAATCGGAGCCGTCCACTTGGCATGATCTCCCTGGGTATCAAGTCTGATATTCTCCAGAACAAACCAAAAGTTGTTTAGATAGATGGCTAATTCTTGATCACTCGCGGAAACAATTGATAAATCTCACCAATCAGCAATGGTGCTATGGCCCGGAAGCAACAAATTATGATATTTTAAGAGCTTAAATCTTTGGAGTTTAGGTATAAGTAAATCACGAGTGGGCCTCATGCCGTGTCTTTTGACATCAAATATCGATTGAAGTATTGAAGTTTTGTCTGACTTTCAATGGTCGGCCGAGTGATCCTTTAACACGGTAAGTAAAATGTGTTTGAATTATATATTATAGAAAAGAAAACTCTTATGGAGTCTCTCACCATAACTCACGTGTGTCTTCTCTGATTTCTTCTGTTCGACGTTCCTCGTTTTTTTAACAGATTGCGAACTGTCAAAGTCGAACGAGAACTACCCATGTTGTACAGCAAGAGCAGGACTTTGTGGAGATTTGACTCCTGGGACATAGCTTATGAGAGGAGGCAACAATAATTTGAATTGAATCTTTTGGCCAAGATAGTCTTGTTTGTTTCAACTTGCTTGGAGGACCCACTTTCACGTAATTCGTCTTCTTCTTCCACATTTGACAGCACATTGCCTACACAACCTTCTTCATTTTCTGTGTTTTCCCCCTGCCTGTCATCTCAGAAGAGAATTATTGATAAGGAGTGTTAGGCACGCCAACGCATGCATACCAAGTTCTTTGACAAATTCTTCCTTCACGTAGTAGAAGTCTCTAAAGTCCTAGAAATAGCCCTCTCCTTTGTTATAATTAAGTGGAAAGGATCATTCAACCGTGTCGACTATGACGGCGCAAGCTTAGGCGAGTAGGTGTCGCGGGCATTGCTGTCAAAAATCAAACTTCCGATCACATTTGAGGCTTCCGATTTGCCGCATCGGCAGTGGAATGGGACGCCGGCAGAGTAGATAGAACGCTGATCAGCAGTATCCGAAAACGATATACTAGAGCAACTGATGTGACTGGGGGACGATTGAGGGAGTCAATTTTCTGAAAGGCACTGACGTAGTCAGAGCAAGGCTCAGTGCCCAACTCCGAGTTCCACACATAATGGAGCACATGCGGCCTATTTTACCTTGAACAACAGCACTGATTTAACTAATTACGGCCTGAATAATCATTCTTGAAAATCAACAAAATGATCTCTCCACCATTGAAGATGTATGCAGATCAACTTCTGATACATAGATGCCTTTCTATCGAGAAAGAAGAGAACTTTTCCTTGTTGGCTCTCATTCGATGGGCACGGGTGTGCATCAATCGGATGGTCGGTCCAGGACCCCAGTGGAACTGCAGATGTCCATATTACACAGAAAAAAAACAACAGTAATCTTGGTGGGGACTTTTGATCATGTAGTGATGTCACAGATGTGGATATTGGAACGCTGTTCTTGCTTTATGCGCAGACGCAAGAATGAAACGGAGCAAATCAATCAAAAGTACTTGTCTGTCCACAAATGCGTAATAAATACTTAAATAGTATCGTACTTCATGGTCTGATCATATATATTAATGCTTTGCCTTCGCGGTTTGACCAAAAAGCCTCTGTTTTTAACGTTCGCAAGCTACTCAAGAATTTGATTCGTCCATTGCTCTCGTGTACTCCACAGAGTAAACAAATCGCCAATAATGCATCACCACGAGATTCTAAATGCCCATGCAGACATTGATTTCAGGTGACTCCCGGCATGCCGAGTCCTGCGTGTCAAAATAAGCAGATTATGGCTGACAAACCAATAGGCAATACCTGCAATCCAAACATCCACACTTATTAAGCACCAACGCTTCATACGAACGAATGCAACATGACCTCAGTGAATTGGCATAATTACCTAAAGTAATCTTAGCAGAAAAAATTGCAAATCCACGAACCATCCATGACATGTCATCGGCATCAACAAGGCGACTAACGGGACCTGCAGGGTTATTCTCAAGCTTGGGGAACAAGAAGGGGCCGTAATGTTTATGTACCCTCTGCAGGATACCGGCTCTAGTATCAGTCTTCCAGAGTCAAGAGTCGCAAAGAAGACAGGCAACGGTGGCAAGTATTTGTGCCGTTCCGCACCAGAACATGGAGCACGTATTGTCACAGGTTTATGGGCAGTCGATGGCTTTCACAGCTACTCTATCAAAGCACCAGTGTCCCAACAGCTTCTGCTATCCTCTGAAGAGCAAAATATGAGAAAATTAGTACGGAATATCTTAGCATGTACTCTAAATATTTTACAGAGCACATAAACTATGATAAAACATACTTTCCTACCTTATTCACAGTGACAGGAGAATTGTCACCGAACCATGTGCCCTTCCTCTCGGATTGGCAATGAGCAAAACAGAGAATTAATTAATAAAACATTTTGATTGAATGCCGAGATATATCCAATTGCATCAAGCATTTGGCTCCTAAATTCTGCTCCAGAAAAAAAAGGCAGATCAGGGATATATACTTGCACAAAAGTACAAATTCACGTAAATGTTATGCTCTAGAACGGAAACCACATAATTTGAGTTGAAGCAGATCACCTTCATGGAAGTGTACCTGCCATGAATCAATTTGCATGGTTTGATCTGCAATCACTCCAACTGTCATGAGGAGCAGCATATGGTGGAGCTAAACTAGCCTGGATTTGTCGGACAATAAAGCATACACTAATTCGAAACCAACTGTAAATTTGTGATAAACTTGGAAGAAACCTACGTTATAGTTGTAATAAGGTTGTCATATCCAACAAGATGGTTAAAGGCAAATGATAACATTGTCCCTAATCTACAGGTATGCTAGAAGAAAAGATCCACATAAAACCAACGATAGTGAGGACATACTTCATATGGGCTCTATTACGTGGGATTTGAGGGTAGATAATTACTTCCACTGCACCATGCTACAGACCTCGCGCTCCTCAAAGCAGTCAAATTGAAAAAGGTGCGATTGGGAGTGGCCTTGGAAACTGGGCCAATTTGAGTGTTTGGCAAAAAAAATTGGAATCTCCGTTAGGAAAAGTTGGCATTATGAAGGCTGAAGCCCAAGGCATATCTAAGGGGCTAATCTAAGGGTGCCTCGGGCTTTTAGCTTTCTCGTCATATAGGAAGCCTAGGGTTATTAACAAATTTTCTTCTAAAATTATCCTTACTAACATTTTGTTTTCTTGATTTTGCCATCATCATTTGATTGTTCATCTTCTTCTTTGTTAAGGTCAGCCGATGTATTGCACGGGGCCATGAGGGGTCAGCGACGGCTAGATAGAGGCCGGCATGGTCGTGGCGACCCAGACAACTATTGCTTGGGGGTTGCGCAACCTCCATGCCATCTGGGTTGCCACAACCTCAGCGAGGGGCCGTGGATATGGGTTGTTCCAACCTCAATTAGGGGGAGCAACCTAGGCACAAGGTTGCGCAACCCTCGTCGAGGGTCGCCCGACCCCACGTGGCCCTCTCTGAGGCTGCGCAACCTTGGGCAAGGGTCTTGCCTAGGTCGCACAACCCTTGCTGGGGGCCGACCCTAGGCGTGGTCTCCGGGGGCCGCCTAAGGTCTTGCAACCTTAAACGACGGCAGTCAGCAATCTAAATCTATTGTTGGCAGCCGCTTGCCATTCATCGACCAAAATGCAAACTATGTTTGGTTAATTGTAACTTAAAAGTCAATTGTGAAGTATCTTTGAGCAAAATAGTATTTAGGATAATTATATTTACAAAGCACCTTTATTATTAAAAAAGAAAAGAAATGTTTTGCACTCTCTTGCCACGGGAGCCTCCTTAAGCCGATTTGACTACATATTGTAATGCTCGGTAAGCACTCTCGCCTCTTGTTCGTTCAATTGGAGTAGTTTTGGATTTAGGATTGGAAATTCAGAATTATTGGACGTGTAATGAAATCTGATTTTTGAGTTGTTGAGCTACGCATATATATAGAAATGATAGTTTTAGGCTGTTATAGAGTTGTAGGATTTTACAGAACTTGATTTGAGTTTACGGTTTGCCTAAAACAAAATTTTGAAGTTTCCCGCGTGTGGTGAATAATGTTTGTCCAAGAATTTGGGGCCGTATTTCATCAGTTTTCGACTTTATTTTTGGATAGTCAAGCCAAGATTTATGTAGTACGTTAAAAGGTCTTTCGATGGACTGTAAGTACATTTAAAATGAGGTTCAGTGAAGTGAGTTATGGCGTGACCAAGTTTCGCACTCCAGCTCTGCGTTACGAATGGCTTGAATAATCACTTTGGGTATGCGACTCGTTAGTGTGTATGAGTCATTTTGTTAGCATTTAGGTGTAGTATAGCCGTTTCGTAATTGAGATAGTGTGCTACTTAATTTTAAGGGTTAATACCTTGAAAAACCACAAATTGGTACACCTGTGACAAATTTACTCAAAACTATTTTTTTGACCACAAAAAACTCCAAACTAGTATATCTTTGACAAATTTACCCCAAACTGGTACACTTGTGATAAATTTACCCTCTGTTAGTTTTTATTAAACTTTATTATCAAATTATTAAGTTAAATGACACGTGACAATTGATTGATATACCAATTTGGGATTTTACGCTCCATTTGTCACGGTTTACATTAATCCAATTTAGCGGATGGTATATTTGTCACAAATTTACTAGTTTTGAGTTTTTTTGGTAAATTAGTTTAGGGTAAATTTGTCATAAATGTACCAGTTTATGGTTTTTTTTATGGTTAGTCAAGGTAAATTTGTCACAGATGTATCGGTTTGGGTTTTTTATGGTCAAATAAATAGTTTGGGGTAAATTTGTCACATGTGTTCCAGTTTGAGGTTTTTCAGGGTATTAACCCTAATTTTAATGTTGTTTCTTGCTTATTTGATAAGATTACGAGTTTAATGGTTCAAGTAATCTTTATCATTTGAGCAGAGGCATCTCGAGGTGAGTGGTGCTATTTCTTCTAATAATTTGTAAACTCATACATTCAAAATGATAAAGATTTAATATGTTATAAGATATGAATAAGCACAATTTGTTGCATGAAATTTGAATCGGACATATGCTATGTTTTGGTATTTATGTATGGTATAAGAACTGGTTGGTGGAAAAATATATCATGTTTGAGGAACGAAGTTAAGAAATATTATATATTATGGGTTTGCGAAACCTTTTTATGAAAATCTCTTGATTTTGAGATGGTTTATGGAAAGTTATAGAGATATTGATTTGTGAAATGCTTTGTGACATATATTTGATTTGATTTGGTTTGCAAAATCAATTTTTGAGATAAGTTTTGAAATGAATTGAGAATGTTTTATGAAATGTATTTCTAGCGGATGAGTTGAGTTTTGAAAGGTTATGTGGTTGATTTGTAAAATATATTGTGATATATGAAATAATTTTTGGATTTAGTTTTGTGGATTGTGAAGGATGTTGTTGTGAATTAGTATTAATGTTCAATATCGCTATGAGTCTAGTAAGGGGTTTTTGAGTATATGCATACTAATATAGGATATCCTTGTGGGTCGAGTCACTGACTACTAATAGATGGAGACCTTGATAATAATGGAATCTTGGTTGCCTTGTTACAAGGTATTGTGTCGTGACCATAACCAGATACTTTAGCATGATTTGGTCAATGAGATGAACCATTGACATGTGATATGTATTTGGTTAATGGAATTGACCATTGACATGTGATTTTAGATTAGTTCATGAAATGGACCATCCACATGTAGTTAAATGGGATTAATCAATTGAATAGACCATTGATAGTTCATTTGTTATTGTGCACTGATATTATTATTGATTTATACATAAAACGGTTTGTTGCAAAGATATTATTTACTTTTGATATTTTGCATTTACGGTACTCTATCTTTGGGATTGATAAATGGTGATATCATGTTTGTAAAGACGCATAGTGGGTGCTCGATTTGCTTAGAAGATATGCACTACTCACTGAATTGTGATTGCTCGCCCCTCTATTTTTCAATCTTTTTCAAGTTTCTAAGGTAGTGAGGAGTAGTATAAGAGCAATATTGACGATGGAATTTTTGAGATTTATGTTTTGGTAGTTTGAGTTTGCGTCCTTTTGGAGAAAAGGATGGTCGTGTCATCTCCATTCTTGATGATTTCGGGGTGTGACAATGAATTTGTCTAGCATGGAAGAAAAAATAGCCACAAAGCATGCAGAACCTACAAACCGATGATGCCTGAAAACATGTTCCTTAGGGCAAGCCCCCTAAATACCATCTATCCTACATAGACATGATCTTAGATGAGAGAATAAGGTACACACATAGCTCCATACACATCAAGAAACATTCCAGCATCACTTAAAACACTTCACCTTTGTTGTCCCTAGGATTAGATCCCGGAACTCATCACAATGCAATATAGATTCCAGTGCTCCTACAGAGCATCTAGAAAGAAAGAGCTTGAGATGGATGTGTGACCCAGTGAACTCAATCTGTCACGCCCGATCCTCGAATACGCGCCCATCCCTCACCTGGTCGATTAATAGTGACGTCCCAAGACGCATCGTCTACCCTTTCATTTTAATACACAAGCGGAAGTATATACTAAAATCCCTAGATAATAAAACAATGGGATAGAAATGTAGGGTCATATTTTTCATAACTGAAAAACTACAACCACACTTTTATACAAAACAAACCTCATAGTATATAATACAATACTATTCACAGAAGTCTGATCTATCATACATCAGTCCACAACTTAGGGTTTGTAAAACGGGATGGGATCTCAATCCTCATCCAGGTCATACTCTGGATCCTCCTCTGGATCATCCTCTTCCTCAAAATCTTCTTTAGGTTCTTCTTCTTCTTCTACTGGCTCCTCATCTTCTTGCTCCTCCTCAGGCATATCCTCGGGCTCGTTCTCAGGCTCCTCATTTATAGGTTCATCCTCCTATCCCTCCTCCCGCTCAATGATCTCCCCTTCTTCTTCGCTCCAGTTAGCGTCTTCGATGGAGTACACGGGAGTATGAGCTTCATTCTCGAGTTTAGGATCCTTGGCATCCACTATTGACCCGTCCTTAGGATCTGCCATCCCTTCTCCGAATGCCTCTTCCAAAATATACAAGGGCACGCTACCTTTCGGTATGGGACCCTCTCTTCGCCCATCATGGTAGTGACGGTACCACGATCGATACCCATGTGGCCTCAAGGCGTCTGTACCCACGTCAACCCCGATAGTCGACTTAACTAGTACGTACTCCAGTCCCTCGGGGTGGTTATGTATATGGAAGTGATATGCTATCTCTGAGATCTCCTCTGGAATACCAAAATGCATAGGAAAACGAGGAGGTGGAGGTGCTGCCATCTAAGGACCTGAAATGTTGTCCCACAACGAGGTGAGATTATGTCTCAGCGAGTTCTACCCTCCTAAGACTCGATTAGGAAACCAATACACTATGGGCTGCCTAAGCACACACGGGTTAGAGAACTTACCTTGGCCTCAGATTCCACCTGCAAATCAGCACAGTTCGAATAGGCACCCAATCAACCACTACAGATCGAAATATCGATCAATTGACCTAGTCGATTACATGTCAATCGGACCATTCCCCGATCATTTTAATCCATACTATGCAATCCACGATAATATATCTAGTCACCAAGTCACGTGCATTCTCTAAGGCGACATACTTAGTCACCGAGCCACGTGTATTCTCTAAGACGACATGTCTAATCACCGAGCCCCATGCATTCTCTAAGGTGACTTACTTAATCACCGAGCCACGTGCATTCTCTAAGGTGATATACCAAATCACCGAGCCACGTACATTCTCTAAGGTGACGTACTAATCATCGAGCCACGTGCATTTTCAAAGGTGATGTATTTAATCAATGACTCACGTGCATTCTCCAATGCGATGTATCTAATCACCGAACCACGTCATACAATATTCTTTATCATCTTTTATCATACCTAATAAAATATCGTGTGTGGGTACATGGTCGGCCTTAGCCAAAATATAATAATTTCCTTTCCATAAATCTCACCATTTTTTGTAATCCACCAAAATATTTTTGACACTGTCAACTGATGCCCGGTTATTTTTCAAATTATTTAATTTAGGAAATAAATCCTAAATCACAAATGAATCGATTTAGCACAATTTAGCACTCAAATAAATAAAGAGACTGCACCACGGTAATCGGCATAAAATTCCGGTCACCGACTATCCCGGTCTAATTTCCAAAAATTAAATAATTACAAATTTTAATTATTAAATAACAATAAATCCAACTTAGGCCCGTAATGTCTAATTGGACACCGAAACGGACCTAAAAAAATTTCAAGACTCGTTTAATAAATACTCGAGCCTATCTACTCGCTAATTACACTAACCATTTGCCTAACATACATAGGTAAATCCCTAATTAAATTATTCTAATCTATCTATCCACCTAATTGCACTTAATTAAATCTAATCAACCCCTAAGAATCATTATTTTATTAAGCGAGGATTAGTGAGTTTAACTAACCTGTTTAACGAGCGGGTCGGATCAAACTGACGAGAATGTCGCGGGGGTCGATTCTTCTCAAAGTGGGTCTAGGTTTCGAGACTCGGAAAGTCCTCAAAATAGGCCTAAGGCTCGCTGGAAACCCACAAAATTCCTCTATGTTCTAGCGGTAAAACAGAAGAAAATAAAGCTGGATTGGGGGCGGCAAGGCCGGTGGAGGCATGTGCAGGCGGACGACTCGGTGAGGCGAGCGGTTGCCATACGGGGGCCTACGGCGATCGGACAAGCTCCGGTTGAGCTCGGCTAGGGGCTGCGACGCACGGCAGGAGGCTGGGACGACGGTGGCTGGATGCGACGAGGCGGACGACACGCGGGCGGCGGCTCTAGCGGGCGGGAACGGTGACGGCGTGCGGCGGCGATGGCGTGGACAGCTCTCGGCGGCTTGCTGGCTGTCTTCGCTGGCTGGTGTGCGAAATTGGAGGGGATAGAGGCAAGAAAGGTGGCCGGCCAAGCTTGGAGAGGAAGGGAAAGAGAGATGGGTCCCTTTGGCCAAATTTTCCAAGTCTTTGTCCCCCTTTGACTCAACCTAGGCCAAGCGTCTTCCTTGGCTGTCCATGAGCCACCAAGGCTCCTCCTTTCAACCTTGAATTGGTCCAAAATGGTGGTGGATGGGGGGAGTTACGAATTTACAAGCAATTAGCTTCAATTGGACATCGATCTTTGCTCGATTCAATCCCATTTGGCTTCAACAAATCCAATTGACCCTCCATTGATCCTCTCGGCATTTTTCCTTACCAATATAACCCACTTGCTTCCCAAAAATAATCCCCGGCATTTTCTGAAGAAAAAAAAAAAAGCCCTGCGACGGCTTTTTCCCAAAAGTCTCGAGTTTCAGAAAAATCTTCTAAGATTGAGTCAACGTTCCTAGAATTTATTGTGACATGACAGAATCTTCAATTTCTGAAATCGGACTCAAATTCACAGTTAATTTCAACTTGGCGCAATTTTAGCGTGACCTAGGCTATCGGGTAACTTTCAAAAATTTTTAGTGCAAATGACTCATGGTCGATTTTTTCGAGTCACGGTAAATCCACTCGACTCATTAGCGACTCTCTGTTGTCGTGAAAATCTCGAGGATTCAAATGCGGACACAGGGTACCAAAACAATAAGAAAATCAGTCTAGTGCCGGCCGACAAGAATTTTCCAATTTAGTGGTGTCACCCACGATTAGCCACACATTTCAGTCAAACCAACCTATCTCTAATCTCAAATCGATTTTTAACTATGCCGTAATGGACTCTAAAGATAAGTACGGTCGAGAAGCCGATTTATGGTAGAATTCTCAAGTCTATTGCCTTAAAATTCCTTAATGACTTCCTCAGATAGTCTAGTTATCTCTAGAGTGATTAGCTCTAAGAATAGCCCTATAGGCGCGTCAATGAAATGCCCGATTTATTCAGTAGAAAATAGGGTTGAAAATATGGGATGTCACACAATCACTCAAATTGAGAGTAATCCAAAACACATGCCGCAGAAGAGGAGCCTTATCGCTTATTGCTTTATCAACATCTTTCATTCCCTTGGACATGATAGATACCAAGTCATTTCCTGAGATTAGGCAATGGTCTTGTATAAATAGGTTCATAGATCTCTGCTCTTCAATTTGGGGTCATGCCGGTTCATAAACGATGCTAGTAACATTCTCGTGCTTTGAGCAAATTTGCGTGCGGAAGCTTTTTCTATAGAATAAATTTGCCATGTGGAATAAAACCACTTCCATTGGCATGATGTCATCATCATGTGCACATGTTTCATGCAAAAGGGATGAACCCACTGACCCATGGATGCATGCATAGGGTTACATTGGACAAATTAAGAAGAGAAAATATTTCATGACAATCTTTAATCCACAGTTAGAATAATGGTCTATTCTAGACCACAAAAAAAATCAAATAACAAATAATTATAAATTATTATGGGGCCCACTTCTTCGAGAATTTGTACTTCACAATGATAACTTTACTTTCATAGTATCCCAAGGACAAAATCCAATTAAAAATTCATGGACAACATTATATATAAGGCTAAAGTTCAGCAACCACATTGCATATTAGGTCAAAGTTCATGGATTGTTTGTGTCATTATCTCAGATATCTACTATATATGCAAAAAAGAAGAATGGAAAATAGTTATTATTATTTGATTTTATTGTTAAGATAGAGGTCTTCAGCAAGAAATCATGAGCAAATCCAAATTGTTGATTGTGAGTAGGGATTGACAGTTTAATTTATGCTATATTCATGGATTCGTCAATGGCAAGAAGCAATAAGCAAATTAACTTATTAGTTTAATGTAAAAATGAACACCACATGTAATGAAATTGCGACATGGCACGCAATCACCTCCATTTCCCGCAATGTGATTAATCACATGTCATGCAACCATGTGAGCTCTTCCGAACTTTACAATATTATAAGGAAAATTATTCCAAAAGTCTTAAACTCATTATATGTTTGCTAATTCAGTCGTAAATATTTTATTTGTACCAATTGAATTCTAAACTTTTTTTTTAGACCAAAAAAATTCTAAATTTTTTCACATATTACTAATTGAGTCCATTTGGTCAATTTTAATTAGAAATTGTTCATATGGACGTTGACTATCCTATTGGTGAGGACAATTTTAGGTAATATTTTAGTATTTTTATTAATTTTTTCTTTTCACTTTTCCTTCTTTACATTTTTTTTTACCTTTTGTTCTTTCCCCCTTTTTTTCCCTATATTAGCCTTAGGGGAGGGATGCTTAGGCCTAGGTTGGCATGGGTAGCCCTCACCAGCCAGCCCAGCCCTCGCCCAACTTGACAAAGGGCTACCCTCGCTAGCCTAGACCCAAGCGTCTCTTGCTCAAGGCGAGTGGGGGTAGCCCTTGCTTGAGGTAAGTGATCTTCACTAACCATCGACGAGGTCCGCAATGGCTAGCGGAGGGAAAAAGGAAAAAGAAAAGAAGACAAAAGAAAAAGAAGAAAAAAAGTAAAGAAGGAAAAGTAAAATTAAAAAATAAAAAATTCCAAAAATATTGTTAAAAATTGTACATATTAACATTGGCCATGCCGCATAGGATGACCAACGTCTATGTTAGTGATTTCCGGTCAAACTTGATTAAATGAGATCAATTGGAAAAAACGTAAAAAAGTTTACATTTCAACTGGTATAATTAAAATATTTCTGACCGAATTAACAAAACTACCTTATTTTTAGGACTTTTTGGACAATTTTCCTTAATATTATATCGTATAGGTTTTGAGCACAAACGTGTGGGTTAATATTTGAAGGGTGTTATTAATAGGATGAGTATAGTTCGGGTGGACGATTCTCACCCTGAAACCGAAAACTGCTTACTAATGACCAATTTCAAAAAATTGGAATCGGGAACCGCCCATTGGTTCCATGGATCCATTCGGGAATCGGACCATCAGTTTGGTCCGGTTTTGAGTGGGTCCATGGAATCGATTCCACCAAAATTGATGCATTGAGTGTTACATTTTCCAGCAAGCCAAAGTAATACAAAAAACAAAGAACTTTCTTATTCTTAATTATAAGATTGGTAAAAAAAATTGGACTCATTAAAAATTGAGAGTTGAGGCTATGAGTAGATAGACGTTGAGTTTGAGAGTTGAGATCGTGAGTCGATGGATGTTGAGCTTGAGAGTCGAGGCCATAAGTGAGGGATAGAGAGATGACTCGGACGAGGTGAGAGTAAAACAAACGAGCACTTAGTTAATGGGTGTTAAGCTTCAAATTAGAGATTTTGAGGTTTTTATTTTTCTTAAATTTTTTTTTATCGGAAATTTTTCTTAAAAATTAAACATATATATTCATATATTACCAATCCAATCCTGGTGGGCAGGTAGGTGATTCCAAGTCTAGCTCAGAAATCGGACCGGTACATACTTGTTCTCTTAGGAATCGCTAGTCCCAGTCTAGTGCGATTTGATTCTGGGCAGTCCGGGTGGTTGTCGATTCTTTTATATAGCCCTAGTTATTAACACGTGCCCTTAGAGTATTTGTTAACAATAATTCAATTTTCTAGTGCACATAACAAGGGAGTAATCAATACATTGAAAAAAATAATAATTTCTTAATGAATTGCTTTAGCAGATCGGATCGAACCGTATTCACGGAGGAGACCGCAGCCCATGTCGATCAAGTTAGGAGCGCAAGCATCTGCGCAAGCAAGTACCGCACTCTAGGCAAAACCCAAGGAAAAAAGTCGGAGTCGGTCGCAGACGGAATCCGAATCATTCGAAGCATCGTCATCTCGAACGAACGAACGAACGAACGAACGCGGGGGCGTGTCCCAGGACGAGGAGGGGAGACAAAACAAGATAAGATATCCAGGGATCGATGCTCGTGCGCCGTCGACGAGTAATCCAACTTCCCACTGAAGCTTCACTGGCATTATCGCTTGCGGACGGGGAATCGAATCGCGGAGGAAGCTGTAGTTTCCTCTGCATATGCCGTCGTGGCAAGGTTCCAGGATCGTCTTTATCGTTGCCCATCAACTCGTGCTTTGCAAAGAATAAGGGTCCGGGTGTCGCTTTTGCGATCGTGTGTATCTATCTATGCAGAGAATAATCCTAAATCTCGAAAGAAAAAAAGTCCCACTTCCCCAACCCACAATTCAGGATTCCTCGATTCCTCGCCAATTGGATCTGACCTCACTGGCCACTTGCAATAGTCAAAGATTTTTCTTTGTTTAGCTGAGTGCTTCGCATCTACACATTTGCATCGAGGGCCGGTTTGTTTGAAGGAAAACTAATTGATTTACAGAGATACCGAAAACAACGAGCTTAAATTGAAGAAAGCCACTTACTCTTATGGCGAGGAGGAAATCACTTTACTTAAACTACCAAAGAAAAATAAACTACATTTCCATGAGAACACGCACCTTTAGCGTAGTGATGAAGAGTTGGTGTTGCCAAGTGATTATGGAATAGAGATGTGTGGGTGGATTAGGTGCACATCATTACGTTTGATTTCTCACATCGCAAAGTGCAATGCTTCCGTCTTTATGCCTCCCACTCTTACTTTTGGCCCGCCTCTAGCCCGGTTCATTTGATTAGTGATGTATTTCATGGTCGGGGGTCACTGTAGTAAGGAAAAAGCTTTGTACTTTTAGGACGCTTAAATGAAAAACGAGATTACCAAATGTACGGCCTGGGTTCCATTTATTCGAGTTAATGTGATTAGCGTTTCTTCTTTTACTGAAAAGTCAAGGGTCGGTTAGATTGATGAAATTTTTTTTTCTGGGAAATTGTTTTTGATGACAGAAACCTGGTGGATGGACGGACGGAAACGATCGCCATGGATTAAAAATTATAAGCTTATTCGTGAAAGTGACTCCCTCTTTTTGACAATAAGGAATTATTTTATTTGAATCTTCTTCTGCATCCAAGTGTGAAAGAAAGGTCCAACTATGTCTACTTTCTATCTCTCATCAATTTTGTTTTTTCCGGTACTTCTTTTATGGTTTTTTTTTTCTCACGAGTTTATCCTACCCCTCCTGAATATACTTCATTAATGCTCATGTTATTCTAAATTCCCACAAAACACCATCAGATACAGTATTTTACAAATATGACACGATATTTTCTTTCCTAATTTCTTTGTACTCTTAATATTCTGATGGACTATTGAATAAACAAGGAAGATGTTAGATTCCGATTTGTCAATTATGACGTGTCACTATAATTGACAAAAGCCACCTTCGGTAAATTCACTTATTATCAAATATCACATAATTAACTTTTTCAACTTGCTTTCGACGTAAATAAATATCAGAAAATGATTTACTTTCTTTGAAAGTGAATTTCCCGAAAAAGTTTTTCAATGACACGGACAAATCTAAAATGATTATCTCTGTTCATTGCATTAACGTTAGAATGGATTTATGCCGAAGGTTCTTTAATCAGCATTTCTCAACCATCAATAGGGAGGTGGCCTACAAGCATTGGGCCATTAGGTCGGTAGTGTTGTATTACAGGGATTGGCCCTTTTGGTAAGCAGCATAGATGTGGCATAAAGCAATTTCCCCCCCGCCACCTCCCCCCCTCCCTTGCATGACAATGACAGGTAACTAAAGCACAAGGGATTTGAACAATTTGGGGATTTGTACCTTAGGAATCAAGAAATATGCTCACCACATAGGATATTGGATACGTCACCTCGCACGTTCCTGATGTTGGTGGACCCCTTCAGCTGTAGTATAAATAAGCCTGGCGACCAATGTCTCATCCATGCGTTCACAGCTGCTTTAGTCAGTCCCACTGTTTGGAGGTTTTGCTTGCGCTTGCGTCTACGCATTTTTTCCAAGTATGCTTTCTCGTCCTTTGTGTGGCTGGACGAAGCACTGTCGGTTCTTTAGTTGGGGGACCTGTGGTTAAATTTGATGGGTTTCTGCATTGCTTTCATCAAAGATATACTAAAAAACATGCTGAGTCGATGCCCTTTAAGAATAACGGGACACAAGGTTGTCTTGCCTACATAATGGAAGCTTGTTGAATAGCTTGGCATGTTAAAAGGCCTGTGATCTTTTGACTATAAACGCTCTTGATCGGTTCACTACGTCTCTCTCTCATCTGATTCTCACTTTTCATCCGCCAACAGTCTTCCTTCTTCACATGCGCGTTCTCTAACTTCTTTATGCCTTAAAATTCTTAATTTCAAAAGAAGGGAATTCGAGAGTGAGCTAAACATATTCTCTCGGTTGTGCTCGTATATTTCGAGATTTTTGTCAAAAAGTCTAGTATTTTCAGCCCGAGTATTCTTAAACTCGCTCGTTTCTTAGTTGGGAGTTGAGGACTTTATTAGGATCATGGAATATGCTCTCATATATGCTGTTTTATACAATCTCGTCCATCGTTGCAGGTACTTTCTTGAAGATGGATGCTATTGAGAGGTCTGGGGAAACCAAGTATGAGTGCTTGCTCTTTGGTAAGTTTCAGAACTCTTCATACCCTAATTCTCAGAAATTTATTTGGAACTAATTGATGTCGCTAGAAGATAACTATTTTTCCCAAGCACCTCACATGATGAGAACTGTCAATGATGACCAGATATGGATGATACTCTGTACCCTATGAGCTCAGGCCTCAATCTGGCTTGCCGGAAGAATATCGAAGGTATGGTAGCTTATGGTGATAAAAAGTAGTGATGTCACTGTAGTTGATGTTGGAATTGCAAATCATGATGAATGATGCCAAGTTCTTTTCAACCGCAGAGTTCATGCTCCATAAGTTGCATATCGAGGAAAGTGAAGTTCCAAGGATGTGTTTGGAACTGTACAGGGAACATGGCACAACAATGGCCGGTCTAAAGGTAAAAAAAGTTTTGCCCCAACTTCCTTAGATTCTGTCTTAAAGCTCGCTCAAAGGGAGATGGATTAGATATATCGGGCCATCAATATTTCTGCTCTCATTCTATGTGCTTATGACTTCATAAATATATCTTACTGATCTGATTAGTTTGTTCCAGGCGCTGGGTTATGAATTTGACAATGATGAATTCCATGCATATGCTCATGGAAGGCTGCCTTACGAAGCACTGAAACCGGATCCTGTATTGAGAAATCTCCTACTTTCCATGCTGCAGCGCAAAATTGTATGTTAAGCTTTTCATACATGAGTGAACTGATCATGTCGTGATCTTTGTATTTGCTATTTTAATGCGTTGATTTGGCATATACAGATCTTTACCAATGGAGACAAAGCACATGTAGCCCAAGTTCTGAGCAGGCTGGGGTTAGAAGATTGCTTTGAAGGCATAATATGCTTCGAAACTCTCAACCCTGCTCTCGAAACTGTTATGGATCCACTAGACAGTCATTTAGTGCCGGCAGGTGGTGATATAGAGGTTGACGGCCAAATCGACAGCAACGGTGTAAGCTCCAAAATGCGAATCCTCTGTAAACCCTCAGTGGAAGCCATTGAAGCAGCAATCAAGATAGCAGATGTTGATCCCAGCAAAACAGTAAATACTAATGCTCTTACCACCTTGAATTTTTATGAGATTTTAAGGCCAGACATAAGCAACTAACCCTGATTTCCCGTTTTCCAGATTTTCTTCGATGACAGTGCTCGAAACATTGCAAGTGGGAAAGCAGCAGGACTACATACAGTCATTGTAAGCTCTTAAGCTCTAGTTTTACTCTTTACGTCATGGAGGAGAAATTTGGTGGACAACCCCTGATTATGGTGGTATCAGACTCACAATCACAGAGTTTGTCCGACCTACACTAACCACTCTTGTCCAAGTTATCAACTTGCGAGAAAAATATGCAGTTATGTCCAATCAGTTTATAAAAAAAAATACTGTGATGAGACTAAGCTAAATTTGAATCCGTGGAAGCTTGTGAAAACTCTGATGTCACCAAGAGAAAAAGCTAAATCTATGATTAGGGTCTTTGGATCTAGAGATAAAAGAATCAATTTTCCAACCTAAGGGATGTTTACCAAACACACAATAATTGAGGGGTTCCCGTCCTAAAATTCTACCGGATCTATTCTATAATTGATGAAAGATGATGTCTTCAATCCATTACTGTGCAGAAACTAATAAACGTATGACGGAACTTCTATGGTAGGTGGGGAGCTCAGTGTTGGTGCCTGGTGCAGATCATGCCCTGGAAAGCATTCATAACATCCGAGAAGCCTTACCCGAGATATGGGAGGGTCAGGAAGGAGAACAGATAGAGCAAGTCATTCAGTCCACGGCCGTCGAGACCGTGGTCCTTGCTTAGGTCTGAATCTTTTCATGTATTGACCAATCGGGCAAAGTGACCGACATGTCTTTAAAGCCTTTTAGCTAAAACTCTGAATCTGATGTCATACTCAACCATCACTTAGTGGGATACATCCTAATCAGCTCACAGGATGGTCAGATCATCTAGTGCTTTTTCCTTTTCCATATGAGTCTGTAACTTGCCAATATGCTTTGGCACGGATGCCAGTGGAAAATGATTCTACTTATGAGTCGACAACACCAAAGTTGTCTTTCATCTAGAATTTATGTCCCTTAAAAGAAATTCAGCCTTGCTATAGGAAATTGAGTACACCAATGAAGAAAATCAGTATATTATGAATAGGTTGCAACTAATGTTTACAATATCTTTGGAAGAATCGACATCGCATCCTCTCGCTATGTTTAAAATCGAAATCCAGAAGAAATGGTATCCAATGCACCAAACCAGAATAGCACTATGAGAAGAAGATATTCCATTCGTGAACAATTTGGATTTGTTAATGAAGAGGAACTCAGTTTGAGTGGATTTGCCATTAACCGAGAAAAAACAACTTGGTGGAAGAATCTTGGAATGAACGAGTTACAGGGAAATTATAGAAAGTTCAAATGCCATAATATGAGATCCAATCATTGGTGAGAAAAATCATTTCAACAACAGGGACAAGTGCCTTAATATTTATAGTGACCAAGTCATAATACAGAGAATTTGCTCGCTCTTAGTTACTAAAACATGCGTAAGTGGCATGGAAATGATCGGTCGAACAACTTCTTGCTCGAATCATGATTTGCTAGATCATAACTATTAGATACCACAATCTCATGAGTAAAACCTCCTAAAAACTTGATGAACATGTGTTGCTAGATATAACAATCTTTTCTTTTAACCAAAAAATAAAGATTAGACACATGTAAACTTCAATCGACTTTCGTGCTTTGAACTTTTTCCAGTGTACTTTTTAATTTCCAAAATTTTTTCATGAGGACGTCATTGGAGATCTAACCAAAATCCCAAGTGCAATAGCTGTCTTGTACAAATTCAAGACCCTTGAAATGAGAAAGGGCTTGTGACACGATGCGCTCATTTCCACGGATCAAATTCAGTCAGACAGAGAGAGATCATCGTCCACTTCACTGCACAACCAGACACTTCAGATAAGACACACTGTTCTGCTGGCAAGTTCTTGCTCGTTGGACCTCTCCAAAGTTCTGATCTTTCTCCCAACTTCCGCCTACATTCCTGACACCCGAACCGGCATCTCTCTCACCACCGCCCGGACAAGTTCGCTCGATCGGCGAGCTTTCAATTCGACCTGCACGAGAATCGAAATGGGTCGGCTCTAAACTTACTAATTTCTTCCCAAGAACCATGCTTTCTCCAGCTTCGCTGGAACCGAACCATTCTCTGCGCTACATCCATTTCTCTGCAATTCCTTGCCTTTCCTCGTTACCCACTTCGAGTTCAAGATTCGTCATCCCCATCTCGAGTAGCAATTCCCAAAATTTCTTGTTCGCTGCGACCAAAAGCATCGACCCTCGATTCGGTCACGTACCCTTTTGCGCCAAGATTGATTACAGTCCGGTGGAAGACGGGGAAGCTGAGGAGGACGAGAGATTTGATGGGACGAATCCGTGAGCGGAGACGGGGTTTTCATAGAGATTAAGAAGACTGGTAAGAATACGAGGAGGATTCTGTCCAGGATTGGCATTGACGCGACCCTGGACACCATTTGGAGCATCTTGACTGATTATGAGAGATTGTCGGATTTTATTCCCGGCCTTGCCGTTAGCGAATTGATGGAGAAGAGAGAGAATTTCGCGAGGCTATATCAGGTGCTTAGCCCAGGGGTTCCAGTTGAAATGCATATTTTTGTTATAAATTGTTCTGCATATGTTGCATTGATATTAGCATTACATTAGGTGAAGATGTTGATTTTCAGGGATCGGCCGGTGTTTCATTCTATATTTTGCCACAATCCCTTTTAAGCTGATTATATACTGCCCACAAACTTTCTGTAAACTCAAACGAAAAAATTGTTGAAACCAGTCACATATCAAGTGCATATGGAATGTCAGTGCGAGGACATGAAAGAAGTTCAGTTCCTACTATGTTGTTCTAAGAGAGTGTGAAGCCAGTTCTTCGACAGCTTAAGCAGATAGAGATAGCGTGATTTGTGTATTATCTTTTTCAATAGTCTGTGATGTTTTATTACGATAGGAAACTATGGCTCTGGGCTTGAAGTTAGTTGCTGCAACATGAGAATATAGTTGTCGTTGATCTTTTTGATCAGTACGATATATTTTGTGAGTTACCTGCGAGTGATTAGTAGCAGGAATGCGAATGTGTATGAATATGCTGCTGTACTGTGGTGCCTTAGGTTTGTGATTTTTGAGGGAGGAAATATCACAGAGCATCTGCTTAATAAGTAAGAGGCACCCGTTTTGATTTAATGTAGTTTATGTTGCATTCATATTTGCTTTTGTTTTGTGTAAGTTTCTATAAATGGAGAGTCACGACACATTGCATTGTATTTTCTCCATCTTTCAGGATATGAATACAGTGTCTGTTACAGAATCTGTCAGCCAGGAAAATTTCATAATCACTTGGTGAAACTATGTTAAGACATAAAAACTGCTGTTCATTTCACTTTGAAGATTGATCCCTGCAATTCTGGGTTACATTTTCTTGCAACTTCTTTATTCCAGAATGTGCTCTTTGCTAAAGAAGGTGTCATTAAGCATTACCTTCCTCTGTATCCTTGACAGATTGGCCAGCAGAACTTGGCATTTGGGCTAAAATTTAATGCTAAAGGAGTTGTAGATTGCTATGAGAAAGACCTTGAGTGTCTTCCTTCTGGACAAAAGCGTGATATTGAATTTAAGATGATTGAAGGTGATTTCCAAGTCTTTGAAGGAAAATGGTCCATTGAACAGGTAAAGTTGTTTATCCTTGTAATGAGGCACACTCATGAAATTATGCATTTTTTTAGTTATAGATCTTGATGAAACTTAGAATCTCAGGCAAATAAAAATAGAGGTTCCTATGTAGACAGATCAATTGAAATGTGCCTGCCAAAGAGACTGACTGACACTTTGCTACAAATACTTCAACTAGCTTTTAGCTGTTCAAATTGAAACTTATGAATCTTGGATTACATTAGAGCGTTGTTCTTCATAAGGAGCAGATCTGATTATATAGCTCCAAAGTCTGTGTCTACCGCTAATCATGTCTTTTACTGCTTCCCTATTCTATTGCCATAGCATTCGATTACACTTGCAATGTACCATATATCATCATGGGACAAATATTTGAAGGTTACCTCAATTTAGAAGGATATTCTGGTTGAAATCGTTGCCAAGAGAAACATTGATAATTGATTTCTGTCAGTGAGAGACCACAAGGTGCATCATTTTGTTTTTTTGCAAATAGACAGTAGTCAATAATAGTTGGATCCATGACCTGCTGCTGAATACCTCCAACAATTTGGTTGTGCTACTAATGCTGTTGGGGGGTAGTGCTATATACAACAATCCACGGAGTGAATATGTTCTGATGATTTTGAGATGACTGATTTTGCAGTTAAATATAGGGGCATACAAGGATTCCAGTCCTACTAATGGCCAAGAATTCCAGACAACACTTTCATACATAGTAGATGTTAAGCCAAAGCTGTGGTTGCCAGTACGCCTTGTTGAAGGAAGACTTTGCAATGAGATAACGATGAATCTCTTGTGTATTCGAGAAGAAGCACTTAAAGTAAATTCTAATTCTCTGACTGCTCCAATGGGTCAAGAGGATTTTTTGTAAGTATGACTCTAAGCAGAGTAAAATGACAATGTTTATTGAAGAGATGTCATATCAGGCAATTCAATTTTGTCTTAAGCTCTGAAAAGTCCTCCCAAATATGAAAGCACTTAGATCCAGTTGTGAATCTGTAAAGCTAACTATAATCTGGTCCCTATGTAATATAAACTCTTTCTAATTCAATGAATCTACTTAATACCCTCCTTCCTGTTGCGAATATTTTTCATCAGTCCATTATGAAAAATGCTGCAACTACACTCTGGTAATAGATCTACTGCTGGTATATTATTGAGCTTAAAATTGTAGGATATCACCCAACATCCTGAGCATGCAATGTATATTTTACAAAGCTCTAACTTTGTCCTTAAATTTTCATCAAAGTTTCTGATATAGCTTCCACTTGTTCTTTGATTCCACTGATCTACTTCACGACTCACATATTCCATATTACTCTGTTTATTAATTCTTATTATTTATATTTCAATTACCCAGATGCTCTATGAATATAATGGCATGCTCAGAAAATATATCTTTTGTTCGCACATTAGTGAGTTCCACATTGATGGGCTCATGTAGATCATGAGAGAGAGGGAGCATGTATCCAGATTATGCTGTGAATATCTCCATGTTCCATGGTATTTGATTAAGTACCATTGAGAAGAAGTTGAAAAAAGTTTGCATAGACAGGTCTTACTTTCTTGAATTTTTCCTTCAACTGATTGAGAAGGAAGATATAATGCAAGGGTTTTGTATATGACCGCCACTAGTACTACCACACCAGCTTGGACCAGTGTATTTGCTCTGGTCTAATGTGTGGAAATTGATCTGCAAATGGTAAGTCAGTGCTGAGGATGAAAAAGAAGAAAAAATTTCGTGACTAGGACCTCTAAATCTTGCTGATTGCTATGGTGTCAAGTTGAAAGAGCTCGCAGTATAATGAGATTGAGCACGACTTTTCATGCGCTCAAAATGCTGTTAGCCGGCTGAAGCATGGTTTTCATGTTTACAAAACAGAGCAGAGATCATCTTAAATTGGAAGCAGTTTTTTGCCTTTTCTTCTGGGTCACTCCTTGTGCAACTTGGGTTCCTTCTCAAGTCGTGGATCATCTTGAACAGTGAGCACGATTTCTCTGCATTCCCCTTTCATAACTTCAATAAAATTCTTTGCCCGCCTAAACATGAGTGGGAAGTGTTGCAAGTTCATAGTATCATAGATTCATGAATGTTCATTGAACTTGTTCTATCAGTATCTTTGCCTGAATCAATTGCAGTCTCATGGCATGTATCTTGCTTGCAAGTTTCATCCTCTTTTTGGCTGTTTGCTATGTTGACTAAACGAGGAAGAAGATAATGGGCATGGAATGGGTGTCAGGTGTTTATTACGTCTCTGCTCTTTCGACTCACTTTTTTGTGAAGCATATCCGAGGAAGAGAGAAGGCACAAGATCCTTCATACAATATTGCATGTCATTCCAAATGACAATTTGCGAGACGTTTGGCATCCTTCGGTTTGGAGGCGCAGAAGAGACCGTTGAAATTCTTTCGGGTAGTGTTTCGTTTTGTGCTACTAGGAGGGGTTTCGTGAACCAATAAAACATCGCAAAGGATGGAAACCATGCAAAATTGCGCATGGATGTTATCACCTTTCATTAAACACGGCGCTGAATTCACGAGCCAAACAAAAGCCAAAATTCCGCTGGCTCAAACGATAGGCCGTTTTCACCTGATGACTCGGGAATCCAACGTTGCATCGAACCGACTTTGCTTCGATTGCCTCATCCATGCACATACACACACGTCCCGATCAATCCAAAACATCAATTTGAGTTTGGGACTGTCCACAAGTAATGATTCACAAGGCAAGGCGAAAGGCCATCTGTGCTTACGCGTTTCCAGCCTCTTGATGAGAAGAAATCGAGCCAATGTGTGAATGGACTGCAAATGGTCCCGCCTCAGATACTTGAAAAGGAAACGCATAAGTTTTGAGAGTGGATGGGGAAATTATCAAAAACTAAATGGGGAGAGTATGGGCAAGGTAACACTTATCTCATCCTAAGATTGTGAGATCGAAAAACGAAACAGACCCTAGACATGAACGTCACGAATGAAAACAAATTCGTCGTATCGACCACGTATAACAACAACATGCAGCAGTTCAAGCAAATACATACGTACGTATTTCTCGAAATCAATGGAAATTGTCGTGCTGCAGCTGTTCACTAGTCGACCATATTTACCAACCGAAATGAATAATTATTTTGTTCTCACGTTGCAGACAACCTCAACTAGGGTGTGAACCAGCGCATTGACAGATGAATGAAGTCTCCTTGCTTTACTTCCGTCCTTTTCCAGTCCATTCACGATAGAGTTCTAGAATTAGTTGAAATGGGGTGGCGACCACCGACAGCTGCCCAGCAAAACTTGAGCAGAAAAGGCGAACCCCCTCTTTAAGTTGGAAGACTTTAGTCACTGCCCTACAACATAATGCATTAAATATTTTCAGATTCCAAAGTCAAAAAATTATCTTTAACTAGTACAACTACTTATTTCACCAACTTATAGATTACGTCTTTCAAGAGAGAACAGTGGATGATAAGATTTATCATTACGAAATCCATTTATGAACTGATGTTAATATAGATTCATATAGAATAGAAATGCAATCCATTCATTTAAGTACTCATGTAAATTTTGCCACGCTAGCTCCTTGGTATTTATTTATGTGCATGATTGGAAAAGACTAAGAAACCAATGCTATAAAATGACCTTATCGAATGAAGATGATGGCGGTGCTAGCTTGTAATGAAGATAATACTTGGACTTTAATGTGGTGCGATTTAATGGGGAGGCCACTAAACACGCGTTTGAGATATTGCAAAACTCAAATGACTTTTAGTAGGTCTTTTGCCGGATTAAGAACGTTTTCAGATTAGTTGCTATCAATTATTACAGTTGCCATGCGCTTTTGTCTTCAGATTTCATTATAATGACTAAAAAGTCTAATATATATGCATGGACACGGATTTGCCAAGCTGTCTATCCGGATTGAAAAGAACAAGTCACATAAATGATGCCACCATCATTTAGTAATAATTCAATCGCCTAGGCTAAAAAAGGTTGAAGCACCACCGCCATCTAGTAGATTTCATGACTAACCAAATTTTGCAGCCGGAATTAGAGAGCGACTGTAGAAGGCGAGTCCTTTAATTCGCTGATTTGAAAGAAATTTAACTTTCATTTTTTTAGGAACATAATTAACTGCTGCTGCCTCTTATTACATAGCAGGTAACAAAATCATCACATTTGAGAAAGATGACTGATGGTACTGGGTATAGCAGGGTCCAATCACGGGTGGCACTGTAAAAAAAGTTTCATTGTCCCGTCGTTGTCGGGGTAAATAGTTGAGAAATGCGAAACAACTTCGACTAAACTTGGGGTTTGCGCGTGGTGACCGTGACTCTGCAGTGAAAGAGAATGACGTGGTGTACGAGAAATGATGTGGGGAGGAGTCTTAAACGGGTTATGGTAGGAAGCAGTTGATGCAAATAAAGTGAACGAGACGACTCGATTTGGTTGCATAGGGGAGCCAAGGCTACGGCTATATAATCCCCCCACGACATCACCAGGACGTCCACCCTATTGCCAAGTTCCATTTTCTCTCTCTCTCTCTCTCTCTTCAACTTCAAAAACTCAATTCACATCCAGAAAAGTATCATCTCCTATCTTAGAAAAAAAGCAAAAGATGCGCCTCAAGTTTGCAGTCCTGGCTCTAGCAGTGCTCCTCGTCCAGGCAAACTGCGAGGCCGCGGTCGACGGGGTCAGGGGAAGTGGGTTCGCGAGGACGAACGGGATACATTTCGTGGCGAACGGGAAGCCGCTGTACCTGAACGGGTTCAACGCGTACTGGATGATGTACATGGCGTCGGACCCGTCCACCCGGGACAAGGTCACGAGCGCGCTTCAGGAGGCCGCCAAGAATGGCATGAACATCGCCAGGACTTGGGCCTTCAGCGACGGCGTCTACCGGGCCCTCCAGACGTCTCCCGGCGTCTACAACCAAGACATGTTCAAGGTAAAATTAGTAAATATTTTCGCTCTTGGCATACGCAAAACAAATTCTAGGCACCTCCCAGAGATATCCGTGATTAATATTCTTGCTTAGGGATTGGACTTTGTGATATCGGAAGCTGGGAAAAACGGAGTGTATCTGATACTAAGCTTGGCGAACAACTGGAATGACTTCGGAGGAAGGCATCAGTATGTGCAGTGGGCTCGGAACAGTGGACAGTCCTTGAACAATGATGATGAGTTCTTCACTAACTCAGTCACCAAGGCTTATTACAAGAATCATATCAAGGTTTGTGTCTGTGCTTTTTGTTCTTCTATACGTATATGGATTCAGTTCAGACCTAAACTCCAGCAACGCTATGAAAGAAACATGAAAAAGACTCGGTGGTGGTGTGATGGAAATTGCAGGCAGTGCTGACGAGAATGAACACTGTAACGGGAGTGGCGTACAAGGACGATCCTACCATCTTTGCATGGGAACTCATGAACGAGCCTCGTTGCCCGTCCGACCCCTCTGGCAAATCTCTTCAGGTCTCTCTCTCTCGATCTCTCTGTTTAATATGTATATATTTGTGGAAGTAATAGAAAAAAGCAATCATACAATTGGAAATAGTTAGTGTCGATCGATAATGAGTTTGCGGCATTTTTTTCCTTGACTGTGACAAATACTACACGACGAAAGCAACACATAGCGTCCCATCCACGAATTGTCTCAGCGAAACTCTGCTAAGATGGGGTATCCGCTTTCTCGTCATAAAATAGAACTGTACATTCATACAGCCTAATGACATTAAAAGATAAGGATAGACGTATGGGGAAGTCTTTAATCAGGGAAAGGAAAGGACAAATGAGTAGATGTCACCTTGTGGGAAATGAATTTTTTCTTCTGTTTGGGCATGTTCGTTCTTTACTCGAATTCATCCACTTTAAGTACGAAGTAACCAATTTCTATGGCTAAAAGAAGAGAGATTTTGAAATATCTTATTAGCGTGATGAAGAAGAAGAAAAACAAAAAGATCTGCTTTTGTCATCTTTAACAATCAGCGATTGTTAGTAACAATGCCTTTTTGCTTTTTTATCCTCATGATATTAGTCCATGTCATTTTTAAATCACACATGACCGTGACGTTGGACCGACGCGAAGCAGTTAACCTGAACAGAACATCACATTCATGACTCTATTAGTGACAGAAACTATAGGCTGTATCAAAGCGACTCCCTAATTGTATACTATTTACAATATCAAATTCATGCAAAGAATAAAATTGAATCGAGTGACGTCGCTTCATGATGAATTGTTAGTCCTGCCATTAATCAGTTCATTTAGCTTGTTCAGGACTGGGTGAGCGAAATGGCGGCGTACGTGAAGTCGATCGATAGTAATCATATGTTGGAAGTTGGACTCGAAGGGTTCTATGGGCAATCGGTTCCGGGGAAGCAGCAGATCAATCCCGGCGGTTTGCTTATTGGGACTGATTTCATCTCCAGCAACCAACTCCCCCAGGTCGACTTCGCCACAATGCACCTGTACCCCGAACAATGGTAAGAATCAGAACATGCCCTCTGATTCCTCGAATCGCTCTACATCCTGGTGCTTCGATCAAATTTGCACCTGTTATGTTGTTCTTACCTTTCTTGGATAATTAAAGTTTTTTCTTGACAGGCTGCCTAGTGCAAGTGAGGGAGAGCAAGCTGCATTTGTGGACAAGTGGGTTCAAGTCCACATTCAAGACTCCAACACCATCCTCAATAAGCCAATCATACTCGGCGAATTTGGCAAGTCATCGAATTCATCGGGTTACAGCTTAGAAAAGAGGGACAGCTATTTCGGGAGGCTGTATGATGCGATCTACATGAGTGCAAGCAACCAAGGGTCGTGTGCCGGCGGTCTCTTTTGGCAACTGTTTGCTCAAGGCATGGATAACTTCAGCGACGGGTACGAAGTCATATTAGAGCAGAGCCCTTCCACAGCTAGTATCATCGCTCAACAGTCTCGCAAGATGTCATCTCTTACATGACAAGAAGGCGACGAAGATAGAAGGAAATAAGAATAAATGAATTCCGCTGTTCTGTGATTTAGATTTGTGAAACTTACATTGATTTGCTACTTAAAAGCAGTGAAAATTGTGTTACGGAGAATTTAGGAGGAATATAGAGTTATTTTATCAGACATCAATCATATATGACTTCGATGTTCGTACTTTAATTGTCATTGTAGCATGTGTGTATAAATATATAAATGGATATATATCTTACAAAATTGAGATATGTGATTGAAAGCTTACCTAATAATGTGTTTTTAATGATCGTTTTAGCAAATCCTTAATTCTTGCAACTCTTTTATTTTGCATTTCTAATCCTCATGCATATTTTGGTATTAAATTTTGCATCTCTAATTTTTATGCATATTAATAAATCTCAAATTGATGCACAAAGATAATATCAATTAAATATTAAATCAAATGATTGTTGATATTTGTCAAACGAAAATTTTGATCTAAATAAGATGGGATGGCGCTATTTCCATCCCTTATATAATTAAATCCACCTAATTTTCATCAAAAAGACAAAATTACCCTCTATTATTTAATTGCAATTGAGATAACTTACTTTATTTTTATTTTTTTTATGTCTATGTAGGATTTACTTACCATAATTAAGAGTTTCATATGTTTAGCTTTTGTTTGAGTTTCCATGTATATTAAAGGCACTATACTTTTTATTGTAAAAAGGCCCTATAATTTTTTATTGTTAAAATTACTTCCATAAAAAATTGTTTTGTCAATTTTTTTTTTTAAATCTAGTTCTTTTGCATATTGTTGATCATATTTATGGACAAATTGTTAAGTGGATGAAATTTAATTAAATCAAAAAAATAGCATGAAGTGAATTTTTTTTTTTTTTTTTTTTGGAAATGCTAATGAAATATCATTATTTTGGATTGATAAAAATTAATATTATCCTAGACCTGTTTACAAAAAATAAAAATAAAAATAAAAAAAAAATCAAGATACCTATTGTGCATAATATTTTTAGTGTATTCCTATATATTCCTCTAGTGTCTTACATTCTTGTGGACTAATAGACTTAATACAAAGTTTACCAAAAAGATAAATTCTTTGATATAGTAAATAAAGAGACTTGATATATATTGTGGACTAATAGACTTAATACAAAGTTTACCAAAAAAATGAACTTTTGAGATAAGAGGGACAAAAAACAGATACGTTGTTATAAGGTTAGTGATGAAAAAGAGACTTTTCAGTTTATAATATATCAAAAGAAGTCTTTTGTCCTTACTACTAGCAAGCTGATTTTACACTGAGTATGTAAAATGTTATAGGAATATCTGAGAATGCACTTTTCTTTAATACTCTAAAATTAATGCAAAATGCATAATTATGGTAACTATCATAAATATAAAAAAGGAGGAATCCATTTGAAAGATTAAGGGCAATTTTGTCTTCTAGTGTAAATGGGGGTGCATGAAGTCATTTAGGGGTTAAAAATAGCACCGCCCATAAGATGATTTTACGTAGAAATGAAAATTAACAAATTAATAATGAGATAACATCAATGCATACATTTTATTCAAGAAAACAATTAATTTTAAAAAAAAACTATATAACATGATAACATATATTCCATAATTATATGATGGTAAAGGATAACTAAAAAAGTTAGGGAAATTTTCAAAAAGGGACCTAAAGTGCCTTCATTTTCTCAAATAAGGGCGCAAAGTGGACCTTATTTCAAATAAGAATTTGAAGTTCCATCACTTTTTTAAATAAGGACTTGAAGTAGATCTTGTTTCAAATAAGGGCATGAAGTGATTATGTCTATATCAAATAAAGGCCTAACTTTCCATAGGTTAATGGTATTTTCATCATTCGCCATTTTTCCTCTTTTCTTTTTTCTTTGTTTTTTTTAGTCTTCTTCCATCAGCGATGCCCACAGAGGGCCGCTAGCCACAGGCAAGGGACGGCCTCGCTTGGGCGAGGTGACCCTTGCCTAGAAGAAGTTGCCCCTAGTGGCCATCCGTGAGGTTGGCCCTCGCCGGCCCAAGTGAGGGCTTCGCCTACGGTTGGTGGGGGCTTGCAGGCCCTCGCTCACTATAAGCGAGTGCTTGTAGACCCTCACCAACCCTTCCCAGCAGTCGGTGGGTTTGCTAAGCCCTCGTTGATCCTTCCCAGTGGCCAACAAGGGTCATCGAGCTCTCATCGGCCTTTGTTGGCGGTCGTTGGTTGACACCAAAAAAGAAAAAAAGAAGAAAAGAAGAAAAGGGAAAAAAGAAAAGAAAATTTGGACGAAAAGGCCCTTGATCGGTAAAAATTTTAGCTGGCTAGCGACCAGTGAGGTTGGGCCTTTATTTGAAATAACCAAGGCCACTTTAGGCCCTTACTTGAAATAAGCAAGGTCACTTTAGGCCCTTATTTAAAACAAATAAGGCCACTTTAGGTTTTTATTTGAAACAAAGTCTACTTCGAATTCTTATTTGAGAAAATTATGGCACTTCGGATCATTTTTTAAAATTTTCTCAAAAAGTTATACAACATTATACCTTCTAAATGTAAATCAGCCGAATATTATATAGACATAAAAGAAAAAAATCACAAATAAATGATAATAAAGATTATTATATTATTACATGTTATTTTTACAAAGATATCGGTCAAGACAACAACTTACATGTCGACCAAAAATGAGGGATATTAAATGTGTATGTTAAGAATATTTGAAGGAAAAGTAATGCAATTTCACTTACCTTGTAAAATGATCAAGACAATATCGATTAATATTTAGTTTATATAATAGAGTATATCATAACACTAGAATTTTTTCAACTATCGACATTATTTTGTTTATATTTTCTTATTGTTTTGTGGCAAAGGGAAAAAGAAAGAAAAAAAGAAAGAAGAGAATAGGAGACAAAGAGATTAAAAAAAAAAAAAACAAAAAGAAAGCAAAGAGAAAAAGAAAGGAAAAAAAAGTTAATAAAAAAAAAAAATATAAAAATATTATTAATAATTGTCCACACCTAGCTGTCAACAATTATAATTAATAGAAATGGACTCAGTTGATAAATTGACAAAAGATTTAGTATTTAATTGGGAAAAGTGCTAAAAAAATTCCTAAACCTTTTGCATTTGTGCCAATTTAGTCCTAATCAATTAATTCTCATAGAGATGTTAAAGTACATGGTATATTTTATCAAGAATATCTAATATATTATATATAATAGCACAAAGACTCTTGATGGAGAGCTACTCTCTACCATACGGGTAGCATAAATGATTTTCAAGTTGTCTTGAAAATAGATATATGAAATTCTTAATTATAACAAGTATATTTTACATGGATATAGAAATACTTAAAAGGAAAAGTAAATAAATTTAAGACAACTCATTTAAGAATTTGAGACTTAAAACAAAATGTTATCCTCACATAATAGCCCAAAGATTGTTATGCTATGAAAGTTCATCTCGTAAATTATCTGTCCTATTAAATTTTGCAGCTGGAAATAGAGAGCTGTATAAGGCAACTTAATTCGCTGATTTGAAAGACAGGCTGTATAAATCCCCCACAACATCACCAGTATGTCCGCACATTCACAGGTTCATTTCCTCTCTCTTCAATTCCAAAAAATCAATCCACATACATGAAAGTATTATCTCCTAAATTATAAAAACAAAACAGATGTGCCTAAAGTTTGTTGTCCTGAAAGTATTAGCTCCTCCTCCTGGCGAACTAAAACTGTAATTTTACACCGCTTAATGATATTAGAAGACAAGAATAGATGTATGAGGAAGACTTCAATCGAGGAAAGGACTAATGAGTAGATGTCACCATGTGTGCAATGAGATTTTTCTTCTGATTGGGCACGTTTCATTCTTTACTCGAATTCATCAACTCGAAGTGTATGGTCACCGGTTTCTTTGCCTACAAGGAGAGAGATTTTGGAATATCTTATTGATGTAATGCAGAAGAAGAAAAACAAAAGATCTGCTTCGGTTATTATTAACAATCAGCGATTGCTAGTGACAATGCACTTTTTTTTTGGTCCTCGTGATATTGGTCCATATTTTCAAATCACACATGACTGCAATGTCGAACAAATTTGGAACAGTTTTCCTGAATAGCACATCATATTCGTGGCTTTATTAGCAACAGGAACCATAGGCTGTATCAAAGCAAGTGATTATCTTATCGTGTTCTATTTACAGTATCGAATTCATGCAGACAATCAAATTGAATTAAGCAATGTCACTTCATAATGTTTTGTTAGTCCCGCCATTGATTAGTTCATTAGGCTCATTTAGGACTGGGTCAGTGAAATGGCGGCGTACCTGAAGTCGATCGATAGTAATCATATGCTGGAAGTTGGACTCGAAGGGTTATATGGGCAATCGGTTCCGGGGAAGCAGGAGATCAATCATGGTGGTGTGCTTGTTGGGACTGATTTCATTTCCGACAACCAAGTCCCCAGGTCGACTTCGCCACAATACACCTGTACCCTGAACAACGGTAAAAATCAGAAGATACCCTCCGATCCCTCAATCGCGCTACATCCTGCGTTCCGATCAAATTTGCACCTGTTATGTTTTGTTTACCTTTCTTGGCTAATTAAAGCTTTTTCTTGACAGGTTGGCTAATGCAAGTGAGAGGGACCAAGCTGTATTTGCGGACAAGTGGGTTGAAGTCCACATTCAAGACTCCAACACCATCCTCAATAAGCCGAACATAATGTGCGAATTCGGCAAGTCATCGAATTCATTGGGTTGCAGCATAGAAAAGAGGGACAGCTAGTTCGGGAGGCTGTGCGACACGATCTACGCGAGTGCAAGCAACCGAGGATTGTGTGCCGGCGGCCTCTTTTGGCAGGTGCTTGCCCAAGGCATGGATGGCTTTAGCGATGGGTCCGAAGTCATATTAGAGCAGAGCCCTTCTACAGCCAGCGTTATTGCTCATCAGTCTCGCCGGATGTCAGCTCTCATATGATGAGAACACGACAAAGACAGGGGAAATAAGAATAAATGAATTCCACCATTTTGTGATATAAATGTGTAAAATGTATAAAGATTTGCTGCTTAAAAGCAATGAAAATTGTGTTATGGAGAATTCAAGAGGAATATAAAGTTATTTTATTGAATACCAATCATATTTGACATCGATGTTTGGTGCTTTACTTGTCATTGTAGCACGTGTATATAAATATAAAAATGGGTAAAGTGTTGAGATTATTCCACATCAATTGTGGAAAAACTAGTGGTCAGTTTATAATTATGAGAGAATATCTCACCCTTTGAGCTAGTTTTTGAGGTGAGAGAGGCCCAAAACCAATCAATACTAGTATCAAAGCAATTTTCTGTTAGCGGATTCACTTCCATATGAAGGAAGCCCAATGAATTTCAAGCCCAAAGACTTGAGCTCATATGATAAGTCATATAGATTAAGAGATTTTCTACTATCTTTTATATGGTAGTTGTAAAGAATGTTAGTAGAGACGCATACACAAAGATCAAATAGCTCATCCCAAACATCACAAACACGGGTCATGTTATCTCTTCTTGAAAACTGAAGAGCACACTTGTCCCAAATGGCTTTGGCTAATGTACACTGCATAAACTGAGGACTAACATTAGAATCCAGGTTAGAATCCATGGTATTCCACAACATTATCCAAATGGCAGCATTGCCAAAGCGCCAATTGTCCACCTTCGTTTTATCTGTTTTATCTGAAGGTGGAGGTGAAGTAAGATAACTCAACTCTTTCATGACTAATAGATTCGTCTCCACCGCCATTGACCAAAAAGAATAATTGGTCCCATCTAGCTTAACAGAATTCAACTTCAGATTAGTAAGATTGGTATCCATGCTCACACCAAGTTCAGAGTTTCTAGCCATAAATCAACAATAAACAGAGAACTCATATCGGTGCCAAACATAAAGTCATCTCTTAAGGCATTAAACTATTTAGATATCCGAAGCGATACTAAACCACCCAACACAAAATTCTAGATCAACAACAAAACCTATCAAAATTCCGTAACTGCAAACAAACCCACGTCACTTTTTGTTGAGAAGTGAATCCACTAATCATCATTTGAAAACCAACCAATCAAACTCTCAAACGATTGCATTCGCTGCACTTGTGATCCTCAGCCACATCATCTAGAAGAGAATTTTTTGACAGATGGGTAATTATGCGCACATCACCTAGAAGAACTTCATGTCCTATTGCTTCAAAGTGCTCCGAAAGTCTGACACACTGGATGCTCCTCAAGCGAGGAAGGATGAGCAGACCTCATCCGCGCTGCCAAATTTGGCTGCAAAGATAGGTGACCACGGCTATGGTTCGAACAACAAAAGATTTGGTCGCCGAGCCTTGGTGACAGATTCAATTCAACAGTGGTTTCTCTGGTGATGCAATGATGATTGTCGACAACTAAGGTAAAATGTGTATTTTTGTGGCTTTGATAACATGTAAATGAAAGAGAAGAAAATTGTTAATTTTAAATTAGACATCACATCAATATGTATAGTGAGTATTAGGGTTTACTAATAATGAAGAAGACTAAACTACCCTTCAACAACTCTGAAAACATTCACTTACCTCAAAATTGGCTTCCACCTGACCCAATCCTTCAAAATCAACATAGATGGGTCTTTGATGCAAAAAAGAACAAAGATCATCTTGAATTGGAAGCAGTTTCCTTGCCTTTTTTTCCAGTTATCTTATGCAACTTGGATTCCTTCTCAAGTCCAACCCATGAATGTGTGATTTTAATATTTAAATATTTAATCTCTCCCCCTCATACTTTGTTTGACATATTTAATTAGGTATTGAAAAGATTTAAACTTAGGACCTCATATTTTGATATAATATGAAATTTTAAGAGAATTGCTAACTCATCTAATAGTATGAGTTATTAGATGAATGTATGATTTAATATTTAATAAAAATATCCATCATATCATAGATAATTAAATATATCTAACATGCTTATGGCATTCTTCCATCAGTATGTTGTCCGAATCCATCGGAGCCACGTGGCAAGACCTAGGATGCAAGTTTCATCCCCTTTTCGGCTGTTTTCGAATTGTTGAATCAACAAGGAAGAAGAGAATGGGAAAGGAACGGGTGTCAAGTTATGATTGCGTTTCTGTTGTTTCTTTTGACTCTTACTTTTTCTTGAAGCATATTCGAAGGAGAGAAAAGGAACAGGATCATTCAGCACAATATTGTATGTCGATCCAAATGACAACTTGCCAAGCGTTTGGCATCTTTTGGTTTGGAGGGGCAAAAGAGACCGTTTAAATTCTTTTAATGAGTGTTTAGTTTTGTGCTAGTGGGAGGGGTTTCTTGAACAATGAAACATCTCAAAGGATGGAAACCATTCAAATCTGCACATCGATATTATCATTTTTCATTAAACACGGCGCTAAATTCATGAGCCAAACATGAGCCAAAATTCGGTTGGTTGGCCGATTTCAACTGATGACTCGAGAATCCGACTTTGCGTCAAACGCCTCGTCCATACACACACATCCGTTCCTTACCAGAACAAGACCTTTGAGGCACTATCAATCCAAACCATCAATTTAGGCTAGGGACCGTCCACAAACAATGATTCACAAGCCAAGGCCAAAGGCTACCTTGTGTTCATGCGTTTTCAGCCTCTTGATGACATGAAAGTCACGAACAAAAACTAATTCGTTGTATCAACCCCATATAATGATACCATGCAACAGTTCAAGCAAATACGCGTACATACATTTGTCGAAATTGATGGAAATTTTCATGGTGTAGCTGTTCACTAGTCGACCATATGCACCTAACGTGATCAACAATAACTCTGTTCTCACGTTCCAGATGACAAAACTAGAGTGTGAACTAACACGTTGACAGAAGAATGAAATCTCTTGCTTTACTTCTGTCCTTTTCCAATCCACTCACGATAGAGTTCTAGAATTAGTTCAAATGGGGTGGCGACCACCGACAGATGCTAAGCTAGAAGACTTTCGTTACTGCCCTACAGCATATGCATTAAATATTTTCAGATTCCAAAGTAAAAAATACATCATTAACTAGTATGATTACTAGGGCACGCATGACAAAATTTTTGGAACAAAAGTCAATTTTTGAAAAAATTGATTTCTCAATTTCTATCATGGACGGGTTTCTAAGCAAAAAAATGCGTTTGATAACAACTCAAAATTTATATTTCTAGAATAGAAATTCGTTTAATAATAGAATAAAATTTCTTTTTATAGGGGGCACAGTCGACGGTGGCTGGCGAGCAGCGTCCGGCAGCGGGCATCTAACAACGGGCAAGTGGTCAGTGACAACAGTGGACGATGAAAAAGTTTTTATTTCTTACTTTTATTCCAGAAATAAAAAAGCTAAAAATTTTAGCTTCTAATTTATGCTCTAAATCTATTTCTAGAATAGAAATCTATTTTGGAAGTAGAAAAATAAAATTGCATTGACAAATGGATTTTTGTTCCTAATATGTTCCGGGAACAGAAAAATAAAGAAATAGAGAAACATAAATTTTATTATGCACGCGCCTATTTCACCAGCTTGTCAGAATATATCTTCAAAAGAAAATGGTGAATGGTAAGATTGCCATTAAGAAATTGAATTAGGATGCATTTTGTAACTTGTCCAAAAGTAATTGATTTTATTCTTTTATTCTTGGGAGTAAATTTGTAATAGAAATCCATTTGATAAAGTTTTTGTCCTTGGGAACAAAAATCCGTTTTTTAGTTCCCGAAAATAGATTTGAAACATAATTAAGAAATAGAAAAAAAAAAGTTGTTTATTTGTTCTCGGAAACAATTCCAGAATCAAACCCAAACCTATTTTTCTTTTTTCTATTTTCTTTTCTCCTTCTCTTCTTCTCTTCTTCTTCCCTCAGTCGATCATTGGCTATTGCCGCCACCGCCGGTAGTAGAGAAAATAAGGAAAAAAGAGCAAAAAGAAGGAAAGGAAAATTCTGTAATTCAGGAATTCAAATAAAAAATGTGTTGGAAGATGGATACAAAATTAAGGATTCTGTTATTTATTAGCTGATTTTATGCGGAAAAAAGTAAGCAATTGCATCGTGTTAGGATTCTTAAATATATCCTATAAAAAGGATATATAGAAAGCTAGGTTTTTTTTTTTTTTTAGATCGTTTTTCATTGTTTTGAGAGTTTTTCAATCATTTTAGAAAGAAAATAAAGTAGTGACATAATTTTTGTTCTTTGATTCAAAATGTTGGGTTTAATTTATATTTTCATTTCTTTTTCTACTATATTCTAATTTTCTTTTGTTAGGGCTATATATAGCCTAACAATTGATGATATAAATGTTATGATTTTTATGTGTGCAAGTAATTTCATTCATGGAAGTTATATATTATTATACTTAATGCTTTAAGTGACCAACCACTATTTGAATAATCTATTGTGCATTTTGAAACTGAGAAGTGATAGTATGCAATTATTCATTATAAAATATAACCATGAATTACACGTGGATAGAGATATATCGCGTTATTTGTGTGATTTTCGATGATAAGGTGATCCAAAAGACTCATTGTAAGTCGATAATATTAATAGATTTTAATGCACTAATGTTTGTTTAAATTCACATAGAAATATAGTAGATTAATAAACTAAGTAGGTTTGCCATACTTAGAAATAGAATAGTAAATAGATTAGGAAATTTCGCTATCACATGTTTCATATCGTTATTTGTATGTGTAACAATCTGAAATTCATATCTAATGGTTATGATGAAATCGGATGCTCTAATATTTATCTAATTGATTTACTGCATTTAATCTCCAAAGTTTGCTTTTAAGATTTTTAGTTTTAAACTGTTCTCAATTCTATTTTGATATGTTAGATCAATTTTTGAATTAATCAATTTTTAGTATTTAATTAGTTTATTAGTCATCAACCTCCATGAGACAATACTCGTTCTCATTATTATATTACTTGTTCAACGCGTTCACTTGTGTTTAGAATTTTACAAACATGGACATCGCCCAGCCGATGGCCAGCCACTGCCGTCGCTAGCGACCGACCATGAAGAAGGAGGAAGAGAAAATGAAAAAGAAAAAAAAAAGAGAAAAAATAATAATATAATAAAAATATTAAAAAATTAAAAGAAACAAAAATATTTAAGAGTCTTACCAAATGCATTTCTATTTCAAAATAAAAATTTTGGACAGTTACCAAACGCCCTCAAATACTCATAAATATTTTCCAAGAATAGAATAAAAAAAAATTATTTCTTAGTGGAAATTGTTCATAAGAACAAAATGGTTACCAAACGCACCTTTATAAGCTGATTTTAATATAGATTTATAAAGATGTGAAATACAATTCATTTATTTAAGTACTAATATGATTTTTTCAACCCTACCTCTTTTGCGTCCGTTATATATATTTATGAATGCAAAATACTAAGAAACCAACAAATGACCTTACCAAATGAAGATGAAGACGGTGCTTGCTTGTAATGAAAATAATAGTTGGAGTTTAATGTGGTGCAAGTTAATAAGACAAAACCACTAAACGCGTGTTTGAGATATTGCAAAACTCCAAAGAGTATTATTAGATCTTTTGCCGATATGAGAACATTTTGAGATTGATTTGTATCATTTGTTGCCCTTAAATAAATAAATAAATAAATATAGGGACAGTTTGCTGGAAAAATTACCAACAAAGTCCTAAACCCATTGTGCTTATGTAGATTTAGTTCTAAACCTTTTAATTATGCCAATTAAATCCTAAATTTTTTTAAAATTTATCAATGTAGTCCAACTGGCCAAAATCGCCGATGTGAATGTCAACCGCCTACGTGGCATGGTCGGCAAAAACGTGGATAGATTTTATCAATATTAATTTTTGTTTTTGAATTTTTTTCTTTTCTTTTTAAAAAATATAAAAAATTCATAAAAATATTTAGAAAAATAATAAAGTTTGTCCACGTCAGCAATAGTTATGCCACATAGAACAATAGACGTCCACATCAACGATTTTTTGCCAAAATTGGTTGGATAGTCTATATTGGCAAATTTTTAAGAGTTTTAGGACTCATTTAGCACGATTGAAAGGTTTATGACTGATTGGGAAAAATGCAATAGGTTTGAGACTTTTTTTGATAATTTTCTCGATTTTTCAAGTTGTTAGTACTAATTGAAAATAAGAAATCACGTTAATGATGCCATGAACATTTAGCAATAATTAAATTTCCTAGGCTAAACAAGGTGGTAATACCACTGCTATCTGACTAATCAAATTTTGCGTTTGGAATTAGGGAGCTGTATAAGGCAAGTCCTTTAATTCGCTGATTTGAAAGACTATGGCTATATAAACCCCCCCACAACATCACCAGTACGTTCACGCATTCACAAGTTCATTTCCTCTCTCTTCAATTCCAAAAACTCAATCCACATACACAAAAGTATCATCTCCCAAATTATAAAAACGAAACAAATGTGCCTAAAGTTTGTAGTCCTGGCTCTAGCGGCGCTCCTCATCCAGGAGAACTGTGAGGCGGTAGTTGACGGGGTCGGGATAAGTGGGTTCGTGGGGACGAACGGGATACATTTCGTGGCAAATGGGAAGCCGCTGTACTTGAACGGGTTCAACGCGTACTGGATGATGTACATGGCGTCGGACCCGTCCACCCGGGACAAGGTTGCAAGCGTGTTCCAGGAGGCTGCCAAGAACGGCATGAATATGGCCAGGACTTGGGCCTTCAGCGACGGCGTCAACCGCGCCCTCCAGATCTCTCCAGGCATCTACAACGAGGACATGTTCAAGGTGAAATTGTACATATTTTCCCTTGCGGCATATGCCAAAATAAACACTAGATACCTCACAGAGATTTGTGTGATTAATGTTCTTGTTTAGGGATTGGACTTTGTGATATCGGAAGCTCGGAGAAATGGAGTGTATCTGATAGTGAGCTTAGTGAACAACTGGAATGAGTTTGGAGGAAAGAATCAGTATGTGCGGTGGGCTCGGGACAGTGGACAGTCCTTGAACAATGATGATGAGTTCTTCACTAAATCAGTCACCAGGGGATATTACAAGAATCATATCAAGGTTTTTGTGTCTCTCCTTTTTGTTCTTCTGCATGTATTCACTATTCCAGACGACACTGTGATCTCTAACATTCCGTGTCTGAGATTTTGACAAAAGGCTCATTTTTTGGCTGATACTTATGAGAAGCTGGGTGTTTTTTCCCCCTCTTTGGTATTTCCTAATATGGAGGTGCAAATGTAGGAATTAATTCAAAAACAAGATAAATATGATTTTGTTTGGATTTTCTAATCAAGATAAGATTTGATAAAATAGAATATGAAATCCAGGGATTTCGTAATATCCTATCTACTATTTGGTGATTATAGTAATAAAATCCGATATATTCACATCATGTACATTGATTGATATAAACAGAAAATTAGTATAAATGAACAAAAATTTTACAAATGAAATATCTTAAAAACCTCTTGCCTACTTTATTTTTATTTGCTTTTTTATTTTATTTTCTCTTTTTTAAATTAATTTTTTTTTTATTTCTTTCTTTCCCTTCCATCATTCTCAAATAAAATTCTATTAAATAGTAAACTGTACTAATATACCTAATTATTTAAGAAAAATAATTTTTTTTTATTACAGACGTTAAAAATCATATTCATCTTTATCAAACTTCTCTCATTATATAATTTTATCTGGTTTATATTCTTCTTATATCCGACTATATCCTATTTTGAGCATAAGTCAAATGTAAGATAAGATATATTTTATTTTATGCTGAATTTTATCCTACCAAATGCAACCTTTATGGTAAAACCTAAGATTTATGTCCAAGCTTATGTTGGACACCTAGCGAAGGGAGTCCTTTGACGACATCCTAGGACTAATCAGGAATTTCTGTCTGTTGACGTTTTTTATGGTTAATAAAAGTAAAATGAGAAAGACTCCCTGGTGGTGTGATGGAAATTGCAGGCAGTGCTGACAAGAATGAACACTGTAACGGGAGTGGCGTACAAGGACGATCCTACCATCTTTGCATGGGAACTCATGAACGAGCCTCAATGCGAGTCTGATCCCTCTGGCAAATCGCTTCAGGTCTCTCTCTCTCTCGATCTCTGTTTAATATGCATAAATTTATAGACGTAATAGACGGAGCTAACCATACAATAGAAAATAGGTCATGTCGATAATGAGTTTGCAGCATTTTTACCTCTTCTACATCGAATACTACTCCAACAAAGCAACATATAGAATCACCATCCACAATTCATCTTAGTGAAACTCTACTAACATGAGGTCCACGCTTTCTTGTCATAAAAAATAAACCGTAAATTCATATAGCCTACTGATATTAGAAGAATAGACGTATGGGGAAGTCCTTAATCATGGAAAGGACTAATGAGTAGATATCGCCATGTGTGGAATGAGATTTTCTTCCGTTTGGGCACGTTTTGTTCTTTACTCGAATTTATCCACTCGAAGTGTAAAGTCACCAATTTCTTTGCGTAAAAGGAGAGAAATTTTAGAATATCTTATTGACGTGATGCAAAAGAAGCAAAACAAAAAATCTGCTTCGATCATTTTTAGCACTCAACGATTGCTAGTAACCATCCCCTTCTGCTTTTCTTTCCTCGTGATATTAGTTCACGTCATTTTCAAATCATACATGACCGCAATGTCGAAAAAATTCGGAACTGTTTTCCTGAATAGAACATCACATTCACGGCTTTATTTACAGTATCAAATTCATGCAGACAATCCAATTGAATTGAGCTATGTCACTTCGTAATGATTTGTTAGTCCCGTCACTGATCATTTTATTTAGCTCGTTCAGGATTGGGTGAGCGAAATGGCGGCATACCTAAAGTCAATCGACAGTAATCATATGCTGGAAGTTGGACTCGAAGGGTTCTATGGGCAATCGGTTCCGGGGAAGCTGCAGATCAATCCTGGCGGTGTGCTTGTCGGGACTGATTTCATCTCCAACAACCAAGTCCCCCAGGTCGACTTCGCCACGATACACCTGTATCCCGATCAATGGTAAAAATCAGAGCATGCCCTCCAATCCCTCGAGTCGCGCTACATCCTGGCGCTGCGATCAAATTTGCACCTGTCATGTTGTTTTTACCTTTCTTGGCTAATTAAAGCTTTTTCTTGACAGGTTGCCTAGTGCAAATGAGGGGGAGCAAGTTGCATTTGCAGACAAGTGGGTTCAAGTCCACATTCAAGACTCCGACACCATCCTAAAGAAGCCGATCATACTCGGCGAATTCGGCAAGTCGTCAAATTCATCGGGTTACAGCATAGAAAAGAGGGACAGCTATTTCGGGAGGCTGTACGACGCAATCTACGCAAGTGCAAGCAACCAAGGGTCGGGTGCCGGTGGACTCTTTTGGCAACTGTTTGCTCAAGGCATGGATAACTTCGGCGACGGGTACCAAGTCATATTGAAGAAGAGTCCTTCCACAGCCAGTGTCATGGCGCGACAGTCTCGCAGGATGTCGGCTCTCCCAAGATAAGAAGACGACGACAATAGAGGAAATAAGAATAAATAATGAATTCCACCATTTTGTGATTTAAATGAGTGAAGTTTATATTGCTTCGCTGCTTAAAAGCGGTGAAAATTTTTTTATGGAGAATATAAAAGGAATATAGAGTTTTTTTTATCGATATCAATAGCATTCAATACCGACTTTTAATGCTTTGCTTGTCATCGTAGCACGTGTTTATTAATTTATATGTGTGCGCAAAGCTCATGCTAGTAATGTGTTTTTTAGGATCATTTTAGCAAAATCTTTAATCCTTATGAATATCATGATATCAGATTCTGTACCTCCAATTATATTATGTGTGTGTGTGTTTTTTTTGGTAATAAATCTGTAAGCAAATGCATATTTTGATATCAAATTCTGCAACTCTAATTTTTATGCATATTTGGTAATATGTCTCAAATCGATGCATGAGAGATAATATCAATTAAATATTAGATCACAAGGTAGCCAATATTTGATGAACGAAAATTTAACTTGATATTAAATAAGATGACAACACGTGTTTTATGTACAAATAGCAAATTGATGATGAATTATCTTTCAATGCATACATTTTAATGAAGAAAAACAATTAATTTAAAAGAGCTATATAACATGATAATGTACATTCTATAATTATGATGGCAATGGATAATTGAAAGTTATATAACATGATTCCTTCTAATTATAAAAGAGCCAAATAATATAAAAGAGGAAAGATATCAAGAGATTGGAATTCATTTTGTACTTTATGCTTTCATGTTTCTTACTGATTTATATTATTTTACGTATTTGAAATATTGCATGTACTTATATCATACTATCTAGCAAATATTGCAATTAATCAGAGGATAAATCTACATAAAGGGGTTTGGATCTTCTTTAAATAAAATTCAATGTATATTCTAATAGATAAGTCATTTTTTTATCTGAATTTTCATCTTGTTATATTTATCTTACTACATTATTCTTACGAAAATTTAGGTCCACTCCAACATTTAGTATAAAATGTTGAATATGGTCTTGGTTAGGCATCTGGCTAGTAGCTAGTATACTACATAGTTATGTAGAAAGAAGAGATGATTCCTCATGAACATATATCTGTCAGACACGGCAGAGAAGTCCTCGTGAACATTTCTATACGAGTTTTATTGCATCATCTGCTCGAATCACAACAAAAAAAATTCTCCAATGTTCAATTACACGAGTATCTGATTCCAAAATTGATTGGAATGTACAGAATCGGGTTAGGTGGCTGTATATTTCTTTCGTGCCGCACCGTGAAACAGGTTGCATGCACCTTCACGCACTTAAATGCTCCTTATTGTCCTCACTTGTTAAAGAACATTCCTAAATGGTTGTTCCATCAGGAATTATAGAATTTTTAAGGATGACAGTGATTCCGGATCGAATGTAGAACCCATCAGACGGTCGATCGGCCTCTGTTACATTCTGCAGATATACAATTTTTGGGACAAAGAAGAGGGTCATTGCTTGATCTGATGATTTACATTTTGGAGTGCTTCCCGTTTAAAGAGGACAATTCTGCATGAGGTAAGAGTTACTTACACCCTTGTTTACTATCACTACATTCTTTCCGATCCTCGCATTCTTGTCAATTATGCAGTTTCTGCAGGACAAGGTCAACAAGGATCAAAACTGAAATTCAAAGAAACTCTAGTTGTGCCGAAGCATTTAATCACCTGATCTTTGTGTCTCTGCCGACGCCGATTGGAACTTGTCCCTCAGCTAGGAAGGCTGCTCTCTCAGCCTCTGTTTGGTAATAATCGGCACCCATCATCATTGTGTCCTGCAAAGTGAGATTCAACTCTGTTTCAACTTAAGTTTATGCGATTCAACATCACAAACGGAGAATAAATGCTTTCCTCATAATTTCCCCAGTATCCCTAAAAGAAGTAGGAAGAAAACTTGCCTTCATCTCGACCCCATATTCCAATCTTGAACGAACTCCCACGATAGAATGTTGAACACTGCATTCCCTTAAAAAGCAGCCATGCGATATTATAGAATCAATGACCTGCATGACCAAGACAGAATATGATTCAAGAACTAAATCTTATTCATCTACTTTTATCTGTTCACTCTAAAGCTGTACCTGGCACTTCTCTATTTTCGTTGGCGGTAGAAATCGAGGAGACGTGAAGATTGGTTTTTGCGGATCATAGAAGTGAAACTTGGGGGGCTTCAGAGTCAGCAAATGTTGACCTCATATTATTGCACTGTTTAGTTGGGGAAATCTGTGGGTGTCATAGTTGGAATGTAAAGTACCTGATCTGTGAGCGCCAAGTTTGCATCGAAGAAGGACTTAATTGTTCCGATGTCTTCCCAGTATCCGTCGAACAGATAAGCCTACTTCCAAATGAACAATGAAAATTCTGAAGGATATCTAATTGCACAAGTTCACCATCATCATGTCTCTTAACTTAGCATGAAGAACGGCACGATGTTCTTATGAATAGTTGAAAAGAAGTTTGCGGAAGCAATTGCCTCACTGAGGGTACCTGGACATGATAGTCTCTTGCAGCCATCGGAATGACTTCAGATCCAAAATCATTGGCTGTCGGATAGTCCTGTCTGAAGAAGACAAACATTGAACAACCATACACGTTACCTATATAACTATGTGATGCATGCATTTGAGTCAATTGCGTCGAGTCTCAGTGTCAGATATAGCAGGAAGAGAAATGAAATTGACTCTTTATGTTGAACAAGTGCTTAGCGATGTATCTCATCACAAGATAAAGAAATAATCTTTGAAGTTTGAACGCTTTCACTTTTATGAACTGTCAGGCAGCAGCTAAGAGTCCCGCCTTTTATGGATAAATGGTAAACGGACATGAGAAAGCTTATTAGATATATCAGGTAAGTTTTAGTCACCTGAGAAGCTTCAGCAAGACATCTGTTTTGAACAAGTATATACCCATTGACGCAAGGTATGGGAATCTATTCATATCTTGAGCTGATAATCCCGGAATTGCTGTATCTACTCTCTGTGACCGGGAAAAATCAGAATGAAACAACAGAATGAAGTAGATGAATATTAGAGTACCAGATACCAGGGGAAAAAGTTTGAAACTAAAGAAAATAAGGCAACCATTGATCTCAGGTCTGCACCCTTCGGTTTTTCAAGAAAATGCTTTATCCGTCCTGATTCGTCAATCTTTATCAACCCAAAGTCAGAAGCTCGACTGCACGAAAGTTGAAGAGTAAAATAGCCTGGTAAGAGTTAATCTCAGTTACTTAGGTTTAATAAACATCACACGTGAGGCCTAGGAAGATGCTTCTTTTAAACTTGCCTGTCATCCACGGGCAGAGACGAAACAGATATGTCAGCACCAGAACTAATATGCTTCTGCATGGAAGAACCATCATTTGCAATAATCTCAGTAACAGCCGATAAATATCACAGACGTTGAAAATAATATATGGTGGATGCAGCATAGGAGAGTCATGACCTGCACAAAATCCATGTAGTCCATTCGGTAGAGATGATCTCCGCATAATATCAGAATGTTCTCTATGTGTCTATGCTTGGCATCCTTCCAAAATTAAGAAAGAAATCTCTTGATGTTGAAATGATGGGGGATCAAATTGAGCCCTAAATGCAGCAGAGGAGTACAGTCATCTACCTCAAACAGCCAGGCGAATTGTCTTACAGCATCTGCTGTGCCTTGAAACCACTTATTTCCAGATTCACCTGGTGTTTGAGTGGCCGCTAGTACCTACCACCATAATCGGAAAAACTTAAGACATTTGAATGTTAGCTTGCCTGATCATCCCACTCCAGTAAACTAATCATTTCATTGCAACTTGTTGTACTCCAATCATAACAAAAATATAAAAGATCAGCAAAAACTAGGAATATATATATATTTAGGTACATCACAACATACTTCTACAAATCCATCACCAAAGTTCATTCCACTTCCCAAATTATAAGTACGAGCTATATGGCGATTGAGGGACTGAGAATTGAATTGAGTAAGAATATAAATCTTGTTAAGCCCACTGTTGATGCAGTTACTCATTGGGACATCTATTAGCCTGTAGCATCCGCCAATCGGCACCTGAACCAAGGAAAAAGAGTTGCGACATTGTGAATGGGAATGAGATATATCAAACCTTTAACAGCAAACGCAATCTTAGGCAATCTGAAGTTTGCTTACAGCAGGCTTAGCTCTTGTTTTCGTCAAAGGAAAAAGTCGAGTGCCAGCTCCACCACCTAATATTATAGAGGTGACAGTTTTTGGATCTGCTTCTGGCACTGGAAACATCGGGGCCTGTGTCTGCATCAGATTTCACAGTCAGCAAAGAAACCACTAAGATGGTACAGGAACACGTAGCGAAGTGCCTATAAGATGAGATGAGAAACGCATCGCATCCTATAATCCTATTAAAATGGGATTAGAAATCCCAAGTAGTCATCATTTCGCAGTTTGCCGCATCAAGAAAGTGAAATGATCATTTCTTCTGAGTGAAATTAAAAGCGAAATTAAAAGCAAACATCTCAAAGAACCACATGCTATTACCGAATCATGCCTACCCATAATACTTGTTGAAAACTTAAACCCCCATGAACTGAGATCATGATGATGCAGCAAATTAGCGTGACATATGTAAAGACCAAAGAACTCCTGGTGACATGAAATCGGACGAGGTATGTATTGATTTACCTTGAGTTCTTTAGCAACATCTGCCAGAGTAGAGTTCATCAGAGGTCTTTCAGATAAGGTGCAAAACTTCGTTACTTGATTGTTTTTTCCTAACTGAACACCGCTTGCTCTCTTGCCCGGAGCAACATCATCCAGAGCCATGCCGAAGAACGACGAAGATAGAAACTTGTTGTGGCCCAATGGCAACTTCGCGTGTTGGCTGCAGCAGGAGCCCAGCATTTCCATATTCTTCCCTCGACGAGAAGATATTTAGGCAGCTTCGAATGGTTCAAAGAAGAAGACCGTCTCCTCCTCCCCACCGGGCGTGCTCCTCTGCTCCTCAAATGGACTGCACGAAACAAATCGAAGTCAAAATGAAGCTTTTTTTTTTTCCATCAAAAAGGAGAATGCCACTTCTTCCATGGACAAAACCGTAGAAGAAAAATCACCCCCCTCATTTTGGTAACCCAAAAGAAACAAGAACAGCAGAAAAGGAAGAAACAGAACGTCGCTGACCGCAAGAAACATCCAGACGATCAAAGGTGATGATGACACTCCTTCCTGTACAAAGAAGTGAACAAGTAGAACATCAATGGGAGTTTTATGATTGTGGAAGCAAGACTATTGCTCCTCTAAATTTAATAAACGGAGCAGAGAGAGAGAGAGAGAGAGAGAGAGAGGAAGCAGAGTTGCCTCTAGATGGAGCAAGGAATGGCTCTCGCGACAAACCCACCAACTTTTTCAGTATTTAAAGAGAAACCCAACAATCCCTCTGTCTCTGTCCCTGTCTCTGTCCCAAAGGAATGCATGAAACCACGTCAAGTTTTCGAGATTCCGAAGCAGCTTTTGGGGAAAGCCGACGTCTGTTGGGTGCGTGCTTGGATATTCTCTCTTCCCTCGGGTTTACGTGACGATGAATATGATAGTAGTAATCCCGAGTCCTACGGCGCTTCCCTCTTCTCGGGGTTTCTGTTTGCATCAACAACTTCATCTGCCTTCTACATTTCGCATGTGATGTTCGTTTCAGTTTCGCCCCCATCCCAAAAGAAAAGGAGGAGGCAAACGCAGCTCCTCGTCATCGCTTTCGAGCTAGATCTGCCAACAATTGAATGAAATTATCTCTTTCGATCACGTGACGAGGATCTCGTTGTTTGTATTGGGCGTAGATCTTTTCACTAAATACCAATGAATCGGAATTTCACAGTAAAAATTGTCCAAAAGCTCTTGAACCTATTGCATTTCTAATTGTGCCGTTAAGTACTAAGCTCACATTTTGCTAATTGAGTCAATTCGGGAAATTTTAGCCAAAAATCGCTAACGTGGAGGCGGTGCTGATATGCATAATTTTTATCAATATTAATTTGTTTCTAATTTATTATTAGTTTTTCTTTTCTTATCTTTTTCTTCTTCTTTTCTTTTCTTTCTTTTTTTCTTTCTTTCTTTCTTTCTTTTATTTTTTGTTTTTTTTGTTTTTGTTTTTGTTTACCACGGTAGCTGGTGACGATTGCTGGAGCTCACCAATCACTAGTCAAGGCCATCATGGCCATGGGTGAGGCTATGGACACTTTCACCTGTAGGCTACGAGGCCCTGGCAAGGTTGGCCTTGCCCCTTGGTCGTGCCTCATGTAGTCTGGGCGAGGCTAGCTAGCTATTGGCAAAGGCAGCCATGGCCTCGACAACCAAAGGCTCGCCCATAGCCATGACAGCCTCTTTTAGAGACCAACAAGCTCCAATGACCCTCGCACGGCCATTGTGGGAAACCAGAAAAAAAAAATAATGAAGAAAATAAAATAAAATAAAAAATTAATAAAAACTTAGAAAAATACTAAAGGTTTGTTAAAAATCATCCATATCAATGCCACATAAAATGACAAACGTCCACATCAACGAGTCTTGTTAGAGATAGTTAGGATGATTTTATTGGTATTTTGTATTTTTTAAGATTGTGTGAATATCTCTATTTGATTGTGCGCATCTTGATTGATATATTATATTAATTAGTCATTTCATAGAACCTATAAATAGGCCGATGTAATCTTCATTATGATTTATCAAATTATAAACAATTTCTCTCTTCTACCAAACAAAAAAAAATTATGGGATCACTACCGACTGTTTAAAAACTTAAATTATTAGATGAAAGCATGGTTTAATATTTAATTATTTTAACACTCCCCTTCATGTGTAAGCTAGATTTTAGCTTTAATCTAAAACATAGAAATATATAATTTGGAAGGTAAATAGGGCATTAAAAAGATTTGAATTCGGGACTTTCTGCTTTGATACTATATGAGATTTTTATGAGACCACTACTGACTGTTCTAAAAGTTTTAATCAAAATTGACTGAATGGATTCAATAAAAAGATTTATGATTAAATTAGCATAATTAAAAGGTTTATAACTTAATTGACAAAAATATAATATGTTTAGAAATTTATAGATAATTTTCTCTATAATATGATGATGATCCAAAGTCACCGGCAATGTCCTTGGCGTGGCGTGGGGGTAGGAGGGTGTCAAGGGTTTTGAAGGTATGCCTAAGCAAGAACACGCAAGAAAGATCCTAAATATAAGAGGGGACCCTATACAGTCAATCGTGCACATAACACTATCTAGCGGACATGATGCCTATGCATTGGCTCATAATCTCGAAGTAAAACTAGAATGTAAAGTGCCAAGATCTTCGCCAAGATCTTCATGTGTTCCGCATTCCATAGGCAAAACCACGGTTTTATCCTAGCTCTCCTCTCGCCCCCTTTTCACTCCATCCTAGTTACTGCGGTCACTCTTCTGCTACATTAACCATCGAGACAATGCACCTCAAGTCTTATCTACTCCACAATGACAAATCCAGAGAACCGATCTGAAAGTAAAGACGGCCATGGGAGGAAACATTACCTTCGGTCGAAGCCCAACGAGAATCAATCATAGGAGTCTGACACGATTTTACACTGAAAAGAAATAAGGTTCAACTTGTAGAACAGGTAACACATGGTAAAGGGCCACCAGCAGAAGAAAGAGATCTTTCGGTTCCCTCCTAAAATAATCCGCACAAAAGCTCAAAGGACAAAACAACTAGTACAACCCGACAGTAAAAATACTTTGAGTAATGGTGTCAACATTCATTTTTCCTAATATCCCATAATAAACAGGTCAGTGTTCAACAACGACAATATATGATTAAGCACCTGCACCCACATTTTATATACATCTAACAGGGGAAAGATATACCGAGCAAGAATGTTTCTTGTAAATTGCATTTTCCTAGACATTTTTCCTTATCTCTACAGGTCCACAATGAGAAGATAGAATGATACACATATCTATATAGCAACTAATTTACTATACAACATATCCTCTAGCAAGGCCACTCAGCCTTCAAAATCTATCTATCTATTCTCAGGTTATTACAGAGATGTCCGAGTTCAGGTCTTGCATCCATCCAAGATGTAAATGTTGTTGCAGGTGCCGAAGTGCAATAGAGATATGACTGGAACGTGATGAGGTAAAAATATCTCCTGCAAAAACAAGACATTGCCCCATCATCAATTCTTCATGCACACGACTAGGCACAAGAGAATCCAAATTCCACTCCCAAACAGCGGACAGCAGCATGAGTGAGGACAGTAATACGGATCACAAAAGCATCAAACACTTGTTTACTCTATGAAAAAAAGAAAAAAAATTTCCCCCTCGTCTTCTTGATTTTACAGGCCCATGGGGCAACAATCCAAGAGGCCATCGTGTTAGGAGATAATTCATGAGTGAAATCCTCTAGGCGGGTTCACAAAAGCAATGCTGGACAGGTTTGATATGATTCAAGAACAGGAACACCAAATGAAGCAGTAATGAACATGGCCATGGCTTGCAAGCCAAGAACAAATAAACAAAATCAAACATGCCTTGAGCCCTCTGAAAGGATACCTTAAAGCCTTTATGCCCAAGTCCATGAGATATGATCGCTTTTCATCGTCACAGTCAGACAACTTTTCCAATTCCTTCCTATAATAAAGAATATCATCTTGTAAATGCCCAGCACCTGCACATCTGTTTAAACCATATATAATTAGCATCATGAGGAACTAAAAATATGAAGAAAGAAAATGATGAAAAAGATAAGTCAAAAATGAATTTAAACACTGTAGAAGTATGTTTCCCTAAGAGACAGCCAACTATTTTCAGTTATTCCTGAGAAAATGGACAGAACACATTCCTTTACGAATATGTGCTAACATGCAAACAACCTCACAGCATTCACCCTGGCTCATGCTTAAATAAATATTCAGTGTCAGTAGAAACAAGAATCTGTGTCCTAGATGAGAATATACCTATTGATTATAGTGTCGACATCTGCTTTGCTCTTCGGACCATATTCGATAACTCTTGTAAGGTTCAGTATGTCTCCATAATCATCCATCTTGAGTGCCTCATCATCAGAAGTCCTAGATAAGTTCTCTCCAGCTGCAGAGTATAACTTCTTATCAGCCGGCAGTTGTGGGGTCTTTGTATCACAGTTGGTCTCTGCCTTAAGTTTAATACAAGTAATTGCCATTGCATATGCCACTCCTCCAAAGCCTGTATGAGAAACATAAAGGTAACAGCCTGCAGAGCTGCAGGAAAAAAAATTGTCTCAGTTTCACGAGTTTTTTTCTGTATTAAGAAAATAAAAAGGAACAATATCAGGAACAATATTAAGAAGCCTTTCCATGATCCACATAAAGTGGAACAGACTATAAGAGAAAAATTTAGTACCGTGTCGTTGCAATCATTAGCTAATCACGATAAAGTTAGTAATGTAAGGCAATTTGCCGCCACCACTGTGTTCCACATTATGAAGCCTTAAGTCAACATTTAATCAAAGAGAAGAACACTGAAGTTTCCTCAAATTTTTAGTCCTTGAACCGACTTTCCAAAAAGTTCTACTTCCGAGGCATTTATCCCAAAATCAAGGACACAAAGTTACCTTTTTTTTTTTTTTTTTTTGCCATTTATGAGGAACATTTATTGCAGCTTACCCAGTGCCTTTAGGCATCCTTTAACACTTTGCTATTTTAAGCAAATCCATCAACAGAATGCGCAGTCAGCAAACTTGTGACCTGGATCAGATTTAGAGAGGGTGTAAGCCAAGAATCGGCACTTACTCATCTTCACAGTATTGGACAGCATCGACATCAGAAGCTAAAGCTTCTCTCTCTCTGGTCAATGGTATCCTCCTGTATGTGATATTATAACCTTCATCCTTCAGAGAAGCATACACTTCAGCTGGTGTCTTAATATCATCAGTTAGGATGTTCTTCCAGTATCCTGTGACACTCGACTGATGTGATGTGGCGTTATATTCTTCATGATGTAAAAGCATTTGCCCACTGGACTGCCTGACCTCAAATAATATATCTTCTTTGAGCCGTGCTTCCATGTGTTCCACCTGCACAGAAATCAGCTAAATTTAAGAGTCACCTTTACTTATGTCTAATTTATAGAACAATGGATGTGTGACTGAGATAACACACCACTGGGCCAGTAATTCCGGCATGCTTAAGTGTATCGACAGGTTTATTCAATTCCCTGAGGACAAATGGCATGCCATTGATGTAAACAACTGCCTCTTCCCTAAGATCAGTTATTATCACTTTCCGAGATGTTACTCCTGCAGCGGGTTTGGCACCAAGATATGCTAACATCTCCTTTGCACCATCAATTGTTGGAGTTGCCATGCTAAACACAGGGTACCCATCCACCTAAAGCAAATACAGAAGTTAGCTAGAAAATAATGGCCAAGTTATATTTCAAGACATGTTTCTCACATTATGAGCTAATCATAATAGCATTCATGCAAGTTTTGCTTAAGTATACCCATAGAGAAAGGATTAGGCTTTTCGACTTGGAAAAGGAACTGGAGCTTAGCCAGCCTTTAGCCCATCTTTCATGAATCAGTCCAGAGACCCACAGTTGACCACGTTGGTCACACCATGAATAAATCACTGAGACAAGAGAAATGCTGAGTTTAACAAATGGAGGGGAAATACAGTGAATGTCAGAGATATTAAAGTTGCTTCCCTCAGGGCCCAGAAAGGTTAGTTGAAGCTTCCTATAATAAGTGCTTCATGTCACAATAAACCATATACATCCATGTCAAAGAGAAGGCAATGTAATGACTTCTTTAGTCTGAACTTGTTGATGACCTCAACGTTTGAAAAAATAGTGAAGGTACATTGAATGCAGACTAGCATCAAGACAAAGATGTTCAGTGGCACACCATAGACTAGACTACTTCAGGTCAAAGTCAAACTCTAGCATACTACATCTCTATGTACAATTTTTTCATTTTCAAACAATCATACTGTAATACCAAATCTCACATGAAGCACTAACTATTCTGGTTATGCTTTAAGCAAAATTTCAAGACAAGAAATAACTTGAATTAATTAACAAAGCCTTTAGAGTTCAAGCAAATTCGACATATACAAAGAGAGCTAAACTATCCATGTTTGGGCTCAATGCTTTAGGGGTTCATGCTTTCACATTGGACACACCACTAAAGAAAAGTCTATGGACAGCATAATTCCACAAGCATATGGTACTGTTGGTAATGCTGACCCCATCCGTCATAATGTATATAAAAGTTCAACTTTGACAATCTGGTTCTAGAACATACCTTGTAAACATGTGGTGCACCATCAATTTGTATGTGGCTAGAAGTTTTCTGACCAGGGAAGAAGTACTTTTTGAGGATGGAGCCTTTGCCCAAGACAGAACCATTACGAGATTTGACAATGGCCTCCATTACTGCATCTCCATGTTGGGACTCTTGAGACGCTCTCAGCTCCTCCTGAATATTAAAATCAAAAGAATTAGATCACCATGAGACAAAAATGCAAGAGGATTATCAAAATCTTAATTTGCAATTCATTCATTAAATGAAAGAAGGTTACAACATACAGGAACAGAGAAAAATCGTCCAGGCCTTAATCTGATACTCCATTTCATTGCTTGAACTTCTGGTCTCTGATGTTGCCAAGTCTTAAATGTCATTCTCATTTCTCCTTGTCCACAAAAACCATCAAATGCTTCACTCCCAAGATATGCTGCAAAGGCAATCAGGCGGAAGTATCTCTCCAAATACTCAGCACCGCGATTCAGTGCCACTTGCCTAACTCTAGGTTCAACATGTTGTTGGTTGAATACCTTTCTGTACTCTAAAACAGCTTGACGTATGTTTTGCAGAGCAGAACATCTGTCAATGATAGCATCTAAGGCTTCACGGCACTCCAAACCATTATCAAACAGTCTTGTTATCTTCCCTAGTAGTACAATATCATTTATGCCAAAAGCACGACCTTGTTCCTCGCTAAGCTTCTCTTTAGACACTGGAGAAGTAGAAGCGGCACCATTTCCATTAATTTCCTCACCATTTGAGGTGCCATCATCCACCTCTTCCTGCTTCACATCGTCAAACAGGATTTTAATTGGTCTACCATAGTCAATTCTGAGTTTTAGAAGGCAAGCAATCACAGTTCCTGTTGTCGTCCTTCCTCTGCCCATCTATGAAGGCCACATAGACAATAAGATAATATGAGGAAAAATCAGCAAAATAGCTCGTCACATTTGATTAAATTCCTAGTTACAAAAACTCGAAGAAGCAGCTTGAAGTCTAACCTGGCAATTGAAAACAAATGCTGTGTCCTTGGAGGCAGAAGAAATGTTCATCGCTAATGTGTCAAAGTCGGAACTTTTTGGAGCTTTACCATCAGTTATGGGCACCCGTGCATACTTAATGGGGAAGCCATCGGATTCCAAGTTTTCAAACACTTCAAGAGGTGTCTGGACAGAAGAAGAATCTACATGTTCCCAAGCATCAAATATCTGCCCTTCCTCTGTTTCATGAATAACCATGATAGCACCTCCATATGTTTCAGCTTCTCTAAGAATGTCTTCTTTTAACCGAGCTTCCATTTTCTCCACTCTCTCTCGATCAATTCCCTGAATGCACATCAGTTTAGTACAATCAAGAAAGTGAAGGAAGACTCAACACCAAAGAAAATATGGGCTTGACTACCACCTGTGAAGTAACATTTTTTGAAAATAAATACATATCACAACAATTCCCATAGAGATGAATATTAGACAGCTAATAAGAGTCTCGTAGATATTAAATGTAAGAGACAGTAGCAGTCACCTGTCACAACTCAGTAGAAAACTCCAACTCATAGCTACCAAGTTTTTTATTAAGAAACCAATATATATTTGTTCTAGACACTCCTTTTCCAGTGATGATGCATGTTTGTTGTGCTTGCGTGTGTGCATATGTGTACATGTGGCTGATCTGTGCATTACACTAATCCTGGAAGGATCTTTATTGATATGCAATTCATTACAAGAGGCATTTCATTGCTATGCAACCCTAGAGGAAGATGTTAATCAAGAGATTGTCAATATTCACTGGTTGTAATGCAGCATGCAAAATGATGTGCAAGAAAGTTACTTATACCGAGTATTCCAGCATATTCTTGAATGGTCTCTCTACTTCACGAAGAACAAATGGCTTTCCATTGATGTAAATCACAGGTTCTTCTCTCATATTATGCCAAAAGACAGGGCGACCACATATGCCACTACCAATCCTCTGTATGACTGATCTTATGCCATCAATAGTAGGATTTGCAACTCCATAAACAGGAAACCCAGGAACTTCTCTGAAATTGGGGGCACCCTCCACTCGCTCTGGTAAACTTTGGTTTTGACAACCAGGACAATGATCACTTTTCAAAACAGTTTGACTGCCAAGAACCTCCCCAGTTCTCCTGGCAGCAACCACACCCATCTCACAAGGTCGGCCATCAGCTGATTCGGCCATCTTCATAAGAGATGGTTCCAAACTTGCATATCCAAGTGCACCCATTGGGTCCCTTCTGAGCAATCTACAAAAACCAATGTTACAGAAGGTGGAGGCCATCAGACTTGTTGATATTAGAAACACTGCCCATAAAAGGGCCCATAATGCTTGTATAATCACAATTGGAATAAGAGCTATTAGTTATTTCAGGAAGATGCCATGATAATATTTGTTCCATATCGAAACTCGATTTGTACAGTTAATGCCTCATTTGCTTGGTGCAGTTTCACCTTCAACAGCCTAGTAATAAATGAAATACCCTAAATTATACAAAGGAATATTGAGCATGATGAGAAAAACTGTCGTAATATCAGTTATGCAATCAAAAAGCCTACCCAGATGCTGGGATGAGCGAGTGAACTAATCATATTCCACCTGAGGTCAAACTCAAAGCTGACCCAGTAAAATGACTGATAGAGATATTCTTCTGCCCAATGCAAGAAGGCAGAAACTTGGAAACTGAAAGGTATGTAGTAAACTTTCCTATCCAAAAAGAGAGATCCACATCAAACTGACACTATCCTGACCTTAAAAAAAGGTTAACAAATGAACAGTGAAACTTAACTTTTCTCTAACAATTCAATTTATAGGCATGCATGCATCTGACCAAAAGGTTTAAGATTTCATTCAATTTCACATCATTGTATTTATCTCCAGCAGAACCTTCAATCTGAATGTCCAAATGTGACATAAAATCAATATTTTACCTGCGAATTATGCTATAAAGTTCTGGTCTTGCTTTCATCCACTCAGCAAAAGTACAACGACCCAAAGAACTAGAGCGGAACGACTCTCTTTCTGAATGGATGTACACAGCAAAACATATGAGATAGTAGTATCTCTCCAAGTATTCTACAAAAGTTGAAAGTGATGCCTCCCTCTTCATCTCATCAGGTTGACGTAAAATATTATTGCGATTGGTGGCGATGGCCTCACGTAAATTCTGCGAACAAATTTCACGCAGTAGTTTAGAAAAAATTGAAAGACTAACTGAACTCATGGAGATCTTATGCAAAGTATAAATCAGTCAAATCAGGAATCTAATGGACATATACAGGCTCCGCGAAATGCATTAGGTGACTTTGTGATGACATACCTGCATGGATGCACACTTGTCGATGACTTTGTCGACCTGTCTTTTACCTTCAACACCACCCTAAACATATAATATTAGTTGAAAACCTAACCCAATCTATGAATCAGCCACAGGATGAGAAAAGAGGTAACGTCAGTTACCTCTAAAACCCGAATCAAGCTTCTTATGACTGCATATTCTCCTCTTCGAATTGCCTCCTCTGAATTTGGCAAATTGACCGTCACATTAGAAACAGAATCCAAAACCCTTCCAATTGAGTTGATCCTTGGAATACCTTCATGCCAAAAAAAAGGAACAATCACTTAAAAGGGTGTAAGAGAGAGAGAGAGAGAGTAACATTGCAGAGAAGGCATCTATACAGAGGGATCCTTGTGCATTTGGAGAGTTATAACCCATGACATGAGCTTAGAAAGTTAAAATTAAACTATATCATTTTAGAGCCAAGGAAAATGATGGACTTTAAGTTACTCTTCAGCTTATCATCAAAGACTGCATTGTCCTCACCATCCGTCCAGCAATTGGGACACAAAATGAAACCATGGTTTTACAGGGATAATCAGAGAGACATCAACCTACGTTTAAGTGGCAAGCTTAATTTAAAAACAAAAGATACAGTAACCCATTTCATGTGACTTTTCTTCCTGGAAGCACGTAACAATATTTTGCCAATAACATTACTCACCTGATAATCAAGAATCTAGACAAATACTAAATATTGAATCAAGATTAATAATTGTTCAGTTTTCCTCATGCCATGAAGGCAAAGTATTATGCATTAAACTAACAAGGACTACCAGAATCTCCAATCTGGTTGAGGTAGATCAAAGTTGCAATCACCATGCCAGTGGTTGTCCTTCCACGCCCCATTTGGCAGTTGAATATTATCTCCGTGTTTACATCAACTCGAGAAATTTTTTCAACCTAAAATTATGAAGGAAAATGGGATAGAAGTCAATATCAGCAATCCAACTGCAGAAAAAGCGTTTATAGAGATCATATCTATAGCACCATTACCACGGCACATGGTGAAATACAAGCAATCGAATTATCAGTCAGTATTTCACAGCTGTTTGAAACATACTCTGGACTGATAGTTCACACTGTCTAAACTAGGTTTGACTCTGCATATTCACTAAAAACATGCACAGGCACCACATATTAGTGTTTTTGCAGTCATATACACCAATATGCTTCACTGAGTGAAGAAACTATGTCCCAAACAATTATCCATCTAGCACAAAGGTATCATATTCCCTCACTTTCTAGCCCTATATAACTTTGCAAAGACCTAAAGACAAGAACTGGTAAATATAACAAGATCTCTAACTTATGCATGCACTGAATTACAACTCAGAGATAGTATGGAAGGGAACAGCATGAGGAGGCTCTGAGAAGATTAAATATTACATCAACTAAAACATAAGCTGTCTCGCTATTCTAGGCAAAGCTCAGTCATGTAAGCCACATGCAGTTATTCCGGTATATTTTGAAAGATGTCCTCCCTTCTGGTCACTTGAAATACAAAAAAACAGAAAAACTTCCATGAATTGGGTGAATATAATTTAGTAACCACTCGCACTCATTAAACAGTAAGTATTTCATCCAAAGAAGCAAACAAAATTTAAAACATCTTACTTACCAAATCATCGATATCTTGTTCCTCTGGTGCCTTTTCATCAGTTAAGGGAACTCGTTCATAGTCCACAAGGTACCCTTCATCGTGCAATTCCTGGTACACCTGTGTCAAAGAAATAACAGTGAGACCATTAATAAGAAAATGGAAGCACTTGTTGTCCTCTAGCAATAAGTCTGACATACATATGATACCTCGAGTGGGGTCTTCACAGAATCACGGGACACAGGTTCCCACTGGTCCACAATCTGATAGTCTGGCAGTTCATCAGTGACAAGGATCTTATTTCCATATCTGCTAAGTCAAAATTCGCAATAGGGATATGCTATTACGGAAATTATCAACTGATTGTACTGTCAAGAAAACCCACGAATACTAAAATCAGCGAATGGTGCTGTGACGAGAAAGTATGCACCTTGCTGCTTCCATCATGATATCTTCTTTCAGTCTATCCTCCATTTGTTCAACCCTATCCCTGTTGATTCCCTAATAAGATTCAGATGGACAGGTATAAAAAGCGAAACATGAATCAGAATGTTGCTACAAAATCTGCGACATCAATACATTTTTAAAATATAAACAAGGATGCATTATATATTACGGATATAAGCTAAAATCAATCAGGTTAGAAGACACAGCATCCAATCAATTCAACAATTTGATTACCTAAATATGAGCTCTAGAGTAATTGGGATTCACAGCTTCCTCATCTTTCCACATATATAAGGAGATCTCTCGGCATATGAAGCAATGACAACAATGACAAAGCCAGCAGAACAATAGCAAAACCAGCATACATGGCAATCATTTGATCATGCAGTAACGGTAGAGAACCTAATTGAAAATGGTGTATCTTGACAGCATAACATACCGTCAATTCAAGATTGGAAAGTGGCTTTTCCTCATCACGCAAAACAAAGGGTCGTCCATTAATGTATATAACCTGTTCAAAAGGTAAAGAGAACCAATAAGCTTCACAAACACTGCATTCTGCTACTTGCAACGACATGCAACGGACAACTGTCTCACTTGTGGGGTCCAACTAATAAAGATTTAAGAAGTATCGACCAAACGGTTATTGTGCAACGGTTTATGACAGCATCGGAATCCATTCTTTCCACTGATTTTTGGACAAACAAGAACATGAACAGAAGAAGCCATTTGCGAGAAACAACCTGCCACGTGGTGTGATGCAATCAAGGAGGATACTAACTCCATGGACAAAATTAATGTTCATTTGTCCCTCCAATATTTTCAGATCCCATCTCTAAAAACCAAAATTTGTGGGGGCGGGGGAACAACCAGTCACATGCAAGGCGTGGCAATTACATGACATCATCAATCAAAACTTTGCTCAACCCTTTAGATTGCTATTACTAATTGAAGAGAGAAACCGGTGCTGCTTAGGGAAAAAAGACAGGTAAAGAAACTGAAGGTCCATTTCGAGATAGATACAACTCATAAAAAAGGCATACCCGACTCATACATCGGAGATGCAACTCAAAGAAAACATAGCTACCAGACACAAAACAAAACATTAATTGGAATGCTTTGGCCTCATTAGATGAACTTACTGGTTCCTCGCGCAGACTAATCCAGAGAACTCTTACTCCCTTCCCATCAATTTGGGCACCAATATGCTTGAGAACATTCCTTATCCCATCAATGGTTGGAATTGCGACGCCATGGACGTGCAACGAATCAGCCTGTGGAAAGTCCCCAGCAGATGAGAACACGATACAAATTACGCACTACTAGTCACATTAATTACTGTGCGCAGAGAATTGCCAAAACCACCTACGGACAGATTAATTGTAGTGCTCCACCTCATATAAAATCAGGTCAACCCCTACCTACACTACATAAGTTAATCATCTCCTTGTAAATGAGCCACCGCACAGCATCACAAAACTAATGACAAGATAGACATTCCAAATCGGCATCGCAAAAGAGAATCAATCGGCCCCATAACTCTATGAAATCTTACGTAATTAATGTTACCCGTCGGTAATCGACTTATAAATGCATTTTAAGAACCGCATTCCCCCCTCCAAAAATAAGCCAGCCTACCAGACCAGAAAACCAACTACCTCACAGAACATTCCAATCAGCTACGAGAAACTAATTCTCCGCGACAACAAACTAACAGAATAGTAATCCGATTGCCGCCTACAGGAAAGCTATCAACTTAGGAGACAAAGACCGATCGGTAATCCACGCATGCACGAAGCGCAGTCGCAGCGGCGCTTATCATCGCATCGACGAGAGCAAATGCGCGAAATGCAAATAAAATAAAAAAAGAAAGAAAGAAATAGCGAGGGAAAGGGAGAAAGGGCCTGAGAAACCTGACGATAGTTGGGAGCGCCGTCGATCTGCGGGGAGAGGCGCTTGTTCTGGCAACCGGGGAAGTGGTCGCTCTTGAGGATCGTCTTCTTCCCCAGCACCGAACCTCCCCGCAACTTCATCACCAGCTCGGACTCCTTCGGCATCGACATGGCTCATCTACACCTCACAAGAACCACCACCAAAAAAACAAACAAGGCAGGAGGCAGCCAGCTACGGTTTCTCCACCCGCGCGCGCGAGCGCCTGCACACGCAGCGCACGGAGCAGAGGCGAGCGCGAGCTCGAGCTCGAGCTCGAGAACGAGTCCCCCGTCCCCTCGCGCGGCCTACGCCGTCGCCGTCGATCGGACAGGCTCCCCCGCCGGCCGCCTGGCGGAACGGCAGCCCGAATGCCGACGGACGAGACGGAGACGGAGGCAGAGACAGAGAGGCGGGAGCAGAGGGGAGTGCGAGAGTGGGCGGCGGCGGCGGCGGCGGCGGAGGGAAGCGGAATGCGAGGAGGAGAGCGACGGGGAGGAGATGAGAATTGCAGAGAGCAAAGGAGGGAGGAAGAAGAGAGGGAGATGGAAGGAGATGAGAGGAGGATTGAGCGCGATTGCGATTGTGTGCGCGTACAACGAAGCAAGAACCTCCTCTGGGTTTTTATCTCTCACTTCTTTTTCAATTTCTTTTTCTCTTTTTCTTTTCCTCTCTTTTTCTCTTTTTTCTGTTTTCTTTTTTCTTTTTCTTTTTTTGGCGTGGGGTTTTTGCTTTTTACGACACCGCGCATGGCTGGAGTTCCTATCGGGGGCTAAACATGCGAACGTGTATTGCGTGTGACGTGACGGAGGAGCCCAAGATGGGAAATCCTTTTGCCACTAACGGAAAAGGAAGGAATAGTCGCATTTCAATGATCATACATGTGTTCCGACCCCAAAAAATCAAATCATAATATATTTATATGCGACCGAGGAAAATGTCCGAAATTTTTATTGGCACGATGATAAAACATGCGTTTTAAGGAGGCCTGAATTATGGACATTGCTTGAATTTCCTTCTCATAGCTTCTTTAGACATCGATCAAAAACTTTAGAGTGGGTAACGGAGCATACCGAGTTTTTTCTTTCTCTCTCCCTTCTCCCTATGAATTTTAAGGGCGGACTGTCTTTTTAAATTAGGCGTGCTTGAAGAATAATGTCTGCCTCGACATCTTTTTCATTCTTTCCTCAACTACCATGGGGCCAAACGTGTTGTCGCCATCATCTGTAGAGGGAGCGGTGAAAAGAAGCCTTGAATAAGTAGGGAAAGGAAATGATTCTCGATCACTCGATTTCTTTCGAGGGGAAAAAGATAAGTTAGATCATTGTCATTATAATTAACCCTTTATTTAGTGATCAAAATTATGATTTATGATAACAAATCTACATGAAAATGGTTTGGAGGTTGAAACCTTTCTTGGATGCTACTTTACTTATATATATGTATATAATAGAAAAAGAGATATGGGTCAAGCTATACCTTTATATTTATCTATCACAACCGGCGGACTTCATTTTTTTATTTTAAAAAAACGGAAGAAAAGAATATTCTTTTTTTTTCTTCTCCGTCTTTCTTTATTTAGGGATGAAAACTATGATTTATGGTAACGAATCCGCATGAAAATGGGCTTGAAGTTGAAATCTTTTTGGATTTCACTTTACCTATATCTCTGTATATAATAGAAAAAGAGATATGGGTCGAGCCATATTGTATATTTATCTATCACAATTGGCGCACTCCAATTTTTTCTATTTTTTAAAAAGAAGGAAGAAAAGAATATTCCTTTTTTCTTCTTCTCCTCCATCCTTTATTTATTTATTATCGAAAGAAGCGCGTAAGAGGAGCAGCGGATATTCTGTGCAGAAAGCCTGGCTGATACCCGACCGCCCATCACAAGCCGCCGCCTCCGCCCTCGGATTCGGATAGCTCCGCCCCCGTCTCTTTCTCTCTCGTATTTCGGGTCTAAAATCGAATTTTATGCCAAAATAGCCACGCCAGAAACGTGCTTCTCCGACCATCTTCAGTCCCTTCCGGATAAAAAAACTTTAGTTTGACCTCTCTTTTCTTTTCTCCTCCTTCAATCCGAACGATTCCCGTTCACCCTCCAAAGGGATGAAAAAGAAAACCCATCTAAATCCCCATTAAAAAAGTAAACCACGTTTTGCTCGCACATGAGTGACCACGTGGTAAAAGCGATGATCGAAGTGGCTTTACTGGCAAGGGCTTCTTGCTTTGTCGACAGATCTTTGACCGATGTATGTGAACCGGACGCCCTCGACATTACACGGGTGGAAAAGACGGGTTTACATTAACGCGGTCAAAGCGATTATCCTCGAAAGAGATGGATTTGCAATTGATGCTAGGAGATGATTCCCTTAAGCCATAATTGGTGATGACATCTGGATTACACAATTGGCTTGGCTTCTTCTCCTTCGTGGGTCTCCCCTTGTTGACGTCACGTGCATCACCATGTCAATCTATGATCCCACTTCAGAGAATATTTTTTCAGAGATTGGGGGTTCTAAGTAGTGCGCCTTTCGCGTCATCGGGTCTTTTAATTAAAAAGGCTTTTGAAAAAGAGGACTCTTGCGTCCAATGGATTGACCCCGAGCATTTCCAAATGAGTCACTTACTAGGTAAGAGATTTGTTGATCCAAAAGAAACCTCGTGAGGCTATTGTTTTTCTACCACAGGACCTTATGAGATACGTAAGGGTAGTCGTGTAAAAGCAAAAAAAGAAAAGAAAAAAGAAAAATCAACCTTGTATTTGCCCTAAAGAAGATTAATGTAACCGCGTACATCGGACGGGACATGGAAAGAAATAATAAAATATAGAGTGAAAGCACAACTATGACACGATGAGTTGTCACAGATTAACGTGTTCTTGAAAGCAAATCAATTCTTTAGCATGTGAAAGAAGTGTGTCGATCATTTAAAAGAATTGATGTGTGCTGAGAACACGATTCTGTCATGCTAACAAGAACCATCAGGCGTGTCATGCTAACAAGAACCATTAGGCGAGAAATTATATTATATAGCACGCCATTATATGGAATAAGGACAGGCTACGAGTATTGATATTCTTCTGTGCGATTCGAATGCATCTATAGCATGACCCTACAATTCCTTATCCTATCGAGAATAGAATATGTAAGAAACGTGAACAATCGAACATCAATCCCTGTCTCACGACAAACCATATGGGCCGACCCGACGCTTAGAGAGCACGTAAGGACAAGTCTACGTTGAACAGAGCTCAGATCATCTGGAACACGCCAAAAAAAAGGCATAGATATAGAAAGGTTCTTATGTGGAATGATAGCCATAAGCACAAGACATCTTTTTTTTTTTCTTTTTTTTTAAGGCTAAACTATTAGCAAACAACCATCCAAGGGGTGAGCATTGAGTTTTCTACTTCATTTTTCTAGTCTCTTTTGGCATTCCGAGCCTAAATTGACTAATCATAAGAAGATTTAAACTAAAATGTCAAAAATGAAAAATTTACAACTAAATTTGCAAACTCATAATAGATTTAAGACTTTTTGGACAATTGCCACTCGAAAAGCTTTCAACATTTTGGTTGCTCGTTGCCACATAAAAAAACAAAACTGAGTACACATTCCCTTCTCAGTTTGTCGGCAAAATGATTGGAAAGTATCAGTTAGAGCCTCATCTCCTGCATAGAGTATAGTTTCCTATGCGACTTTGTAACCAAGGGTCGTGGCGGCAACCTTGCAATTAGCCTAGCAATTAAAGATGACTAGTGACAGGCCGCGGTTGTTGCTGAAGTAAATAGAAGTTCGCTGCAATAGAATGCTTCCCTTTCAAGAATTAGATCACGTCGGGTTAAGCATCTGTAGTAAAACGTGATTCAGATTATAATTGTATTAATCAGCTAGAGTGCTATCAGAAGCCAGCTTCCAAAACTGAAGAACCCAATTATTAAAGGGAAAAAAAGAAGAAACAAGCTCCGATAGCTGCTTCATAGAATATAGTTACCTGCTGCAACTGTTTTAAAAGGAAATGTTACTCTCGAAGTTCCGTTTCTGCAGGCCAAGAAAGATCGCATACAACAGCCAATGGACACATCATGTGACTATCTATAAACCAAAGCAAAAATGACACAAACAAGAAGCTTCCAATGCCATGCATTGGTCACTCACCACATCTCAGCCCATTGGGCAAATATGGGTATCTGAAATGACTGGCCATATTCATTCACGTGGTATCTTACAAGAGCAGTACTGAAGAAAGCCCTAGCGATCCTTTCTGGGACCATGAAAGATTGCATACAACAGCCAGTGATTCAACATGTGACTATCTACAAATCAAAGCGAAAATAACACTAAAACAAGAACCTTCCAATGCCATGCATTGGTCACTCACCACATATCTCAGCCCATTGGCAAATATGGGTATCTGAAATGACTGGCTGCATTCATTTGGGCGTATCTAACAAGAGCAATATTGAAGAAAGCCCTAGTCATCCTTTTTGGGACTATGAAAGCTTTATCTTATTTTATTTTACATTACAAAGTAAAACATTAGAAATCGAGTATCCATAGCAGTCAGACGCACATCCAAATTATTCAAGTACAGTCAATCTCTTCCTCAATCTGGTGAGTTATTGTACCAGTATCCTTCCAGCCATGTTATTGTCATGATAGTGCTGTAAAGCCTCATTTATGTTCTTGAGAGCCTTGTCATACGATATAAAACCCATGAACCAGAATTCATAACCATCTCTCGTGACAACCTGGATGTACTTTTCAGGAGGATTCAACCTGTTTGAAGAAGGACTAACAGTGCTCAACTGATTGAGCAGCAGAACCACCTACGCAATCAATCAGGATGAAAGCACGTTAAGAACTGATGGTTGGAGAGTGAAGCTCAGCGGAGCTTGACAAAATTTTTCTGGGTATGTTTCACTACATTCAGATACTTCATGCTTAAATAAGAATAAAATGACGAAAAAAAAGATCCAAGTTTCGGTGAAGTAATACAGTCAATGAGTAAAATGAAGGTCCTTTCCAATGAAGGTTCTCCAAAGAGGGGCAACGACAAGACAACTCGGACCAGTCACAAGAGGGGAAACGAAAATAGTAACTCAGGCTATGAACTTGTAATGCATCAAAAATTTATCATGATTCAGAAAAAAGTTCAGTGCTTACCAATTTGAAATGGCAATCCCAGAGTAAATGCAATTACAGGAAGATTGGAAAAGATTACCTTATAATACATCCACTGTTGCTGTCCTGAGGGAGAGTATTGGCAAAGAGGGTTATCACTGCAGAAGGCCAGTCTCTTGTTTGACAAATACAGTGTCCCAATGACAGGCCCAGTGGAAGTGGATAGATAGCAAGCATATGCCTTCAGGAGCTTCTCTCCTGGCAGAATCTCAAACGTCTGCTGAAATACCTTATCCTGTCCCCCCTCTGCAAGCACTTTTGTCCCCTGAGCCAGTCGAGCCATTGCTGCGTCTGTGATGCTAGGGCTGGTTCTAACTGATTCACACAAACATAGCACAATTACAAATTGGTTGAGGTCAGGCATAAATAGAGTTCTTAACATCGCAATTCCATCGATTGAAAACCGTGAGGAGACAAGAATCAAAGAAATTACGGGCTTTGTCTCTCACAAGTCACAAATAAACTAAAGAACAGACAACAAGCCAAAACCAAGCTTATCCAGCTGCTGCAGCGCTTCCTATTACAGGACAAAGCTAATTTTTCTTCTTTACAGGAAAAGGACGAAGAGGCAAGAGATGATCATTTATCTAGTCCAACGTTCAGTCATGCAAAGAGCCCGATGGGTCTGGATGGCTTTAGAAAATTATGGAAAACAAAGTATGTCCTCCACAGAAGTGCCATGTTACACATTTGGCAATTTGTTGTAAGTAGGAATAGACATAGATTAGCAAAACAATAAGTGCCGAAGATAGCACCGCACATTTGAGTTGAATCTCCCCAGATAAATAATCAAGGAACTTGATCCACTCAATTGAATCCACAGATTATGAAGCATGTATGTTAGTTCCCAGGTGGTGACTGAAATCGAACCGATTCCCAAACGACGTCAATGAAAGACAAGGTGCCAAACTCTATGGATTGAAAATTTACATCCATAGCATTCGCTTACATTGCAGAAAAAGAGAAAAAAATATATGCAAGCAAGCAATCAGGTACGTCTCCACGAACAAATCCAAAATGTTCCTAACTGATTATACAGAGAAATATTGCGAGCAAAAATTGTAGAGAGAACTTACGGTGATGCCAGACATTGTCCGCGAGCGTCTCCGCTTTTCGCGTAGCGTCTTCGAACCTCTTCCCACACCGGTTCAACACGCCGCATATCCTGTCCATCGGACCTGCAAACACCAGCAAAGCGTCGGCCTCATCGGAACCATTTCTCAAAGGCCTATAATCACCGATCAATAACTCCCAACGCGAAGCATGCCCCTCGATAGTACTCACTCCTGCCGGACGGCGCGGGGGCATTCAGCGGAGCGACGTGGACGTACGGGTTCTCGCCGCCGCCGCCGCTCTGGTTGAGGTTGGCGTAGCCGTAGGCCGAGCCGCTCGGGGTGGCGCGCATGTAGCTGGAGTGGAAGGTGGCGGGACCGCCTCGGGCCTCGCCGGCGACCCACGTGGCGGCGTGCAGGTTCGCGGGGTGCGCCCGGGGCTCCACCGGCGTCCCCACCACACAGGTGCCGCAACGGGTCGCCTCCGATTCACCTCCGCCGCCCATAGCCTCCTTCGCCGTCGTCGCCTTCGTCTTCGCCTCCAATCGGGACGGCGATTCTCTAGAAAACAGCAAGAGATCTCGACAAGACCGCGAGAGAGAACGATAAACGAGAATCAGAATCAGAATCAAGAATTAGAACGTGACGAGTTTTTTTTTTTTTTTTTTTCGGTTGCTTGATTTTTGAATCAACGGTTGAATGCGTTTGAGCGTTTGAGTCTAGAAGCGGCCTCCCTCGCTAAAGCAAAAGAGAATTCTGGAAGCAAGCAAATAGCACTCGAGAGGGGACTTTTTTTTTTTTTTGCATCCAAGGACGCGACCTTTCTGTTATTTCGGATTTGGTCCCCTGGACTTTTTGTCATTTCGCCCTGTATCCCGAATTAACGGACCTTTGACCAAAAGGCGGAAATTTTGTTATAAAACTAAAATGATGTTCCTTTCTCCTCACTTCTTAATCAGTGCAAATGAAGTTATGGCTCTGTTTGTTAATTCTTTGGAGACCCAAAAACAGAAATACTGTATTTCGGCCAAGAAAGAAAACATCAGTAAAACTATAAATGATGCAAACGCAACGTTCGATTCTTCTTTATCTCACTTCTTAATCAGAAAAATGCAAATGGAGTTATATGAAACAAAAAAAGAACACAAATTTATCAAACGTGTTTCGATCCAATACCAATACTCACGTGAAATCCATAATGATTATTGGGCTTCGAGTCAAGGAGCACATTTACTAGCTAAAACAAAAGTCAATCTTAAAAATGGTGAAATTAAATTCGCAAAAATTGTAAAATTTCACGTCCATTCTCAAAGTGGGATTTTGTTTGCTCTCGCGTATTTGTATTTCGCTCGATTTGATGTATAGAAGGAAGTGTTTGGAACAGTTAACACGTACTTGAAAACTAAACATGAAAATACTTGTTTACATTTGACATGAATTAAAATCGAGTAGGATACTCAAACTAAGTTTTAATAAAGATGGCATGTCTCTCTCTCAAGTAAGATTTCCTCCTAATGTAATAGCCTTAGACAACGAATCTTAAAAGGAAAATTATTACCATTTTTTTTTGGTCGAAAATTATTATTACCATTTTCTAAGTGCACATTTACCACTAAAATAACTTTAGCAACCTAACAAATAAAATAAGAATTTAATTAATCTCATGTATTATTGTTATCTAGGGAGAGATCATCTTGTCATATCTCCTAGTATTTTTCCTTTTGTATGATTCTATCTTATATATATTTTACAAGTCATTGCATTTGTGCTCTATGTGTAGGTTATGAAACTTTACTCATTTACTCACGTGCCTCCACCCCAACCCTAAAAAATGTGGAGAATTGAACTCCCCACCTCCTAGTGATTAGCCTAATAAATAGAATAAAAATTTAATTAATCTCATGTATTATTGTTATTCAAGGAGAGATCATCTTCGGAACCCAAACTTGCACCTCATGGCACTATGCTGAAAGTCATCACTAGATTTTTTGTTGGTTACGAAAGTCCACGTTATAACCAACATCTTCAACTGACAATGCTAAAGGATGATATGAGCGTTATTAAGATTAAAAAAAAAAAAGGTCATAAACATATACAATATGATGATGGCCAAGAAAGGGGAACCACATGCGAAACATCATCAATACCACATTTCAATCTGTCGACGGGGTTTGAATTGTTTTGATATGTGACTATACTTGTGTAGTACTAGTGCTAGTATGCTCAAAATGATAATCTTTGTAAGTTATTTCACTAGTCAATGAAGTGGATATAGTATCTTTGCCATTGTTAGTCCAAGTTCCATCATCCCTTGTTGACATTTCTATTGGATAAAAGAGTGGCTTGGGAGGAATTTGTAGATCATCTACTTCTCCTTGGAGCATTTGCAAGACTTTGTGCATCGAAGGACGTTCGTTAGGATTCAATTGTATGCACCAAAGAGCAACTATTATCATCTTCTTTATTATTCTCCGATCCCCCTCACTTGCTTCCTTTGCCAAAATGTCCATTCCTTCACTAAGTTGGTCATGAACCCATAAAGGGAAGTAAATCTGACTAGAACACTCTACAATCACATCCACACTCTTCCTCCCACTAGCCATCTCCATCAACAATTTGCCGAAACTATAGACATTGGCTTTGTACAAGATGCACCCAAGGTTCTTGAAGACTAACTCCGGAGCCATGAATCCCAAGGTTCCTCTTGCGGCAGTCAAAGAGACAATGTTGTAGTTTGTAGGATACAATCTAGTGAGCCCAAAGTTGGAAACTTTTGGGGTGAAATCATTGTCAAGAAGAATGTTATGAGGCTTAATATCAAAGTGTAGGATTTGCACGCCGCATCCTCGATGAAGATATTCGATCCCTCTAGTCACTCCAAGAGCAATCTCATACACTTCTTTTCCATCAAGAGAAGTCCCTTCTCATCGTGAGAAAATGTGCTTATCCAAGGACCCATTGTGCATGAAATCATATACAAGAGCTTGTTTCGAACATTCAAAGCAAAAACCGATTAGTCCGACCACATTAACATGATGAATTCTTCCTATGATGGCCACTTCGCTAATTAAGTCTTGCCCATTCGCTTTTCCCTTCTTCGGAATCTTGATTGTCACCTTGTGGCCACTCCAAAGTCTTCATTTAAACATAAAACCATATCCTCCCTCGCCTAATTTGTCCTTAAGGCCTCTCGTGATTTTCTTGATGTTCGAATAAGAGTATCTTATCGGCAAGAAGTTATTGTTGGATTGCAAAAATTCTTTGACGTTTTGATCCATTGCTAAGTGTTTTCTCCTCCCTTTACATATTAGCAACATCATCATGCATGGGGCTCCCAAAATGAATTTCACAACCATGCACCAAAACATTGTACTTTCAATACCCAATTTGTGGGTGTATTAAATGTTTGCATTTAGAAATGTTAAAACAATTTCACAATGAGAAGACCCGAGCAATGTTACCGGTGCCAAAGAGCGAGAGCATCACATTGTGATGTCGGTAACGGTTGGTCCCGATTTTGCCAGGAGAGATTGTATTTGTCACAAGTCAAAGCTGAAGAAATTTAAAAGATACTTATTTGCACCATAATTAAGCACCGAGTATAAACAAATGAATAAATAATGTATTTAACGTTATATAGATAACTAATTTGTGGGTGTGTTGAATGTACACATTTAAAAACATTAAATTGATTCCACAATAAGAAGATTGTATAAATGTTACCTACGCCAAGAAGCGAGATGATTTTAATAATCACAAGAGACGTAAAGGTGTGAAGAGAAAAAAATTTATTCTACATTTCTTATCTATCCAATGTACAAGTATATGGTTGTATTTGTAGTATAATAAAGGGTTAATACCCTAAAAAAACCCCTAACTGTGTAATAAATGAATCCCCAAACTGGTATACCCGTGACAAATTTACCCCGAAAGAATTTACAAACAATATTATCTTTCCACTAAATTAGATTATCACATCCACGGTTTATACTGTCATTTAATTTAATAATTTGAATCAATCACATGATTGTTTGAAATTTGTCAAAGGTATACTAGTTTGGGGTTTTCGTGAATCAATTTTCAAACCAAATAAATGAATCGATCCTTTCTTTCCAAAACAATCACATCCACGATTGGCTGAATCAATCATAGGATTGAAATGTCAATCTTCGTCAAGCACCAAGCTTGCTCAATAGATACCTATGATGTCTCTACCATAACAGCTTAGTGAAAATATATGCAGGCTATTCCGCAGTTTTAATTCCTTGAGTAACAACAATCCCTTCCCGAATTTTCTCTCAAGTAAAATGGCAATCAACCCTAATGTGCTTTATTCTCTCATGAAAAACTGGATTTGCCACCAATTTAAATACAGCATTATTATCACAAAATAATTCACTTGCGCCATTGATTTGTACACCTAAATTTGAAAGTAATCCCCGTGTTCAAACTATCTCACAATCGACATGGCTCGATATTTTGATTCAGTTGATGACAATGAAACTATTGATTACTTCTTCATCTTCCATGAAATCAAAGACTTTCCTAGCTTGATGGAAAAGCCAGTATTGGATCTTTTTGTCATTAGACAAGTGGCATAATATGTGTCACGATAGGTTGTCATCTTCATGTTGCAATCATGAGATAATAGAATTCCAAGTCTTGGACATCCTTTTAAATACTTCACAACCTTCAGTGCTATGTTCATATGTGATTGATTTGGGTTATGCATAAACTGATTGAGTATCTGTATAGCATAACATATATCAAGCTTGGTCATGGTGAGATAAATTAATTTTCCAACGAGTCACTCATATCATGATGGATCTTTTAGTAATAGATCCTTATTTGGAGAATGAGAGCTTACATCATATTCATGTGTTGTCAATTTGACATTCTGCTCAATAGGCATAGTAGTTGGCTTGCATTTCGATAATTCTACATCTGATATGATTTTTAGAATGAATTTTCGTTGACTGAGACAAATTCCCTCATTGGATCGGGCTATTTCAATACTGAAAAAGTATTTGGGAGGTCCCAAATCCTTAATACGGAATGTCATATGTAAATATTTCTTGAGCTTCCGAATTGCAACATCATCATTTCCCATAATAAGTATATCATCGACATAATTTGTTGGATACCATTACATCCGTTCCACTATCCTTAATCCCAAGCAGACTTTTTTTCTGCCTCTTCAAACAAAGTGGATCTATTAACAAATTACTTTTGCAGCTTACATTTACAAGAACAAGTGAAGATAAAATTCAATAAATAGTCTTGAAATTTCCTATCTCATTAAGCTGCCGAACAAGCCCAAATAAAGAAATGACAATCCCATTTCTACAACATTTTACAGTCCATTCTTAAATACATAAGTATACATTTACCATGACCTAAGAAATGTTTATTCCCTCATTCCATTTCCCTGCCTATTTTCTAGTAGTTTATGACCTTTCATGATCGGAGGCCCTAATCCGCTTGGGGTGAGGGTTTGGTGGTGGTCGGGGAGGGAGGGGGGAGCGAGCGAGGGCACAAATTTTTTGTGGTTTTCTAGTGGTCTATGTTCTTCTTAGAAATATTCATATAACAATTTGAAATTTGTTGGATACCATTACATCCGTCTCACTATCCTTAATCCCAAGTAGACTTTTTTTTTTTTTGGCCTCTTCAAACCAAGTGGATCCATTAACAAATACTTTTGCAACTTGCATTTACGAAAACGAGTGAAGATAAAATTCAATGAAGAGTCTTGAATTTTTTTATCTCATTAAGCTGCCGAACAAGCCCAAATAAAAGAAATTAAAATCCTATTTCCGTACCATTTTCCAGTCCATTTTTAAATACATAAGCATACATTTACCCCGACCCAAGAAATGCATGTTCCCTCATTCCATTTTCCTAGCCTATTTTCTGGTAGTTTATGACATTTCATAACCGAAGGCCCTAATCCACTTGGGGTGAGGGTTTGGTGGTGGTCGGGGAGGGAGGGGAAGGGAGTGATACGTCCTCCATAGACAATTATTTTGGGCTAGACCATAAACATATATTGAAATTGTGAGCTATTAATTACCACCATAAAAAGCTTACATATTTGTCGGTTAAAATTTTAAAAATATCCCCCTCCAAAATAAATAAGTGAAACATTGGAATTACAATTGATTGAAAAAAATTGAATTACAATAATTGAGCATTCAAATTAGGCACAATCAATTTATCAGAAATCTAAATCCCAACTATGGTAAATATTTAGGTATTTCTTTATTATGGGGTTTTTTTGTTAATTGTCTTCATTGAAGTATTCTAGTAGATGTTATTGACATCCACCTCATTCTCATTCATGTGAGCTCATTTGGGTAAAGCCAATATATCTGTTTTAAACTTGGAATGATGTCATCTTTGGAATTATTATTGAAATTATAAACTCCATAGAGTCAACTCTATCCAACTTGTACCAAACTTTATGGTAAGTATCATTTCATGCAAATAGTTATTTCTTATTCCGCTTGACTAGCAATTGCGAAGATATGTGACGTGCTACATAAAAGAGTAAGTAAAAAAGAAGTGGAAAGATTTTAAAAACTTGAGAAGATTCAATTATGAAGATCGGTCACATGCACATCATAACGTGCCAAATTGCCTCTAAGTGATGCCTTGTAAATCTTCATTCCAAATGATTATAATCCAAATGCAAATTTCTTATGGGAAAATATATTAAATCAATTTGCCCAAAACGATTGCATCTTTAAGTTTTATCATGGATATAATTTAAGTTTGTTTGGTTACCAACCGTTGCAACCCGTGAATTTTCTTTATGAATAGTCACAACCTTTTAGCTCTTCTTTTGTTTGAATACATTTTTCAATGTTCATACAAATACTGGAATAAACCACTACCACACGAACAAAAAAATTATGGTTAATGACATATAAACATATATAGTTATGAAATTATATTATAGATAAATTGTTTAAGTATAAAATTCTAAACATATGTATTCTTACCTTGACATCAATAACCTAAAAAAGTTTTTAGAGAAATCATAAGATAATGTACAGATGCAACAATATTAAACGAACACGTATTGATTACTATTTCTGATAAGACATTTTTTTGTGATTAGTTTTAATTCAACCATATTTTTTCTTTTCAATAAATTCAATTTTTTTCCCTCAAACTCGAGCAAATTATCTAAAGATTTTAGCTGCTCATTACTATTTATGATAAAGTTAGTATTTCGCGATTATTTTCAGTTCAACCCCATCAATATATAGATTTTCTATTATACATCAACATATTAGCAGATAGATCGTGAAAACTCATTCTTGTCAATATTTTGCCTCTATAGTTGCAAGATGTTTAACGAATTAGCTAAAGAGGACTGCATATATCGACAAATATCGCTAGACAAAATTTCAAACATATTAAACTGGCGTCGGGAAGAGGTCAATGCTTTTATTTAGAGGTGCACTAAATGCGATAATTTGGAGGCTTTGTATAGACAATGATTGATACGTGTTTTGTTTAATTACATGATTTATCCCTCAAAATATTTCCATATAATTTTCTTTAAAGCTAGAAATTGAACATCAATATTTATGTAAATTGCAGTATGAATATGTAAGTCTTGTGAAGGTACAATCAGGAATGAAGTTACTTAATAGAGCCACACAATTTGGCCACCTTGGGGCTTCTTATATGGTTGGGCTCCTCCTTGTGTGCGAGGGTGGCGAGTTGAAGAAGAAGAAAAGAGTTGGCTTGCTGAGAAAAGTTTACTCGAACAGACGAGTGATGGAATGTTGCGAGAAGTATCTAAACACCGTTCATAACATGTGGTGGAACAACACAATGATCTTTAGAGAAGAGCGAGATGCAAACCGAGCACTGCAAGAGGAGAGGATGGGTGCGTGACATCAACCATTACGATAACACTGAATGCGAACAATGCATTTGCCGAGTGGAGACAGAGATTCTATACACGTATTGCAGATGTCCCTGACCACGAGAGGTTTGCTTAAAGAGAATGTGGGAAAGAGCTTGTTTTAGCTCAAAATAAATCTTAATACATAAGTGCTTCTTTTGAGTATCCGATGTGGCTTCATTTTCTTCTCTATAGGTTCTTGATAATGCCCCTTGTGCTGATGAAAGCAATGCTTAACATTAATTTGGCGTTCCTCAAACTAAGCAAAATTTTGTTACAACAAGAGGATTATGTCATCTATAACTGCCTTGTGATTGTAACTAGATTTCACTTTATTCTAAGTGCATCGTACCAAAAAAACAAAAACCAAGTAAAACCAATTGTTGGATTTGGTTTTGGTTTGGTCTCAAACAATTTGTGTAGTCCTTCAACCGTCTTTTTGCCAACTCATTTGGGTAAAGCCAAGATACCTATTTTAAACTTGGAATGATGTCATCTTTGGAATTATTATTGAAATTCTAAACTCCATAGAGCCAACTCTATCCAACTTGTACCAACCTTTATGGTAAGTATCATTTCATACAAATAGTTATTTTTTATTCCGCTAGACTAGCAATTGTGAAGATATGTGACGTTCTACATAAAAGAGCGTGTAAAAAAGAAGTTGAAAGATTTTAAAAACTTGAGAAGTTTCAATTATGAAGATTGGTCACATGCACATCGTAACGAGCCATATTGCCTCCAAGTGGTGCCTTGTAAATCTTCATTCCAAATGGTTATAATCCAAATACAAATTTCTAATGGGAAAAGATATTAAACCAATTTGTCCAAAACGATTGCATCTCTGAGTTTTATCGTAGATATACTTTAAGTTTGTTTGGTTATCAACCGTTGCAACCCTTGAATTTTCTTCATGAATAGTCACAACGTTTTAGCTCTTCTTTTGTTTGAATACTTTTTTCAATGTGTATGCAATTATTGAAATAAACCACTACCACACGAACAAAAGAATAATGGTTGTTGACATATACACATATATAGTTATGAAATTAGATTATATATAAATTGTTTAAGTATAAAATTCTAAACACATGTTTTCTTATCTTGACATCAATAAGCTAAAAAGGTTTTTAGAGAAATCCAAAGATGCTGTACAGATGCAACAATATTAAACGAACACGTATTGATTACTATTTATGATAAGGCATTTTTTTGTGATTAGTTTGAATTCAACCGTATTTTTTCTTTTCGATAAATTCCTTTTCTTTTCCCCTCAAACTCGGAGCAAATTATCTAGAGATTTTCGCTGCTTATTACTATTTATAATAAAGTTGGTATTTCGAGATTATTTTCAGTTCAACCCCCATCAACATATAGATTTTTTATTATACATCAACATATTAGTAGGTAGATCGTGAAAACTCATTCTTGTCAATATTTTGCCTCTATAATTGCAAGATGTTTAACGAATTAGCTGAAGAGGACTGCATATATCGACAAATATCGTTAGACAAAATTTCAAACATATTAAGTTGGCGTCGGGAAGAGGTCAATGCCTTTGTTCAGAGTTGTATTAAATGTGATAATTTAAACATATGTTTTCTTACCTTCACATCAATAACCTCAAAACTTTTTAGAAAAATCCTAAGATGTTGTATAAATGCAACAATATTAAACGAACACGCATTAATTACTATTTATGATAAGGCATTTTTTTGTGATTAGTTTTAATTCAACTGTATTTTTTCTTTTCAATAAATTTCTTTTTCCTTTCCCCTCAAACTCGGAGCAAATTATCTAGAGATTTTAGCTCCTCATTACTATTTATGATAAAGTTGGTATTTCGTGATTATTTTCAGTTCAACCCTATCAACATATAGATTTTCTATTATACATTTACATATTAGTAGATAGATCGTGAAAACTCATTCTTATCAATATTTTGCCTCTATAGTTGCAAGATGTTTAACAAATTAGTTGAAGATGACTGCATATATCAACAAATATCGCTAGACAAAATTTCAAACATATTAAGCTGACGCCGGGAAGCGGTCAATGCTTTTATTCAGAGCTGCACTAAATGCGATAATTTGGAGGCTTTGTATAGACAAGGACCGGTATGTGTTGTGTTTAATTACATCATTTATCCTTCTAATTTTTTCCATATAATTTTCTTTAAAGCCAGAAATTGAACATCAATAATTTGTGTATGTTGCATTATGAATATGTAAGTCTCGTGAAGGTAGAATTAGCAATGAAGTTACTTAAGAGAGCCGCACAATTTGGCCACCTTAGGGCTTCCTATATGGTTGGGCTCCTCCTTATGTGCGAGGGTGGCGAGTTGAAGAAGAAGAAAGGAGTCGGCTTGCTGAGAAAAATTTACTCGAACGGACGAGTGGTGGAATGTCGCGAGAAGTATCTAAACACCGTTCGTAGCATGTGGTGGAACAACACGATGATCTTTAGAGAAGAGCTTCATCACTATGATTGCGAGATGCAAACCGAGCACTGCAAGAGGAGGGGATGGGTGCGTGACATCGACCATTACGATGACACTGAATGCGAACAATGCATTTGCCGAGTGGAGACAGAGATTCTATACAAGTATTGCAGATGTCCCTGACCACGAGAGGTTTTCTTGAAGAGAGGGTGGGAGAGAGCCTATTTTAGCTCAAAATAAATCTTAATACATAAGTGCTTCTTTGGAGTATTCGATATGGCTTCATTTTCTTATTTATAGGTTCTTGATAATACCCATCGTGCTAACGAAAGCAATGCTTAACATCAATTTGGCGTTTCTCAAACTAAGCAAAATCTTGTTACAACAAGAGGATTATGTCATCTATAGCTGCCTTGTGATTGTAACTAGATTTCACTTTATTCTAAGTGCATCGTACCAAACAAACAAAAACCAAGTAAAACCTATTGTTGGATTTGGTTTTGGTTTCGTCTCAAACGATTTGTGTAGTCCTTCAACCGTATTTTTGCAAACTCATTTGGGTAAAGCCAAGATACCTATTTTAAACTTGGAATGATGTCATCTTTAGAATTATTATTGAAATTCTAAACTCTATAGAGCCAACTCTACCTAACTTGTACCAACCTTTATGGAAAGTATCATTTCATGCAAATAGTTATTTTTTATTCCGCTTGACTAGCAATTGTGAAGATATGTAATGTGCTACATAAAAGAGCGAGTAAAAAAGAAGTGGAAAGATTTTAAAAACTTGAGAAGTTTCAATTATGAAGATCGGTCACATGCACATCATAACGAGCCAAATTGCCTACAAGTGGAGCCTTGTAAATCTTCATTCCAAATGGTTATAATCCAAATACAAATGTCTTATGGGAAAATATATTAAACAATTTTGTCCCAAACGATTGCATCTCTGAGTTTTATTGTGGATATACTTTAAGTTTGTTTGGTTACCAACCGTTGCAACCTTTGAATTTTTTTTTATGAACAGTCACAACGGTTTAGCTCTTCTTTTGTTTGAATACTTTTTTTAATGTACATGCAAATATTGAAATAAACCACTACTACACAAACAAAAGAATTATGGTTGTTGACATATATACATATATAGTTATGAAATTAGATTATAGATAAATTGTTTAAGTATAAAATTCTAAACATATGTTTTCTTAACTTGACATCAATAAGTTAAAAAACTTTTTAGAGAAATCCAAAGATGCTGTACAGATGCAACAATATTAAACGAACATGTATTAATTACTATTTATGATAAGGCATTTTTTTGTGATTAGTTTTAATTCAATCGTATTTTTTCTTTTCAATAAATTCCTTTTTCCTTTCCCCTCAAACTCGGAGCAAATTATCTAGAGATTTTAGCTCCTCATTACTATTTATGATAAAGTTGGTATTTCGTGATTATTTTCAGTTCAACCCTATCAACATATAGATTTTCTATTATACATTTACATATTAGTAGATAGATCGTGAAAACTCATTCTTATCAATATTTTGCCTCTATAGTTGCAAGATGTTTAACGAATTAGCTGAAGATGACTGCATACATCGACAAATATCGCTAGACAAAATTTTAAACATCTTAAGCTGGCGCTGGGAAGAAGTCAATGCTTTTATTCAGAGGTGCACTAAATGCGATAATTTGGAGGCTTTGTATAGACAATGACTAGTACGTGTTGTGTTTAATTACATGATTTATCTCTCTAATTTTTTCCATATAATTTTATTCAAAGCTAGAAATTGAAAATAAATAATTTGTGTATGTTGCAGTATGAATATGTAAGTCTCGTGAAGGTAGAATCAGGAATGAAGTTACTTAAGAGAGCCGCACAATTTGGCCACCTTGGGGGTTTCTATATGGTTGGGCTCCACCTTGTGTGCGAGGGTGGCGAGTTGAAGAAGAAGAAATGAGTCGGCTTGCTGTGAAAAGTTTACTAGAACGGACGAGTAGTAGAATGTAGCGAGAAGTATCTAAACACCATTCGTAGCATGTGGTGGAACAACACAATGATCTTTAGAGAAGAGCTTCATCACTATGATTGCGAAATGCAAACCGAGCAGTGCAAGAGGAGGAGATGGGTGCGTGACATCGACCATTACGATGACACTGAATGCGAACAATGCATTTGCCGAGTGGAGACAGAGATTCTATACAAGTATTGCAGATGCCCCTGACCACGAGAGCCTTGCTTAAAAAGAGGGTGGGAGAGAGCCTGTTTTAGCTCAAAATAAATCTTAATACATAAGTGCTTCTTTAGAGTATCCGATGTGGCTTCATTTTCTTCTCTATAGGTTCTTGATAATGCCCCTCGTGCTGACGAAAGCAATGCTTAACATCAATTTGGCGTTTCTCAAACTAAGCATAATTTTGTTACAACAAGAGGATTGTGTCATCTATAGCTGCCTTGTGATTGTAACTAGATTTCATTTTATTCTAAGTGCATCATCGTACCAATAAAACAAAAACCAAGTAAAACCTATTGTTGGATTTGGTTTTGGTTTGGTCTCAAACGATTTATGTAGTTCTTCAACCGTCTATTTGCCAACTCATTTGGGTAAAGCCAAGATACCTATTTTAAACTTGGAATGATGTCATCTTTGAAATTATTATTGAAATTCTAAACTCCATAGAGCCAATTCTATCCAACTTGTACCAACCTTAATGGTAAGTATCATTTCATGCAAATAGTTATTTGTTATTCCGCTTGACTAGCAATTGTGAAGATATGTGACGTGCTACATAAAAGAGCGAGTAAAAAAGAACTGGAAAGATTTTAAAAATTTGAGAAGTTTCAATTATGAAGATCAGTCACATGCACATCCTAACGAGCCAAATGGCCTCCAAGTAGTGCCTTGTAAATCTTCATTCCAAATGGTTATAATCCAAATAGAAATTTCTAATGGGAAAAGATATTAAACCAATTTGTCCAAAACGATTGCATCTCTGAGTTTTATCGTGTATATACTTTAAGTTTGTTTGGTTACCAACCGTTGCAACCATTGAATTTTCTTCATGAATAGTCACAACATTTTAGCTCTTCTTTTGTTTGAATATTTTTTTCAATGTTCATGCAAATATTGAAATAAACCACTACCACACGAACAAAAGAATAATGGTTGTTGACATATACACATATATAGTTATGAAATTAGATTATAGATAAATTGTTTAAGTATAAAATTCTAAACATATGTTTTATTATCTTGACATCAATAAGCTAAAAATGTTTTTAAAGAAATCCAAAGATGCTGTACAGATGCAACAATATTAAACGAACACGTATTGATTACTATTTATGATAATGCATTTTTTTGTGATTAGTTTTAATTCAACCGTATTTTTTCTTTTCAATAAATTCCTTTTCTTTTCCCCTCAAACTCGGAGCAAATTATCTAGAGATTTTAGCTACTCATTACTATTTATGATAAAGTTGGTATTTCGTGATTATTTTCAGTTCACCCCCATCAACATATATATTTTCTATTATATATCAACGCATTAGTAGATAGATCGTGAAAACTCACTCTTGTCAATATTTTCAATTCACCCCCATCAACATATAAATTTTCTATTATACATCAACGTATTAGTAGATAGATCTTGAAAACTCACTCTTGTCAATAATTTGCCTCCATAGTTACAAGATGTTTAACGAATTAGCTGAAGAGGACTGCATATATCGACAAATATTGCTAAACAAAATTTCAAACATATTAAGCTGGCGTCGGAAAGAGGTCAATCCCTTTATTTAGAGGTGCACTAAATGCGATAATTTAAACATATGTTTTCTTACCTATACATCAATAACCTAAATTTTTTTTTAGAGAAATCCTAATATACTGTATCGATGCAACAATATTAAACGAACATGTATTAATTACTATTTATGATAAGGCATTTTTTTGTGATCAGTTTTAATTCAACCGTATTTTTTCTTTTCAATAAATTCCTTTTCTTTTCCCCTCAAACTCGGAGCAAATTATCTAGAGATTTTAGCTGCTCATTACGATTTGTGATAAAGTTGGTATTTCGTAATTATTTTTAGTTCAACCACATTAACATATAGATTTTCTATTATACATCGATAAATCATGAAAACTTATTCTTGTCAATATTTTGCCTCTATAGTTGCAAGATGTTTAACGAATTAGCTGAAGAGGATCGCATATATCGACAAATATCGCTAGACAAAATTTCAAACATATTAAGCTGTCGCCGGGAAGAGGTCAATGCCTTTATTTAGAGGTGTACTAAATGCGATAAAGGCTTTGTATAGACAAGGACTGGTACGTGTTGTGTTTAATTACATGATTTATCTCTCTAATTTTTTTCATATAATTTTCTTCAACGCTAGAAATTGAACATCAATAATTTGTGTATGTTGCTGTATGAATATGTAAGTCTCGTGAAGGTAAAATCATGAATGAAGTTACTTAAGAGAGCCACACAATTTGGCCACTTTGGGGCTTCCTATATGGTTTGGTTCCTCCTTGTGTGCGAGGGTGGCGAGTTGAAGAAGAAGAAAGGAGTCGGCTTGCTGAGAAAAGTTTACTCGAACGGACGAGTAATGGAATGTCGCGAGAAGTATCTAAACACCGTCCGTAACATGTGGTGGAACGACACAATAATCTTTAGAGAAGAGCTTCATCGCTATGATTGCGAGATGCAAACCTAGCAGTGCAAGAGGAGGAGATGGGTGCGTGACATCGACCATTAGATGACACTGAATGCGAACAATGCATTTGCCGAGTGGAGACAGAGATTCTATACAAGTATTGCAGATGCCCTTGACCACGAGAGGTTTGCTTAAAAAGAGGGTGGGAGCGAGCCTGTTTTAGCTCAAAATAAATCTTAATACATAAGTGCTTCTTTAGAGTATTCGATGTGGCTTCATTTTCTTCTCTATAGGTTCTTGATAATGCCCCTCGTGCTGACGAAAGCAATGCTTAACATTAATTTGGCGTTCCTCAAACTAAGCAAAATTTTGTTACAATAAGAGGATTATGTCATCTATAACTGCCTTGTGATTATAATTAAATTTCACTTTATTCTACGTGCATCGTACCAAAAAAATAAAAACCAAGTAAAACCTATTGTTGGATTTGGTTTTAGTTTGGTCTCAAACAATTTATGTAGTCCTTTAACCGTCTTTTTGCCAATTCATTTGGGTAAAGCCAAGATACCTATTTTAAACTTGGAATGATGTCATCTTTGGAATTATTATTGAAATTCGAAACTCCATAGAGCCAATTCTATCCAACTTATACCAACCTTAATGGTAAGTATCATTTCATGCAAATAGTTATTTGTTATTCCGCTTGACTAGCAATTGTGAAGATATGTGACGTGCTACATAAAAGAGAGAGTAAAAAAGAAGTGGAAAGATTTTAAAAACTTGAGAAGTTTCAATTATGAAAATCGGTCACATGCACATCCTAACGAGCCAAATTGCCTTCAAGTGGTGCCTTGTAAATCTTCATTCCAAATGGTTATAATCCAAATACAAATTTCTAATGGGAAAATATATTAAACCAATTTGTCCGAAACGATTGCATCTCTAAGTTTTATTGTTGATATACTTTAAGTTTGTTTGGTTACCAACCGTTGCAACCCTTGAATTTTCTTCATGAATAGTTACAACCTTTTAGCTCTTCTTTTGTTTGGATACCATTTTCAATCTTCATGCAAATATTGAAATAAACCACCGCCACACGAACAAAAAAATTATGGTTGTTAACATATACACATATATAGTTATCAAATTAGATTATAGATAAATTATTTAAGCATAAAATTCTAAACATATGTTTTCTCACATTGACATCAATAACCTAAAAAAGTTTTAGAGAAATCCAAAGATGTTGTACAGATGCAACACTATTAAACGAACACGTATTAATTACTATTTATGATAAGACATTTTTTTGTGATTAGTTTTAATTCAACCGTATTTTTTTTTGCAATAAATTCCTTTTCTTTTCCCCACAAACTCATAGCAAATTATCTAGAGATTTTAGCTGCTCATTAATATTTATGATAAAGTTGGTATTTCGTGATTATTTTCAGTTCAACCCCATCAACATATCGATTTTCTATTATATATCAACATATTAGGAGATAAATCGTGAAAACTCATTCTTGTCAATATTTTGCCTCTATAGTTGCAAGATGTTTAACGAATTAGCTGAAGAGGGCTGCATATATCGACAAATATCGCTACACAAAATTTCAAACATATTGAGCTAGCGCTGGGAAGAGGTCACTGCTTTTATTCAGAGGTGCACTAAATGCGATAATTTGGAGGCTTTGTATAGACAAGGACTGGTACGTGTTGTGTTTAATTACGTAATTTACTCCTCTAATTTTTTCCATATAATTTTCTTCAAAGCTAGAAGTTGAATATCAATAATTTGTGTATGTTGCAGTATGAATATGTAAGTCTCGTGAAGGTAGAATCAGGAATGAAGTTACTTAAGAGAGCTGCACAATTTGGCCACCTTGGGGCTTCTTATATTGCTTGGCTCCTCCTTGTGTGCGAGGGTGGCGAGTTGAAGAAGAAGAAAGGAGTTGGCTTGCTGAGAAAAGTTTACTCGAACGGACGAGTGGTGGAATGTCGCGAGAAGTATCTGAACACCGTTCGTAGCATGTGGTGGAACAACACAATGATCTTTAGAGAAGAGCTTCATCGCTATGATTGCGAGAGGCAAATCGAGCACTGCAAGAGGAGGGGATGGGTGCGTGACATCGACCATTACGACGATACTAAATGCGGACAATGCATTTGCCGAGTGGAGATAGAGATTCTATACAAGTATTGCGGATGCCCCCGACCACGAGAGGTTTGCTTGAAGAGAGGATGGGAGAGAGCCTATTTTAGCTCAAAATAAATCTTAATATATAAGTGCTTCTTTCGAGTATTTGATATGGCTTCATTTTCTTCTCTATAGGTTCTTGATAATGCCCCTCGTGCTGACGAAATCAATGCTTAACATCAATTTGGCATTCCTCAAACTAAGCAAAATTTTATTACAACAAGAGGATTATGTCCTCTATAGCTGCCTTGTGATTGTAACTAGATTTCACTTTATTCTAAGTGCATCGTACCAAAAAAACAAAAACCAAGTAAAACCTAATGTTGGATTTGGTTTTGGTTTGGTCTCAAACGATTTGTGTAGTCCTTCAACTGTCTTTTTGCAATAGGTCGCATGAAAGGAATCCAAGCGAGAATTGTTGTTTGTTTCAGTTGGTGATTTGTTTTGCTCTACTTCATGGATGATTTCAGCATCAGCTCATTACACTCCCCGAGAACACGTTATTTGAATTGTTCCATGCTTTCCAAAGTGAACTTAGAGAGCTCCTAAAGAGTTGCTTCATGCCTGTCCAAATAAAACACCTCTGATTGATTTAGTATGCCCTTGATTTCATGGGAACCCCACCCTTTATGTACCTCAAGTATTTGTCCTGTTGATCTAATTCAAATTCAATATTAGACGGTAGTTTATTCTTCAAGTGGTTAGCCTGATTTGCCCAAGGCTTGCCTGCCAGTGTGAGAAAGTCCAAGGACAAAGAAGAAGGAAAAAGAAAAGGAAAAAAATAAAAAATACGAAAAAATGAAAAAATTATTTAAAAATTATGCCACCCTGACAAAATTGCTGAATTTGTATCTGAATTGGTAAATGTCAAGCCATTGCTCGAGAAGCAGAGATAATAATTGCTCTAATACCATTGCATCATTCCCCCCCCCCTCGCTCTCTCTCTCTTTGTTTTGTTTATCATGCGGACTACACAAGCTTTTTTTTTTTAATCATGTCGAATGCATAAGCATAATTTGTTAATGACTACTTGTCAACTTTAAGGAGTTAAGTTTCGTGGCATTGCTTACTCTAAGTGGCTCATTTACTCTAGGAAGAATTTAACTAATAGTGAGGGAATGATTGTGTTTGACTTTAGGCATCAGAACACATGAAAAACCTGTCCAAACCAACTCCAATGGATGTGAAAGCATTGAGGAATATATAGCTTTGGCATTTGAAGATGAAAACCTGAGTCCCCCCATCAGTGGGAATATGAGAGCCTTCTGATTAACAATGATGATATAGGTATTAACAATTATGCCGACTGCATAAGCATAATTCGTTAATGACTGCTTGTCAACTTTAAATAATTAAGTTTCGTGGCATTGCTTACTTTAAGTGGCTCATTTACTCTAGTATGAATATAACTAATAGTGAGGAAATGATTGTATTTGACTTTAGGCAGCGGAACACATGAAAAACATGTCAAAACCAACTCCAATGGATGTGAAAGCATTGGGGAAGAGATAGCTTTGGCATTTGAAGATGAAAACCTGAGTCCTCACATCAGTGGGAATATGAGAGCCTTCCAATTAACAATGATGATATAGGTATCAACAATCATGCTGACTACATAAGCATCATTTGTTAATGACTGCTTGTCAACTTTAAGGAATTAAGTTTCGTGGCATTGCTTACTTTAAGTGGCTCATTTACTCTAGTATGAATTTAACTAATAGTGAGGGAATGATTGTGTTTGACTTTAGGTAGCGGAACACATGAAAAACCTGTCCAAACCAACTCCAATGGATGCGAAAGCATTGCGGTAGAGACAGCTTTGGCATTTGAAGATGAAAACCTGAGTCCCCGCATCGGTGGGAATATGAGAGTCTTCCGATTAACAATGATGATATAGGTATGCACTGAAACTAATTGTAAAGTTAGAGCACCTCCCTCTACTTCAAGCATATACCACTTATATGAAACAAAAATAGCCTCTCGTATCAGAAAAAAAAATGGAATACTTGAGGGACAGTTGGCAGCCGCATTAGCAAACTAAGAAGCTACAGAGACAAGCTTCTCTTCCGTTCTCAAGTCCTAACAGGAGATAGAGAAGAAATTGGCCGACGGTATGAAGGAGATGGAGATGCTAAAGGAAAAGCTAGCTGATCTAGAGGTTTCCAAGGAAGAAATAAACTCTCTTGCAAGACTATATTAAACCAAGAACATCCGCATTTTCTTCATTTTCTTCTTTCTTCTATTCTTCACCCTCCTCCGCTTCCAGTTACTAGTTCTCCTCTCCTTCTTCTTTCCCAATCTTTCTAGAGGAGTATTTTTTTTTTTTTCCAAATCTTCTATAATCTCTTAGTCATCCTCGGAAGTGCAACTTTCCTTTCCAAGCACGGGTTGACAATCTTCGCATAGCCAAATAACATCTTTGTTGAGAGCTGTAATATGGCTCCAAGGCAATACCTAAAAAGCAAGGGAAAAAGACTATCATTTTTATTTTCAAACAGTGAGCATCTTTTACATAAATTGAACTTGCATATAGGAGTGCACATGTATCACATAGTTCTATGTGCGCACCTGCACCTGCGGGCTGTTGGCTAGGACTACTTGATGTAACTATAAAGGATGTGAGGGCAAACTTACCGGTGAATAACATATTTTTGACAAACGTGACAATAGGTGACACTATGTCAAAGACTCATGAAAGCCACTGTCACCACATTGTAGGCAAACAAGGCCTGTAGGAACAAAAGGATTAAACAAGAAGGTAAAATTTGATGTGAGAAAAGTCAATTCTCAATACATCAACACAAACAACCTAAACAACCTAAAACGAAAAACACGAAGAACAAGACTAGAAAGAGGGAAAACTGATAAAAAACAAAATACTCACCGGATCATATTGATTTCCATTGTATTGGATCACCTCATAATGGCTCCTCCGCCCCCTCCCCTTGTCGGAAAACCTAACCGGCCTCGTCAGTGTGCAAAGGGTGCTCTTCCTCTTTTGACACGAGGGAGAAAAAAGGAGGGAAGTTTTCAATCAAAAGTTGCTAATGAACGAAAAGGGCCTTCTCTGAAAATTCAATGGAAAAGACTATATGTGGAGCCCTCTAAAATTTATGAGCCTTAGCATTATGTACTTGTCCTCATTTACATCACTTCACCAACAGAAGAAATCCCTGAATTCATAGTTGACCAAAATCTCTTTACAAAAGTATTTTGAAATTCTATACAGTATAAATATTCTAAACCCCACAAAAAAATTAGTTGGGAAATTAAGGGTTGTTATCACCAAAAATACCCGAGCCACGTTTATTTCAACTAGATATATAAACATAAATACATGACATATTAAAAATCACAAAAAATTTTCTTAATTAGATATTTAAGCATTGTTGAGAGTTGATCAAGAAATAAAATAAAAAAATTTCACAGTCCGTCCACTCTCTCAACCTCTCACACGATACCTTCTTATAAGATCCATGGGACGCACGGGCTCCATGGCCGCCGTCCAAGTGAACCGGTGGGTGGGTGCGAGGCGCCGCCACGTGGCTTTGCTCCCCTTCCCGTTGGAAGAACTTCCACTTCCCAGTCTCCTTTTCTCTTTCCACAGGCTGAGGCAAGGCAAGGAGAACCGCTCAATTCCAACCAATTGGAAAAAAAGGGTAAAAATAAAAATAAAAAGCAATAACAGCTCGTACATAAAAAAAAAAAAAAAACCATTATTTGTATTTATAGAGCAGTAGTTGGGGTCGCGAGGAAATATATTTGGAACCACGGTGTCCTAGGTGGAGCCGCCTATGGGACGGGCTTTGGTGAAATCTTAAGATCCCGCGCTTTCGTTCATCCTAATGCCATAGGTCGAGCCCGCCTAATAGCTTCGGTCACTTGTGACTCTGACTAGGTCGGGACAAGCTTAGGGAATTGGGCCTCCATGATGCCATTACAAATGAGAACACGTGGTTTCAATTTGTGGCATAAGTAAATATTATTCATTGATGTGGTAATTTTTTATATATCAGGTTGAAAATTAGGAGTAATCTGCCCAAGCACCCGTTGAGACTGTGGAAATTGAATGGCAACTAAATGGGAATCTCATCTAATTGAAAAATAATAAGTAAAAACAGCCAAGGTCCAAGAAGCATTGGCCAGAATTACTCTCGCCCATGGGAGGCTTTGGATTTTGTATGATTTTTCTATGGACTATGCGAGTGCACAGGTTGGGCAAGCGGATGTGTAATTGTTCATTGTCCGGATATACGACTCTCATTTGTCCATCTAGAAAGTATTACTAATGGGTACTTATTTCAACCTCTCATATGAAGAGATATTGGTTTTAACCAAAAAGGAAGGGAAAAAAACCAAAACTTCAATGGTATTGTTGCCATCGATAACCAAAAGGTGTTAATTAGTTCTCACTAGACCTAACACGCCCGGATGCGGAGAGAAGTGGGGCCAGCAAAAAATTGGAGAAATATCCCCAAAAAAGATATTCCCATTTTCTTGATTTCCATCTTTATTTCTATTTCCTCTTTTACTACCAACAGCCGCCGTTCACCATCCGTCGCCACCACTCCCAGCCACCGACAACGCCGCCGCCCATTGCCACTCTCAGCTGCCGGCTACCGCCGCCACTCCGTCATCCATCAAATGAATTTCTACTTCAAGAATAGAAATTTTGTATTCTTATTATAAAAAAAATTATTTCACTTCTGGTCAAAATGGTTTCTGGTCATAACGCCGTAAATTGCTGATTTTTGCCCTTTGCCTCGAGCCGCACGAGCCTTTATTTTCTGGCCATAGGGGAAAACCATAAATTTTGATCTTATTTTTTAGTATGATGAGGAATTATTTTCACTCTATGGTGGAGAAGGGGACTTAACCCCTTGCATTGAAAGACCCAAACTTATACAACAATATATCCTCTCTTCCAGCACCATTCAAGAGATTCTACAATGAATTTCAAGGGATTTTACAATGAATTTAGATGTTACAATGATTTCAGTTTGGGATTTTTTTGGGTACTAACCTTATACACCGAGAAAAAATGGAAAGTGTTGGTGATGCAAACTCCATCGAGGCGCATGGATGTAGGTAGGGGTGTGCGTGGTCCGGGTGGACAACTCCCGGCCTAGAATCGGAATCGCTGGCTAAGGACCGGTTCCAATTTTTTGGAACCGGAATTACCCGTTAGTTGGATGGATCTAACCGAGAAACCGACCGCCGGTCCGTTCCGATTCCCAGGTGGATCCGTGAAACCGATCTCATCAATAATAATATCGTTTTCCAAATCCCGTCATGAGTACTCTTTATATCAAGTAATATTTTTCTTTAAATCGAACCGGCTTAATTAAGGATACTATTTTTCTTTATTTTATCGGAAAACACTACCAAAGAAGAGAAATAGGTTTTTTTCCTGGTTGAAATATGATGATTGTCATATTGCACATACCTAAGTTCCTCTTTGAGTTTCATGCTTCTGCCCCGAGTTCACGGTTGAAATCTGGTTAAAGGAGGAGGACCTAGAGGAAAGATCACGGATTGACGTGCGATAATTTGAGGTTTTTTATAACAATGAAAGTTGACCAAAAATCTAACTGGTTACATGAAATTGCTTTTTAATGTATTTTTAAAAAACGCTTTAGTAAATACTATTGCCTTGCCCCGCGTCATAAAGCCAAACCCCACTTGTTGCTTCGTCTCCATCATGGATTCTGGGAATTCTGGGAGTCTTTAGAAGAAGAAAAAAGATATTCACAACAAGAAAAAAGATAATAAGGAAAATGAACAAAATCTTGTTCTCTACCTAACAAAAAATAGAAAAGGGAGGGAATCAATTGTCAACCATAGGGAGTTCTCTCACTTTTATTCCAGAGAGATCTTGTATAAATCGCACTATCCTACTCTTCTCTTCTCTTGAGAAGTTCAAATTTGTCTGACAAAAAAAAAGAGTCTACTATTAACCAAAAGCAGTTCCGGAAGACTCTGCCATTAGGCTCTATTTAAGTTAAAGTCTGAAATTCGAGAGTCAGTCTCGACCGATCCAAAAAAGAGAGAAACGCAAGAGCCTGTCCACTTGCTTTCATGTGTCGCGAAAACAAAAACGGCCTTCCCGGTACATTCGACGCTTGGAGAGGCATTAAGTACGATTCAGACTTCGGGAGAAAACTTGAAGTTCCTCCTAAACGACCTGGTGAGTGTTTCTGAGCAGATCAAAGCAAGCGAATGCGCTGAAAAGCGTGATTATATGGACAAAAACATTTAAAAACCACGTCGCATTTTAATTATTTATTTATAAAGCAAGTACTTAACTCTCCTACCTAATTCAACCTAATTGAATGACGTTTCATTGGCGTATTTTAGTTATATTTTCTAACTTTTCCAATCGTATCGTAGCTCACTTTTTTCTATTTGATGGTCCTCCTGGTCAAGCTTGTTAAATTTCCGTGAAGCAAGACTGTTAAGTTTTCTTTTGATTATTATTATAAGCAGGAGTTATATTTCATTTGGACTTGTCTTTGAAGAAGCTGTGAAAATGGGATGGAGGGTGGTTTCATTCACTGGTTCTTAGGATTTGCTTGCCTGATTCTCGTTGTGTGATTAATGTGCGAATAGTGATGTTTAATTGTAGGTTTGCCTACATTGACTTTACAAAATCAACGAGGTTTAAGAGTTTAATGGACTGAACTAGGTGTTTAATCCACTCACGACCCATCGATGAGGCGGCTTAGACCGAGAGGCGACGGTGGTGGTGGTGGTTTGACGGTGGCAGCGGAGGTTGGAAGTAGTGGTGGTGGAAGGGGTGATGGAGGTCGAGTGGTTGTGGTACCCAAACCAACAGAGCCACCATTTCACCAAAATTAGAGGTAAAAAAGATTTAGCCAGATAAAATATTAAGTTGCAACCTTACAATCCATCCTAAGAACTAAGAAGTAGGAGATATGTCCGTTGCGGGTATATTCATTTAACACTATTAATACTCATTGAAGAGCCTATTTACTTACAAGTAGTAGTTGTATTTTTTTTTTATTAATTTTCTTGTCAAGCTATTTTGGAACTACGGGTTCAAAATGTATAAAATTATTATTTTAATATTTCGGACCCTACCCACGGGCCCTGACCTACGAGCAGCCCTGATCAGACCGCAGGGCCTGACCAGAGAGCAGCCCGGATCGGACCGCAGGCCCCAACCCAGCGCTGTCCAAACCTTCACACGGCCCACGAATTGGGCTGTTTTATTTTAATGGCCCATAATACTATTTGTTCTTATTTTTGGTTTTGGGCTCACGCCCATGAACCAAGAAAAGAAGAGGTTCTGGGCGTGAGCCCAGACCAGCATTAAAAACAAGGTTCTGGGCGTAGCCCAGAACCTGAAACATGAAAAAGAAAAAAGAAAAAGAAAGGATGGGCTTACGCCCATCCATCGGCCCGGCCCGGCTGGAGATCTTCTTCAACCTCCAGCCGGGTCCCGAATTTCCTGCAAACCGGGTCGCACGACCCGATTTCGACCCGAAGCTCCAAAAACACATATAATATTTGGTTTTTGATGAAATTTCCCCATGGGTCTTCCATATAAGATCAATATAATTGACTAGAATGAATTAAATGAAAAAAAAAAATGAGTAAATCTTCCACATATAAGCTTCAAAATTTCGGATTTAAGCCTCCCACGGCCGAATTTCAGATTTCTTAAATTTAAGCCCTAAAAACTTACTTTAATACAACAAAAGGATGCTAAAACATATATATAACAATACTCATGCAACGATTTACAACGAACACCAATTAATTGCAAATAATTTGAAAATTCTAGAACTTTTTTATGTATAAACCCTAGAATTTCAAATTTAAAATTCTCTCTCAATTCTCTCTCAATTTTCAACGAAATTATACAAATTATATATGATTGGAAAGATCTCGACATGTAGAACAAAAAATCATATGGTTTCAGGATCAATCGAGCAAAAAATCCATACAAAAAAATAACGTCCATATTAGGCTTAAAGAGGAAAATTTCAAATTTTGTCCAAAAAAAAATTTGGGTTCTACAATCATATATGACAAGCTCTAATACCACATATAGAAAATTATTCATATAAACAACTAATCAATCAAGAAGAATTGGATCCATATATGACTGTAAAACACTGAGATCAATAAGCACAACGAAATCATAGTGTACATGATCAATAAGCACAACGGAATTATAGCGTACTTATTTGAGCCATTGCTTCACTTGAAGAAAAATAGATCATTCTGAGCTAGATCTTCCTCTCTATGACCTATTTCAATATAACAACTTTCAATGAGATTCAGTAACTAATAGGTATAACCTACCCTTTATAGGTTAGAGAGGGGACTTAGCAAACCCTAATTAATAAAGTGTCATCTAGGCTATTTCCATTACGGGCTTCAGTTATACACAATTGCCTACACTTTGCTGCTCAACTAGGCCCGCTTATTAATAGATGCTAAAACCCATTTCAATAAGATCACTTAAGAGTTTAATAAATATTGAAATATCTATTAACCCAATTATTTAAAATAGAAAATCAATTAATTAATGTAAGCTCATATAATATGAAATTTCCAACACAAAATCGATACCAAGTTGTGTTTGCGTGTACAATGTTATTGATATTTTGCTAATATTGCGAGGGTAGCTCCTCTCCAGTCTCAAAAAATTAGAAAGGTGTTTGGAAAATAAATTGAAGATAGAAGTCCCAAAAAATAGGGAAGTTTTACAGAAAATTAGACTAGGAGAAGAAAGAAAGAGGAACTAGCGGTTCAAGAAGAGTGAGGCGGTGCGACGAGTGACGAGGGATGAGCATGAAATGGCCCCTCCCCGTCACCCTCTGCCGCTCCATGAAAAAGGGAATAGTAGCAAATGACCTTGGGACCAAACTCCAATCACATGTCGACCCCAGACGACACTTTAGCATCGCAAATTAAATAGAAAGATAATAATAAATAAATAAAAAGTGAAGAAGTGACACTCCTCTTCTCCTTCCCATAAAGAGCGTAAAAGGCAATTGGTCACTTTTCAAACCACCCCTCAAAACTCAAGAAAATTTTTAAAAAAAGGAAAAAAAAAAATATCGTGCTTTAGAATAATATATTACTCTAGTTATAAAAGAAACATAGGTGCATCGGAATAAGGTTTTAGAAAATGGAAGCTGCTCGAATTTTGGCAGAGGGGGAGGGAGACAGGATTTGGATGGAAAATTTCCCCTCAATTTTTTTGCTCCTTTTGTTTTCCAAAAATAGCACAGCAGCCGATAATTTTATTTTGTTGGTCCTCGCATGCATTCATCAATAGTCGCATTTCCTTCTTTCCTTTAAAAAAGTTATTCTCTACTGCCGAATGAGGTAATTCTTCCTTATTGCCGAATGAGCTAATTCTTTCTTATTGGGCTTGGCACGGCAAAAGATAGAAGAGTTTGGGTGTGAAAGAAAAATTATATATAAATGGAGGAGGGTCTTGTGATTTGTAGGCATAGGAATGGTTAGGAGTGCTAATTGCCATGAAGAGGGGGTGATGCGTCCTCCATGGACAAACAATTTGAAGATAGAAATAAAAAGAAAGGAAAAGGAATACTTTTTATTTGAAGTATGACCCATCTTACCTCTTATATCTTTTCATAGGTTCAATAAAAAATCAAGATATGGAACCCCTTCTCCCGAAGTTACGGGGCTATTTTACCGAGCCCAACCTTCATCCTGATCATGGATAGATCACCCAGGTTAGAAGCTCCAGCTCTATATCAAGGTCTTTATTCAAATAAAGAGCAAAATGTCTGTACTTCCTCGGTTTGGGGGGAGGGGGAGGGCTCAAAAGCCAAATTGACATCTAAATTTTGAGCTTTAAGCATGTGGCGAAAGATATTTTGGCCAAGCGGTGAATCTCGTTTTATCTCTTCCATCGTCACACGTCCATGGCCTGAGTAGAAATGAAAGAAAATAAATTAAAAGAAAGGAGACTGTGCACTGGATTTGTCCTCATCTTTCTGGACAACTCCAAGCTTTATTCGCTGTCCTCAGCCAGACTTCTCAGTCAATTTCCTTATTGGAAAGTAGCCTCGTAAGGAAGCCGCAAGAGTGACGGCGAGAGGACTGCTAATATGAAAACAAGAAGCCGCAGGCATGAAGAAGCACTGAGAAGCTGTTGAAGACGAAAGTGTCCCTATCAATGAAATTCTCGATTAATCTTTAAAATTAAGAATTATTTTCCATCTTCTTTCCGAATTTTAATGAATATGGATAATATTTCTTTTGATATGATTTCTTTGCCTCATTTTGCTCATTTAAAGAAAACCCATATATATATATATATATATTTGATTGGGCTCTTGTATTCCATGTCAAATTAGGTATTTTATTTATTCCGAATTAATCCAAAAAAATTGTTTTAGGATGAATTAGGTTGCATTTCTTAGAAAAGATTTGGGAAATTTTTATTTCGAATTTTATAAAAAGGAAAAAGTAAACATAAAAAATATCATGCCATCTCACCTAGGTCATCCTCCCACGTCATTTAGTCATTTAGGATCCTGAGGATTTAAAAGTGGCATATCAGGATTTAACACTTTCTCATTATTGGATTAGATTATATAATTAATATGGTATGGGTATCGTATTAAATTCCCATATTAGATTTCGTGTTGCATGTCATATTGGTTGGGCATTTTATCATTACGGTGCATGCAAATTAGCTTTCAATAAGTGAAAATCCAACAAATTTGAAAGATTGTGAAATCATATACACAATTACTCATGTGATTTTCTAGCTAAGTACAGATTGATTGCTTCAAGATAAGTATTTCCTGCTATGTTAACAATTTATTTAAAGTGCAGGTAATGGTTGCCCACCTTGCATGAAAAACATTATTTTAGATAAAAGAGAAAAGGTACCACATGATTACTGCTAGGAATAGTTTAAAATCATTCAAAATCAATGCAAGGTGGCTCTAAATCTTTTTTTTTTTTTTGAGATAAAAAGAGAAAAGCCACCGCTATCATCACCTCACATCTCATGTGTTAGGAATAATTTAAAATCAATTAAAGTCAATGTAACGCAAGTTGCGAGCAAAACATTTTTTCCAGAAAAAAGAGCTAAATCCTAGCGTAATCATAAAATATATATATATTTTTTTGAGATAAAAGAGAAAAACCTAGTGAAGAAAGGGCTGTCGGACAAATTTAGTGTATTCCTAATAAAATTTATTTGCATCATGAATAACTCCAAATTAAAGTGCGAATTGATATGAATTCGGGAAAAGGAGCTAAGACTAGTTCAGGGTGAGTAAGTTGGCGACATGATGATTAAATTGTGTAAGTGAGTGGGCGTTATTTCTATACCAAATGAATTAAGATGCCTATTTTATTTTTTTATGGGCAATCCTAGGATACTTTTCACACATTTTTAGTGTGATTTATATTTGGAAAGACAAATTAAAGTGGTGATTTTATTATTTGCCAAAACACCGTATAATAAGAATAATAATAAGAAGTAGAAAACTGAGGAGGAGGTAACGAAAATATAAAGAAATAAAAATAAAACTAAATTGCCGACACTTAAAAATCCTTTTTCCTTTTCTTTTGCGTTGTAATGAAATTAGCTAGAAATTCTCCTCTGGTCTCCCATCTATGGCTGGCCTCAACTGTTGTGCGGAAGAACACCCTAACTAGATGAGAAAAGTAAACAAGAATAATCAAGAACACGGAGATTTACGTGGTTCGGCGAAAGATCCGCCTACGTCCACGGGAGAGAGAGAGACGATTTCTTATTTGAGCGTATGTCAAGAGTACAAGGTACAATGCTGAAAAAATAGATCTTTAAATCCCCACTTTCCTAAACCTAGTAAGAAAGGAATTCCACCATAAAGATATTATCAAATTTGAAACCCAAATCTAGGAAATATATTAGGAAACAAATAGCCTCGCAATCTTCAAGTCTTCCTAGATTTCCCGATTGAATTTTGTGGAATTCAAGACAACATCAGCAAATCTCCACCTTTGGCTTGAATAAACCACAAGCTTCCACTTGAACCAAGAAAACGAACATATCTCTCCCTCCACCGTACCTTCGCAAAGGTACGCCCGCACCTAGATCGGTGCAGCCTCCATCAACTTCAATGATGAGTGAGAGATATCAAGTCCCTGCAGGACTTGAACTTCTCTGTAGTAACCGTCTTCGTGAGCATATTTGCGGGATTATCTTTAGTATGGATTTTCTACAAAGCAATGCTACCATTCTCCACAAATTCTCGAATTTTGTGGTACCGAACTTTAATGTGTTTCGTTCTAGAATGGAACACTTGATTATTCGCGAGACATATTGTGTTCTGGCTATTGCAATAGAGTGTAGCACTTTCTTGCTTTATACCCAACTTTGTGACCAAACCAAATCAACCATATTCCCTCCTTCGCAGCCTCGCCATCGCCATATACTCGCTTCGGTTGTAGACAATGCTACAAAGAGGTTGAAGCATTGCCTTCCACGAAATAGCTCCACCACCAAGAGTAAAGACATATCCTCGTGATGGACCTTCGCTTGTCCAAATCACCAGCGAAGTCTGAATCAACATAACCTCGCTAAATCGATCGATCCTTTCTTGGAACCGAACATTAAACCCATTCCGGCAGTTCTAGCCAAATAACGAAAGATCCACTTAACAGCTTCCCAATGCTCCTTACCCGGATTGCTCATGTATCGACTAACGAGACTCACCGAATGACCCAAATCCGGTCTGCTACAAACCATAGCATACATGAGGCTCCCTCTACCGCTGGCATAGGTACTCGAGACATCTTTACAACTTCCTCATGTGAAACAGGGCATTGTTTCTCGATAATTTGAAGTGATTTGCTAAGGGTGTACTAACCGGTTTAGCTTTACCCATGTTGAACCGCTCCAAGACCTTCTCAACATACTTCTTTTGATTTACCCAAAGCTTACTTGCATGTCTATCTCGAAAGATTTCCATGCCAAGGATCCTCTTTGCAGCACCAAGATCCTTCATATCAAACTCACTACTTAACTGAGACTTTAGGGAATTAATGTCTCTCATTTTTTCTTGCAGCAATCAACATGTCATCAACATAGAGCATCAACAGAATAAGCGACTTATCATCCAAAACTTTGTAGTAGACACAAGAATCATGCACACTCCTCATGTAGCCAATACGAAGCATAAAAGAATCAAACCTTTTATTCCATTGCCTCGGAGATTGTTTCAAACCGTAAAGTGATCTCTTGAGCAAACAAACATGATCCTCTTTCCCTTCCACCTTGAAGCCTTCGGGCTGCTCCATATAAATTTTCTCCTCCAAGTCACCATGAAGGAATGCCGTCTTCACATCTAGCTGCTCAAGCTCCAAGTCATACATGGCTACCATAGCTAGTAAAATACGAATTGATGTGTGTTTTACAACAGGGGAAAATATCTCGTCGTAATCAATCCCCTCTTTCTGTGCATAGCCCTTAGCAACAAGTCGGGCCTTGTATCTCTCTTGCTCTTTCTCCGTTGCTGCTTCCTTTCTTCGAAGAACCCATTTGCAACCAATGACATTCCGATCATTGGGCTTCTTCACAAGTTCCCATGTCTCATTCTTTTGTAATGACTCCATCTCCTCCATCATTGCGGTCATCCACTTCTCTTTGTGATCACTTTTCAAAGCTTCATGGTAGGAGCTTGGATCGCCAGAGCCTACGGTAAGAGCATAAGCAACCATATCCTCAAAACCGTACCTCTCCGGTGCCTTGGGAGTGCGCCTTCCTCGACCCGTCGCAATGGTACGAGGAACTTCTACCGTTTCTTTGACTTCCGGAGCTTCATCGAATGACTCGCCATTCTCTGCAGATTCTCTGGTTTCAAGCTCCACCTTAACGATAGATTTATCACTCTCCTCTTCAGCAGCCGCGCGTGGCACGCAGCTTGACTTCAACATTGCAGATTCATCGAATATAACATCCCTGCTCGTCAGAACTTTCTTCTCACTTGGATCCCATAATTTGTAGCCTTTCACTCCTTTCTCGTAACCGAGAAATATGCATTGTTTTGATTTTGGATCCAACTTCGAGCACTTTGAACTCTGCACATGTACATAAGCAGGACAACCGAATATTCTTAAATTAGAATAATCGACAATTTTACCACCCATACCTCTTCGTGAATTTTGCATTTAATTGCAGTTGATGGAGACCGATTCACAAGATAACATGCCATGCAGACAGCTTCTGCCCAAAACTCCTTGCTCAATCCCGCATGTAGCTTCATGCTTCGAGCTCTCTCTAATAAGGTCCGATTCATCCTTTCCGCTATGCCATTCTGTTGGGGCGTATCCGGAACTGTGAAGTGACGTTTAATCCCTTCATTCTTGCAAAGCTCCATGAATGGTGTCGATTTGTACTCTCCTCCATTATCCGATCTCAAGCACTTAACCTTCTTCCCCGTTGAAGTCTCAACTTCAGCTTTCCAAATCTTTGAACTTTTCAAAGACTTCACTTTTGTGTCGCATGAAGTAGACCCAAACTTTGCGAGAGAAATCGTCAATGAATGTCACGAAGTATTCCTTCCCTCCTTTTGACTTTACCGGTGAAGGACCCCATACATCCGTGTGTACATACTCGAGCACGCCCTTGCTTGTATGAGTTGCAGCATTGAACCGAACTCTGCATTGTTTTCCAAACACACAAAATTTGCAGAAATCTAATTTGCATGTTTTTATACCTTTGAGTGCATTCCTCTTGTGAAGCTTCATCAATCCTCTTTCTCCCATATGCCCGAGACGCATATGCCATAGATAGGTGTTATCTATCTCCATGCTAGCATCCGTGGACACAGATGCTCCACCTTGCACTGTGGTTCCTATAAGTCGATATAGGTTCCCGTGCCTTTGTCCCTTAAGAACAACCAGAGCTCCCTTAATCACCTTCAAGACTCCACCTTGAGCCGTGTACTTGCATCCATTGGATTCAAGTGCTCCCAATGAGATCAAATTCTTCCTTAGACCTAGAACATGACGCACGTCTGCCAAGGTTCTAATCATGCCATCAAACATCTTGATTTTCACGGTTCCAACACCCACGAGTCTTGCACGAAGTATCATTCCCCATGAGAACCGAACCACCATCATATGCCTTGTAGTCATCGAAGGCTTCTCGATGAGGACACATGTGAAAAGTGCATCCGGAGTCCATGATCCACGAATCTTCAAAGGTGTCTTTCCCCGACGATATGGACAAGACGTCCCCATCATTGGTCTCAATGCTGTCGGCTATACTTGCCTCATCCGAGCTCTTCTTCTTTTTCTCGTTCTTATTTGGACAGAATCTCTTGGTATGCCCTTCCCGATTACACCCATACCATCTTCCTTTGAACCTTCCCTTGGATTTTGATCGACCCCTACTGCTTGATCCTCGATCCGTTGATCTTCCTCTTCCTTGATTGCTTTTCTCCTTTGCAAAGAGTCCCTCTCTCGAAGATTTTGAACTACTTGTCCTTTTCCGTGTGTCGTTTGAAATTAGGGCAGCAGTCACCTCTCCGATCTCCAGGGTTTCCTTGCCATAAAGGAGCCTAGTCACCAAGTGGTCAAACGAATCCGGCAACGATGCCAATAGTAGAAGCGCTATGTCTTCATCCTCAAACTTTACCTCCAAGCTTGTAAGTTCACTAATCATCTTATTGAACACGTTGAGGTGTTCCAACAGATCTCCTCCTTCACTCATCTGAAGTGAATACAATCTCTTCTTCAAGAACAACTTGTTCGTAAGAGATTTCGTCATGTAAATGCTTTCGAGTTTGAGCCATACCTCCGGAGCAGATTCGATTTCCGCTACATATTGAAGGGCCTCATCTGATAGGTTCAATCGGATTGCGCTGCACGCCCTCTCCTCCATGTCAACCCAATCATCATCGGTGACGGTGTTTGGCTTGTTTGATCTTCCCAGAAGAACCTTTGATAAACCTTGTTGAATCAACAGATCCTTCATCCTTCTCCGCCATAGTGTAAAACTATTCTTCCCGGTGAATCGTTCAATATCAAATCGAACGGTTGAACCTTTTCCAGCCATCTAGTTAGAAGTCGCAATACAGGAACATAGAACCTGGATTGCTCTGATACCAATTGTTGTGCGGAAGAACACCCTAACTAGATGAGAAAAGTAAACAAGAATAATCAAGAACACGGAGATTTACGTGGTTCGGCAAAAGATCCGCCTACGTCCACGGGAGAGAGACGATTTCTTATTTGAGCGTATGTCAAGAGTACAAGGTACAATGCTGAAAAAATAGATCTTTAAATCCCCACTTTCCTAAACCTAGTAAGAAAGGAATTCCACCATAAAGATATTATCAAATTTGAAACCCAAATCTAGGAAATATATTAGGAAACAAATAGCCTGCAATCTTCAAGTCTTCCTAGATTTCCCGATTGAATTTTGTGGAATTCAAGACAACATCAGCAACTCAACCTCCGAACTAGAGATGTTCGCGAGAATCGCATGGGAACGAGAAAGACGGAAGCGTCCTCTTCTTCGGAGAGGAACCGTAATCGAGGCGGAAGAAAGAGCGACGATCGGACGATTTGGTTGGAAATGAGCAAGCTGTCCTTGCCTTGCCTTGGCCTCGTGGAGAGAGAAAAGGAGACACTAAGGCTTTGTCCTTGCCTTGGTTGGAAATGAGCAAGCTGTCCTTGCCCTCTCTCTCTCCCTAGCCTTCTTCCTACCCTCTCCTAGCCTGCGTACGTCCACTCTCCTCCTAGCTTGCACATTCTCTCTCATCTGCAATGCATTTATTATGACACCGAGGCTTTCCTCTTTCCTCTTATTTTCCCCCTCCAAACGAAGGAAAGAGAAGCAGAGGCTTTAGTTGCTCTCCAGAAAGAGAATTTACCATTTCCCATTTCTTTCATCCGACGGAGGTTTCAAAATTTTGAATCCCAAAATCTTTCTACGCTCGTCGCTGTTCCGCCGTGCATCAAGTGGTCGTTCTCTCGCCATTGCCGACAAACCACATTACGAGCGCCCCTGCTCTAGCGCCGCTCGCTTCTCTCTCTGCTCTCATTGCTCCTCCGGCGTTTATCCCGGTGTTCGTCAAGCGGCCGTCCCCCCGCCGCCGTCAACAAACCACATTACGGCCACCCCTTCCGTAAATTCAAAATATCAAGTTCCCTCGTCTTCGCTCTCTCCCGCGCTCGCTCGCTCTCACCGGCGCTCTTGCTCGTGCTATATTTAAGCCGACGTCGCTAGCCGGCTCCCGCTCCTCCCGTCGACGTCCGCCGCAAGCTCGCTCAACCTCACATCCATCTTCACCGTCACTCTCGGCCTCTCCCTCTCTTCCGCTCTCCCTCCTTTGATCTTCCCCGCCCGGGCCGCTGCCCCTCCGTGGATCACGCTCACAGCCGTGCCGTTCGAGAACTCGAACCCCGGTTGGTGTTCCGGAGGACGGCCTCCCCAACCGGCGACGCGGTCGAGGGAGCTGCGTGGCTAGACGCTCGCGCGCACGGGTAGAGAAACCGTAGCTGGCTGCCTGCCTTGTTTTTTTTGTTTTTTGTTTTTTTTTTCCTTTCTTTTTTTTTTGGTGGTGGCTTTGGTGAAGTGAAGATGAGCCATGTCGATGCCGAAGGAGCCCGAGCTGGTGATGAAGTTGCTTTGGGAGGTTCGGTCTTTGGGAAGAAGACGATCCTCAAGAGCGACCACTTCCCCGGTGCCGAACAAGCGCCTCTCCCCGCACATCGACGGCGCCTAACTATCGTCAGGTTTCTCAGGCCCTTTCTCCCTTTCCCTCCCTATTTTTTTTTTATTTGCATTACGAGCAATTGCTTTCGTCGATGCGATAAGCGCCGGTGCGACTGCACTTCGTGCATGCGTGGATTACCGATCGGTCTTTTGTCTCCTAAGTTGATAGCTTTTGTCACACCCCAAAACTACAAAGAATAGGGATGACACGGCCGTCCTTCCTCACGAAAGACGCAGCCTCAAACACAACCAACAACCTGATATTAACTTATATATATATCAAACTATATATACATATCAGATAGGCCAACAGATTGGTTGCAACATCAGAGTTTCTATAATCCACCAAAAAGAAATATACAAATTAGAACTCAGAAAATCCAACCACTAGCAAGGAAAGTGCACCACTTCCTTTGGCCATACCCAAAAAGAATTCCCCAAAAGTTTCCCACCGACGGCGCACTCGCTCTATTCGCCGCTAACCGAGGAACCTGAAAAAATTAAAGGAGGAGTGGAATGAGCAACAACAGCTCAGTGAGTAGTACATATCTTCTAAGCAGATCGAACAACTACTATGCATGTATACAAAGCAATACCAAACTTCATAATGCCAACTCAATATATAAAATACATATCAAATCATATAAGAGTTATTTCTTATCATCAAAGCTTTATACTAATATGGAAAACTCATTTAAATCACCATCAAAAGTCAAATATCAATGGTCAAGTCCATTGAATAATCTCTCCATCAAATATCACATATCAATGGTCTATCCATTGATTAATCTATTGCTCAATATTCCACCATGGTCACGACACAACGCCTTGTGACAAGGCGACCAAGCTTTTCCCCTTGGCGAGGTCTCCACCTACAAAGCCGATGGTCAGGGCCCGAAGGATATCCTAAACCTGGTATGCATACCCCAAAAACCTCTCATTGGGTTCACAGTCATATTGAGCATAAATCCTCCAATACCAGAAATCCAATCCAGAAATCAATATCTTAAATCAAACAAATAATATTTGCAGCATAGCCGATAATCTATTTCATATCCATTTCTCAAATCATCATAAACATTTCCATAAATCAGTCGCAAAGTAATTTCATATATTTTTCTCCACAAACTTTGTATAATACGCTTCTCAAACACTCATAATCAACCAAAGGGTAGTAAATGCTCGATCCGGCTTTTATGCAATAAAAATGCTCTTCTCGATTCAATATATATACATATATATACTTCAAGACATGATTTTATAAAATCAAAGAAGATATAGTACCACTCACCTCGTCGTCTACAACCAAACGACGAACGATACCCGTATCGCCGAACTCAAGGCCCTATCAAATAATCGAGGAATAATGTTAAAATCTAATAAAACTCTTATCTTAACTACGAAATGATTAACTTATGCCTTAACTCTAACAAAAGGACTTCTACGCGCTAACAAAACGCAACACGGAGTTTAAACACAAAACTTGATCATGCCTTAACTTCCTCCTCCGAACCCCGATCCAAACGAATTTATAGTCAATAGAGAGCCCTTGACACATATTACGAGAATCCCAACTTCACCGTCCCAAAATCAAGCCGAAAAGTGACAAAATATAGGCCCAAAGCTGCTGGACGCGCACTGTTCACTGCGCGCGGGAAACTTTGAAATTTTGTTTCGGACAAACCACAAGCTCAAATCACGATCCGTAAAATCCCACGGCTCCACAACACCCTAAAGTATCATTCCTACAAAAATATGCAGCTAACGACTCCAAAATCTGACTTCGCCACTTGATTTTCCAAGAATTCCGAATTTCGAGCCCTAATTGCGGCGATTGCTTGAAGTAGGTGATTAAAAGCTTCGATTCCTTACCGGCGTTGCAAAACACACTTGAGTCGGCTTGATGAAGAGTCCAGACCACGAGCGCGCCGAAATTTTCCCTTTTTCCCTGTTTTCCTTTCTCTTCTTTCTCTCTTCTCCCCTGTTTCTTCGTTCCCCTGTTTTTCGTTTCTGCACATGCTCCTCTCTCTCCCTCTTTCTCTCTTTTTTTTAAAACCCAACCGAAGGTTCCACAGTTCTCTTCAGCTTCCCTTTTTGACTTTTCAACCCTTTCTTTTTCTTTTCTTTTATTTTCTTTTCTTGTTTTTTAAAGGCCATATATTACAGCTTTCGTGTAGGCGGCGATCGGATTACTATTCTGTTAGTTTGTGTCGCGGAGAATTAGTTTCTCGTAGCTGATTGGAATGTTCTGTGAGGTGGTTGGTTTTCTGGTCTGGTAGGCTGGCTTATTTTTGAAGAGAGGAATGTGGTTCTTAAAATGCATTTATAAGTCGATTACCGACGGGTAACATTAATTACGTAAGATTTCATAGAGTTATGGCCGATTGATCTCTCTCGCGACGCCGATTTGGAATGCCTATCTTGTCATTAGTTTTGTGATGATGTGCGGTGGCTCATTTACAAGGAGATGATTAACTTATGTAGTGTAGGTAGGGGTTGACCTGATTTTATATGAGGTGGAGCACTACAATTAATCTATCCGTCGGTGGTTTTGGCAATTCTCTGCGCACTGTAATTAATGTGACTAGTAGTGCGTAATTTGTATCGTGTTCTCATCTGCTGGGGACTTTCCACAGGCTGATTCGTTGCACGTCATGGCGTCGCAATTCCAACCATTGATGGGATAAGGAATGTTCTTAAGCATATCGGTGCCCAAATTGATGGGAAGGGAGTAAGAGTTCTCTGGATTAGTCTGCGCGAGGAAACGGTAAGTGCATCTAATGAGGCCAAAGCGTTCCAATTAATGTTTTCTTTGAGTTGCATCTCCGATGTATGAGTCGGATATGCCTTTTTTATGAGTTGTGTCTATCTCGCAATGGACCTTCAGTTTCTTTACCTGTCTTTTTCCCCTAAGCAGCACCAGTTTCTCTCTTCATTAATAATAGCAATCTAAAGGGTTGAGCAAAGTTTTGATTGATGATGTCATGTAATTGCCACGCCTTGCATGTGACTGGTTGTTCCCCTGCCCCCACAAATTTTGGTTTTTAGAGATGGGATCTGAAAATATTGGAGGGACAAACGAACATTAATTTTGTCCATGGAGTTAGTATCCTCCTTGATTGCATCACACCACGTGGCAGGTTGTTTCTCGCTCATGGCTTCTTTTGTTCATGTTCTTGTTTGTCCAAAAATCAGTGGAAAGAATGGATTCCGATGCTGTCATAAACCGTTGCACAATAACCCTTTGGTTGATACTTCTTAAATCTTTATTAGTTGGACCCCACAAGCGAGACAGTTGTCCGTTGCATGTTGTTGCAAGTAGCAGAATGCAGTGTTTGTGAAGCTTATTGGTTCTCTTTTACCTTTTGAACAGGTTATATACATTAACGGACGACCCTTTGTTTTGCGTGATGAGGAAAAGCCACTTTCCAATCTTGAATTGACGGTATGTTACGCTGTCAAGATACACCATTTTCAGTTAGATTCTCTACCGTTACTGCATGATCAAATGATTGCCACGTATGCTAGTTTTTCTATTGTTCTGCTGGCTTTGTCATTGTTGTCATTGCTTCATATGCCGAGAGATCTCCTTATATATGTGAAAAGATGAGGAAGCTGTGAATCCCAATTACTCTAGAGCTCATATTTAGGTAATCAAATTGTTGAATTGATTGGATGTTGTGTCTTCTAACCTGATTGATTTCAGCTTATATCCGTAATATATCATGCATCCTTGTTTATTTTTTAAAAATGTATTGATGTCGCAGATTTTGTAGCAACATTCTGATTCATGTTTCGCTTTTTATACCTGTCCATCCGAATCTTATTAGGAAATCAACAGGGATAGGGTTGAACAATTGGAGGATAGACTGAAAGAAGATATCATGATGGAAGCAGCAAGGTGCATACTTTCTCGTCACAGCACCATTCGCTGATTTTAGTATTCGTGGGTTTTCTTGACAGTACAATCAGTTGATAATTTCCGTAATAGCATATCCCTATTGCGAATTTTGACTTAGCAGATATGGAAATAAGATCCTTGTCACTGATGAACTGCCAGACTATCAGATTGTGGACCGGTGGGAACCCGTGTGCTGTGATTCTGTGAAGACCCCACTCGAGGTATCATACGTATGTCAGACTTATTGCTAGAGGACAAGTGCTTCCATTTTCTTATTAATGGTCTCACTGTTATTTCTTTGACACAGGTGTACCAGGAATTGCACGATGAAGGGTACCTTGTGGACTATGAACGAGTTCCCTTAACTGATGAAAAGGCACCAGAGGAACAAGATATCGATGATTTCGTAAGTAAGATGTTTTAAATTTTGTTTGCTTCTTTGGATGCAATACTTACTGTTTAATGAGTGCAAGTGGTTACGAAATTATATTCACCCGATCCATTGAAGTTTTTTTGTTTTTTAGTATTTCAAGTGACCAGAAGGGAGGACATCTTTCAAAATATACCGGAATAACTGCATGTGGCTTACATGACTGAGCTTTGCCTAGAATAGAGAGACAACTTATGTTTTAGTTGATGTAATATTGAATCTTCTTGGAGCCTCCTCATAATGTTCGCTTCCATACTATCTCTGAGTTGTAATTCAGTGCATGCATATGTTAGAGATCTTGTTATATTTACCAGTTCTTGTCTTTAGGTGTTTCCAAAGTTATATAGGGCTAGAAAGTGAGGGAATATGATACCTTTGTGCTAGATGGATAAGATGCATATGTTAAGAGATCTTGTCATATTTACCAGTTCTTGTCTTTAGGTCTTTCCAAAGTTATATAGGGCTAGAAAGTGAGGGAATATGATACCTTTGTGCTAGATGGATAATTGTTTGGGGCATAGTTCCTTCGCTCAGTGAAGCATATTGGTGTATATGACTGCAAAAACACTTATATGTGGTGCCTGTGCATGTTTTTAGTGAATATGCAGAGTCAAACCTAGTTTAGACAGTGCGAACTATTAGTCCAGAGTATGTTTCAAACAGCTGTGAAATACTGACTGATAATTCGATTGCTTGTATTTCACCATGTGCCATGGTAATGGTGCTATAGATATGATCTCTATAAACGCTTTTTCTACACTTGGATCGCTGATATTTACTTCTATCCCCTTTTCCTTCATAATTTTAGGTAGAAAATATTTCTCAAGTTGATGTAAACACGGAGATAAATATTCAACTGCCAAATGGGGCGTGGAAGGACAACTGATGGCATGGTGATTGCAACTTTGATCTACCTCAACCGGATTGGAGATTCTGGTAGTCCTTTTCAGTTTACTGCATAATACTTTGTCTTCATGGCATGAGGAAAACTGAACAATTATTAATCTTGATTCAATATTTAGTATTTGTCTAGATTCTTAATTATGAGGTGAGTGATGTTATTGGCAAAAAATTGTTACATGCTTCAAGGAAGAAAAGTCACACGAAATGGGTTACTGTATCTTTTGTTTTTAAATTAAGCTTGCCACTTAAACTTAGGTTGATGTCTCTCTAATTATTCCTGTAAAATCATGGTTTCATTTTGTGTCCCAATTGCTGGACGGATGGTGAGGACAATGCGGTCTTTGATGATAAGCTGAAGAGTAACTTAAAGTCCATCTCTTTCTTTGGTTCTAAAATGATATAGTTTAATTTTAACTTCCTAAGCTCATGTCATAGGTTGTAACTTATCATTAACTTATGATTCACAAATTCTTCAAAATAAGAAATAAAAAAGTTAATGATACATAAATAATGCAAAGAAGATAATGATGATATAGGATAAAAACCTATGGTGTATTTAGTTTAGTCTTGTCTCTTGTTAATCAAAATAATCTGTTTACTTGAGTTTTATTCAAAAGATATCCCAATGCTCTATTTAGAACATTGGAACATTGGGCATGAATAATGCAAAGAAGATAATGATGATCCAAGCTTGAAACAAAGGAAACCTATGGTGTTTTAGTTTAGTCTTATTGTTTAATCAAAATAAATCTGTTTAGTTAGAAAAACTTGAGTTTTATTAAAAGGAAATCCCAATACTCTTAAGAAAATGTCAATGCTCTACTTAGAAAATTGGGCATGCCCGATGTTTAGTCTCCTTAAATTTACCCAAAAAAATTAATTCAAAATAGTTTACTTCTTCCTCCTGATTTACTTTTGGTCCACTCATTAATCAAAATAAATTAATCAAATAAAGAAATAAAATAATTAATTAGGGAGAGAAGTATAATGGCCTAGATTAATCAAAATAAAGAGAAATTATCAAATAGTTCAATCAAAATGAATTAAATGAATTGTTGAAACAAAACAAATTAATTATGAGATTTCCATATCAACAATTCATTTAACTCATAATTGTTTTGTTTTGTTTCAACAATTCATTTAATTCATTTTGATTGAACTATTTGATAGTTTTTCTTTATTTTGATTAATCTAGGCCATTATATTTCTCTCCCTAATTAATTATTTTATTTCTTTATTTGATTAATTTATTTTGATTAATGAGTGGACCAAAAGTAAATTAGGGAGGAAGAAGTAAACTATTTAGAATTAATTTTTTTGGGTAAATTTAAGGAGACTAAACATGCGGGCATGCCCAATTTTCTAAGTAGAGCATTGGGATTTCCTTAGAGCATTAAGATTTCCTTTGAACAAAACTCAAGTTTTTCTAACTAAACAGATTTATTTTGATTAAACAATAAGACTAAACTAAAACACCATAGGTTTCCTTTGTTTCAAGCTTGGATCATCATTATCTTTGCATTATTCATGCCCAATGTTCTAAGTAGAGCACTGGGATATCTTTTGAATAAAACTCAAGTAAACAGATTATTTTGATTAACAAGAGACGAGACTAAACTAAATACACCATAGGTTTATATCCCAGATCATCATTATCTTCTTTGCATTATTTATGTATCATTAACTTTTTTATTTCTTATTTTGAAGAACTTATGAATCATAAGTTAATGATAAGTTATAACTCATGACATGAGCTTAGGAAGTTAAAATTAAACTATATCATTTTAGAGCCAAGGAAAGCGATGGATTTTAAGTTACTCTTCAGCTTATCATCAAAGACCGCATTGTCCTCACCATCCGTCCAGCAATTGGGACACAAAATGAAACCATGATTTTACAGGAATAATTAGAGAGACATCAACCTAAGACAAAGTATTATGCATTCAAAGTTGCAATCACCATGCCAGTGGTTGTCCTTCCACGCCATGCATTGGTCACTCACCACATCTCAGCCCATTGGGCAGATATATCTTACAAGAGCGGTACTGAAGAAAGCCCAAGCGATCCTTTTTGGGACCATGAAAGATTGCATACTACAGCCAGTGATTCAAGATGTGACTATCTACAAATCAAAGCGAAAATAACACTAAAACAAGAACCTTCGAATGCCATTGGCAAATTTGGGTATCTGAAATGACTGGCCATGCTCGTTCGGGCGTATCTAACAAGAGCAAATATTGAAGAAAGCCCGAGTGATCATTTTGGGGACTATGAAAGCTTTATCTTATTTTATTTTACATCACAAAGTAAAACATAAGACATCGAGTATCCACGGCAGTCAGACGCACGTCCAAATTATTCAAGTACAGTCGATCTCTTCTCCAATCTTGTGAGTTATTGTTGACACCTAAATTTTGGCGACCCGTTTACTCATTTATCGTATTAAAAAATTAGGGGTTAATTTTATCCCTGAAAAAATAGTTAATCGCATATCATATAGTTTTAGGTGCATTTATTTTTTATTTGCATTTACATTGGGCCGGTAACGGATGGGTTCGAATTGATGGTTCAGAAACTTTAATTGGATGAGTCGGGCTAAGCCCATGAAGAAAGCAAATCGGCCTAAGCCCGTATCATCGGAGAGATTTTACGGATTTATCTTTGTGAGATTTCAATTCAAAAGCAAATATTACGTTTGGAAGAAAACAAATATTGCGTTTCGAAAAGAAATCTTCGTGGATATGGATTTGGAAAATTTAAAAACCCTAATCCGTGCCCGATAAATAGGTAAAAATACGTAGGATTTGAGGAGGCCACACATTGAATATACGGCCACAATACAGAGTGATACACGTAAGGGGAGAGAAGGGAAAGAGAGGAGTCTCTCGACCAAGCCTTGGCCGAGACTGCCATCGTGCCATTGGTGCAAAGCTATTAATGCGCGCTGCCACTACGCCACGCCAACGCACCCTCGCTGCCACTACGCCACGCCAACGCACCCTCACTGCGATTCTGCGATCCCGCGCTGCCTCTCCCTCTTGCTGCATCGACGCCGCTGGTCCTCGCACTGTCATCAACAATTGTTGCAGCTATTTATGTTTTTGGTGGATATCTCGAAGCATCCCGCCGGCAGCGACGATCCAAGCGTTGCTGCTCCTTGCTGCATCTATCTCGTCCATCATCCACCCAAGCATCATCGTGCGTAGCTGTCGAAGGCCACGCAAGGAAGGTCGGATCTTTAATCAAAAGAAAAATCCAAGCGGTGGTCAAAGAGCCTTGGTGGAAATTTGGAACAACAAGAGAGGGGCTAAAGCGAGGGTGGTTTTCCTTTAGCGGTCAAAGGGAGATTCAACTAAAATATCTCTGTCCAGTGCACATTGAGGAAAGGAGAATCTTTGGTCTATTCTCGTGGAATTTAGGGACCATCAAAGAAAGTCCGTCAGCTTCAAGGTTTTACTTTGTTCGTGCCTTGCAGTCCGCTTTATTCTTTCATGCAGATTCACGGACGTTCGTCAAGCGCCGCTCTCCATCGCTCATCATCATCCGAGCTCGTTGTTTGCGGATTCCGATTTGGAAAACCTTATCCACATGATATCGAGAGCTAGGTAAGATTCTTGATTAATTCAATTTTCTCACATTTTATTGCCTAATTCATGGGATCGCGACCTTGTTTGAATATTTGTTCGTTATTGTCATATCCAAAAAATCTTTTGAATCCTTATGAATTAGGAAATTTCCCTAATTTCATAACGTGCATACGATTGACAGTTCGATTTTCGCGCCCGAAATACGACTCGCAATCGCACGAAAAATCGCCAATCCGATCTCACGCTAGAGATTCGATTCGCGATTTATTTAAAAATTGGCCAACCCGATCTCATGCGCGAGATATGGTTCGCCAATTTGTGGATATCGAACCTATCTTATCAGATTTGCCGTCATGTTGGTTGAATTAATTTTATTTTTGTAAAAGGAAAAAATCCAAAAAATATTTGAATTAGGATTTGGGTTGGTTTTGGAATATCTCTTGTTATCTTGCATATTTAGAATAGGAAATTTATTTATTTCGAATTTCTTAAATAAAAAAATAAAAAAATGCATTCATTTAGATGTTAGTTTTTCTTTAAATCTAAATTGCATGTTTAATTATACGGCAATTTTAAATTTCGAATTTTATAAAAAAAACAAACAAAAAAAATCATACATATGTCATGTAGAATTAGGGCATTCTTTGCATGTCATTGTATGTTAGGATTGCATGTTTATTAATTATAGGTTTAAATAATTTCTCCTAGATAGATTGCATGTTCTTATAAATAAAAAATAAAAAAATCATGTGCACGTCATATAGAATTAGATTCATGAAATGCACGTCATTTAGTGATGGTTGCTAGGTTCATTTAATTAGAAATTGCATGTCATTAGAATTAGGTCATTTAGTTAATACTGCATTTACGTATGGCATGATTTTCATTAAATAAAGTGAAAACAAAAAAGAAATTGCGTGATAATTAGAAATCATATCTAGGGTTGATGATGTGAATTCGATCTAACAACGCAGATGCTTTCGTTGCTATGAGGTAAGTCCTGCAATTTATTCATTGCTTTTCTTGGGTGTTAAATTGGTGGTTTGCGCACCCGCATGATCGCATCACATGTTAGGAAAATTAGATTTAAAATCAATTCAAGCTGTCTGCAAAACATTTTTCAAAATAAAAGAAAAAGGTACCGAAAGGGCATTAGAGAAATCTAGTGTAACCAAGTCCCCGAACTCACAATCTCTGGTTCGTAGGAGTAAAGTAAATCTCCCGTTACTTTATTTGGGTTTCTAATCGACCCACAAAAAAATAGATTAGTGGCGACTCCTGATTGAAAATCATTTGCATGTTAAGAATTCAAACCTAAGTCGCGAATTGGTATGGGTTTGGGAGAGCCCGCGTTAAGTCTAGACTTAACAATCCATTAACCAAACCTTAGGTGGTTCACACCCCAAAAATTTGGTCGCGACAGTTATTGTACCGAAAAGGGATCCAAGGCTCAGTGAAGTCATACAGTCAATAAATAAAAGGAAGGTCCTTTCCAACGAAGGTTCTCCAAAGAGGGGTAACGACAATGATAACTTAGGCTAGTCACGAGGGGAAACGAAAATAGTAACTCAGGCTATGAACTTGTAATGCTTTAAAAACTTATCATGATTCAGACAAAAGTTCAGTGCTTACCAATTTGAAATGGCAATCCTAGAGTAAATGCAATTATAGGAAGATTGGAAAAGGTTACCTTATAATAGATCAACTGTTGCTGTCCTGAGGAAGAGTATTGGCAAAGAGGGTTATCATTGCAGAAGGCCAGTCTCTTGTTTGACAAATACAGTGTCCCAATAACTTAGGCGGGACAGGCCCAGTGGAAGTGGATAGATAGCAAGCATATGCCTTCAGGAGCTTCTCTCCTGGCAGAATCTCAAATGTCTGCTGAAATACCTTATCCTGTCCCGCCTCTGCAAGCACTTTTGTCCCCTGAGTTAGTCAAGCCATTGCTGCGTCTGTGATGCTAGGGTTGGTTCTAAGTGTTTCACACAAACATAGCACAATTACAAATTGGTCCAGGTCAGGCATAAATAGAGGTGCTAAAATGGGTCTTAGCCCATATATGACCCATTTAAATTATAAATGGGTCATATATGGATCACTTGTTTTGACAAAAAGTAGTTAAATGAGTTTAACAATTAAAAACTTTGATAGGTGGGTTTTAAGTGGATCTTAAATGGGTTGAATTTATAACCCATTTTCAACCAAAACCTTATAATCTCTCTTCCCTCTTTAACTTTATATTTTTTTTTTTATAAAAATCAAAATTATAATTATTTTTTATTTTTTATTTTTATTTTTTTTCTTTATTCTTCCTCTGCGCCGGCACGGCGATGGCCGGCGACCAGCCCGTGCGAGCCTCGAGCTCGCCGGATTTGGCGAGGCGAAGGCCTCGTCAACGCGAGCTCGAGCCTCGCCGGATCCGGCGAGGAGCGGCGAGGGGCGAGCTCAAGCTTGCCGGATCCGGCGAGGCGGAGGCCTTACCGACGTCCGGCAAGCCTCGAGCTCACCGGATTTGGTGAGGCTCGAGCCTCGTTGATCTGGCGAGACTCGAGCTCGCCGGCGTCGGCGAGGCTCGCTCGTGGCCGGGGCCGATCGTTGGCCGTCGTCGTGGTCGGCGGTCGGCCAAAGAAGAATAAGAACAAAAAAGAAAAAAAAAGAAAAATTATATTTTTAAAAACAAATAATTAAAAAAAATATTTTTTAAAAAATAAAAATAAATAAAATTCAATTTTTAAAAATAATTATTTTAAAAATTATAAAACTTGTCCATTAATTTTTTTTTTGTATAAAAATATTTTAGCGATACCATTTTAAATATATATATATAAGAAATAAGCTTGGAAGTATTTTAGTAATATAATCTTAAAAAAAACATAGGAATAAGTTTTTCTAAATTTGGTTAAATATGAAAATATTTTATTAATATGGGTTGGGTCGGGTATGGGTCGGGTTGGGTATGGGTCGAAAAATTTACATTAGGCATAAATGGGTCATAAATTGGTTAATGGGTCAATTTGGGTCGAACCATTAATGACCCGATCCAAATCTGACCCGACCCACCTGTTTAATAGCTCTAGGCATAAATAGAGTTCTTAACATCACAAGTCACAAATAAACTAAAGAACAGACAACAAGCCAAAACCAAGCTTATCCAGCTGCTGCAGTGCTTCCCATTACAGGACAAAGCTAATTTTTCTTCTTTACAGGAAAAAGACGAAGAGCCAAGAGGTGATCATTTATCTAGTCCAACGTTCAGTCATGCAAAGAGCCGATGGGTCTAGATGGCTTTTGAAAATTATGGAAAACAAAGTATCTCCTCCACAGAAGTGGCATGTTACACATTTGGCAATTTGTTGTAAGTAGGAATCGACATAGATTAGCAAAACAATAAGCGCTGAAGATAGCACCGCACATTAGAGTTGAATCTCCCCTAGATAAATAATCAAGGGACTTGATCCACTCAACAGCTAATTGGCGGATTAAATACACAGATCATGAAGCATGGATGTTAGTTCCTAGGTGGTGACTGAAATCGAACCGATTCCCAAACGACGTCAATGAAATACATGGTGCCAAACTCTATGGATTGAATATTTACATCCATAGCATTAGCTTACGTTGCAGAAACAGAGAAAAAAAAAAAATATATATATATATATATATATATATATATATATATATATATATGCAAGCAAGCAATCAGGTACGTGTCCACGAAGAAATCCAAAATGTTCCTAACTGATTAAACAGACATATATTGCTGTTCAAAAAAAAAACCAGACATATATTGCGAGCAAAAATTGTAGAGACAACTTACGGTGATGCCAGACGTCCGCGAGCGTCTCTGCTTTTCGCGTAGCGTCTTCGAACCTCTTCCCACACCGGTTCAACACGCCGCACATTCTGTCCATCAGACCTGCAAACACCGGCAAAGCGTTGGCCTCATCGGAATTTCTCAAAGGCCTATAACCACCAATCACTCAGCTCCCAACGTGAGGTATGCGCCTCGATAGTACTCACTCCTGCCGGACGGCGCGGGGGCATTCAGCAGAGCGACGTGGACGTACGGGTTCTGGCCGCTGCCGCCGCTGCTCTGGTTGAGGTTGGCGTAGCCGTAGGCCGAGCCGCTCGGGGTGGCGCGCATGGTAGCTGCAGTGGAAGCTGGCGGGACCGACGCGGGCCTCGCCGGTGACCCACGTGGCGGCGTGCTGGTTCGCGGGGTGCGCCCGGGGCTCCACCGGCGTCCCCACCACACAGGTGCCGCAACGGGTCGCCTCCGATGATTCACCTCCGCCGCCCATCGCCTTCTTTGCCGTCGTCTTCTTCGTCTTCGCCTCCAATCGGGAGTGCGATTCGAGAAACTTATGGCGCGAGAAAAGAGAGTGGAGATGGAATCTAGAAAACAGCAAGAGATCTCGATAAGACCGCGAGAGAGAACGATAAACGAGAATCAGAATCAGAATCAAGAATTAGAATGTGACGAGTTTTTTTTTTTTTTCGGTTGCTTGATTTTTGAATCAACGGTTGAATGCGTTTGAGCGTTTGAGTCTAGAAGCGACCTCCCTCGCTAAAGCAACAGAGAATTTTGGAAGGAAGCAAATAGCGACTACACCGACTAGCGAGGCGACTTTTTTGCATCCAATGACGCGACCTTTCTGTTATTTCGGATTTGGTCCCCTGGACTTTTTGTCATTTCGCCCTGTATCCCGAATTAAGGGACCTGTTATCTAAGAAGTGTCGCTCGGAATCTTTGGAGACCCAAAAACAGAAATACTGTATTTCGGCCAAGAAGAAAACAGCAGTGAAACTGTAAATGATGGAAATGCACCGTTTGATTCTTCTTTTCCTCACTTCTTAATCAGAAAAATGCAAATGAAGTTATATGACTATCGATCCAGTACCCACATGAAATCCGTATGATTATTGGGCTTCGAGTCAAGGAGCACATTTACTAGCCAAAACAAGAGTCAATCTTAAAAATGGAAAAATTAAATTCACAAAAATTATAAACTTTCACATCCATTCTCAAAGCGGGATTTTGTTTCCTCTCGCCTCTTGAATAAAATTTCCTCCTAACGTAATAAGCTTAACAAATCTCATGCAATAGCCTTTTTTAAGTGCACATTTACCACTAAAATAACTTTAGCAACCTAATAAATAGAATAAAATTTTTATTAATCTAATGTTTTATTGTTTTGGGGAGAGATCATCTTGTCATATCTCCCAATAATTTTTTTGTCTGATTCTATCTTATATGTATATTTTACAAGTCATTATGTGTGTGCTATGAGTGGGTTGTGAAACTCTACTCCTTCACTAACGTGTCCCCACCCCAATCTCAAGAATTTGGAGAATGGAACTCCCCACCTCCTAATGGTTAACCTAGTAAATAGAATAAGAACTTAAATCTCATGTATTATTGTTATTCAAGGAGATCATCTTTTGATATCTCCCACTATTTTTGGTTAATCAATTGAAGTCTCCATCATTTATTATCAAGGTAACTATCTCATACTCCCCTTTCTTTAAACCAAAATTCTTATTCTTAATTATGTCTTGTACTCCCCTTCCTTTAAACCAAATCCATTATTATCTCTCCATCCGTCATTTTTCAACATTATTTGTAACCTAAACTCGCACCTCATAGCACTATGTTGAAAGTCCTCACTAGATTTTCTATTGGATCCGAAAATCCACATTATATAACCAATGACATCTTCAACTAATAATGCTAAAGCATGATACGGGCATGATTAAGATAAAAAAAAGAAGAAGTAATAAACCTATACAATATGGTGATGGCTAAGAGAGGGAGCTACGTGTGAAACATCATCAATACCACATTTCATTCTGCCATATATGTCACGGGATCAAATGGTTTTGATATGTGACTATACTTGTGTAATACTAGTGCTAATATGCTCAAAATGATTATCTTCATAAGTTATTTTACTAGTAGATGAAGTGAATATAGTATCTTTGCCAATGTTAGTCCAAGTTCCATCATCCCTTGTTGACATTTCTGTTGGATAAAAGAGCGGCTTGGGAGGAATTTGTAGATCATCTACCTCTCCTTCGGGCATTTCCAAGACTTTGTGCATCGAAGGACATTTGCTAGGATTTAATTGTATACACCAAAGAGCAACTATTATCACCTTCTTTATTATTCTCCTATTCTCCTTGCTTGCTTCTTCCATCGGAACGTCCAATCCTTCACTAAGTTGGTCATGAACTAATAAAGGAAAGTAAGTTTGACTAGAACACTCTGCAATTGCGTCCCAATTCTTTCTCCCACTAGCCATTTCCATCACCAATTTGCTGAAACCATAGACATAAGCTTTGTAAGAAATGCCCCCAAGGTTCTTGAAGGCCAACTCTGAAGCCATGTATCCTAAGGTTCCTCTTGCAACAGTCGGAGTCATGGTGTTGTAGTCCATTAGATGCAGTCTAGCGAGCCCAAAGTCAGAAACTTTTGGGATGAAATCCCTGTCAATAAGAATGTTGTGAGGCTCAATATCAAAGTGTAGAATTTGCATATCGCATCCTCAATGAAGATACTTGATCCCTCTAGCCACTCCGAGAACAATCTTGTACACTTCCTTGCAAACAAGAGAATTCCCCTCTTCTCGTGTGAAAATGCACATATCCAAGGATTCATTGTGCATGAAATTGTAGAGAAGAGCTTGTTTCAAGCCTTCGAAGAAATAATTAATGAGTCCGACCACATTAACATGATGAATTCTTCCTATGGTGGCCACTTCGCTGATGAAGTCTTGTCTGTTCAATTTCCCCTTCTTTAGAATCTTGACCGCCACTTTGTGGCCGCTTCGGAGTCTTCCTTTATAAATAGAACCATACCTCCCTCGCCTAGTTTTTTCTTAAGGCCGCCCGTGATTTTCTTAGTGTCTGAGAAAGAGTACCTTATCGGCAAGAATTTATTATTGGCATGCAAAAATTCCTCAACATTTTGATCCATTGCCAAGTGTCTTCCCATTCCTTTGCGTGTTAGCAAAATCATCACCCATGAGACTTCCAAGATGAATTTCACAGCTACGTTAGAAAATTGTGGGTGTGTTAAATTGTTTGCATTTAGAAACATCAAATCAATTCATAATGAGAAGATTGTTGTAATTTTACCAATGACATAAAGTAAAAATACCCAGCCGAAAATTCCTGCAAAAAACAAATAGCCGGAAATTCCTGCAAAAGAGAGTGAATATGTGACAAGTGAGAGTTAAAGAAATTCAAAAGACGCTTATTTAGACCAAAATCAAGCAGTTAGTTTATTGGTTCAATTCATTAACATTTGTTGGTTGAATTCAAATTAAATAAATAAAAAATGAATTTATTATTACACGTATAAAATACCACAACATCATTTACCAAACTAATTGATCTTAATGGGTATTTCAAATTACATGGGCTGTGAAAAGATATACATATGACCAAGCTCAATTTCTAGTTTAGATCAAATTTCAAAGATTTTAACCAGATATATCCTCACAATATATATATGTATATATATACATATACATATATATATACACATATGTATACATATATGTATACGTATACATATACATATACGTATACATATACATATGTATATATATATATATGTATATGTATTTTTTTTTTTTTTTAGGGTTAAGAAAATTGAACAAATTCAAAATTTCTTACCTTTCTTGGGTTTGCACCAAATTTGGCATTTGCCGCTGAGTCTCACCAAAAATGATGTTGGCAATGCATCTTACCCGTCACTGGAAGCCATGAAAGCTCAAGCCCATAAACCATCTGTTCATGGATTTGGGCATAGGACCGAAGATTATTGCCATCAGCCCCCCATGGTATCATTGGCAGAAGCTCTATAGTGCAAGCAGTTTCCACAGGGCATAATCGCCTTCTTGTACTAGAAAAATTGGAAAATTCGATCTCATCAGGGCAGACGAAGCGTCAATGTAAAACCAAGAAGCAATAGCCTTCGTGCAATTCATAATCAAAACGGTCTTGTATGGCTCTCAACCATAGAATTCGTATAACTTGTATCTAGTGCAACTATACGAATCATGTTTGCTGAAGTTGTGGCATGACAGAGCGGAGAGAAAGAGGCGAACAATTGCCCTTTGTCATCCCTACATTGGCAACCCTAGTCATGTAGTTGGTATAGTCGATGTTGTACATAGTACTTACTCGAATACAAATTCAAAATGGTTCGATTATTTAAACAGGCTAGCTCATAGTTAGGGTCAACGCAGGCTTCTAGATTGCCCCTCTGCCGAAATGTATACCTTATGTTCTTGACCTCGCCACAAGAGTTAGTGCACTAATTATTTTTGAAGTTGATGCTAAAAGACTGATATAGTAGAAGAAAGAGAAGAAAAAGGAGTTGATCTTTGGGCATTAGTTAGGCAATAGGAGAGAATACGAATCAAGTAGGAAAATATATGGTTTAGTGTGGAGATGCAAAAGAGATAGATGAAGATGGAGAGGAATAACTTGAGTTGCTTTGTTTCTTGAGATTAAGAGGGAGAGAAGGAAAAATCTCTGACTACGAAACTAATTTGTGTGGAAGTGAGTGATTTGGGATGTATTGACCACAAAATGGGACGTGTGAGAGAAGGAACAGATTGGGATTGGTCGTCTGAAAAGTCAATAGCCGGTCAAAATACGAGACGAGCACAATGGAAGACTTCACGCACAAGCACAAAGGGAAAAGGCAAAAATGCTAAATGCGCAAAGACATTCGTGAAATCTCGCGTGCAAAACGATGCGTAGAATGTGCGAGCCTTTCTCTACTTTTCATGTTTTCGAATTTCCCTTTTCGATTATAAAAAGTCAAGTGTAAAAATTATAATTGTTGTATATATAATTTTTTTTAGGCCACCCTAATTATGTAGTTGGTATAGTTGATGCACCGCATAGAGTATTTGCCTGAGTACAAATGAAGAATGGTGTGATTATTTATGCAAGTTAGCTCATAGTTAGGGTTGTCACAAACTCTTAGATCGCTCTTCAGCCAAAATATGTAAGTTATGTTCATGATCTCGTCGTAAGAAGTGGTGCACCGATTATTTTCAACAACAATACTAAAAGACTGAGGTAGAAGAAGGAAGAGGAGTTGATTTTTTATCATCAACCACAACACAATAATCGGACGACGTGAAAGCATTCACGGAGCAACGTGGGCGTACTGGCTCTCGCATTGCTTTGGTTGAGGTTGACAAAGCCAGGGATCGGGCTACTTGGGGTGGCACTCAAGTAGCTAGAGTGAAAGCTTGTAGGGCAAGCCTCGCCAGTGATCCACATGGCGATGCGCTAGTTTGCGAGATGTGCCTACAGCTCCACGGCGTCCCCGTCATGCACGTGCCACACCGTGTCGTCACTGCTTCGCCTCCATCGCTTATCGCCTTCTTCTTTGACTTTGTCTTCACCTTTCTTGTTGGGGGTTATTTCATATCGGTTGTTGAAAGAAGTTAGTGGTAAATTTATAAATATAAGGGAAGTCTCACCTTTTAGCTAGTTTTTGGGAGGTGAGAGAAATCTAAGATCACTCGAAACTAACGTAAGAGCCTAGCTTACCAATAACTCTATACCTAATGGTCACATTGGAGATACAAGTTGTTGCTACTATGACCTAGGGTTGATATGTGAGAGGGAGATTGTTAGGATTAGTGAAAGTGGCTGGTAATCAGTTTATAAGTGAAAGGAAAAATTTCACCATTTGAGCTAGCTTTTGGGCTTTTAGGAGTGAGAGAAGTCCAAGACCATGCAACATTCCCACCGCATGCGAGTGTTGATTAGTATTGCAATAGCAAGGCATCTTTCTATTATTGTTTTGGAATTTTTATGCCAAAAATAGAGAAATCTCTTCTTCCCGTATTAAGAAAAAAAAAATAACTTGACTAACCAAGACTTGACTTTCAGGAAAAAGTTTTCTAGATTTTCTGTCGTTTGGATTAAAGAAAACAAGCTAATTAAGAAAAACATTTTTTGTCGTGTTTCAAAAGTGAGAAAATGATTTCGAAATCATTCTCCATCCCCTTTCTATTAACCAAGACCAAGCACGTTCTCCTTCATGCACTCCTTTTAATAATTTTTTCTATTTTTTAAAATGGAATTTTTAATTATTTTTTCTTTTCTTTTTTCTTCTTCTTTGGCTTGTTGTCGACCACAGCAATGGCCAAAGACCGACCTTGTTCCACAAGCGAGGGACAAGCTTGTTCAAGGCTAGTGAGGCTCCAGCTTGCTAATTTGGTGAGGCTAGGCCTCATTGATCTCTAGCAAGGCATTGGCTTGCCAATCTAGCAAGGCTTGACCTCGTTGGTCTTTGGCGAGCTCAAACTCACCCAAGGCTAGCTCGGCTTGACTTGTCGAAATCGGGAGCTCGAGAGCCCGCCACCCTTGGGTGAGCTTGTTCCTCACCCATTGCCAATCGTCAACCATCGCCGTGACTGGCGATTGACAAAGGAAAGAGAAAAAGAAAATAAAAAATAAATATGAATAAATATTGTCATTTTCTTAAGAAATGAATTATTAAAAAATATTTTTTATAAATATCATGTCATCCACGAAACAAATGAAGCCTAATTAACCTTCGCAAACTCATAGAAGAAACAAGAATTTGAAGTCCCCACCGTCTATTGTTTAGTTAACCGCCTCTCACTCCCACACACCCCCCCCCCCCACCTCCAAAAAAAAAAAGGATCGAAATTTTCATTTATTGTCTCTCCTAAAATTTTATCTATCTCCATTCGTCCTTTTCCAGTGTTATGCATGGCGACAATTGGTGTGCCGTGGAGCCATGCCTAGCATGAGGTCTGTGCTAGTTGGGATTTTAAAACAAAGACTCCAAAATCCAAACTCACTCCTCGTAGGACTACACTGAAATACAATCGAAATTAAGATTTATAAACATAGTTATAAGAGTCTAGAATCTAATGGCCATAAAAGGAGACCTACATCATCAATACGATCCTTTTCTATTTGTCACATATGTGACTAGAGTAGGTGCTAGTGATATTTATCTATGCTTGTCTAATAGTAGTACTAGTGTGCTCAAGATGCGAAGCTTCATAAGTTGTTGCACTAATTGACGAAGTAGATATAGTATCATTGCCTTCATCAGCCCAAGTTTCATCATCCCTTGTTGACATTTCCATTGGATAAAAGAGTGTCTTGGGAGGTACCTGTAGATCATCTGCTTCTCCTTCGAGCATTTCCAAAACTTTACGCATCGAAGGGCGGTCGCTGGGATTAAATTGTATGCACCAAAGAGCAACTATTATCATCTTCTTTACTATTTTCTTATCCTCCTCGCTAACCTCTTCCATTGGAACATTCAATCCCTTATTAAGTTGGTCATGAACCCATAAAGGAAAGTAAGTATCACTAGAATACTCTGCAACCTTGTCTGCATTCTTCCTCCTACTGGCCATTTCCATTAACAATTTGCCAAAACTATAGACATCAGCTTTGTAAGAGATACTCCCAATGTTCTTATAGACCAGCTCCGGAGCCATGTATCCCAAGGTTCCTCTTGCGGCACTTAAAAACACGGTGTTGTGGTCCGGGGAGTACAATCTTGCCAACCCAAAGTCAGAAACTTTTGGAGTTAAATCCTTGTCAAGAAGAATATTGTGAGGCTTAACATCAAAGTGTAGAATTTGCATGTCGCATCCTCGATGAAGATACTTGATCCCTCTAGCCACTCCGAGAGCAATCTTGTACACTTCCTTGCAATCAAGACAAGTCCCATGTCCTCATGAGAAAATGTGCTTATCCAAAGACCCATTGTGCATGAAATCGTAGACGAGAGCTTGTTTGGAGCCTTCAAAGCAAAAACCAATGAGTCCAACCACATTAACATGATGAATTCTTCCGATGGTAGCCACTTCATTGATGAAGTCCTGCCCATTTTGCTTTCCCATTCTTCAGGATCTTCACTGCAACATCGCGACCGCTTCTTAGTCTTCCTTTGAACACAGAACCATACCCTCCCTCACCTAGTTTGTCCTTAAGATTGCCTGTGATTTTCTTGATCTCCGAGTAAGAGTATCTTATCGGTAAGAAGTTATTGTTAGATTGCAAAAATTCTTCAACATTTTGATCCATTGCTAAGTGTCTTCTCCTCCATTTGCATATAAGCAACATCATCACACATGGGGCTCCCAAGATGAATTTTAGTCCCCCTGTATTTTGGTGAAAAGCAAGAGAATTGAGGATGTGTAATTTTTATGATAACCAATTTGTGGGTATGTTAAATGTTTGCTTCTAGAAATATTAAATCAATTTCACAATGAGAAGATTGTAGTAATGTTACCGATGCCACAGGTGGCGAGCACCATGATATTCTCGCCGATACGAAAGTGGATATCATTTCCTAAAAGAGAGATTGAATATGTGACAACTGACAAGTGAAAGCTGAAAAAATTTAAAAGATGCCTATTTACCATAATCAAGCAATGAGTGTATTGGTTCAATTCATTAAGATTTGTCAGCAGAATATGAAATAAATAAATAAATAAATAAACAAATGAAAATGTGTTCATTACTATACTTATAAAAACCACAACAACATTTATCTAACTAATTGACCTTAATGGCCATTTTTAAATTACTTGAGCTCTGAAAAGATATACAAATGATTGAGCTCAATTTCATATTTAGATGAAAATTCACAGCCAAATATATTTGTTGAGAAAACTGTTCAAATCATAAGTACTTACTCTCGCCTGTGCAATAAATTTGGTTCGTAGCGTTGATGGCGCACGAATAACAATTTTTGAATTGCATCTGACAGGCTTTTTGAAGCCATGAAAGCTCAAATCCATAAGACATCTGTTCATGAATTTGTGCATAGGAACGAAGATCACCAGAATTAACCCACCATGATATCATTGCCATAAGCTTTATAGTGCATGCAGTTTCCACATACGAGACATTCGCATCGATCATGGCGTATACTCGCCCTTCTTGTATTGGAGAAATTCGAAAGTTCGACCCCATCAAAGCATGATGAAGTGTCGACATAAAGCAGAGAATCAATGGCCTTCGTGCAGTCCAAGATTGTGACAGTCGTGGATGACTTGTTGCCACGGTACGATTGACCGAAGCATGTATACCGCTTCCATTCATAGCTGAAGCGGTCGCACGACAAAGATTGGTGAGGAAATGATGAGCAATTTCCGTCTTGCAGCCCGACATCAGCAATCCTAATTGTGTAGTTCGTATAGCTGATGTATCGTACATAATACTTGCCTGGATACAAATCGAGAATGGTGTGGTTGTTTATGCAGGCTAGCTCAAAGTCAGGGTCACCACAGCCCTTTGGATCGCTCTACAGTCGAAACGGGTAGGTTATATTCGAGATTTCCCCGCAAGAGTTGCTGCACTGATTATTTTCGGATGGCGATGCTAAAAGACTGATGTAATAGCAGTAGAAGGAGAAGAAGAAGATATATAACAAAGACTTGATTTTTGAGCATCGGTTATGCAATGGCAGAGAGCAAAATTGAGCAAGCAAGTCGAGTGTTTCAGTATTGAGATGCAAAAGAAGGGAAGATAACGAGCGAGGAATGGTTTGTGTTGCCCTGTTTCTTTCTTGAAGCAACAACGGGAGAAGGAAAATCTCCGACTACGAACTCAATTGTGTGGAGGCGAGTGATTTGGGTTGTACAGACCACAAAAATGGGACGTGTCAGAGACGGAAAAAATTGGGATTGGTCCGCCCAAAAGTCAGAAAGCCGGTCAACGTACGGCACAAGAACAAAGATGCCAATTTATGCACTGTGAAGAAACTAAACTTCCATCGACCTCAGGCCCACCCCGACGCTACCAGCTGAGAGAGAACATGGGCCGGAACCGGCCCGGCCTGGCCCAGTGGATTGGATAGAACAAGCGAAATGCTAAATGCATGAAGAATATTAATTTTCTGACCAAAAAGAAAAAAAGAAGAATATTAATTAAATTTTGTGTACAAAATGGTATGTACAGTCGACATCTGTATAACCTTCAGCAGATCTTAAGCACACTCTGGGTCCAAGGCCTTTCAGTAATCAAACTCTAACGGGCTGATTTCACTTAATTATAGCTCAATAAGCCCCTTCTCCTCGTGATTTTCCGCCATGCGCGCTCCATGGGCTTGACCGAATTTTGCTTCACTTGCGAGCGTAGTTTATTTAATCCAATTAAGTTCAGAACCTTTAATCCATGGCTAGTCTAATTGAATTTAATTATTTGATCATCTATTAATGTGAAATGCTCCTAAAAACTACATGCAATTTTACAAAAAGATTTTTTTGTTAGGGATTGGGGTTGATAATTTTTTTATATATTTTTAACTTTTTCCTTTTCTTATTGTGTCCATATTGTTTTCAAGTTCTCTATTTTTCGCATAACATTTTTGAATCTCTTCCCACACCAGTTGAACTCGTCGCATATCTTGTTCATCGGACTTGCAAACACTAGCAAGGTGTTGACCTCATCAACGCAATTCTTAAAAGCCTTAATCATCAACCAACTATAACCTCAAACGTGAAACACACTTCGATAGTCCTCACTCCTACCAGACGGGCGCGAAGCATTCACTGGAGCAACTTGGACGCGCAGGTTCTCGCTGCCGCTTTGGTTGAGGTTGACGAAGCGTGGGATCGAGCCGCTCACAGGGGCATTCAAGCAGCTGGGGTGAAAGCTCATGGGGCGAGCCTCCCCGGAGATCCATCTGGCGGCGTGCTGGTTCGTGTGATACGCCCACGGCTCAAACGGCATCCCCACGCAAGTGTCGATTTTGACTGCGATTCTGGAAACTATCGCACAATAAAAGGGAGGGGAGATGGAATTTGTAAAAGGGGACAGACCTCAATAAGATGACGACAGAGAACGATAAAGGAGAATCGAAATTAGACTGAGAATGTGATGATCGATGGAGCGCCGTGAAACACTAGCCAGGTGATTTTTTGCATCCATGGACGCATCTTTCCATTATTTTGGATTTGGTCCCCTAAACTTTTCATTATTTATCATTATATCCCAAATTAAGGAACCCGTTATAAATGTTCTTTGCAAATTTTGGAGGCCAGAAACAGAGATAATGTATCTGGCCCAAAAAAAAAAAAAAAACAGAGATTGTAAATGATGAAACTCGCCATTTTATAATTTTTTTTCCTTCTTAATTAAAAAATACAAAATGAAGTTATATGACTATTAGTCCAATACTTTCACGAAACCCATATGATTATTGGGCTTCGGGAAACGGAGCACATTCACCGGCTGAAAAAGCTCAACCTTAAAAGTGACAAAATTAAATTCACAAAAATCGTAAAATTTCACGTACATGCTTTAAATTGGGACTTTCTTTGCCCTCGATTATTTCTAATTCATTCATTTTGATATAAAGAGTGTTGTGCTGCTTAAAAATGATAATAGGAAATGTTTGGAATAGTCAACACAATCTTGAAAACTGAACATGAAAATACTTATTTACACTTGAAATGATTTTAATTTTAGCAAAATACACAAACCTAATTTTAATAAAGATAACATATATTTTCCCGAATAAAATTTAGTTGTGACGCAATAGCCTTGGACAATGAATCTTAAAAGGAAAACTAATATCATTTTTTAAGAGGACATTTACCAATATAATAACTTTAGCAACCTAATAAATATAGTAAGAATTTAATTAATCATATGTATTATCTTTATTAAGGGAGAGATGATCTCTCCCAATACTCTTCGATTCAACTTTTACAAAATCTTGTAAAGTTTCCACTATTTATTGTTTAGTTAACTATCTCGCACTTCCTCGCCTTTAAATCAAAGTTATTTATTATCTCTTTTTGTCCATCATTTTCTAACATTATTCGTAGCGATAATTGGCACACCATGAAGCAACGTGTACGTAGGGATCAATGGAGTGCTATCAAGCCACGCTTATAGTGGATTGGTTGCTAGCTAGATTTTTAAGCAAAGACTTTGAAACCCAGACTTGCTCCTCATAGAATTATCCTAAAAGTCATCATTAGATTTTATATTGGATCCAATAATCCAAATGACAACCAATGACATTTTTAATATGATATTGCTAAAGGATAAATCCGGCCTAATTAAGATCCATAAATATAGTCCTAAACATCTACAATATGATGATGGCCAAGAAAGGGGAGTTACACATGAAACATGAATGCCATGTTTCAATTTGCCACATATGTGATAGGATCAAATGATTTTGATACATCTCTATACTTGTGTATTATTAGTGCTAGTAAACTCAAGAGGAGAACCTTTGCAAGTTATTGCACTAGTTGATGGAGTGGATATAATAGTATCATTGCCTTTGTTGTTCCAAGTTCCATCATCCCGTCTCGACATTTCTGTTGGATAAAAGAGTGGCTTGTAAGATACTTGTAAATTATCTACTTCTCCTTTGAGCATATCTAAGACTTTGCGTATCGAAGGGCGGTCATTAGGATTTCATTGTATGCACCAAAGAGCAACCATTATCATCTTCTTTATTGTTCTCCTCTCCTCCTCACTAACTTCTTCCATTGGAAATTCTAGTCCTACACTAAGTTGGTTATGAACCCATAAAAGAAAGTAAAATTGACTAGAATACTTTGAAATGGTGTCCCCATTCTTCCTCCTACTAGCCATTTCCATCAACAATTTTTTCAAACTATAGGCATTGGCTTTGAAAGAGACGCCTCCGAGGTTCTCGAAGACGAGCTCCAAAGCCATGTACCTGAGGATCCCTCAACTTTTCTAATTTTGAAATTGCATGTTCATATGTAAATGATTTAGCCTTTCCTTATGTAGTAGTTCAATGTCATGTGTGTTGTGCGTGTTAAGATCACATATTTTCCTGAAGATGTGCAAAAGTCAAATGTGATTAAGTCATGAAAGATAATAAAACTAATATTTTCTTATGTTAATTATAAATAGCACGACAATTGATTATTTGCCATATCTTTCGTGTGATCATTGAATTTTCTCAACATGAAATGTACTCTTAGATCAAATTTTAGACGTGAATTTTTGGTGTCCTGAGTGTACAACTAATGGAAATTTAATGGAATACCACGTCACCTGATACCGTTAATTTTTTTTTTAAATTAAAGTAATTGATTGAATCTCAACATGAAATGAGGGATACTCTTAGGGAAACAGCTAACAATATTGACAAACAAACTATAAAGAAAAGATCGGTAAAAGTTTGAAAATGAGTTACAATAATTGTCTTGGGGACATGTAAATTTTAGACGTGATTGGCAAATGTGTAAAAATCTAGGCATGTGAGGAGAAGCGATGGTCTGCAGAGTTCACATTTGTCACAATCATGGAAAATGTGGAGTGTCATGTCTATCGTGGCTCCCACGACTATTGAAGTTCAGACCATCACTGAAGTAACAACGCCACAAAGGACGGAGAGAAAGAGACAAGCAATTAGCCCTTGCGAGCCGGATTGTGTGGCTTTTGTATTCAATCCATTGCACATGTGACTTGCTCCAAAACAAATTTAAAACGGTGCAATTATACATAGGGGCTAGCTCGTATTTTGTGGGATATCGGTTCTCAGGATCGCCTTTTAGTTGAAACAGGTAGCTTATGTTGGTAAAATTGTCACATGAAGGGATTTTTCTCTATGATTCCTACTCGTATAAAAGAACGACAAGAACAAGTGCTAGTTTTTCTGCATTGCAATGTTTGTTGCGTGTGCACTTGCAAAGGGTTTCAATGAAGAAGATATTAGACAAAATGAAATTACAGGAAAATGGCATTTATCAAGTCACGAATTGAACCAGATCGGAAAGCTAGTATAAACAAATGAGCGATGTTTTGGAAGACGATGTAGCCTCTTGTTAGTTGCCCCCATTGGGAATCAAAACAATGGGCTGGCCAATCTCACAAGATGGAAGAAGATGAAGTTTTGGGTGGGACTCATCAACGGATAAGTCAAAGTCGGTCGACGTGCGTAGACGAGCAACAGAGAATCGGAAGAAAAGGTCAAGAAAAGATCATGGGTTGCGAACTATCCTGGAAATTCTTGTAGAAGAAAATTTGGGAAGGTGGCAAACAGGTGTCATCATCGTCGACAATGATGGGCCAAAATTCAAAGATGCTCGCGCAACAAGCGCGTCCGTCTTTGGGTCATTCTCGACACTCACCTTTGTGCTCAATTCAAAACTCAAAGTGTACTAATAAAAATATGGAATGATTACGGACGATGGTTATTATCCCATAAATTAATTTATTTAATATATTAATAAATTTTATTTTAATATGTAATTTTCCTTAAATTTTTAATTTTTTTAATATAATCCTTAAATTTTTTTGTACATGTTTAACATAGTTTATAGACTATATAAAAATATTCAGTATTATTATTAAACTTGTATTAATGGAAGGGGATATGAAATTGTGAACAGTGATGTTGAATGCTTTGAATTGCATGGACCATCACCATCCCAAACGCTTTTGGTTTAACGCCTCAGGGCATATTCCGCTCAACTCTCCTGAGGATATTTTTCTTAATGGAATGGTCAATTTTGTTTAAGTTCTGAGAATGAGTTAGGCCATGTTGATTATACAGTGGACGAAGAAGTGATACTAGGTAGCACTGAAACTCATTTTCGAAAAGGTTGCTGAAGGAATTAGATTAAAAATAGTCGGCTAAAAATCATGGCTTATTGTGGCTTTCAAAGTCGTCTTAGTCAAAATCTCGGGTAAACAAAGTTACGCAACTTTTACTTGTTGTTGACGCATTGGTGTGGGACAACACTACTTGTATATACCAAGCTCATGGGTAGGAATCTTCCATATTTATCATGTACAAGTAACAGACAAAGCGCAGATGGTTAGCCCCACCAAAAGATAACGGAATAAAAGGGAGAAGAAACTTTTCAAATTTGGCAGGCGAATTCGAAGTCGCTGCCTTTCGCGGGAAAGTTCGTTGGGGTTTCGAGTTCGAGCAAAGCATTTCCCATGGAAGTCATTTGTCCAATCGACGAAAAGTGCTCCCTCGAACTCTCCGCTCTTCTCCAACCTGCTCCTTCTCGCGATATTTTATTTCTCTGCTTCTTCATCGATTTTTACATTTAGAAGAAAGACTATTGGTGGAGCTGGAACACTTCACATGATAGGATTTCTTTCAAAAAATATGGCAGTGAATTACCTAGCAACCTTTAATAAAATCCCACGATCATCAAAATTATACTCCATCACCACCATACTCATGGAATAGTCCTAGCGCATCACCTCTTGCTATCACTGACCGTGTGAGGAGAGCAAGGTCAACTCGAGTCCCCACGGCCCGAGATCCTAAGGCCTCGAGGCCGGCCTAGAACCCCCACCGCCCAAAATCAAAGCTTCTAGTGCCTAAGCATGGTACGGTGAGGACCAAGGACAGGACGGAGACTCAAGGGTTGAGCACATGATAGTCGGGCTGAACCAGGGATTCCAGCTCCGAAGCTGGAGACCTCAAGGATTATACTCTGGTGCCTCAGCCTTGAACAAAAAACACGAGACCTAAAGGCATGTGATTCTCAAATGAAGTGCTAAAACAGTCCAAACAACTAAAACTGTGCACCATTATGAGTGTGATTACACGGAATGACATTTTATTAAAGAAGCATTCATTATCACTAAAACCAAAGGCCCACTTGGCATTAATCAGAAATAAATCATAATAGAACATTTGTGTTGATCTGAAAGACATCAATTTTAGCCATAATTTACCTGGAATTATCGTAAAGTTGGATGCATTTGTAGGTAGTGAATTAGCTTCATGAGTTGTGATTCTAACCATAATGGACGTAACTCATTTACACTTGTAATTTTATGGGCCGTAATAGCTACAAATGATGGAATTGAAAAGAAAAACTTTTTTATCGTTTCATGTGCACATTTGCCGCCAGTAACCATAGCAACCCAGTAAAAGGAATAAGAATTCAATTAATGGAATCTATAAATGTTATTAAGGGATAGATCATCTTCTGATCTCTCCTACTATTCTCTGATTTAATTTTTAGTTAATTTTTAATGGAACAAAAAGTCAATAAAGATGTGAGGAATCATTTGTATTGCTCTGTTTCTTTCTTAAAGTAACGATGAGAGAAGGAAAAATCTCCGACAACAAACTCAATTGTGTGGAGGCGAGCGATTTGTGGTGTAGCGACCAAAAAAATGGGACGTACGAGAGATGCAGAAGTGTTAAAAGAAAATCTTAGCAGAATAAATAATTTTTTCCCATGTTTATTGTTTTTAAATTATGAATCCCAACTTTTCTAATTTTGAATTCTTTTCTAGATGTAACGTCATTTATACCGTTCTATTCATCCTAGTACATTTTAGGTGCGTCGCCCATGTAAAGATCACATATTGTCTTAAAAATGTAACAAATCAAACGTGATGCCACCCTCATCTTGCAATTTAGTTGCTAGTGAGTTGGTGGTGGAGAGTGCTCCAACTCTTAGAAGGTCAAAGTCAAAGTCTTCTTGAAGCGACAGGTCTTGTGGGGTTAATTGGGGGCGGAAAAATCTTAGTGCCATAGAATTTCCACGGAGAAGTCTTGATGAAACTTCCTTCTGTGCACGATGTCTTCCCACTTGGACAGCACCCACACGTCACGGCACTAACAACTCCACTTGACTTTTGATGAATTTGGCTTTAGAAAATGAGAAGATGACATTTACGTTGCTCCTTTAAATGAGAGTAACGGTGCGACCTTCATGATAGGTTTCACCCGTTAAATTAAAATAAATAAATATAAAAATCAAATGAAAAAAAGGGAAAAAAAATTAAGATATCTGCAGTTTAAACATCTTTTTGTTAGGAAAAATAAATGTAGGATTTCTATTGACATTATCCTTTGACTCTCCTGGATGCTTTTATTGCATATTTTTGTTGGTATTTGTGAATGGGCTAAAAAGAGTATGCCCGTCGATGCTTGACAACAATAATTACATGATAAGAGAGCTCCATTTTATGAATATGTTGGTGATTCTTCGAGCCAAGCCTACTTGTGGTTTCCTTTTTAATTTAATTTGGGAGTGAATCCCAATATCTATTTTATCTTTTCTTAGACTCAATATTTTGACACGTCATGTATGTAATATTTGAGCATCTTACTTGAGTATATCAAATTAAGATTAGTTCCTCTTCCTCATCCAAATGGTCCAGTGACATTTCTTGCTCTGATACCAATGGGGGGATCTATACTTAGAACCATGGATAACCAAATCATTTATAGCAGATATGCTGTCCACAAAGGCGAACCTCTTATTCAAGCCTTCTAGGGATTGCCTTTTAACTGCGAACTATTCGAAAATTTAGTTCATAGTATAGAGATGCCCAATGATTCCAGTACCGTAACATTTCTAACTAGCTGAGCTGTATTTATCAGAGGATCCTACTAGGCTGGAGAAGATTAAGTATTTAGAGAGACATTAGGAGAATTTTTACAAACACATACTTCACTTTAAGGGACTCCGCTCAACACATTACATTCTCTTTGCCTTTTATAGGCATTAAGAGGTCACAAAAAATAAAGACCTTGCTCACGGGTCTCAAAACAAAACCCACTCTTTTTTTGTAGGGCTACGCTGAAATAAGATTCACAAACATAGTTATAAACATATACAACCTGATGATGGCCATGAAAGGAGACCTACATCATCGATACGATCCGTTTCTATATGCCACATATGTGACTGGATTAAGTGCTATTGATATTTATCTATGCTTGTCTAATATTAGTAATAGTATGCTCAATATGAGAAGCTTCATAAGTTGTTGCATTAGTTGCTGAAGTGGATATAGTATCATTGCCTTCGTCGGTCCAAGTTTCATCATCCCTTGTTGACATTTCCGTTGGATAAAAGAGCGGCTTTGGAGGTATTTGTAGATCATCTGCTTCTCCTTCAAGCATTTCCAAGACTTTACGCATCGAAGGGCGACCACTAGGATTCAATTGTATGCACCAAAGAGCAACTATTATCATCTTCTTTACTATTGTCTTATCCTCCTTGCCAAATTCTTCTATTGGAACATTCGATCCATCACTAAGTTGGTCATGAACCCATAAAGGAAAGTACATTTGACTGGAATACTCTATAGCTGCGTCTGCATTCTTCCTCCTACTGGCCATTTCCATCAACAATTTGCCGAAACTATAGACATCGGCTTTGTGAGAGATGCCCCCAAGGTTCTTGTAGACTAGCTCTGGAGCCATGTATCCCAAGGTTCCTCTTGCGGCAGTTAAAGACACGGTGTTGTGGTTCGAGGAATACAATCTTGCTAGTCCAAAGTCGGAAACTTTTGGAGTTAAATCCTTGTCAAGAAGAATGTTGTGAGGCTTAATATCGAAGTGCAGAATTTGCACGTCGCATCCTCGGTGAAGATACTCGATCCCTCTAGCCACTCCGAGAGCAATCTTGTACATTTCCTTGCAATCAAGAGAAGTGCCCTCTCCTTGTGAGAAAATGTGATGATCTAAAGACCCATTGTGCATGAAATCATAGACAAGAGCTTGTTTGGAGCCTTTGAAGCAAAAACCAATGAGTCCAACCACATTAACATGATGAATTCTCCCGATCGTAGACACTTCGTTGATGAAGTCTTGCCCGTTCGCTTTCCCCTTCTTTAGGATCTTCACTGCAACATCGTGACCGCTTCTAAGTCTTCCTTTGAACACGGAACCATAGCCTCCCTCACCTAGTTTGTCCTTAAGGCCACCAGTGATTTTCTTGATATCCGAATAAGAGTACCTTATCGGCAAGAAATTGTTGTTAGATTGCAAAAATTCTTCAACATTTTGATCCATTGCTAAGTGTCTTCTCCTCCATTTGCGTAATAGCAAAATCATCACGCATGGGGCTCCCAAGATGAACTTCATAACTATGAATGGCACTGTAATTTTGGGGAAGGCGCAAGAAAATTGTGGGTACATTATTATGCTGATAGCCAACTTTTGGGTGTGTAATATGTTTGCATTTAGAAATATTAAATTAGTTGACAAGAAGATTGCAGTAATGTTACCGATGCCATAGACCGTGAGCACGTCGGTAAGCTGGACGATAATGAAGGGGAAATTTTTCCTACAAGGGAAATTGAAAATATGTGACAAGAGAAAGCTGAAATTTTTTTAAAAGATACCTATTTACCATAATCAAGAAGTGAGTGTATTAGTTCAATTCATTAATATTTGTCACCGGAATATGAAATAAATAAATAAATAAATAAACAAATGAATAAAAATGTATTCATTATTATACTTATAAAAGACCACAATAACATTTATCTAACTACTTGATCTTAATGGCCATTTTCAAAATACATGAGCTCTGAAAAGATATATAAATGACCAAGCTCAATTTCACATTTAGATGAAATTTCACAGCCAAATATATTTGTTGAGAAAACTGAACAAATCATAAGTACTTACCAAACTTTCTTCTGCAATAAATTTGGTTCGTAGCGTTGATGGCGCACCAATAACAATCTTTGAATTGCATCTTACAGGCTTCTCGAAGCCATGAAAGCTCAAATCCATAAGACATTTGTTCATGAATTTGCGCATAGGAACGAAGATCATTGCGATTAACCCACCATGGTATCATTGCCATAAGCTTTATAGTGCATGCAGTTTCTACAGACGAGACATTCGCATTGAGCATGGCATATACTTGCCTTCTTGTACTAGAGAAATTCGAAAATTTGTCCCCATCAAAGCATGGCGAAGCGTCGATGTAAAGCTGAGAATCGATGGCCTTCATGCAGTCCACGATTGCCACTGTCCTAGGAAACTTGTAATCCCTGTACGTGCTTATCCAGCATGTGTACGGCTCCCATTTGTAGTTGGACGTGCACGACAAAGAGCGGTGAGGAGATGAGCAATTTCCAATTTGCAACCCAGAATCGGCAATCCTAATCGTGAAGTTGGTATGGTCAATGTACCGTACATAGTACTTGCCCGAGTACAAATTGAGAATGGTAAGGTTATTTATGCATGCTAGCTCAAAGCGAGGATCGCCGCAGATCGTTGGGTCGCCTTTCAGTCGGAACGGGTGCCTTATATTTGCGACCTCCCCACAAGAGGTGGCGCACTGATTATCTTCTATGGCAATACTAAAAGATTGAGGTAGAAGTAGAAGAAAAACAGCAAGAAGTAGTTGATCTTCGTGCATAGCTTATGCAAGGGGGAGAGCACGAATCAACTAAGCGAAATTAGAGGGTTTAGTGTGGAGATGGAAAAGAAAGAGAGATGAAGATGAGAGGAGCCATCTCCGACGACGGAGCCGTATGAGACTTGGTAATGGTCCGCTCAAAAGTCAAAGCCGCTCTAACTTTGAGGCAATAATGCACTGCGAAATTATTATCAAAGTCGATCAGCTTGCGTAGATCAGCAACAGAGAATCGGAAAAAAGTCAAAACTCAAAGGTTGCGAATCGTCCTAGAAAAGCCCGTAGAAGAATATCTGGGGAAGGTGCAAAACTGGTGTCCTCATCATCGACTATGATGGGTCAATATTCAAAGATGCTCGAGCAACAAGTGCGTCCATCTTTTCCGTGTCATTCTGAAATTAGTAACGAAGGATCTAGTAAGTTACTAACCAAAAGAAGTTCAGGCCATCACTGAAGTGACAACACCACAAAGGAGGGAGAGAAAGAGAGAAGCAATTAGAACTTGCGAGCCGGATTGTGTGGCTTTTGTATTCAATCCATTGCACATTGTTACTTGCTCCAAAACAAATTTAAAACGGTGCAATTATACGTAGGGGCCAGCTTCGTATTTTGTGGGATATCGGTTCTTGGGATTGCCTTTCAACTCCTTTTAGTTGAAACAGGTAGCTTACGTTGGTAAAATTCACATGAAGGGATTTTTCTCTATGATTCCTACTCGTATAAAAGAACGACAAGAACAAGTGCTAGTTTTTTGGCATTGCAATGTTTGTTGCGTGTGCACTTGCAAAGGGTTTCAATGAAGAAGATATTAGACAAAATGAAATTACAGGAAAATGGCATTTATCAAGTCACGAATTGAACCAGATCGGAAAGCTAGTATAAATAAATGAGCGATGTTTTTGAAGACGATGTAGCCTCTTGTTAGTTGCCCCAATTGGGAATCAAAACAATGGGCCGGCCAATCTCACAAGATAGAAGAAGACGAAGTTTTTGGGGGGACTCATCAACAGATAAGTCAAAGTCAGTCAACGTGCGTAGACGAGCAACGGAGAATCGGAAGAAGAGGTGAAGAAAAGATCATGGGTTGCGAACCATCCTGGAAATTCTCGTAGAAGAAAATTTAGGAAGGTGGCGAACATGTGTCATCATCGTCGGCAATGATGGGCCAAAATTCAAAGATGCTCAAGCAACAAGCGCGTCCATCTTTTCCCGGTCATTCTCAACACTCATCTTTGTGCTCAATTCACAACTCAAAAAAGTACTAGTAAAAATATGGAATGATTACGCGAATGGTTGTTATCCTCAAATTTTTAATTTATTTAATATATTAATAAATGGGAGAAGAAACTTTTTAAATCTGGCGGGCGAAGTCGCAGTCGCTGCCTTCCGCGGGAAAGTTCGTAGGGGTTTTGAGTTCGAGCGAAGCATTTCCAATGGAAGTCATTTGTCCAATCGACAAAAAGTGCTCCCTCAAAATCTCCGCTCTTCTCCAACCTCCTCCTTGCGATATCTTATTTCTCTGCTTCTTCATCGATTTTTTCATTTAGAAGAAAGACTATTGTTGGAGCTGGAACACTTCACATGATAGACTTTCAAAAAATATGGCAGTGAATTACCGAGCAATCTTAAATAAAATTCCACCGTCATCAAAATTACACTCCATCACCACCAAAGTCATGGAATAGTCCTAGCCCATCACCTCTTGCTATCACTGACCGTGTGAGGAGGGCAAGGTCAACTCGATTCCCCAACACCTGAAATCCTAAGGCCTCGTCTCAAGACCTCGAGGCCGGCCTGGAACCCGCACCGCTCAAAATCGAGATCCTAGTGCCTAAGATTGGTATGCAAACGACCAAGGACGGGATGGAGACTCAAGGGTTGAGCACATGATGGTCGGGCTGAACTAGGGATTCCATTTTCGAAGCCGGAGACCTCAAGGAGTAGATTTTGGTGACAGGCCTTGAACAAAAACACGAGGCCTAAAGGCATCCGATTCTAAATGAAGTGCTAAAACAGTCCAAACAACTAAAAACTAATACCATTATGAGTGTGATTATACGGAATGAGATTTTGTTAAAGAAGTATTCATTATCACTAAAACCAAAGGACCACTTAGCATTGATCATAAATAAATCATAATATGAAATCTGTATAAATTTGAAAGACATCAATTTTAGCCATAATTTAACTGAAATTATCATAAAGTTGGAGGCACTTGTAGGTAATGAATTAGCTTCATGAGTGGTAATTTTACCCATAATGGTTGTAACTTGTTTACATTAGTAATTTTATGGGTCGTGATATACTTGTGATAGCCACAAATGATGAAATCGAAAAGAAAAACTTCTTTTATCATTTTCATGTGCACATTTACCACTAATAACCATAGCAACCTAGTACAAGAAATAAGAATTTAATTAATCAAATCAATTAATGTTATTAAGAGAGAGATCATCTTCTGATGTCTCCTACTATTCTCTGATTTAATTTTTAGCTAATTTTTTATGGAACAAAAAGTCAATAAAGATGAGAGGAATGATTTGTGCTGCTCTGTTTCTTTCTTGAAGTAATGACGAGAGAGAAAAATCTCCGATGACAAATTCAATTGTATGGACGGACGAGATAAGCAAAAGTGTGGGGATGGTCGGTTGAAAAGTCAAAAGCCGCTCAACGTAAGGAACAACCACAGGGGGCCAATTTATGCACCGCGACGAACCCAAACTTCAATGGACGTCGAACCGGCCCGGCCCAACCAGAGCAGCAAGCTTAGAGTGAACCCGGGCCGGGCCGGGCCTGGCCCAGTGGATAGTAGTTGGTTGGGAAGAAGACAAGCAAAATGCTAAATGCATGAAGAATATCATTGAATCTTGTGTACTGAATGATGCGTACAGTCGATATTTGGATAACTTTCTGCAGATTTAAACACACGATCCACTTGACTTTTACTTTTGGCCAGAGACTCGCGTGACGCATTCGGCTTGAAAATAAAATTTCTTTTTAATCTTGAAGATGTTAAAAGAAAATGTTAGAAGAGCCGGCCGGCCACCCAGTCTTTCGACTGGACAGTTCATTTCCCTGTACCTGCCCTCCATGTTTCAGGGGGGATCGGCATCGCGGGGATCCATGCTGCCTCCCGTACCCTGTAAGGGGTGTGGCCGGGATAGGCAATGGGGCCGGAATCTTTTTCCAGGCTCGATCCCGCCTGTACCTTTTCCTTTCCCGCCATATAAATTTTAACGTCTTGCTAAGGACGACCCGGTTCTTATGTTTTTTCCGGGGGCTGGATTTCCCCCCAACCGGAATCTTTTTCGAGCCCCGGGAAATGGGCTCTACCTGCTTGTGCACCGCGGTTCCCCCAAATAGGGGGGTGAGGCACCAACCCGTGCCCAGGAGTTTTTTATCGGAGTGACTTTCTCCTGAGCGCTGCAGCTTAAGGTCTTGCCGAGGACCAATACCGGGTTCTTATGTATTTTACGGGGGCAGGATTTTCCCCCAACCGATATCTTTTTCGAGCCCCGGTAAATGGGCTCTACCCTCTTTTGCACCGAGGTTCCCGCAAATGCGGGGGTGAGGCACCGACCCGTGCCCAGGGAGTTTTTTATCGGAGTGACTTTCTCCGGAGCGCTGCAGTTTAAGGTCATGCCGAGGACCATTTTTCCTATATTTATTGCTTTTTAATTATGAATACCATTTTGAATTCTTTTTTAGATGTAACGTGATTTATACTGTTCTTTTCGTCTCGGTACATTTCAAGCGCGTTGACTATGTAAAGATGACATATTGTCTTGAAAACGTAACAAATAATCAACATAATACCACCCCCATCTTGCAATTTAGTTGCTAATGAGTTTACTGGTGGTGGAGAGTGCTCCAACTCTTAGAAGGTCAAAGTCAAAGTCTTCTTGAATTGATAGGCCTTGTGGGGTTACTTGGGTGGGGAAAAATCTTAGTGCCATAGAATTTCTACGGGAAAGTCTTGAAGAAACTTCCTTCTGGGTGCGACATCTTCCCACTTGGATGACACTTGCACATCATCGCACTAACAACTGTACTTGACTAGCGACGAATTTGATTTTAGAAAATGAGAAGATGATAGCAACGTTACTCCTTTAAATGAGAGTAACGGTGCAGCCTTCATGAAAGGTTTCACCCCTTAAATTAAAATAAATAAATATAAAAATCAGATGAAAAAAGGAAATAGAAAATAAAGATGTCTACAATTTAAACATCTTTTTGTTAGCCAAAATAAATGTAGGATTTCTATTAATAATATCCTTTGACTCTCCTGGATACTTTAATTGCATATTTTTGTTGATATTTGTGAATGAGCTAAAAAGAGTATGCTCGTCGATGCCTAACAATAAGTATTACTTGATGAGAGAGCTCCATTTTATGAATTTGTTGGTGATTCTTCGAGCTCAACCTACTTGCGGTTTCTTTTTTAATTTAATTTAGGAGTGAATCCCAAGATCTATTTTATCTTTTCTCATATCCAATATTTTGACACGTCATATATATAGTATTTGAGCATCTTACTTGAGTATATCAAATTAAGATTTGCTCATTTTCCTCACCCAAATGGTCTTAGTGACATTTCTTGCTAACCACTTAAGCCTCAATCATCAGCTAATTAATTATGATTCTTTGTGGACCTGGCAATGTCAGCTGCTCCCTTAGGCACAGGATTTCTCTGTCTCCCATGATGTGATACAAAGAATCTAAAGCGGAAATTTCGGTCACAAATGAATTCGTGGCATTTACTCAAAAATTAATTGACGAAATATCACGTGGATAGAAAATGTTCTTGAAAGAGCAGATAATATTATGGATTTGATCATTGGCCAAAGTACAGTTAGATGTCGTTTGAAAAGTTGAATTTCATGCTCATTCAGCGCAAATTCACTCGCCTTGATTCCTTAACTCTCCATAGCCCAAAAAGTACACAGATTATGAAGCACGAATGTTAGTTCCAAGGTGGTGATTGCAATTGAACTGATTTCCAAACGAACGCCACTGAAGAACAAGGTGCTGAATTCTTTGATTTGAATATTTTTTTTGACAACATTCACATATATTGTAAAAACAGGTCAATAATTTATGCAAGCTAGCAATCACCAATCAAATACCTCTCCATGAATAAATCCAAAATGTTTTTATATGTTTATACATACATGTTTGGCGAGAAAATATGTAGATAAAACCCATGGTGATGCCGGACATTTTTTGCAAGCGCCTTTGCTTTTTGCATAGCATCTTCAAACCTCTTCCCACACCTGTTCAATGCGTCTCATATCTTGTTCATCGGACCTACTATCACCAGCAAAGCATTGGCCTCAACTACGCCATTCTTAAAAGCCTAATCATAAACTAGAATATAACTTCAAACGTGAATTTGAGGCCTCGATAATCCTCACTCTTGCCAGACTGCGTAGAAGCATTCATAGAGCGACGTGGCGGATGGGTTCTCACTGCCGCTTTGGTTAAGATTGCGAAGCTAGGGACCAGGCCGCTCGTCGTGGCACTTAAGTGGCCAAAGTGAAAGCTCATAGGGCGAGCCTCGCCAGTGACCCATGCGGCAGCGTGCTGGTTTGCGGGATGCACCTACGGCTTCAGGTGGCCCCACCACACATGTGGCACAAGCACAACGGGACGCTTCATGGGCTGCGATGGACCTGGGCCCAGCCCGGCCCACTCTTACGCAGCTAGCTCAATGTGAACCTAGGCCGGGCCAGGTTCGGCCCATTGGATAGGGGTTGGGGAAGAAAACAAGCAAAATGCTAAATGCACGAATTAAACAAGCAATTTTTGCCCGGCCCACCCCGACACAGCAAGCTTAGTATGATGTGTGCTGTCGACATTTGTATAACGTTCAGCAGAGAGTCGCATGATGCATCTAGCTTGAAAATAATTTGTTTAAAATTTTTTTTGGTAGAATAATAATTTTTCCCGTGTCTGCTGTTTTTTTAATTACGAGCCCCAACTTTCTAATATTGAATTTCTTTTTTAGCTGTAACGTGATTTATTCCTTTTCATACATCAAAATACAGTCCATGTGCATTGCACATGTAAAGATCACATATTTGCTTGAAGATGTAACAAATCAAGCGTGAATAAAAGTATGACTTGAGGATTATTTATTCAAATTTAAGTGTTATTAAATAAATAATATGCATTGGTAAATCTTTTTTTTTTTTTTACTAACATACGTCCATGATCGTAACACTTCTCCATAATCCATTAACTTAAAGGGCATATCAGTGAATAATTATCCTCTTATGTCATAATTTTTTAGTCAACAATAACATTGGAACTGATAAGAAAAAAATAATAACGTTGGCAATCATATAATCATTAGTTTTTCTTAAAAGTCCGTAAGTTACTATCTCTTTTAAAATATTCCGATGGTTGAAATTTGTTATATTTTTATCCAATGGTCCCGATTCCACAATTTAGATTTCTCCAGGCAATAAAATGAATTTAAAAAAAAATCTGGGAGAAGAGTAATGGGATAGTCAATCATCAATATATAGTTATCACTTCGTCAATAATACATGCTAACTTTCACAAAAAAAATAAAATAATAATAATAATTCTGGGAGAAGAGTTATCTGAAGAGAGATATTGGGATTGAATATTTCTGGAATTATCAATTCTACTTTATTTATCTTCATCTTCAAGAGAGATATTGAGATTGAATAATTTTGGAATCGAATGAAAAAACGGAGGAAATTCGGGAGCGAAGGCTTTTAAATATAAGAAAAATCCGCATGCGTCGAAGTTTGAATGGAGCGGAATCTGCCGTTCTGCCGTAAAGTCCTTATCAACAAGGGCAGCCATCTCCAGAAATAGACACTCATTGAGAAGAGAGAATAGAAAGAACTTTTCTGGAGATCTTTCACGGCCGTAGGTCGGTGGAAGCACGGAGAAGAAGAAACCAAAATAAAAGAGGGCGTGAAGCTTTGAGACGCCATTAGTGAGTGGAGATTTGTAGAGATTAAAACACGTGAATCGGAGGCATTATCTCTCGGCAATTTTCACATCTCGGAAGTCACTTCTCCGAGACCAACATCCACAACACCAGTCCTCGCCCACTCCGCAGCTTTCCGGTGTCTCATCCGGCGATTCCCGCTGCTACCGCATTGATTCCAGCAACACCACAGCGAGTCTCGACGGCCCGCCGCACTTCCGCTGAGACGACGCGGCCGCTGCTTCTCTTGACCCGCTGCCAGCCCTGCTACAATAACAACGCTGCTGCCGCGAGACCACACGTCGATCTGTTGTCCAGCTGCTGCCCCGTTGACGACGTCCCTGCCCTGCTGATCTGCTCCGAACCGAGAAGGCCCTGCATCGTTTCCTAGCCACGACCTTCCATGACCGAGCGCCACCGTTCGATCCACTGTCCTTCGATCACGAGCCACCTCCACTGTGTCCCGATCCGTGGTCCGTCCATCCCGATTTGGAATGGTGAAAAATTTCGAATTTGGTGAGAATCTATCCGAATTTCAATATTCTATTTTCTCGCTTAATTTGAACCATTTGATATCTAATTATGCATATTTTTTTATGTGTAGGCCAAACCGCAAATTAACAATGTGCTTCAATTGACAGTTCAATATCCGATATACGACTTGCGATTGCACATCTCGATCTCATATACGACTCATGATTGCACGGGAAATTGATTGTCCAATCTCATATCTAAGATACGACTTCCAATTGAATGGAAAATCGGCCAATTCGATCTAGGATATGATTTGCCGATTTTATTCGTATCCAAATTTGAATGTTTGGGTGGTCATCAAATATTCTATTGATATCTGTGTGATTGCTATAGATAGTATTTGATTCAATTTACCTCATTGTTTAAAAAATTACAATCAAAAATCTAATTGGACAGGATGGTAATTTCCTAATTCGAATAAAATTGCAAGTTTAAGATAAGATTTCCTAGTTTGAAATAAGATCATTTCCTAGATAGGTTGCGTATCATCTTAAGATTGCATCTTAGCCTAGATTGCATATTTGGAAGTTTTAAAATGGTCCTTGAGGGTAAAATAAGGTTAACAAAATAGTGACGACTTCTAATCGAAAATCATTTGAATGTTAATAACATAAACCTAAGTCATGAATTGATATGGGTTTGGTAGAGCTCGAGTTAAGATCGCGACATTAGCCTTTATAATAAATAATAAAATGAAATAAAAATCCCCTTAACATCTTTCAGTTGATTAATCTATAAAATTAAAAATAGGGGACATCCAATTTTGCAAATAACGTAGTAAGAAGTTGTTTTGTATGCGTTGTGAAGAACCATAAGTTTTTTGAGATTTGATAGAACTAGATTTCCCAGTGCGAAAATGCTTTATCCTAATTGAGTACACTATTAATTTTCATTTAAATATTTTGAAATATTTTTATTCTTTGGAGTGATTTCAATATTGTTAAGTAAAGTTCATGACATTGGTTATTTACTGTAATTTCAAAATTTGCATCTTTACATAGTTTCCATTCAATACACATCATCGTCGATGTAAATATGAGTATGAACATTCTTCAACTTCTCTAGATATAGGCATGGATAATCAGTATGAGTAGAAATATAGGTCCAAAGAATAAAAAGATTAGATAAGGTGAAGAAACTTCTTCAACTTCTCCACAAGTTGTGCATCGTACATGGATAATCTTTTTATTGTTGAACATTTATTTCTCCACATACTAATTATCCATGCCTAGGTCTAGAGAGATTGAAGAATGGACGACCTCATATTTATGTTGATGATGACGTGTATTGAATGGAAACTAACTTAAAGATGCAAATTTTGGAATTATAGTATATAACCAATATCATGAACTGTATTGGTTAACAATATTGAAATCATTCCAAATAATAAAAAGATTTCAAAGTAATCAAATGAAAGTTAATGGAGTACTCAATTAGAATAAAGCATTTTAGTGCACTTAAGAAGTCTAGTTCTATCAACTCTCGAAAATTTAATGGTTTTTCCACAATTCATAGAATACAACCTATATTAGGTCATTTGCAATAATTGGATGTCCCCCATTTTAATTTTATTAGAATAATCAACCGAAAGATGTTAGAGGGGATTTTTACTTCATTTTATAATATACAAAAAAGGCTATATAACATTTCGCAGAAAACCAAGTATAGAACCACTGTTTTATTAGTCCACTGTACACAAGAATTCTTCAATTAATGAGGACGTAGGAAGAAAACGGTTGGAACAATACGTGGTCAAATGATAAAGCCTTTTCTCTGTTAAAAAAGTTAGAAAATAAACATTTGAAAGAGAATGCAACAGTACAAATGCGATTCATTTCAAAACTTTAGGCATTACCTGAAGATATTGTGTTCGACGAAGAAGCTGCGTTAAATGATTTGATAAAAATGCTGTGTTTCACCTGCTTTGATGAAGACGCAAGCATAGTTAATCACTTAAAAAGGGCACGAAATCTTGGATGATTGGACCGAATCCGAGTTTGCTCCATCAACTTTCAACTGCACGGCTCCCTTGGATAGCCACACATCATAATTACGGCCAAAATTGTGTATCTTTTCAATTTTTGAGGTACGCATATTTTGGCCATATATACAACCCATTTCGGATCACTACAAGTAATCATGATTTTGAAACTTTATGTATTATACGGTGATGTGAATTGGACAACGCGTATTTGGTCATATGGATGTGGAAGGGATATTTTTTGAAGACACATCAGAACGAACCTAGCTCTTTTGAAAAATATTTTCTAAAAAAATCATTTTTAAGAAAATAATAATATTTTTCAATATTCAACTGAAACTTAAAAATGAAGTAGAAAATTTTCCACGACTTAGTAAGGAAAATCTTTTTCTTCATACACTCCTTTCAATATATATATTTTTTATTTTAATTTTTAATTCGATTTTTTAATTTTCTTTTTTTCTTTTTCTTCCTTGGTCAGTAGCTAGCTACAGGTGAGCTTGAGCCTCGCCATAGGTCAGCGAGGCTCCAGCTTGCCAGATACCAACAAGTTTGAGCTCGCCTGAGACCGGCAGGGTAGCGGAGGCTCGAGTCTCGCCCAACATCGCCGGAGCCATGCCGACTTTTGGCAACCTCAAGTGAGGCTCACGCCCCACCTAGGTCACTAGATTTGGCGAGGCCACTAGTTGCTGATCAGATAAATAAGAAGGAAAAAAAAAAAAAAACAAAGAAAGGAAAAGAGAAAAGAAAGGAAAGGGAAATTTTTTAAATAAGTAAAATTTTGAATTTTTTTAAAAAAAATAATAAAAAGGTACATGTATTTGGTAAAAAGAAGTGCTTGGTTTAGGAGTGAAAGAAAGAAGCAAAAAAAAAAAAAAAGTATTTTAGAATACTTTTCCATTGAAGGAAAATGTTTCCTGTGACTTGTTTATTTTCTATGAAACGAATGCTAGAAATTCGGAAAATATTTTCTTAGAAGTTATTTTCTACAAAATGAACAAAGCTTAAGTCCCGTGTCAGCCACGGCGAATTGAATATGATTCTTTTTTTTTTTTCTTTCTTTCTTTTTGGCAATGTCCCAATTGTCTCCTGAGCAAATCGAGCCATTGCTGCGTTGGTGATGCGGGGCCAGTTCTAATTGTTTCAACCCATACATAGCACAATTGCCAATTAGTCGATGTTAGACAAGAATTTTGACCCCAGAAAAAAAAAAAAAAAAATGTAAGGCAAGAATAGTGTTCGTAGCATGACAAGAACCAACGAAATTACGGGCTTGTCTCTCCCAAATAAACTGAAGAACGGACAACAAGCGAAAGCCAAGCTTATCAACTGCTGCAGTGCTTGCTCTCGCAGGACAAAGCCAATTTTCCTTTACTTTGGCCAATAGATGATCGTTCATCTACATTCCAAGAGCCTAGCTGGTCCTGATACCCTTAGAAAATGATAGAAAACAAACCATGTCCTCCACGGAAGTGCCATGTTAACAAACACCGAAGATAGCACCCCACTTCAAAGTTGATCTACTCGAGTGCTAATTGGCGGATTAAATGCACAGGTTATAAGGCAAGTATCTAAGTTCCGAGGTGGTAATTGCAAAAGAAGCTGATGGCTGATCGTTTGAACTGATTACCAATACCAGAGGACTGAAATGTTGTGAGGCCGCCGTGCTGAGCAAACGAAGTCAATTAAGAACAAAGAGCCAAACTGCTTGGACTGAATGATTACTCCAATAGCAATCACGTAGATTGCAGAAACAGAATGATAAATATATGGAAGCAAGCAAGCGATCATCTATCAGATAAGTCCTCATGAAAAAGTCCAAAATGTCTCTACCAGCATGTTTAGCGAGACAAAATGTAGAAAGAACTCAAGGTGACGCCAGACATTGTCCGCGGAGCACCTCTGCTTTCCCGGAGCATCTTTGAACCTCTTCTCACATCTCTCCAGTGAGTCTTATTTCTTGTTCATCGGTTCTGCAAACACCTGCAAAGCGAGATGGAGGCAGCAGCGGAGGGGAACGGCAGAGGGAAGCGGAATGCAATTGTGTGCGCGCACAACGAAGCAAGAACCTCCCCTGGGTTTTTATCTCTCCCGTTTCTCTCTCTATTTTTTTTTTTTTGCTGTTTATTATTATTATTATTATTTTTTGGGGGTGGCGTTTTTGCTTTTATGGTTTCGCGCAAGGCTGGAGTTCCTATCGGGGCTAAACGTGAGAACGTGAATTGCGTGTGACATGACTTAGAAACCAAGATGTGAAAGCTTTTTGCCGCTAACGGAAAAGAAGGAATGGTCGCATTTCGATAATTAAGGGTCGATAGTCTTTCTAAAGCGGGCGCACTTGATAAATAAGATTCTCCCAAGAGGGCAACGATGATGATAAGGCTAATATAACCCCCGGAAGAAGGAAGAGGGGGAGGGGGGTTAACGAAAATAATAACTCAGGCTGTGAATTTGTAATGCATCAAAAACTTATCACGATTCAGACAAAATGCCACTCTCTTTTTCAAAATATACATGGTGCGTTTGGGACCTATCCCGAGAAAGAGCTTTGGGTGTCCAAAGCCCATTTGGCCAAATATTTGGTGTTTGATAAAAATTTTAAAACCTAGATTGAGGGAATGTTTGCCTTTGAAAGGCTAAAAGCCTAAGGCAAGTCCTAGGTTGTCTTGGGCTTTTAGCATTTTTGCAAAGGCTCTCTAGGGTTTAGTGTAAAAATTTTGTTCCAAAACTATCCCCACTCAATTTTTATTTTTCCATTTTTGCCCTCGTGATTCATTGTTCATCTTATTTTCCGTCGAGTCGCTTGGCATGGTTGTGTATGGCTATGATGGGTCGGCGATGGGCTGGAGAGAGGCCAGCGAGGTTGCAACTACCCCGACAACCATCACCGGCCAGTCACGCAACCTTGGCGAGTCGCAACAACCCCCCACGAGTCACGTTGCGGCAACCCAGATCTAGGTCACGTGACCTCGGTGAAGGGCCGCTTGAGGTCACGCGAATAGGTAGCTTGGGTCGTGATGAGGTTGCGCAACCTTTGGCGACCTAGATTTGGGTCGTGCGCCAGGCAACCCTCGCTAGTTGTCTCCAAGGGCCGCCTGAGGTATTGCAACCTCAAATGTTCGCTGTTAGTAACAAATTTCGATCGCCGGCGACTACCTGCCCTCACTAGTCAACTTTTTTATTTTTCTTTTGATGATTTTTTTTTTAAATCACAAAAAGTCATTTGTAAATCTAATCTCTTCAAATACTATTTTACTTAAATGCACTTCACAATGGACTTTCAGATTATAATTTAACAAATAAAATTTACATTTTAAAAAATCCCTTTAACTTAAAATTCTTTTCATTTTCGCAAATACTTTTTCCAAAAGTCCAACTAAACACATTCACAGTGTCCCTATGACAGGCCAGTGGAAGAGGATAGATAGCAAGCATATGCCTTCAGGAGCTTCTCTCCCTGCAAAATCTCAAACGCGTATTAAAATACCTTACCCTGTCCCCCCTCTGCGAGCACTTCTGTCCCCTGAGCGAGTCGGGCCATTGCTGCGTCTGTGACGCTAGGGCTGGTTCTAACTGTTTCACACAAACATAGCACAATTACCAATCAGTCGACGTCAGGCAACAATACAGTTCTTAACATCACAACTCCATCGATTGAAAACCGTGAGGAGACAAGAATCAAAGAAATTGCGGGCTTTGTCTCTCACAAGTCACAAATAAACTAAAGAACGGACAACAAACCAAAACCAAGCTTATCCAAATGCTGCTGTGCTTGCTCTTACGGGTCAAAGCTAATTTTTCTCCTTTTCAGGGAAAAAGACGAAGAGCCAAGAGATGATCATTTGTCTAGTCCTCTACTTCAGTCACGCAAGGGGCCCGATGGGTCTGGATGGCTTTAGAAAATTATGGAAAACAAGATATCCTCCACAGAAGTGCCATGTTATGCAATTGGCAATTCGTTATGAATAGGAATCGACATAGATTGCCAAAAGATAAGTGCCAAAGATAGCAGCGCAACTAGAATTGAAGCTTCCCTAGATAAATAATCAAGGGACTTGATCCACTCAACAGCTAATTGGCGTATTGAATACACAGATTATGAAGCATGTATGTTAGTTCCTAGGTGGTAACTGCTAAAGAAGCCGATGGCTGCTTATTTGAACTGATTCCTAAAATGGTATGAGGCCACCATGCCGGACATACGAGGTCAATGAAGAACAAGGTGCCAAACTCTATGGATTGAATATTTACTTCAATAGCATTCGCTTATATTGCAGAAACAGATAAAAAATACATGCAAGCAAGCAATCATCAATCAGTATGTCTCCACCAGTTAGGAACTGATGTTCCTATCTGATTCTATATTACCGGTTTAGCAAGACAAAATGTAGAGAGAACTCACGGTAATGCCAGACATTGTCTGCAGCGCCTCGTCTTTTCGCGTGGCATCTTTCGAACCTCTTCCCACACCAGTTCAACGCGCCGCATATCCTGTCCATCGGACCTGCAAACCCCAGCAAAGCGTCGGCCTCATCAAAACCATTCTCAAAAGCCTCTAATCACCAATCATTAACTCCCAACGCCAAGTATAAGCGTCCATAGTACTCACTCCCGCCGGACGGCGCGGAGGCATTCAGCGGAGCGACGTGGACGTATGGGTTCTCGCCGCTGCCGCCACTCTGGTTGAGGTTGGCGTAGCCGTAGGCCGAGCCGCTCGGGGTGGCGTGCATGTAGCTGGAGTGGAAGCTGACAGGGCCACAGGCCTCGCCGGCGACCCAGGTGGCGGCGTGCTGGTTCGCGGGTTGCGCCCGCGGCTCCACTGGCGTTCCCACCACGCACGTGCCACACTGCGTCGCCTCCGGCTCGCCTCCGCCGCCCATCGCCTTCTTCGCCACCGTCGCCTTCGTCTTCGCCTCCAGTCGGGACTGCGATTCGAGGAACTTATCGCGGGAGAAAAGAGAGTAGAGATGGAATCAGAAAATAGCAGAGAGATCTCGATAAGATCGCGGGAGAGAACTATAAACGAGAATCAGAATCAATAGTTAGAATGTTACAAGTCTTTTTTTTTTTTGGTTGCTTATTTTTGAATTAACAGTTGAACGCGTTTGAGCGTTTGAGTCTAGAAGCGAGCTCCCTCGCTAAAGCAAAGAGACGTCTGGAAGGAAGCGAAGAGCGACGAGAGAGGCGACTTTTTTTCATCCAAGGACGCGACCTTTCTGTTATTTCGGATATGGTCCCCTGGACTTTTTGTCATTTCGCCCTTTGTCCCTAATTAAGGGGCCTGTTATCTAAAAAGTGTCGTTGGGAATCTTTGGAGATCCAAACACAGAAATATTGTATTACGGCCAGGAAGAAAACAGCAGTGAAACTGTGAATGATGGAAACGCACCGTTAGATTCTTTTTTTCCTCACTTGTTAATCAGAAAAATGCAAATGAAGTTATATGGCTATCGATCCAATACTCACAAGAAATCTGTATGATTATTGGGCTTCAAGTCATGGAGCACATTTACTAGCCAAAACAAGAGTAATCTTCAAAATGGAAAAAATTAAATTCGCAAAAATCGTAAACTGTCACATTCATTCTCAAAGCGGGATTTTGTTTCCTCTTGCCTATTGAATAAAATTTCCTCCTAACGTAATAACCTTAACAAATCTCATGCAATAGCCTTTTTCAAGTGCACATTTACCACTAAAATAACTTTAGCAACCTAATAAATAGAATAAGAATTTTATTAATCTAATGTATTATTGTTTCGGGTAGAGAACATCTTGTCATATCTCCCAATTTTTTATTTATTTTTTGTCTGATTCTATCTTATATGTATATTTTACAAGTCACTGTGTGTGTGCTATGCGTGGGTTGTGAAACTCTACTCCTTCACTCACATGTCCCCACCCCAATCTCAAGAATCTGGAGAATCGAACTCTCCACCTCCTAATGGTTAACCTAATAAACAAAATAAAAATTTAAATCTCATGTATTATTGTTATTCAAGGAGATCATCTTTTGATATCTCCCACTATTTTTGGTTCAGTTTTTACGTAATCAATTGAAGTCTCCATCATTTCTTATCAAGGTAACTATCTCATACTCCACTTTCTTTAAACCAAAATTCTTATTCTTAATTATGTCTTGTACTCCCCTTCCTTTAAACCAAATCCGTTATCATCTCTCCATCCGTCATTTTTCAACATTATTTGTAAAGCGGGTTATGTGCTAACTAGATTTTTAAGCATAGGCTTCGAAACCTAAACTCACACCTCATAGCACTATGCTGAAAGTCCTCACTAGATTTTCTATTGGATCCGAAAATCCACATTATATAACCAATGACATCTTCAACTAATAATGCTAAAGCATGATACAGGCGTGATTAAGATAAAAAAAGAAAAAAAAAGGTAATAAACCTATACAATATGGTGATGGCCAAGAGAGGGAGCTACGTGTGAAACATCATCAATACCACGTTTCATTCTGCCTTATATATCACGGGATCAAATGGTTTTGACATGTGACTATACTTGTGTAATGCTAGTGCTAATATGCTCAAAATGATATTCTTCCTAAGTTATTTTACTAGTAGATGAAGTGAATTTAGTATCTTTGCCATTGTCAGTCCAAGTTCCATCATCCCTTGTTGACATTTCTATTGGATAAAAGAGTGGTTTGGGAGGAATTTGTAGATCATCCACCTCTCTTTCGGGCATTTCCAAGAGTTTGTGCATCGAAGGACATTTGCTAGGATTTAATTGTATGCACCAAAGAGCAACTATCATCACCTTCTTTATTATTCTCCTATTCTCCTCGTGTGCTTCTTCCATCGGAACGTCCAATCCTTCACTACGTTGGTCATGAACTAAAAAAGGAAAGTAATTTTGACTAGAACACTCTGCAATTCTTTCTCCCACTAGCCATTTCCATCACCAATTTGCCGAAACCATAGACATAAGCTTTGTAAGAAGTGCCCCCAAGGTTCTTGAAGGCCAACTCCGGAGCCATGTATCCCAAGGTTCCTCTTGCAACAGTCAGAGTCATGGTGTTGTAGTCCATTAGATACAATCTAGCGAGCCCAAAGTCAGAAACTTTTGGGATGAAATCCCTTTCAATAAGAATATTGTGAGGCTCAATATCAAAGTGTAGAATTTGCATATCGCATACTCGATGAAGATACTCGATCCCTCTAGCCACTCCGAGAACAATCTTGTACACTTCCTTGCAAACAAGAGAATTCCCCTCTTCTCGTGTGAAAATATACTTATCCAAGGATTCACTATGCATGAAATCGTAGAGAAGAGCTTGTTTCAAGCCTTCGAAGCAATAACCAATGAGTCCGACCACATTAACATGATGAATTCTTCCCATGGTGGCCACTTCGCTGATGAAGTCATGTCTGTTCGATTTCCCCTTCTTTAGAATCTTGACCGCCACTTCGTGGCCGCTCCGGAGTCTTCCTTTAAAAATAGAACCATACCTCCCTTGCTTAGTTTTTCCTTAAGGCTGCCCGTGATTTTCTTAATGTCTAAGAAAGAGTACCTTATCAGCAAGAAATTATTATTGGTTTGCAAAAATTCTTCAACGTTTTGATCCATTGCCAAGTGTCTTCCCATCCCTTCGCGTATTAGCAAAATCATCACCCATGAGGCTCCCAAGATGAATTTCACAGCTACGTTGGAAAATTGTGGGTTTGTTAAATTGTTTAGAAACATCAAATCAACTCATAATGAGAAGATTGTTGTAATTTTACCAATGACATAAAGTAAGAATACCCAGCCGAAAATTCCTGCAAAAAACAAATAGCCGGAAATTCCTGCAAAAGAGAGTGAATATGCGACAAGTGAAAGTTAAAGAAATTCAAAAGACGCTTATTTAGACCAAAATCAAGCAGTTAGTTTATTGGTTCAATTCATAAACATTTGTTGGTTGAATTCGAATTAAATAAATAAATAATGAATTTATTATTACAAGTATAAAATACCACAACATCATTTATCAAACTATTTGATCTTAATGGGTATTTCAAATTACATGGGCTGTGAAAAGATATACATATGACCAAGCTCAATTTCTAGTTTAGATCAAATTTCAAAGATTTTGACCGGATATATCCTCCCACCTTTTTTTTTTTTTTTTTAGAAAACTGAACAAATTCAAAATTTCTTACCTTTCTTGGGTCCGCACCAAATTTGGCATTTGCCGCTGAGTCCCACCAAAAATGATGTTGGCAATGCATCTTACCTGCCACTATAAGCCATGAAAGCTCAGATCCATAAACCATCTGTTCATGGATTTGGGCATAGGACCGAAGATTATCGCCATCAGCCCCTCATGGCATCATTGGGAGAAGCTCTATAGTGCAAGCAGTTTCCACATTCGAGGCATTCACATTGATCATCACGTATAATCACCTTCTTGTACTAGAAAAATTGGAAAATTCGATCCTATCAAGGCATGACAAAGCGTCAATGTAAAACCAAGAAGCGACAGCCCTTGTGCAATTCATGATCGAAACGGTCTTGTATGACTCTTGACCATAGAATTCGTATAACTTGTATCCACTGCAAGTATACGGATCATGTTTGCTGAAGTTGTGGCGTGACAAATGTTAAGGAACAGAAGCATAATAAAACAGAGTTCGAAACAGAGCTTGTGGAAATGAAGAAGGATGAAGAACCAAAGGTTGAAGACTGTATTGCTGCAACAGTGATGATAGCTACGCCGTCTATGCGTGAACATGGAGCTGTTGCGAAGAATAGATTTGGTGAAGTCAGAAGCTCGACTCTGACCTCTACTGGAAACACAGCTCAGAGCTCCAAGTGTTCTTGTACACGTGCGTTATTATTAGAGAACTGTTATTCAGTTTTAGATATATATATATATATATATATATATATATATATATATATATATATATAAAAAAGATGTGTGATTGAGCTCTTAGAGAAATGTATTGCCTTTTGTTCATGAAATACAAAGAATTACTCGATCCTTTCAATTCTCTTCCTTTTGCATTCTCTGTTCATAATCTTCACATGGTATCAGAGCTGATCCTGAGAGCTCGATTCATCTCTAAAACACAGGGTTCATCAAAATCCAGACGATGTCACAAAGCAACCCCTGAAGTTCTCTCTGTTTGAATACATGTGATCATGAGCTATGAAAAGTTCTTCAGGTGAAGTTCTCTGATCTTAAGTTTGAGTAGGATCTACAGGTGATTGTGATTCTGCAAATGCATCGTTGAAATTCCTGTGAATACAAAAATGACAACAAGAACACAGAAACATCCCTTCCCGATTCATGTCAATATATCCAACTTTGTTACAATCAAGTTAGCTGGAGATAATTTCTTGCTCTGGCAAGCACAGTTTCATAGATTTCTGTGAAGTCAAGATCTGTTTGGTTTCATCAATGGTGAAACACCATCACCAGCTCCAATGTTGCAAGCTGAGATTGAAGGGCAAGAATCTGAAATAGTAAATCCTGATCATATAGACTGGGTAAAAACAGATCAGCTAATATCATCCTGGATAAGTGGAGCTGTATCTGAGCATATTTTGAGCTTGATCATCGGATTGGAAACCTCATATGAGGTATGGCAAACTCTCCTTAATCGCTTTACGTAAAAATCAGTAGCCAAAGAGTTTGAGCTAAGAGGAAAGTTACAAGCTTGCCAGAAAAGAGATCGAACATTGTCTGTGTATCTTAGGGAGTTTAAGTCCATTTGTGATCAGCTTAATGCAATTGGGAAACCTGTTGATGAGATAACCAAGATGTTTGGTGTTCTCGAGGGTTTAGGATCAGAATATGAGAGCTTCAGAACAACAATGTACTGTCTAAAACCTCAACCAGACTATGATGAGGTAATCTCTCAGCTTGAAAGATTCGAAACAAGATTGCAAACCTATTCTTCAAGTCAGTACAGTCCTAATCTGGCCTACTATGGACAAAGAAAATCTGAAGGTCTGCAAAATTCTAACTTCAGAAATCAAAGAGATAATAATCGTGGGGGATACAACTATGGTAGAGGACGAGCAACAAACAACAAGAGTTGGGATATGGTTATACTGGAACAGGATGGAGTCAGAATTACAAAATGAGTACTTTGAACCTGAATCAAGAGGATCAATATAACAAGCAGTTAAATAGTTGGTCTAGCTATGGACAGGGCTTTCGACCATATGTAAATCCTCAAAAATATCAGGTTACCAAGTCATATCCACCCAGTTCAGTATCTAGCAAGAGTGTACAGGGTGAGAAAACATCAAATGGCATTTCTTTGGAATGTCAAATCTGTAAAAGACCAGGACATACAGCTCTTCGATGCTGGTATCGTTTTGATAACTCCTACCAAGCTGAGGAAGTTCCAACTGCATTAGCAGCTATGCACATCGAGGATACTCAGGGCACTGAATGGTATCTAGACACTGGTGCCACAGCCCACATAACAGCAGATCCTGGTATTCTTCAACACTCTTTCTCTTATAATGGAACTGATACTGTTATGATAGGAGATGGTTCATGTCTGCCGATTTCATGTGTTGGAAATGCCTTATTACAAACAGGAACCATCTCCTTACCCTTAAATGATGTGTTAATAGTTCCTGAAATCAAGAAAAGTCTACTCTCTGTCTCAAAATTAACAGATGATTATCCCTGTTCGTTTGTTTTTGACAAGTATGGGGTGTCTATGAAGGACAACTGCACCAATACAACAGTGAGGCTAGGAAGGAAAGTCAAGGGACTTTATCGAGTTGATCCAAAAATAACAGAAGCCTTCTTCACCCAAATGCAGAAAGCTGTGGGAGAAGACATGTGGCATCAGCGATTAGCACATACCAATTTCAAAACACTGAAGTACCTGCAGAATCAACATCTAATTCAATGTAACACAAGAACTCAAAACATATGTAGGAGCTGTCAGATTGCCAAGAGCTCTACTCTACCTTTTCCCTTGTCAGACTATGCAGCTACTAATCCCTTAGAAAGAATACATTGTGATATTTGGGGAACCTCACCAGTAGATTCCTTTCAGAAGTTTAAGTACTATGTCGTCTTTGTTGACAATTTTTCTCGATATAGTTGGCTGTATCCAATGAAACTGAAATCTGAACTCCATGAGATCTTTCTTCTGTTTCAAAAACAAGTAGAGAATCAATTTGATCGAAAGATCAAGGTATTCCAATGTGATGGAGGTGAAGAGTTTACTAGTCACAAGTTTCAACTATCTACAAAGAAATGTGGCATCAAACAAATTGTCTCTTGTCCCTATACACCAGAAAGCGAATGGAATTTCTGAAAGGAAACATCGCCATATAGTTGAGTTGGGATTGGCCATGCTTTATCATGCTAAAGTTCCATTAAAATACTGGGTGGATGCTTTCATGACAGCCAATTATATAGTCAATCTTCTTCCCACACCAAAGCTACATATGCTCTCACCTTACAAGAACTTTATCAAAGATAAGCCAAGCTATGCACACTTGAGAGTCTTTGGTTGTGCCTGTTACCCTTACCTCAGACCATATTCCAAACATAAACTTGATCCATGATCTCTCACTTGTATATTTTTAGGCTACAGTGATAGACACAAAGGATACCGTTGCCTTTTGCCTACTAATGGGCATATCTATGTTAGTCGTCATGTGGTGTTTGATGAAACAACATTTCCTTTCACAAATCGACTGATCAATGAGTATAATCAGGGTACGAATATGTACAAACAATGGATTAATGGGGTTACTTTTCTAGATTTACCTCATACAGAACAAGCTAAGTCACATCCAAATGAATATATAGGACATCTGCAGGATAGTGACATGTTGCAAGGAACTCATATTGATATATTAGATACTGCTGCAATATCACCAGCTATATCTTCTTCACAGACACAGTTGCATACAGCTTCTGAGGAACAGGCATCCTCTCTTCCAGCACCTGATCTCACAACAGAGATCACTACAGAACAAATACAGGATAGTTCTTCATCCAATTCACAAGGTACAGTACCTACTCATTCTATGCAAACACGACTGAAGTCTGGCATTGTCAAACCAAATCCCAAATATGTCTGCTTGGCTGAATATAAAATTCCTACTGAACCCAAGTCAGTTAAGTCAGCATTGGCAGATCAAGGTTGGTATCAAGCAATGATGGATGAAATGGATGCTTTATATAAGAATCAGACTTGGGAATTGGTTCCCCGAACTAATAACATGAATGTCATAGGGTGTAAGTGGGTGTTTAAAACTAAGCTTGCATCTGATGGGAGTCTTGACAGACTTAAAGTTCGGTTAGTAGCCAAGGGCTTTCATCAAGAAGAAGGGATTGACTTCACAGAAACATTCAGTCCTGTCATTAAGCATGCTACTATTCGCATTGTTCTCTCTGTTGCCATGCGAAAGCATTGGCCAATTCATCAGCTTGATGTGAAAAATGCCTTTCTCCATGGCACATTGACTGAGACAGTGTATATGGAGCAGCCACCAGGTTTCACACATCCTCAACAACCTCATCATGTGTGTCGCCTAAAGAAATCTTTATATGGCCTTCGCCAAGCACCACGAGCTTGGTTTGATAAATTCAGCAATTTTCTGATTGAAAATGGCTTCTCTTGCAGCACCACTGATCACTCCTTATTTGTATTTCATCATGGATCAGACACAATCATCTTGCTACTCTATGTCGACGATATTCTACTTACTAGTAGCTTCGCTCAATTACTCTCCAATCTCATCTAGTCTCTGAGTCTTCAATTTCACATGAAAGATCTTGGCTCTCTTCATTACTTTCTTGGTATTGAAATAAAACAGACATCTCAAGATCTGTTCCTGTCTCAAACAAAGTATGCCCTTGATTTACTTACTCGAGCTCACATGAAAGATTGCAAACCTATTTCCACTCCCCTTTCTTTGCGATCAGTTGTCATGGCCTCTGATAGCATTCTTCTCACCAATCCATTTGAATATCGTAGTTTAGTTGGAGGTCTTCAATACCTTACTATTACTCGTCCTGATATTGCTTATGCCACAAATCTTCTATGTCAGAAACTGCAGCACCCAACATTAGGAGATTTTCATAAGCTCAAGCGGGTTCTTCGATATATTAAGGGCACTGTGACTCTTGGAACTTTTATCCATTCTAATAGCACCATGCATCTATATGGCTTCTCTGATGCTGATTGGGCTGGATGTATTAATACCAGAAGATCAACCACTGGCTTCTGTACCTTTCTTGGTTCCAATCTTATCTCTTGGTCAGCAAAGCGTCAGTCTACAGTGTCACGTTCTTCAACAGAAGCCGAATATCGTGCTTTGAAATCCGCTACTGCTGATCTTACCTGGGTCAGTTTTGTCCTTCGTGACATTGGTATATCTTTATCTGCGCCAACTACTCTGTTTTGTGACAACAAGTCTGCTATTTCTCTTACTCTCAATCCAATTCTCCATGCTCGCACCAAACATATTGAAGTAGACTTTCATTTTGTTAGAGAAAAGGTTTCATCAGGATCATTAGTTGTTTACTATGTACCAAGTATTGCTCAGATTGCTGACATTTTCACAAAATCATTACCTCGTTTCGCACACTTTACTCTTCGCACCAAATTGGGTTTGGGTTCTTTAACCCTTCCCAATTTGCGGGGGGATGTTAAGGAGCAGAAGCATAATAAAACAGAGTTCGAAACAGAGCTTGTGGAAGTGAAGAAGGATGAAGAACCAAAGGTTGAAGACTGTATTGCTGCAACAGTGATGATAGCTACGCCGTCTATGCGTGAACATGGAGCTGTTGCGAAGTCAGAAGCTCGACTCTGACCTCTACTGGAAACACAGCTCAGAGCTCCAAGTGTTCTTGTACACGTGCGTTATTATTAGAGAACTGTTATTCAGTTTTACAAACATAACATAATATGTTAAATTCTGTTTTCGTCTTTTTCTTCTTCATTTTGTATTCTTGCGATAATATAAAAAGCAGAGAGAGAGAGAGAGAGAGAGAGAGAGAGAGAGAGAGAGAGAGAGAGAGAGAGAGAGAGATAAAAGGTGTGTGATTGAGCTTTCAGAGAAATGTATTGCCTTTTGTTCATGAAATACAAAGAATTACTCGATCCTTTCAATTTTCTTCCTTTTGCATTCTCTGTTCATAATCTTCACAACAAAGGGCGGAGAGAAAGAGGCGAACAATTGCCTTTTGTCATCCCTACATCGGCAACCCTAATCGAGTAGTTAGTATAGTCGATGTTGTACATAGTACTTACTCGAATACAAATTCAAAATGGTTTGATTATTTAAGTAGGCTAGCTCATAGTTAGGGCCAACGCAGGCTTCCGGATTGCCCCTCAGCCAAAATGGATACCTTATGTTCGTGACCTCGCCACAAGAATTGGTGCACTAATTATTTTAAGAAGTCGACGCTAAAAGACTGATATAGAAGAAGAAAGAGAAGAAAAAGGAGTTGATCTTTGGGCATTGGTTAGGCAATAAGAGAGAACACGAATCAAGCAGGAAAATCTAATGTTTAGTGGGGAGATGCAAAAGAGATAGATGAAGATGGAGAGGAATCACTTTAGTTGCTTTGTTTCTTGACATAAAGAGGGAGAGAAGGAAAAATCTCCGACTACGAAACTAATTTGTGTGGAAGTGAGTGATTTGGGATGTAGCGACCACTAAATGGGACGTGTGAGAGAAGGAAAATATTGGGATTGGTCGAGAAAGTCAAAAGCCGGTCAACATACGAGACGAGCACAAAGGGAGACTTCAGGCACAAGCACAAAGGGAAAAGGCAAAATGCTAAATGCGCAAAGGATATACGTGAAATCTCGCGCGCAAAACGATGCGTAGAATGTGCGAGGCCTTTCTCTACTTTTCATATTTTCGAATCTCCCTTTCCGATTGTAAAATGTCACGTGTAAAAATTATAATTGTTGTATATGTAATTTTTAGAGGCCACCCTAATTATGTAGTTAGTATAGTTGATGCACCGCATAAAGTATTTGTCCGAGTACAATTCAAGAATGGTGTGATTAATTATGCAAGCTAACTCATAGTTAGGGTCACCGGAAACTTTTAGATCGCTGTTCAGCCAAAATGGGTAACTCATGTTCATGATTTCGCCGTAAGAAGCGGTGCACCGATTATTTTCAAAAACAATACTAAAAGTCTGAGGTAGAAGAAGGAAAAGGAGTTGATCTTTGATCATCGACCACAACTCAATTTGATCATCGACCACAACTCAACTGCCGGACGACGCAAAAGCACCCACTGAGTAGCGTGGGCGTACAGGCTCTCGCATTGCTATGGTTGAGGTTGACAAAGCTAAGGATCGGGCTACTTGGGGTGGCACTCAAGTAGCTAGAGTGAAAGCTTGTAGGGCGAGCCTCGCCATCGATCCCCATGGCGGTGCACTGGCTTGCAAGATGTGCCTGTAGCTCCACGGTGTCCCCACCATGCACATGCCACACCATGTCATCACTACTTCGCCTCCATCGCTTATCGCCTTCTTCTTTGACTTTGTCTTCACCTTTCTTGTTGAGGTTATTTCATATCGATTGTTGAAAGAAATTAGTGGTTAGTTTATAAATATAAGGGAAGTCTCACCTTTTAGCTAGTTTTTGGGAGGTGAGAGAAATCTAAGACCACCCGAAACTGACATTAGAGCCTAGCTTACCAATAACTTTATACCTAATGGTCGCATTAGAGATACGAGTTGTTGCTACTATGACCTAGGGTCTGATATGTAAAAGGGAGATTGTTAGGATTAGTGAAAGTGGTTGGTAATTAGTTTACAAGTGAAAAGAAAAATTTCACCATTTGAGCTAACTTTTGAGCTTTTGGGAGTGAGAGAAGTCCAAGACCATCCAACATTCCCACCGCATGCGAGTGCTGATTAGGATTGCAATAGCAAGGCATCTTTCTATTATTATTTTGGAATTTTTATGCCAAAAATAGAGAAATCTCTTCTTCCCGTATTAATAAAAAAAAATAACCCGACTTACCAAGACTTTCGGGATAAAGTTTTCTAGATTTTCTGCCGTTTGAATTATAGAAAACAAGCTAATTAAGAAAAACATTTTCCATCAATAAAAAAACACATTCAAAAATGAGAAAATGATTTCAAAATCATTCTCCATCCCCTTTCTATTAACCAAGACCAAGCACGTTCTCCTTCATGCACTCCTTTTAATTATTATTTTTTCTATTTTTTCTATGTTTTAAAATGGAATTTTTAATTATTTTTTCTTTTATTTTTTCTTCTTCTTTGGCTTGTTGTCGACCATAGCAATGGCCGAAGACCAACCTTGTTCCACAAGCGAGGAATGAGCTTGCCCAAGGCTAGTGAGGCTCAAGCTCGCTGATTTGGTGAGGCTAAGCCGTTCATCTCTGGCAATGCGTTGGCTTGCCAATCTAGTAGGGCTCGACCTCATCGGTCTTTGGCGAGCTCAAACTCACCCAAGGCTAGCTCAGCTTGACTTGTCGAAATCAAGGAGCTCGAGCCTCGCCAGCCTTGGGTGAGCTTGTTCCTTACCCATTGCCGATTGTCAACCATCACCGTGGTTGGCGATTGGTGAAGGAAAGAGAAAAAGAAAATAAAAAATAAATATAAATAAATATTATCATTTTCTTAAAAAATGAATTATTAGAAAATATTTTCTATAAATATCACGTCTTCCGCGAAACAAATGAAGCCTAATTAACCTTAGCAAACTCATAGAAGAAACAAGAATTTGAAGTCCCCACCATCTATTGTTTAGTTAACCACCTCTCACTCCCACACCCCCCCCCCCCCCAAAAAAAAAAAAAGGATCGAAATTTTCATTTATCGTCTCTCCTAAAATCTTATCTATCTCTCTCCATTCGTCCTTTTTCAGTGTTATGCATGGGGACAATTGGTGTGCCGTGGAGCCATGCGTAGCATGAGTTCTGTTCTAGTTGGGCTTTTAAAACAAAGACTCCAAAATCCAAACTCACTCCTTGTAGGACTACATTGAAATACAATCGAAATTAAGATTTATAAACATAGTTATAAACGTCTAGAATCTAATGGCCATAAAAGGAGACCTACATCATCAATACGATCCATTTCTATTTGTCACATATGTGACTAGAGTAGGTGCTACTGATATTTATCTATGTTTGTCTAATAGTAGTACTAGTGTGCTCAAGATGCGAAGCTTCATAAGTTGTTGCACTAATTGATGAAGTAGATATAGTAACATTGCCTTCATCGGCCCAAGTTTCATCATCCCTTGTTGACATTTCCGTTGGATAAAAGAGTGGCTTGGGAGGTACTTGTAGATCGTCTGCTTCTCCTTCGAGCATTTCCAAGACTTTACGCATTGAAGGGCGATCACTGGGATTCAATTGGATGCACCAAAGAGCAACTATCATCATCTTCTTTACTATTTTCTTATCCTCCTCTCTAACCTCTTCCATTGGAACATCCAATCCCTTATTAAGTTGGTCATGAACCCATAAAGGAAAGTAAATATCACTAGAATACTCTGCAACCATGTCTGCATTCTTCCTCCTACTGGCCATTTCCATTAACAATTTGCCAAAACTATAGATATCAGCTTTGTAAGAGGTACTCCCAATGTTCTTATAGACCAGCTCCGGAGCCATGTATCCCAAGGTTCCTCTTGCGGCAGTTAAAGACACGGTGTTGTGGTCCGGGGAGTACAATCTTGCCAACCCAAAGTCAGAAACTTTTGGAGTTAAATCCTTGTCAAGAAGAATATTGTGAGGCTTAATATCGAAGTGTAGAATTTGCATGTCGCATCCTTGATGAAGATACTTGATCCCTCTAGCCACTCCGAGAGCAATCTTGTACACTTCCTTACAATCAAGACAAGTCTCCTGTCCTCGTGAGAAAATGTGCTTATCCAAAGACCCATTGTGCATGAAATCGTAGACGAGAGCTTGTTTGGAGCCTTCAAAGCAAAAACCAATGAGTCCAACCACATTAACATGATGAATTCTTCCGATGGTAGCCACTTCACTGATGAAGTCCTGCCCATTTGCTTTCCCATTCTTCAGGATCTTCACCGCAACATCACGACCGCTTCTTAGTCTTCCTTTGAACACAGAACCATACCCTCCCTCACCTAGTTTGTCTTTAAGACCGCCTGTGATTTTCTTGATCTCCGAGTAAGAGTATCTTATCGGCAAGAAGTTATTGTTAGATTGCAAAAATTCTTCAACGTTTTGATCCATTGCTAAGTGTCTTCTCCTCCATTTGCAAATAAGCAACATCATCACACATGGGGCTCCCAAGATGAATTTCACAACCGTGAATCCTCCTGTATTTTGGTGAAAACGCAAGAGAATTGAGGATGTGTAATTTTTATGATAACCCATTTGTGGGTATGTTAAATGTTTCCTTCTAGAAACATTAAATCAATTTCACGATGGGAAGATTGTAGTAATGTTACCAATGGCATAGAGCGTGAGCATCAGAGTAACCGTGAGCATCAGAATATACAGGCGGAATGATAAGAAGGGATCAAAATCTACAAAGGAAATTGAATACGTAAGTGAAAGCTGAAAAAAATTTAAAAGATACCTATTTACCATAATCAAGTAATGAGTGTCCTGGTTCAATCCATTAAGATTTGACGCGGAATCTGAACTCAATAAATAAACAAATGAATCAAAATGCATTCATTATTATACTTACAAAATACCACAACAGCATTTATCAAACTACTTAATTCTAATGGCCATTTTGAAATTACATGAGCTCCGAAAAGATACACAAATGACTGAGCTCAATTTCACATTTAGATGAAAATCCACAGCCAAATATATTTGTTGAGAAAACTGAACAAATCATAAGTACTTACCTTCACTGCAATAAATTTGGTTCGTAGCGTCGATGCTGCACCCATAACAACCTTTGAATTGCATCTTACAGGCTTTTTTAAGCCATGAAAGCTCAAATCCATAAGACATCTGTTCATGAATTTGTGCATAGGAACGAAGATCATTACGATTAGCCCACCATGGTATCATTGCCATATGCTTTATAGTGCATGCAGTTTCCACAGACGAGACATTCGCATCGACCATGGCATATACTCGCCTTCTCATACTGGAGAAATTTGAAAAGCATGGCGAGGCGTTGACGTAAAGCGCAGAATCGATGGCCTTTGTGGAGTCCACGATTGCGACGGTCCTGGATAACTTGTAGTTCTCGTGTGGTTGACTCCAACATGTGTACCCCTTCCATCCATAGCTGGAGTTGGCGCATGACAAAGAATGGCGAGGAAGAGATGAGCAATTTCCATTTTGCAGCCTGACATCAGCAATCCTAATCGTGTAGTTCGTATAGTTAATGTGCCGTACATAGTAGTTGCCCGGGTACAAATCGAGAAAGGTGCGGTTGTTTATGCAGGCTAACTCAAACTTAGGATTGCCGCAGCTCTTCGGATCGCTCTTCAGCCGAAACGGATGCCTTATATTCGCAACCTCCCCGCAAGAGGCGGTGCACTGATTATATTCAACGGCAATGCTAGAAGGCCGATGTAGTAAAAGAAGAAGAAAAAGAAGATACATAACAAAGACTCGATTTTTGAGCATCGGTTATGCAATAGCAGAGGGCACGAATGGAGCAAGCAAGTCGAGTGTTTTTTTAGGGTTGAGATGCAAACGTAGGAAAGATGAAGACGAGAGGAATAATTTGTGTTGCTCTGTTTCTTTCTTGTAGTAATGACGAGAGAAGGAAATATCTCCTATTACGAACTCAATTGTGTGGAGGCGAGTGATTTAGGGTGTAGCGACCGCAAAAATGGGAAGTATGAGAGACGGAAAAGGGTGGGATTGGTCCGCTCAAAAGTCGTAAGCCGGTCAACGTACGGCACAAGCACAAAGATGCCAATTTATGCACTGCGACGAACCTAAACTTCCATCGACCTCAGGCCCGGTCCGTCTCAGTGGATAGGAAAGAACTTGCGAAATGCTAAATGCATGAAGAATATTAATGAATCTGGCGTATTGAATGGTATGTACGGTCGACATATGTATAACCTTCAGCAGATCTTAAGTACACTCTGGGTCCAAGGCCTTTCACTAATCAAACTCTAATGCGCAAATTTCACTCAATTATAGCTCAATAAGACTGTTATCAAATCTTTTATTTTCTTGAAATAATGACGAGAGAAGGAGAAGGAAAATGGGACGCATCAGACACGGAATAGGTGTGGGAATGGTCCCTCAAAGGTCAAAGTTCAATCGACCTTGACCCAGCCATTGCAATGATTGTTGCATGCACTTGCAAAGGGTTCTGATTAAGAAAAAATGAAATGAAATTACAGGAATATGGCCATTTTCAAGTCACGAATTTAATTGGATCGGAAAGCTAGTTGCCCTAAATAATGGGTTGGTCCATCTCACAAGATAGAAGAAGACAAGCATTCGGACTCGTCAACTAATAAGTCAAAGCCGGTCAACGTAATAGACTAGCAACAGAGAAACGGAGGAAAAAGTCAAAGAGATCCTGCGCTGCGAACCATCCTGGAAAATCTCGTAGAAGAAAATTTGGGAAGGTGCCAAACAGGTAGTCATCATGATCGACTATGATGGGTCAAAAAATTCAACTAATAAGTCAAAATCAGTCAACGCTGTAGACTAGCAACAGAGAATCTGAAGAAAAAGTCAAAAAGACCATGCGCTATGAACCGTCCTGAAAAATCTCTTAGAAGAAAATTTGGAAAGGTGCCAAATAGGTAGCCATCATCATAGAATAATGGGTCCATTCCAAAAAAAAAGCACGAACTTTAAGTGTTATCCCATATCTGGCTTAAATTTTATTTTGTCTCGAAAAAAAACACAAAATTAGGTGTTGTCCCAAATCATCGACCCGAACTTTACTTTCGTCTCGAAAAAAAAAAGCACGAACTTTAGGTGTTGTCTCAAATCTGCTAGAACTTTATTTTGTCTAAAAAAGCATTTAATTTTAAGATTTGTCCCAAATCTAAATTAACTTTATTTAAGACAAAATAAAGTAAGTCTATTAAAAATAGGCTTCACATATCTATTTAACTACAAGATGCACACGCTTTTAATATCTTGCTTTAAGGCAATGTAATCTTCTGCTTCCAACCCAGCTTCTGACATTGCAAACGGCTTGCCAATTGTTAATTGATTTAATAGCCCTAGCTATGTGCCTCGTCCCCTGGAACTGAAGCTGCTGAATTATTTTTCCCATGAGAATTATATGTAAAGTTCACCTCATTGGAGGGTAGAGTTAAATTTAACACTTCCTCCAAACACTCGAATGCAGCATCGTTTTGCTGTGTTGGATATTATTGCTGACGTGGAAATGCCACTATGGAATGAGGGTTAACGGAGGGCCAGATTTGAGACACAAGTGAAAGTTTGTGCTTTTTTTTATATAAAATAAAGTTCGGGCCAAATTTGGGATAACACCTAAAGTTCGTGCTGTTTTTTGAGACAAAATAAAGTTCGGGTTAGATTTGAGACAACACCTAAAGTTCGTGCTTTGTTTTTAGACAAAATAAAATTCGGGCCAGATTTGGGACAACACCCAAAGTTCGTGCTTTTTTTTATGGAATTGGTCCGGCTATAATGGGTCAAACAATTTCAACTAGTGCGTCCATCTTTTCCTCGCCATTCTGAACACTCGCTTTCGTGCTCAATTCTTTACTCAAAAGCGTACTCATAAAAAGAAGATGATGGATTATAGACTCTTGAAGAGGGTAATTTTCCTCCATACCTCCCAAGTCAGAATAAGAGATGGGATTGATTAGCTCTTTATCATGATTTGGGAGATTTCCTTTAGGCCTTGTTTAGTCGTTAGATTCCTGTGGAATTTGAGTCACTCACTGAATGAAAATTCAAATCCCGAATTTTTCATTTAGAAGAAAGGACCACTTGTTGGAGCCAAAAGATTTCACATGATAGAATTCCTTTGAAACATATGGCATTGATTCCTAGAACCCTCAATACCCAAAATTGAGACCTTGAGGGCGAGACTTGAGACCCTAGTGCGTGAGCTTAGGACATCAAAAATCGAGGATAGGAGAGAGACATGAGGGTTGAGCACCATGATCCGTGGTCAGTTCGAACCGAGGACCCCAACTCCCGAGCCTTGGGACCCTGAAGGTAGTATATGAGACTGCTGCCTAGGCCGCGAACAAGAACATGACAAGCCTGGGCTTAGCTAGAGATGCTGGCGCCTAGGCCTTGACCAAAACATGAGGCCTAGAGGCATGTCATTCTAAATTGACATGTGAAATCAGTCCAAACAACTAAAAGATTAATACTATTACGCAAAACTCAAGTACTTAGGTACTAGATTTTCTTAGTCCTCGGGAGATTCACTTAGTATCAATCGGATATAAGTCAAAATAGGATATTTGTGTACGCCTGAAAAATATCAACTGTGGCGCTTCTAGATCCCATAGGCCAAAAAAGCGGCCCCTCCCATTTCCAGCTGTAATTTTCCTGAACTTGTCGCAATTTACCTGAAACTATCGTAAGGTTGATGACACTTGTAAATAATAATTTAACTTCATTGGTCGTAATGCGTTTATGCTTATAATTTTATGGGCCAGAATATAGCCGCAATAGCCTTAGACAATAATCTAAAAATAACTCAAATCGTAAGGTCAGTGGCACTTTTAGATAGCAATTTATTTTAGGGACTGAAATTTCATTTACATTTGTAATTGTATGGGCCATAACTAACCCATAATAGCCTTAGACAATAAATCTCAAAAGAACATAATATTGTAAGGTTGGCGGCACTTCTTGATAATAATTTGAGTTTATCAATCGTAACTCGTTTACACGTAATTTTATAGACCATAATTTACCCGTAATAGCCTTAGACAATGAATCTAAGAAGAACTTATATCATTCTCAAGTGTACATTTACCACTAAATACCCTTAGCAACCTAGTAAACGTTAATTAATCTCATCTATTACTGTTATTAAGGGAGAGATCATCTTTTGATGTCTCCCACTTTAACTTAATTTCTAACTGATTTTCGATGGAGTGAAAAGCCAATTAAGGTCTCCGCTATCTATTTTATAGGTAATTGTCTCGGACTCCCCCTCGTTTGGATCGAAGTTGTTTACCATCTCTTCTAAAATTTTATCATCTTTCCATCCGTCATTTTTCATCATTCGTAGCGACAGTTTATGGTTTATGAAGAGAGGTGTACATCCCCTAGATTGTCGTGAAAGGGTTGTGTGCTTGTTGGGCACTGAAGCAAAGACTCCGAAACCCAAATTTGCTCCTCGTAACACTATATTAAAAGTCATCACTAGGTTTTTTATTGCACCCGAAAGCCCAAATTATATTAACGAAATCTTAAGACGATAATGAGAAATATGATACAGTCGTATTTAAGATCAATAACAATAGTCATTTACATATACCATCTGATGATGGCCATGAAAGGCGAGCTACACATTAAAAATCATCAAAAAATTAGTTGGATTGCAAAAATTCTTGAATGTTTTCGAGCATCGCTAAATGGCTCCTTCTCCCTTTGCGTATTAACAGTATTAACACACACGCTGCTCCTCAGACGAGTTCAATTAAGCTTATTGCACCTGTACCCTTTGGAAAACATACGAAAAGATGAGGCTGAATGTTATCATTTAGCGAAATCGATTGATTTCGTAATGAGAGGATTCAAGTATGTTAGCGGTGGCAATTTCAATTAACGAGCTGTGAGATGGGACACGATCTCAAATTAACTAATTAATCTGAAAAGAGAAACTTCCATTATTCTCAACTGTACATTTACCACTAAATACCTTAGCAACCTATTAAAAAAAATAAGAATTTGATTGATCTCATCTATTAAGGCTATTAAAGAAGAGGTAATTCAAACCAAAGTTGTTGCTTATCATCTCTTTTAAAATTTTATGATCTCTCTATATACATCATTTTTCAACGTTCGTAGCAACAATTGGCGTGTCAAGAAACATGTACATCGACCGCTACAGTGCCGTAAAGCCATGCGTAGCGCAGGTTGTGTGCTAGTTGGGTTTTTTAGCAAAGACTCTGAAACCTAAACTTGCTCCCGCTATGCCATGTGAAAAGCCGTCCCTAGGTTTTCTATACGGTAAAGTCCAAATTGCAATCAAGAGACATCCCTTGTCCTTGTGAAAAAAATGTGCTTATCTAAAGACCCATTGTGCATGAAATTATAGACAAGAGCTTGTTTTGAGCCATCAAAGCAAAAACCAATGAGTTCAACCGCGTTAACATGATGAATTCTTCCAATTGTAGCCACTTCACTTATGAAGTCCTGCTCGTCCGATTCCCCCTTCTTTAGAATCTTCACTGCCACCTCATGCCCACTCCGAAGTCTTCCTTTGAACACATAACCATACCCTCCCTCGCCTAGTTTGTCCTTAAGACCACCTGTGATTTCCTTGATTTCCGAGTAAGAGTATCTTATCGGCAAGAAGTTATTGTTAGATTTGCAAAATTCTTCAACATTTTGATCCATTGCTAAATGTCTTCTCCTCCATATGTATAGGAGCAAGATTATCACCCATGGGGCTCCCAAGACGAATGTCAGAACCACGAATAGTGCTGTACATTGGGATAAATGCAAGAAAATAGTGGGTGTGTTAAATGTTTGCGTTAAGTAACTTTAAATCAATTTCACAATGAGAAGATAGTAGTAATGTTACCGATGCCATGTTGCCAGGGCATTTGAATTACCCAGCCGATAAACAAGCGGTAACCTGCAAGAGATGTAGAGGTTGAATACATGACAAATAGAGGCTGAAGGAATTTAAGGGACACTTATTTGGATCATCATCAAGCAATTAGTATATCGGTTCAACCCACTAAGAATTGTTGCAGAATTCGAATTAAATAATTAATTATCTATCAGTATAGGTACAAAATACCTAACTACTTTATCTTAATGGGCATTTTCAAATCACATGGGCTCTGCAAAGATATGCAGGTGAGCGAGCTCAATTTTCACAGATTTTGAACATATATATCTCGAAATTCTTCTTCTTTTTTTGTTTTTTAAGAAACAAAACAAACTCAAAGGCCCTTACTTTTCTTGTCTGCCCAGTGAATTTTGTACGTGTCGCTGATGCTGCACCAATTACAATTCCGTCCACAGGCAATTGGAAGCCATGAAAGCTCAAACCCATAAACCATAAGTTCTTGAATCTGCGCATAAGAGCGAACATTGTTGCCGTCAACCCACCAAGGTATCATTGCCATATGCTCTATAGTGCATGTAGCTTCCACGTACGAGACATTCACATCGACCATGGCGTACACTCGCCTTCTCGTACTAGAGGAATCCGAAAACTTGACTTCATTGAGGCATGATGAAGAGTCAATGTAAAACTGAGAATTGACGGGCTCCATGCAGTCCACGATCGCCACAGTCTTGGATAGCGTTGGACCCTTTTTCATCATGTATTTCCCACATCTATACCGATCGGGGTAGTAGCTGAAGTCACTGCATGACAAAGAGCGGTGAGGAAGAGACGAGCAGTTGCCCTTTTGCAGCCCAACATCGGCAAGCCTAATCGTGAAGTTGATGTAGTTGATGTACTGAACCTAGTACTCCCTCGAGTACAAATCCAGAATGGTGTGGTTATTTCTGCAGGTCAGCTCATAGTTTTGGTCGCCGCAACCCTTTTCGCCCTTCAATTGAAACGGGGACCTTATGTTGACCTCGCCGCAAAAGGTAGTGCACTCATTTTTCTGGATGGCGATGCTAAAACAGCAATGGAGGAGGAGGAGGAGGAGCTGATCTTTGTGCATTGATTATGCAACGGCTGAGAGCACGAATCGATCAAGCGAGTCTTCGCGTTTAGTGTTGAGATGTAGAAGGAAGAAAGATAGGGATGAGAGGAACACTCTTGGTTGCTCTGTTTCCCGAGATGATGATGATGATGATGAGAGAAAGGGGAAAAAAGAAAAAAAAAAACTCCGACTTTAAAGCTGATCGTGTGGAAGTGAATGACTTGGGCTGTAGCGACCAGAAAACGAGACGTGCGAGACCCGCAAAAGCGTGGGAATGGTCGACTGAAACGTCGAAGCTAGTCGAAGAGTACGGGACAAGCGACCGAGGGAGACTTCATGCACCATGACAAATCTGAAGTTCAATCAACCTTGGCTCCACCCAAGCCACCGACGGGCCGTGTGCAGCGAGCTCGCAGCGAACTGTGCCACAGCCCGGCCCAATGGCTAGGGGTTGGAATTAGGCATAGATTAAAAGGTTAATGCCCTGAAAAATTCTAAATTAATACACCTGTGATAAATTTACCCCAAACTATTTTTTTTACCATGAAAAACTTCAAACCGATACACCAGTGACAAATTTATCTCGACTGACCATAAAAAAAATCATAAACTGGTACATTTATGACAAATTTACCCCAAACTAATTTATTCGATCGCAAAAAACTCCCAAACTAGTAAATTTGTAACAAATATACCGTCTGCTAAATTAGATTAATATCACAAAAAAATCACAAAATTTGTAAACTGTGACAAACGGAGCATAAAATCCCAAATTGGTATATCGGTCAATTGTCACATGTTATTAGCGAAAACTAATAGAGGGTAAATTTGTCACAAGTATACCGGTTTGGAGTAAATTTGTTAAAGGTATACCAGTCTTGAATTTTTTATGGTAAAAAAATAGTTTTGGAAAACCACCGCCCGCAGCGGCAGCGTTGGCTTCAGGCTCTCTCCCCCTCACGAAGGGGAGAAGTTCGAACCCCAGCGTTGTCGTTAGGGATTCTTAAGTGTGACGTCGTGGTGGTGGGTCTTGCGCTCACGTCACCCCGGATTTGCCTCGCCGGCTCTCAGCTGTACGGGGGTTCCCGAGTCACAAAAAAAAAAAAATAGTTTTGGATAAATTTGTCACATGTGTATCAATTTGAGGTTTTTCAAGATATTAACCCTAGATTAAAATATTAGAATTCGACCCTCGAGATGAACGAAAAGTCCATGGGAGTTCATTTTTCAATTATTGGAAATTCGATTCGATTGGTTTGAAAATGTTTTGTTTTTCCATCATATAGATGTTAAAAAAATCTTAATAAAATGATAATTTTTACATGTTTATTCTATCTATAATAAACCTTAGCTTTTCTAATTTTGAAATTGTATTTTTAAATGCGACACGATGTATGCTTTTTCTTATATAGCGGTATATTGTCATAAATGTAGCATGCATTGAGATCAAACCTTTTTCTCGAAGATGTGCATAAATGAAATGTGATTCAAGAATGATTTGAGAATTCTTTGTTCATCTTTAGTGTTATTAAAATGATATATATTGATAAATCTTTTTTTTTTCTTATTCTTAGCGACATACCTCCATGATTGTAACATTTTTTTTCAGAGTTCGTAAACTTAATGGTCCTATCAACAAGTAATTATCCTTGTATGTCATAATTCCTTAATCAACCATGACCTAGGCAATGGGGAAAAAAACAATAAAGTTGGCAATCTTAGATTCTATTTGTTTCGCGGAAAATATCACGTTTCTGGAAAATATTTTCTAGGAAGCTCTTTTATAAGAAAATGACGATACTTTTTAGTATTCAGTTGAAAACTAAAAATGAAGTAAGAGATATATTCCACTGTTCGGTATCTTATTTAATTTTCTAGAAAAAAAAAACCAAAACATTAAATTTTTATCCTTTTAATCGACCAAAAAAAATATTTTTAATTTATATATATTTTTAAAAAATTGATTTTATTTTTATTTTTATTTTATCTTTCTTTTTCCTTTTTCTTTTTTCTTTTCCTTCCTCTTCCTCTTTCCACCTGCGCGGTGCCTCGCCTCGATGATGGCCGGTTGTTCAGCAATCGAGCAAGACGCGGATTAGCAAGCTCAAGGCTTGGCCGATCCAGGCGAGCCTAAGCTCCGCTGAAACTGGCAAGCTCAAGGCTTAGTAGATCCAGGTGAGCTCGAGCTATGTCGACCTAGGCGAGCTCAGGCTCCACGGAGGTTGGAAAGCTCGAGCCTTTGCCCTTGCCAGATTTGGCCTCAAGTGAGCTCGAGCTTGTCGATCTATGACGAGGCTTGAGCTAGCCTATGGCTAACCATCACCTGCCACCAAGATCGATGACCGATCAAGGAAGAAGAAAAAGAAAAGGAAAGAAAAAAAAAATTAAAAACTCAATTTTTAAAAAAAAAATGAAAAGAAAACGTAAGAATTAAAGGAAAATGTATTTGGTGAAAGAAAGTGGGGAAGAAGTTATGGAAAATGTTTTCTATTTCTGAGAAATGGAAAACATTTTCCTTATTTTTGAAATTATTTTTTCTAATAGTAGAAAACGTTTTCCTAAACTGGTTCATTTTCTGTGAAACAAATACTAGAAAATCTAAAAAACATTTTCCTAGAAGTTTTTTTTTTTCATAAAATGAACGAAACAATCGTTAATTTCCTTAAATATCCGTAAGTTACTATCTTTTCAAAATAATTCACGGTTGAATTTTTTTTTTTTTCCTTTTGATCCGACTGTCCGATTATATATAAGATAGATTCCATAAGTTTTTGGACTAGACCATAGAATTCCCCATTAGTTAATGAAGCTGGAAAGAGATTCATGGAGAAAATTTAACAAATTTTCACATTTGTAGACACGTGCTAAACATTCACAAAAATTCAGTGAGTTCTCTCCCTTTTTGTTTTTTTTTTGCTCTCTTTGGCTGAAACCAAAAAAAAAAAAAAAATTGTGGTAGTTGAGTTAGAGATGAAGGAGAGAGGTCTGGATTCGTTTTCTAGTCTGTATATGCTTTAAACTGGACTAAACAAGAGTTTTCATCACGAGCAAATCGAAAGAGTTGCTAGCTAGCTAGCAAGGACAAAACATGGGCGATCAATTCACAGCTCATATCCTACTGGGTAAATAGCGATTGGTAAAACTTCATGGTAAATGTCGAAGTTCCCTAAATGAAGAGACCGATCCCCGACCTTCTGCAATGAAAATGGAGTTTTGTTTGTTAAAACAAAAAGAAAATGCTTTTTACCTTGTCCCACATGGGAAATATGGGAAAAAGTAAACCAATTTAAAAATGTGAAATTTCCTTTATATATTTAAATAAATGATTGGGTGAGGCTACACCCCACCATACCCGCTGCGGGTGCGCGATTAGCACTAATCCATCTATTATTTATTTTTATTTTATTTTTTATGTTATTAATTTTTAATCAATTCAAAGGTTGCCTTTTATTTTGAGAATTTTCGGAAATGAAAATTCGAAATTTTATTTATTAAAAAAAATTAAAAAAATTTATTATTCCGAATTTTGTTTGTGTCTTTTCAAGACAACCTTTGGAAAATTACTATTCGGTTTGCAACTTTTCTAGAAGGGTTGCTATTGTTCGATTTTCGACTTTTTCCGAAGAGTCGCATTTGTTTATCCGAACAATTTTCTAAAAGACATGTTTGTTCATTCTTTGGCAATTTTCACGAAGAGTTGCAAGACTGTTTTCATATATATACTTGTCAATTTTCGGAAGGAAAAAGGTGGTCATATTTCGAGTCTTCTTTCTGAAAAAACTGCAGCCAATTTTTCGATTGTTTTCTAGAGAGACCCTAGAGAAATACTAGAATTGATATCTAGTATTCTCGATTTTAAGACTTTGTTGTATCCTGGAGGATTTTTGCCGGTGACCATTAGCAACTTTGTGGGGCAAATAAATCCTTAAAGAAAGTGATATCACGCCTCAAAGTCCGACTCGAGTACTCTAAAGATCCGTCTTCATTGTTCTACCAAATTCGAAGCATATTTTCCCAACAGCAGTCACTCTTGATGATGGACAGGAAAACATGTCGAGTAAAAATATGTCATCTACTTCATCCTTTTCCCGCGGCCTAGGCGCTTCGTTCGACTATGGATTGATGGTTACAAAGGCTCAGATGGGATTTGAGGAAGAAAAAATTTTGGTCGCTATCAAGCATATCTGAAATTTTGGTCATTGTCAAGCATATCCTCTCGAATAATCTGTTCCATGAAGTTAAATGCATATTGAGCGTATCGACTAACAAACCGAATATCCGACATGCAAACTTCCCTTTCAAAATCCAGCGCAAATCACCTCAACCCTAGTACCAATGATAGCTTCTTAGCTGATCTCAGAGCCTTCAAACTTCCAAAATGACCATGCAGAAAAGCAAGGAATGTCTGTTGCATCCACGTTAAGAGAACAAGAGTCATTGTGATGATGCAATAGGTAGAGATATATCATCCCCAGGTAATTCGAAACCGGCATATGCGGCTCTATTCCTTTTTTTTTTTTTTTTTTTTTTTTTTTTTGCCATCTCAGAGAAAACTAAAATCAATTCTACAAGCTACTTCGTTGGGCAAGTCTTGGTCGTTTCATAATTCATATTTGTTTGCATTTTGCTGAAACAGAACCTTGAATGCGTCAAATCAGAGTATCCTAATCCACCATAGATTGAACAAGAGAAACTGCCGTCTAATGATATCATTAGTTTAACTGCCGGACAGGGACGTTGTCCGATCACAACGTCTCCCCAGAATCGAGTGGAGGAATATCGCCTTCTTTTCGGGGATGAATGGACCGTAAGCTTGATCCCCGACAACCCAACTTTACTAAAAATCAACCCAACAATGGAATTCATTTTGGCGTACGGTTGCAACCATCACAGTGAGAGAACTGCTAAATATTTTCTCGCCGAATAGAGAGAGAAGGGGATGAGAAAAGCTGAGGGAAATGGGTTTCCTACTCCTTAGATCACCAAGTTACGGGTTTGAGCAGAACAAATAGTCACAGACCAGGATAGATATGAGATTAGATGAGGAATGAGTTAGAGAAGTGACAAATGCTGAGCAAAACGAGTCCCTATGCAGTAAATGTGAACAGCTTTAACAAGAGCTTAAACCCAAGATACTTCTAGGTTGGTGAATCCCCAAGTAATGGAAAAAACATGTCCGTCGTGCATCTAAGGATATCGCAACACGGACACACTCTAGCTAGCTAGTTAGGCATCTTGTGAGATGTTTCCTAAATGGACATGCACGATGTTTTGAGGAAAATATACACCCCAAATAATCTCCACGAGCAATGCTGAACTTTCTGGCATTTGTTGATTCGGTATAGTTTTTTCTAAACCAGCACTTTTGGTGTATACGAAGTATTCTTAAACCAGAATGCGATTAATCTAGGGTAATAAAACTAAGAATTGCTTGCTCAGAGAATGTCTGTTTCTGTATGTTTTGTCTGTGGCAGCAGGCTGATAAACATCAACGGAAATGCTGAGAAGGAAAATACTTCCCCGCTATTATTTTTCCCTAAGCTCAAAGGATATGCTCCATATATTCCTCGCACAGCATAGTATTCATAAATTATATATAATCTTCAAGAAACTACGTCCTTTCTCAACACATCACTTTGTCCTCCCCGCATGTGAAAAAAGAAAAATGGTGCAAACGTCTACCCAGCCGGAACAGCCCATGCAGGTGGAGAGGAAGGAAACAGAAGTACTGGAGGACGTGAAGAAGAAGAGTGACCCGACAGGCTTACCATTTTATGAGCTTTTGAAGTATGCAGATGCGCTCGATTGGATTTTAATGGCTCTAGGGACCATAGGATCTGTCGTCCATGGGATGGCTCAACCAGTTGGATATTTGTTGCTCGGCAAAGCGCTCAATGCTTTCGGAAGTCATATCGACAACAAAGACAGCATGGTTCATGCTCTGAAAAAGGTAGATAACTGCACTTCGCTTAAATTCCTAGCTTACTGTCAACTGGTGGCTATATTTATTCATAGCGCGCCCTGAGTACCAACTTAATAATTATGGATGATTCACACACAGTGTCAGTGGAGCTTTTCATTCGTGTTTTTCTTCTTACCTCTTTCAGGTTGTTCCGTATGTGTGGTACATGGCCTTTGCAACCTTCCCTGCTGGAATCCTAGGTTGGCTTCTTTTGGTTTTCTAAGATGATGGAGATGCATATGTTTTAACTAAGTCGCAGAACAGTTTTTTGTTGACATGCACACTTGTTTTGCACCTAATTGCCGTTCAAAAGTCACTGTATCCTAGGCTCCAGTAGAGATTGCTTATTTTTGTGTGCCACTCCCAAACATCGCATCAAGTTTTATGGGATCGGAAGTATCATATAATCATTTATCATATTGGACTACTACCAATAAAGTTAGCAAGAAGGGCTGGATTAACTACAGGAGAGAAAACTGGAAGTGTAGAAAGTACGCAGTAACAAAGCATTCGCATGGCTTCCAATTTTCTGCAGGGATTGGATGCTGGATGTACGCGAACGAAAGACAAACAGCACGGATCAGATTAGAATTCCTGAGATCGGTCCTCAGACAGGAGATTGGAGCTTTTGGTACTGAATTGTCGAGTGGAAAAATCATTGCGGGAATAAGTACTCACATGAGCGTAATCCAGGCTGCTATCAGAGAGAATGTAGCAATCTTTCCCTCAAGTTGACTGCTCTTTAGATTTCCCCACCAAAGTTTGCCGATCATGCTAACATAACTTTTTGCTAGCAGCTGGGGCATTTCCTTTCGTGCTTCGCCACATTCTTTTCTGGAGTCTTGATTGCCTTCATTTGCAGTTGGGAAGTTTCACTGGTCACCTTTTTTGTCGTTCCCTTGATTCTACTGATTGGAGCCACCTACACCAAGAAAATGAATGCCATCTCAGCTGCCAAAATGATTTACCTATCCGAAGCTACTACTGTTGTGGAAAAGGTGAAAAAACTTCACCTTTTTTATTTATAAAAAATCTAAGAAAAAGGGAATCATCTGGAAATTCATGGGTTAATGTTTGACAACGTACAGACCATATCTCATATAAAAACGGTCTTTGCATTTGTCAGAGAGGATGGCGCAATCAAGTCATTCTCAGACTGCATGGACAAGCAGTCTGTCATTAGCAGAGGAGAGGCACTGATTAAGGGAGTTGGAACAGGAATGTTTCAAGCAGTGACCAACTCCTCTTGGGCACTAATCATATGGATCGGAGCAATCGTGGTCACTGCCGGAAGATCTAGTGGAGGGAACGTCATAGCAGCAGTCATGAGCATCCTCTTTGGAGCTATGTAAGAAAAGTTTACCTTTCTTGTAAGAGTTTTTGGATGAGATTGTTTTGTCTTACAGCGACTAGATAAGCAATCCAATGATGATCATCAAGCTAGTTAATCTGCACATAACATGAGAAATAACATCGTCCTACTTGGGATCTCTAAAGTTTTGTATGAATGCGTGTGTGATGCATTTCATTTTGAGCCTCTTAAGAAGATATCAGATGCCTTTAAGAATCTTCATATGATGAAGTGAAGAAGATATAACCTTAATTATGGACCGTGGCTTCTTTTGCATTCCAGCTCAATCACTTATGCTGCCCCAGACATGCAAGTATTTAACCAAGCAAAAGCAGCAGGAAATGAAGTTTTCAAGGTGATCCGGAGACAACCAACTATTAGCAATGCTTCAGGGGGATCGTATTGAAGGAAATCGAGGGAAACATTGACATAAGGAACATTCACTTTGCTTACCCATCCCGAGAAGATAAGGTGATTCTTCAAGGTTTTACGCTGTCAATTCCAGCAGGAAAGACGGTGGCGTTAGTTGGTAGCAGTGGGTGTGGGAAAAGCACACTCATATCCCTAGTTGCAAGATTCTACGATCCATCGAAAGGTCTAAAACCTTTATCCTCCATGCTCTTGAGCTGAAATTTGTTATCCTCTCCTTATTATTCCCACGGTTTCATGCTTCTATTGCTCAAACATTTTTTGCGCACAAAGATTGCTGACGATTGAATAATATTGCATAGGTTGCTGATGATTGGGAAATATTGCATGTTTTCAGGGGTCATTCTCATAGATAACCATAACATCGAGGATCTTGATTTGAAGTGCCTCCGCCAAAATATTGGAGCAGTTTCCCAAGAACCATCACTGTTTGCTGGCACTATCAAGGACAACCTTAAAGTAGGAAATTTGGATGCAGATGACCAACAAATAGAGAATGCAGCAATGATGGCAAATGCACATAATTTCATTTCGCAGCTTCCAGATAAGTACTCGACAGAGGTAAAATGCAATCTCCTAGCAACAGATGAAAATAAACGATGTCTCTCCTGAAAGTTCTCAAGCTCTCATTAGACAAAAAACAAGGATCCTAAGTTAAATTTTGGCGCCATGATGATGGACTAGGTGGGGCAGAGGGGCTTCCAGCTGTCAGGAGGACAAAAACAAAGAATTGCAATAGCCAGAGCCGTTCTCAAGAATCCTCCAATACTTCTGCTCGATGAGGCTACAAGAGCTCTTGATTCGCAATCTGAGAAGCTGGTTCAAGAGGCATTGGAGAAGGGCATGCAGGGAAGAACGGTGATCTTGATTGCGCACAGATTGTCAACCATTGTTCATGCAGATCAAATTGCAGTCGTAGAGAATGGACAGGTTAAGGAGACAGGAACGCACAGCACCCGATTGGATACCATCAAATTTTACAACAGCCTATTCAACATGCAGAACATCAGTGTTGTTCGCGATGAAAGGTTGGCTGCCTCACAATAATTATTTCCTACCGTTTGTGCAGGACAATTATTTTGATAAAAAACGAAACAGGTTCTCACTGGCCCATGATGTTGATTGAATGACAGAACTGATATATCTTCGCAAGATTATGAAAGTGACCAACCCCATGGCTCACCTAAAAGCAGAGTTTTAAGTGAAAAAGGCGCAGAGATAGAAGAAAGCCTCAGAGAAGATCTTGAGCAAGAGGAGCACAATAAAAGATTAGAAGCAGTCCACTTCTTTAGAATCTGGTTTGGGTTGAGGAGGACGGAACTTGTCAAGATAGCCATCGGCTCCATTGCAGCCGGTTTCTCTGGAATCTCAAAGCCTGTTTTTGGGTTCTTCGTCATAACAATAGGTGTAGCATATTACCATAAACATGCAAAGCGGGAAGTTGGATGATACTCGATCCCATTCTCCCTAATAGGGTTGCTATCATTAGTCTCGCACATCTTGCAGCATTACTACTTTGGTGTGGTCGGTGAGAAGGCCATGACAAACCTTAGAAAAGCTCTCTTTTCAGGTAGCTGTCACTCTTTTTTGCTAGCAGAGTCCTCTGCAGTTTAATGCAGAATCTACTAGCTCCAAATTTGAGATTCTGCCCAAGTTATGAATCATTTATAGAGTACAATTTGCATTGATTGTTCTAAAATCTTGCAGGTGTCCTGCACAATGAATTCACTTGGTTTGAGAAACCCGAGAACAGGATTGGGATGGTTACTTCACGAATCATCAACGATACATCCATGGTGAAAGTGATAATTTCTGATCGCATGTCCGTCATTGTCCAATGCATCGCTTCTATACTGATTGCTACAGTAGTTAGCATGATTGTAAACTGGAGAATGGGTCTAGTGGCTTGGGCTGTGATGCCTTGCCACTTCATTGGTGGGCTCATTCAAGCCAAGTCAGCCAAAGGATTTGCCGGCGACTCTTCTGCAGCACATGGCAAAGTCGTTTCCCTAACTTCTGAGTCGGTGACAAACATAAGAACTGTAGCATCTTTTTGCTATGAAGAGCAAATCCTGAGGAAAGCCAAGTTAGCGTCGGAAGTCCCAATGAAAGAGAGCAGGAGAACCAGTATCCGGTATGGAATAATCAAAGGATTTTCTCTTTGCTTATGGAACATTGCACATGCAGTCGCCTTGTGGTACACCTACACCGCGATCTTTGTCGATAGAGGCCATGCCACATACGAAAATGGCATAAGATCGTACCAGATTTTCTCTCTCAAGGTACCTTCTATTAGAGAGCTGTGGACGCTGATCCCCACCGTGATATCGGCCATGAGCATACTCACCCCTGCATTCCAGACCCTCGACCAAAAAACTGAAATTGAACCAGATGTGCCGGAAAATACACATCATGGGAGGATCGAAGGAACTGCTGAGTTCCAGAACATCAAATTCAAGTACCCATCACGACCAGAAGTTACTGTTCTGAAGAACTTCACGTTGAAAATCGAAGCTGGGACGAAGGTAGCTCTTGTCGGGCCAAGTGGTGCCGGAAAGTCCTCTATTCTGGCCCTTCTGCTGAGGTTCTACGATCCGATGGAAGAAAAGGTCGTCATTGATTTAACATGCAATTTCAGATCTGTGACATGGTGACTATTGCTCGCCTTTTGAATCTCACTTTGGTAGTGCCGGAGCTCGATAAAACATCTTTTTGGGCTGACCCTAGGTATATTCTGTCTTTGGAATAGCTTTTGTTCAGTGTGCTTTTCTGCAGCTGGTTCAAGGTGTGTAATTTTGTGATATTGCTGCAGTAATTTTGAGGATATCTTTGACGTGAGACATTTCATTGATTCCCTAAGAGATGAAGTTCGGATTGTAAGAAGGCTGCCAAAGCGATATCAACAGAAGTATGGTTACCAACCCTTGCGGATGCCCCCTGTTAACTGGTCAAACGAAATGTATTATTTGGAACAGGTTTGGCAATATTTATCTGCTTGTTACAGATAAAAAGATAGAAGAATGTTTCTAATAGAGGTCTCTTGGGTCTAGCTGATAACTGAAATTGGACATGCATTCAGTAATCTGATGATTGGTAATTGGTATATGCTGTCATAGTTGAAACTTGGATCCACTTCCAGTCGAATCCAACCATGTTTTCTGTACATGTCTCAATTCTGTCTCCTCTGCCTGTGCTTGTGCATATGCATCGTCTTTTGACCCATTATAAATGGCCTCAGGTAGGGAAAGGTGCTACCTAAGTGCAGCAAGAGCCCATCCTCATGAGCTCCTCCATTAGAGAGAATATCCGTTACGGAAATTGCGGTACTTCATTGCCGCATTGGTGCTTTTCTTGTAGCATCTTCGAACCTCTTCCCACACCGGTTCAACGCGCCGCATCCATCGGACCTGCAAACACCAGCAAAGCATCGGCCCCATCAAAACCATTCTCGAAAGCCTCTAATCACCAATGATTAACTCCCAGCGCGAAGTATACGCCTCGATGGACTCACTCCTGCCGGACGGCGCGGGGGCATTCAGCGGAGCGACGTGGACGTACGGGTTCTCGCCGCCGCTGCCGCCACCGCCGCTCTGGCTGAGGCTGGCGTAGCCGGAGGCCGAGCCGCTCGGGGTGGCATGCATCTAGCCGGAGTGGAAGCTCGCGGGGCCGCGAGCCTCGCCGGGGACCCAGGTGGCGGCGTGCTGTTACGCGGAGTGCGCCCGCGGCTCCACCGGCATCGCCTCTGATTCACCTCCGCCGCCCATCGCCTTCTTCGCCGTCGTCTTCGTCTTCGATCGTGACTTCTGGAAGGAAGCAAGGAGCGACTAGCGAGACGACTTTTTTGCATCCAAGGACGCGACCTTTCCATTGTTTCGGATTTGGTCCCCTGGACATTTTGTCATTTCGCCCTGTATCCCGAATTGAGGGACCTGTTACCGGAACGTGTTGTTCGGATTTTCGGGTGGCCCGAAAACAGAAGCATTGTATCCCGGCCAAGAAAAAAAGCAGTGAAATTGTTAATGATGCAAACGTACCGTTCGATTCTTTTTTCCTCACTTCTTAATCAGAAAAATGCAAATGAAGCTATATGATTATTGATCCAATACTCACTTGAAATCCGTATGATTATTGGGCTTGGAGTCAACGAGCACTTTTTTCTTTTTTTTTTGGCCGAAAGAAAGTCAACGAGCACATTCACCGGCTAAAAAATAGTCAATCTTAATAATGGCGAAATTAAATTCACAAAAAATTTGTGAAATTTTGCATCCACTCTTGAAGTGGGATTTTGTTTTTCCTCGCCTATTTCGAGTTCATTCAATTTGATATGAAAAGCGATGTACTGCTTAAAAGTGATAGTAGGAAGGGTTTGAGATAGTTAACATGGTCTTGAAAACTGAACATGATAATACTCATTCGCATTCGAAATGAATTTAGACTCGAATAGAATACTCAAACCATTGTAATAAAGATGACATATATCTCCCCCTCCAATAAAATTTCCTCCTCACGTAATAGTTTTGGACAACGAACCCTAAAAGGAAAACTAATATCATTTTTTAAGTGCACATTTACCACTAAGATAACTTTAGCAACCTAATAAATATAATAAGAATTTAATTAATCTCATCATTATTTTTATTCAGGGAGAGATCATCTTTTGATATCTCTTGCTCTCACGCACTCCCCTGCCATTAAATCAAAGTTGTTTATTATCCCTTTTCATCCATCATTTTCAACATTATTCATAGCGACAATTGATATGCAATGAGGCAATAAATACATAGCGATCACTGAAATGTCGTCAAGCCACGCGTAAAGCAGGTTATGTGCTAGCTAGACTTTTAAGCAAAGACTTTAAAACCCAAACTTGCTCCTCACAGCACTATGTTGAAAGTAGTCACTAGATTTTCTATTGGATCCAAGAGTCCAAACTATTACCAATGACATCTTTAATATGATAATGCTAAAAGATGAATTGGGCGACATCTTTAATATGATAATGCTAAAAGATGAATTGGGTGCAATTAAGATCATAATTATAGTCATAAACATCTATAATATAATGATGGCCAAGAAAGGGGAGCTACACATGAAACATCATCAATACCACATTTCTATTTGCCACATATGTGACGGGATCAAATAGTTTTGATATGTGTCTATACTTGTGTAATGCTAATACTAGTACACTCAAGATGAGAATCTTCATAAGATATTGCACTAGTTGATGTAGTGGATATGGTATTATTGCCTTCATTGGTTCAAGTTCCATCATCCTTTGTTGACATTTCCGTTGCATAAAAGAGTGGCTTGGGAGATATTTGTAGATCATCTACTTCTCCTTCGAGCATTTTCAAGACTTTGCGCATTGAAGGGCGATCGTTAGGATTCCATTGTATGCACCAAAGAGCAGCTATTATCATCTTCTTTATTATTTTCCTCTCGTCCTCACCAACTTCCATTGGAATTTCCAATTCTTTACTAAGTTGGTCATGAACCCATAAAGGAAAGTAAGTGTGACTCGAACACCCTGTAACCTTGTCCTCATTCTTCCTTCTAGTGGCCATTTCCATCAACAATTTTCCAAAACTATAGACATCGGCTTTGGAAGAGACGCCTCCAAGGTTCTTGAAGACGAGCTCCGGAGCCATGTACCCTAAGGTTCCTCTTGCAGCAGTCAGAGACACGGTGTTGTAATTCGTGGGATACAATCTTGCGAGCCCAAAGTCGGAAACTTTTGGGGTGAAATTCCTATCTAGAAGAATGTTATGAGGCTTAATATCAAAGTGTAAAATTTGGGTATCGCATCCTCGATGAAGATATTCAATCCCTCTAGCCACTCCAAGAGCAATCTCATACACTTCCTTGCATTTAAGAGAAATTCCTTGTTCTCGTGAGAAAATGTGCTTATCTAAAGATCCATTGTGCATGAAATCGTAGACAAGAGCTTGTTTAGAGCCCTCAAAGCAATAACCAATGAGTCCAACAACATTAACATGGTGAATTCTACCAATGGTAGCTACTTCACTGATGAAGTCCTTCCCATTTGTTTTTCCCTTCTTCAGAATCTTGACCGCCACCTCACAGCCGCTTCGGAGTCTTCCTTTGAACACAGACCCATACCCTCCCTCGCCTAGTTTATCCTTAAGGCCACTCGTGATTTTCCTGATGTTTGAGTAAGAATACCTTATCGGCAAGAAGTTATTGTTAGATTGCAAAAATTCTTCAACATTTTGATCCATTGCTAAGTGTCTTCTCCTCCATTTGCATATTAGTAACGTCATCACGCATGGGGCCCCCAAGATGAATTTCACAACCATGCACTGAAGCACTGTATTTTTTATAGCCAATTTGTGAATGTGTTAAATGTTTGCATTTAAAAATTCAAAGTCTATTTCACAATGAGACGACTATAGTAATGTTACCGATGCCCAAGAGAGATAACACCACCACATCAAGGTAAGGGCTGATCCCTATTTCGCATTGGAGATAGAGTTGGTCACAAATGAAACCTGAAGAACATTTAAAAGACACTTTTGTAGACCATAACTAAGCAATGTGTATATCGGGTTCAATCCACTAAGATTTGTGGGCAGAATTTGGACTAAATAGATAAACAATTGAATAGATAATGTATTTATTTTTATATGAATAACCAATTTGTGCGTGTGTTGAATGTTTGTATTTAGAAACACTAACTTAATTTCACAATGAAGACTGTATTGATGTTTACCGATGCTATAGAGCGTGATATACCAGACCATATTGGCGAGGAAAGAGGCGATATCTGCAAAAGAGATAGAATATGTAACAAGTGAAATCTGAAGAAAATAAAAGACACTTATTTAGATCATAATCAAACAATGATAATTGAGTATATTAAGTTCAATCCACTAAGATTTACTGGCGGAATTCTAATTATTTAAATTAACAACTGAATAAAAATGTATTCGTTGTTGTACTTATAAAAAACCACAACAACATTGAACTAGCTGCATGATCTTAGCTCCATTTCACATGTCTTTGACCAAATATATCCTAACAATATTTTGGGATAAGTACATTAAAAGTACTATAATTTTTATACGACGCTCACTTGAGTATCATAACATTTTTTTTTATTCGCTTGAATGCCACAAATTTGAATTTGATCACTTAAAAGTCATCAGCGATTTGTCTCGTCGGAAAATCCGACATGAATGCCAATCGTCCTATCTGACATTGCCATCGTTGATTTGGACAATTAATTAAAAAATTTAAAAATAAAAAGAATCCACGTCGAAATGAAAAATTAATAAAAAAAATTTAGTAGGATGATTTGCCGAAAACAACATTTAAATGATCGATTTTACTTCAATGTGACACTTAAATTAAAAAAAGAAAAAGAAAAGTGATAACACTAAAATGAGAATCGTATAAAAGTTACGACACCATTGCTGTTCTTTATAAGAAATTGAACAAACTCAAAAAGTCCTTACCTATCTTGGCGTGCTCAGGATCACCCGGCGAAGGCTCAGGAAGCTCAGGAGGATAAGACCATGAAAGCTCAAATCCATAAACCACATCTTCGTGAATTTGCGCATAGGAACGAAGATCATATTCATCAACCCACCGTGACACCATTACCATAAACTCTATAGTGCATGCGGTTCCATAGATGAGACATTGCATTGACCAAGGCATACACTCGCCTTCTCGCACCAGAGAAATTAAGTAATGGAAGCCCATCAAGGCATGACAAAGCATCAATGTAAAATGGAAAATCCACGGCCTTCACACAACTCACGATCGAAACAGCCTTGGATGTATAAGAATAATACATGGGCAATTCATTATCATTATAGCCCCATAAAGACCGGAGAGGAAGCGATGAGCAATTGCCCTTTTGCAGCTGGACATCAGCGACCCTAATCATTTGGTTGGTGTAGTCGATGTCATGTACAAAGTACTTGCTGTTGGAGTTTTGTTTGTTAAAACAAAAGGAAAGTGCTATTTACCTTGTTCCACATGGAAAAGGTGGGACTAATTTAAAAGTGTGGGATTTCCTTTGTATATTTAAAGGAATGATTGGGTGGGGCTAGACCCCACCATACCCGCGTACGGGTGTGCGAATATAATTGCGCGATTTTGGCGCGATTATTTGGCGCACTTAGCACTTTGCGCGCCCGCGATTTAATTAGCACTAATCCTTTTGTCTTTTTATTTTTTTTATTTCGTACGGTTGTCTTATTAAGTTTAATTAATTCAAAGGTTGTTTTTGATACTATCTTAGGTATTAAAGTTAAGAAACATAGTGGGGGTTACTCTTTAAGCCAATGTAATTATGTTGAAAAATTATTAAATAAATTTCAACATCTTGGTTTCAAGGAAATAAGTACTCCATTTGATTCTAGTATTAAATTAAATTATAATACGGCGAGAGCGGTGGCACAATTAGAATATGCAAGTGCTATAGGGTCTTTAATGTATGCGATGCATTGTACTAGACCTGATATTGCTTTTTATGTATGCAAGTTGAGTAGGTATACTAGTAATCCAAGTATAGAACATTGGAGAGCTATTACCAAAATTTTTGGTTATCTTAAGAGAACTAAAAATTTAGGATTGTTCTATAATAATTATCCGGCTGTATTAGAATGATACACCGATGCTAGTTGGATTACAAGTGTGGGAGATGAGCGTTCCACTTCTAGATAGGTCTTCACACTAGGCTGGGTGCTTTGTATCTTGGGCGAGCAAGAAACAGACATGTATAACTCACTCAACAATGGAATATGAATTTATTGCTTTGGCGGCAGCTGGGAAAGAGGCTGAATGGATTAGGAATTTGTTGTTGGATATCAAATTATGGCCTAGTCCTATGCCTCCTATTTCTATCCATTGTGATAGTCGGGCTACTTTGGCAAGAGCCTATAGTAGCACCTATAATGGTAAGTCTAGACATATTAGTCTAAGACATGAATATGTGAGACAATTGATTAAAGATGGTACCATAACAATTGTCTATGTGAGGTCAAGTAAAAATCTTGCCGATCCTTTGACGAAGGCTTTACCAAGACATATGGTAATAACGACCTCACAATAAATGGGGCTGAAACCCTTTAATTGAAATCACCAATAATGGTAACCCGACCTTTTTCTAGAACATCACTAGTTACAAGGTTTAATGGGTAAGAACAAGTTATTGAATGTGATTGTTTGATACTGACGTAGCCCCGATATGAGAAGTCGGTATCGTCATTACGTTTTGTAGGTTGAATTGAATTCTTAATGAAGTATGATACAAATTTGTAGTGTGTTGATAGTAACGAAACACACGGTAGATACTTCACCTATATGAGCTTAGAAGTGGTGCCGCTTCTTACGAAAGTGAGGGTTACTTTCTAGAGAGCTCATGAAACAGGATCAAGCACAAGGCCATAATAGTGCGGAGTAATATAGAACTTCTCGCTGAAACAAGAGGTTAGTATATGTGTGGTATGTCCGGTTCTATTACATAAAAGTACAAGTTTAAAGCCGAGCTACTTGTCACTTTGATAGAGCTTTGATATACTTGCACTAAGTAAAGGTTTAACTCGAAAGAGACCTTTATGTATGTATATTAATCTTACTGAAATTTTGGCTGTACGGTTTTAAAATTTATTTTATTTTTATTTTGAAATCTTTGTTTTACAAACAAAGTGGGGGATTGTTGGAGTTTTGTTTGTTAAAACAAAAAGAAAGTGCTCTTTACCTTGTCCCACATGAGAAAGGTGGGAAGAAGTAAACTAATTTAAAAGTGTGGGATTTCCTTTGTATATTTAAAGGAATGATTGGGTGGGGCTAGACCCCACCATACCCGCGTGCGGGTGCGCGAATATAATTGCGCGATTTTGGCGCTAATCCTTTTGTTTTTTTTTTTTATTTCGTACGGTTGTCTTATTAAGTTTAATTAATTCAAAGGTTGTTTTTGATTATTGAGAATTTTCGGAAATTAATTAATTAATAAATATAATTTCGAAATTTTTATTTATTAAATAGTTATTATTATTTTATTCCGAATTTTTGTTAGTGTCTTTTCAAGACAACCTTTGAAAGAAAAAATACATGTTCAATTTGCGACCTTTCCCGAAGGGTTGTATTTGTTCGGTTTTAACTTCTTATGAATGGACATCTTTGTTCATTTGAGCAAATTTTCGAAAGAATGTGTTTGTTCATTTCGCAACTTTTCACGAAGAGTTGTCTTCGTTTTTTTTTTTTAAGACTATTTTATATATACTTGTCAGATTGAGAAAGAATTAAAAGTGATCATTTTTTCATCTTTTCGAGTCTTCTTTCTGAGGAAAAAAACTACAGCCTTCATTTCAATTGTTTCCTAGAGAGACCCTGGAGAAATACTAGAATTGCTATCTAGTATTTTCGATTTTGAGACTTTGTTGTATCCTGGAGGATTTTTGCCGGTGACCATTAGCAACTTTGTGGGGCAAATAAATCCTTAAAGAAAGTGATATCACGCCTCAAAGTCCGACTCGAGTACTCTAAAGATCCGTCTTCATTGTTCTACCCTATTCGAAGCAGTATTTTTCTAACACTGGCTCAACTTAAAATCCAGAATGGTGCGGTTACCTATGCAGGTTAGCTCATAATTACTGAGGCCGCAAAATTTCGGGTCTTCCATCAACCGAAACGGGTAACTTATGTCTGTGACCTCGCCACAAGAGGTTGTGCAGTTATTTTCGATGGCAATGCTAAAAGACTGATGTAGAAGGAGGAGGAGAAGAAGAAGGGGTTGATTTTGGTGCATAGCTTATGCAGTAGCGGAGAGCACGAACTGGTTAAGCAGATCTAGTGTTTAGTGTCGATATGTAAAGGAGAGATAGACAAAGACGAGAGGAATACCATGAGTTGCTCCCTCCTTAAAACGATGAAGAGAGCAGGAAATATCTCCGACAAATGGACGCATCAGACACGGAAAGCAGTGGGAGTTGTCGCCGAAAAGAAAGTTCAATGTTAATCACACGGAAAAGTGTGGGAATGGGTGCTGAAAAGTCAAATGTTCAATCGACCTTGGACCGGCCTTCAAGGCAAAGGGGAGCAAAAAGCAAAATCTAGTGGACTTAGCACTTGATATACTCGACTTTCATTTGTAGCCGAAGACTCGCGTGATGCATTTGGTTTGAACATTTGTTTCTTTTATCATGAAGGTGTTAAAAAATCTTATTAAAATAATGAATTTTCCCATGTCTATTCTTTTTATTGCAAACCTCGACTTTTCTCATTTTGAAATTGCATTTTCAAATGTAATTTGATTTATGCCTTTCCGTAAGTAGCAATTCAATGTCATGGGTGTTGCGCGTGTTAAGATCGCATATTTTCTTGTGCAATAATAAAATATGATTAAGTCATGATTAGAGGATTCTATATTCAACTTTGATTGTTATTAAAGAAATGATATAAATTAAATATAGAATAGGATCATGAAAAGGAGGAAGCTAATATTTTCTTATGTTAATCATACATAATAGGACAATTTATTACGTGCCAAACTTTCGTGTGATCACTGAATTTTCTCAACGTGAAATGAGGAATACTCTTAGGGAAACAAATAATAATAATAACAAACAAACTATGAAAACAAATCAATAAAAATTTGAAAAGTGTAAATTTTAGACATGACTTTTCATTTATGAAAGTAATAATTTGAAAATATGAAAAGTGGAGAAACACTTCACACTCTATAATGGTAGTGCATTTTGTTGTGTTTGCATCGATCATTCTAAACTTCCGTCCCATTATCTATATTTATTAACATCCTATAACCCACTTTATTCCAATAACAAATATACAAGAACTCTTCCATGTTTTCATCCGTGCTAAATGTCTCCTTCTCCATTTGCGCATTAATAATATCCCAAATCTCGAGGCTCTGAGATGAACTTAATAAAAAAGATGGTGGCCAAAGCTCTTCAGACCACTTTTTAATTGAAATGGGTAGCTTATGTTAGTAACATCGCCACATGAGGTGATATCCCAAATGGATAGTACTCACGTAAAAGAATAACAAGAGGAAGGGTTAGTTTTTTTAGCATTGCAATGTTTGTTGCATGTGCACTTGCAAAGGGTTTTAATTAAGAAGAAATTAAATCAAATGAAATTACAGGAAAGTGGCATTTATCAAGTCACGAATTGAGTCGGATCGGAAAGCTAATATAAACAAATGAGCAACGTTTTGAAGACGATGTAGCCTCTTATTAGGGTGCGTTTGTTTGTGTTTACGTTTTTTTTTGTTCCGGGGAACGAAAATAGAAAAAACTATTTCATTCGGGGAATAGTTTTTGAACAAAAAAACGCGTTTGGTAAACTTGTTCCTAGAATAAAAAAAGAACAGAAACATGTTTGGTAAATTTGTGTTCTTTTTTTATTTCTTTTAATTTTTAAATATTTTTATTTTTTTCTTTTATTTTTTTTTTCTTTTTTTCTTCTTTTGGCCGGTCGCCGGCCTTGGCCATGGCCGGCGACCGGCCGACGAGGGCCGGCGAGCGGCCGACAAGGGCCGGCGGCCTCGCCCGGCCACGGCGAGGCTCGCCGCGGCGAGGCCGAGCCTCGCCGGTGGCCGGGCGAGCTCGGTCTCGTCCGATCTAGGCGAGCCCGAGCTCGCCCGGCCTCAACCCGCGCCTCGAGGCCGGGCGAGCTCGGGCTCGCCCGGCCACGGCGAGGCCGGGGGACGTCGACTGGCGGTGGCCGGCGAGGCCGAGCCTCGCCGGGGCCGGCGACACTCCGGCGAGGTCGCCGGCCCTCGACATCGTCGCCGGCCCTCGACGGCCGGTCGCCGGCCATGGCCGAGGCCGGCGACCGGCCAAAGAAAAAAGAAGAAGAAGAAGAAGAAGAAAAGAAAAGTGTGGAGAGAGAAAATTTGTTCCCAAAAATTGTTCCAGAAACAAGAAAACAACTTTTTTTTTTGTTTTTGTTTTCGTTTTTTCTTGTTCCGGGAACAAAAAAACGATTTGGAACAAAAACGCAAACAAACGCGTTTACGTTCTTTTTTTTTGTTAACAAAAAAAACAAAAAATCTGTTCATAAACAGAAAAAAGAAACACAAACAAACAGGCCCTTAGTCGCCCCTATTGGGAATCAAAATAATGGGTTGGTCCATCTCACAAGACAGAAGAAGACGAAGTGCGGAATTCGTCAACCGAGAAGTCAAAGTCGGTCAACGTGTGTAGACGAGCAACAGAGAATGGGAAAAAAAAGTCAAAAAGATAATGCGCTGCGAACCATCCTGGAAAATCTCGTGGAAGAAAATTTGGGGAAGGTGCAAAACAGGTGTCATCGTCATGGACTATGATGCGCCAAAATTCAAAGATGCTCGAGCAACAAGCTCGTCCATCTTTTCCGGGTAATTCTCAGCACTGATGTTTGTGCTAAATTCATAACTCAAAGTGCACTAGTAAAAATATAGGATGATTACACAAATGGTTGTTATCACCACCGAATACTTTATTTGTTCAATATAATCTTTAAATGTTATTCTAATATGCAATGTTATCCCTAAAATATTAAATTTTTTAATGTAGTCATTAAAGTTTTGATACATATTCAATATAGTCTATGGACTAATTGAAAATGTTAAGTTTTGTCTGGAAGAAAATATGAAATTGTGAATGACGATGTTGAATGCTTTGATGTGCAAGTATCGTCACTGTCCCAAATGGCTTTGTTTAACGCTTGGGGGCATATGCTGCTCGACTCTCATGGGAACATTCATTAATGAAACGATCAATTTTGTTTTAGTTCTGAAAATGAATTAGACCCTGTTGATTATAGTGTGGCCCAAAAAGTGATACTAGTAGCACTGAGGCTCGTTTTGCTGAAGGAACTGGATTTAAATATTCGGTTAAAATCACAGCTTATTTGGTTTGCAAAGTCATCGTAGTCAAAATCACAAGTAATTAGAGTTTTACGGTCTTTACTTATCGTTGAAGCATTGACATCAGACAACACTACTTGTATACACCTAGTTCATGGGCTGAAATCTTTCATATATATCATGTGCAAGTAACAGATAAAGCATAGATGGTTAGCTCCTTTAAAAGATAACAAGAAAATAAAACAGAGAAGAAACCTTTCATATCTGGCGGGCAAAATTCGAAGTTGCCGCCTTCCGCGGAAAAGTTCGCAGGCATTTCGTGTTCGAGCAAAGCATTTCCAATGGAAGCCGTTTGTCCGATCGACGAAAGGTGCTTCCCTGAAGTCTCCGCTCTTCTGCAACCTTCTCCACCTCGTGATATCCAGGCTTCTTCATTGATTTTTTTCATTTAGAAGAAAGACTTGATACATATGTATGGCAGTGAATTACCTTAGCAACCTTTAATAAAATTCCACGATCATCAAAATTATACTCCATCACCAACAAAGTCATGGAATAATCCTGGTCCATCACCCCTTTCTATCACTACTGACCGTGTGGGGAGGGGAAGGTCAACTCGACCCCCCAACACCCGAGATCCGAAGGCCTTGACTTGAGACCTCGAGGCCACCCCGAACCCCCACTACCTGAAATTGAGATCCTAGTGCCTAAGCTTGGTATGCCGAAGACTGACAACGGGACGGAGACGCAAGGGTTGAGCACATGATAGTCGAGCTGAACTAGGGATTTTTTTAGCTCCCAAGCCAGAGACCTCATGGATTAGACTTTGATTCTAAATTTAAGTGTTTAAACAGTCAAAACAACTCAAACCGAATACCATTATGAGTCTAATTACACGCAATGAGATTTTGTTATAGAAGTATTCATTATCACTAAATCCAAATCAGCCTTAAAGTTCTGGTGGAGGTCCACTTAGCATTAATCGGAAATAAATCATAGTGGGACATTCGTGTAGATCAAAATATATCAATTTTAACAATAATTTTCCTGAAATTATCATAAAATTGAAGGCACTTGTGGGTAGTAAATTAACTTTATGAGTTGAAATTTTACCCATAATTGTCGTAACTCATTTATATCGGTAATTCTATGGGGTGTAATTTATCAGTAATAGCCACAAACAATGAATCCAAAAGGAAAAAAAAAAATTATCGCTTTCACTAATAACCATAGCAACTAGTAAAAGAAATAAGAATTTAATTTATCGAATCTATTAATGTTATTAAGGGAGAGATCATCTTCTTATGTCTCCTACTATTTTTCTATTTGACTTTTAGCTAACTTTTTATGGAACAAAAAGTCAATAAAGATGAGAGGAATGATTTGTGTTGCTCTGTTTCTCTCATGAAGAAACGACGAGAGAAGAAAACATCTCCGACGACAAACTCAATTGTGTGGCGTAGCGACCACAAAAATGGGACGTACGTAAGAAGCAAAAAAGTGGGAATGGTCGGCTGAAAAGTCAAAAGGCGGTCAACGTACGGCACAAGCACAGGGGGCCAATTTATGCACCGCGACGAACCTAAACTTCGAACGACGTAAAAACCGGCCCCGCCCAACCCGACGCGGCCCAGTGGATGGGGGGCGGTAGGGAAGAAAACAAGCAAAATGCGTAATGCATGAAAAAATATTTATTAAATCTTGTACACCGAATAATGCATACGGTCGACATTTGGATAACCTTCCGCAGATTTTAACACGCGATCTACTTGACTTTTACTTCTGGCCGGAGACCCACGTGACGCATTTGGCTTGAAAATAAAAGTTCTGTTTCATCTTGAAGATGTTAAAATAAAATGTTAGTAGAATAATAATTTTTCCCATGTTTATTGTTTTATAATTACGAATCCCAACTTTTCTAATTTTGAATTCTTTTTTAGATGTAACGTGATTTATGCCATTCCATTCGTCCTTGTACATTTCAGGCCCGTTGCCCAGTAAAGATCACATATTGTCTTGAAAATGTAACAAATAATCAACGTGATGCCACCCTCATCTTGCAATTTAGTTGTTAGTGAATTTATTGGTGGTGGAGAGTGCTCCAACTCCTAGAAGGTCGAAGCGACGAGGAAAGAGAGTGGAGATGGAATTTAGAAAACAGCAGAGAGATCTCGATAAGATCGCGAATGAGAACGATGAACGAGAATCAAAATCAGAACCAGAATGTGGCGATTTTTTTTTTATTTTTTCGCCTGATTAATTTTTGAATTAACGGTTGAATGCGTTTGAGCGTTTGAGTCTCGAAGCGACTTCCCTCGCTAAAGCAAAAGAGACTTATGGAAGGAAGCAAATAGTGACTAGCGAGGCGACCCTTTTGCATCCGAGGACGCGACCTTTCTGTTATTTCGGATTTGGGCTCCTAAACTTTTCGTCATTTCGCCCTGCGCCCCAAATTAAGGGACCTGTTACCGGAAAGTATTGTTCGGCATTTCGGGAGGCCCAAAAACAGAAATATTGTACTTCGGCCGAGAGAAAAAGCAGTGAAATTGTAAATGATGCAAACGCATCGTTCGAATCTTTTTTCCACACTTCTTAATAAGAAAAATGCAAATGAAGTTACATGATTATTGGCCCAATACTCACCTGAAGTCCATATGATTATTGGGCTTGGAGTCAACAAGCACGTTCACCGGCTAAAAAAAAGTCAATCTTAATAATGGCGGTTTAAATTCACAAAAAATTGTAAAATTTCGCTTCCATTCTTGAAGTGGGATTTTGTTTGTCCTCGCCCATTTCTAGTTCGTTCAATTTGATACGAAGAGTGATGTACTGCTTAAAAGTGAGAGTAGAAACGGTTTGATATAGTTAACACGATCTTGAAAACTGAATGGCAATACTCATTCGCATTCGAAATAAATTTAGACTCGAATAGAATACTCAAACCATTGTAATAAAGATGACATATATCTCCCCCTCAAATAAAATTTCCTCCCGACGTAATAGCCTTGGACAACGAACCCTAAAGGAAAACTAATATTACTTTTTAAGTGCACATTTACCACTAAGATAACTTTAGCAACCTAGTAAATGTAATAAGAATTTAATTAATCTCATGTATTATTGTTACTCACGGAGAGATCATCTTTTGATATCTCCCGCTATCTCGCACTCCCCCGCCATTAAATCGAAATTGTTTATTATCTCTCTTCATCCATCATTTTCAACATTATTCGTAGCAACAATTGGTACGCAGTGAAACAATAACATCATCATAGCACTATCCTAAAAGTAGTCACTAGATTTTCCATTGGGTCCAAGAGTCCAAACTATAACCAATGACATCTTTAACATGATAATGCTAAAAGATAAATTGGGCGTAATTGAGATCATAAATAGTCATAAACATCTATAATATAATGATGGCCAAGAAAAGGGAGCTACACATTTAACATCATCAATACCATGTTTCAATTCGCCACATATGTGACAGGATCAAATGGTTTTGATATGTGTCTATGCTTGTGTAATACTAATACTAGTACACTCGAGAAGAAAATCTTCATAAGTTATTGCACTAGTTGATGTAGTGGATATGGTATTATTGCCTTCGTCGGTCCAAGTTCCATCATCTCTTCTTGACATTTCTGTTGCATAAAAGAGTGGCTTGGGAGATATTTGTAGATCATCTACTTCTCCTTCGAGCATTTCCAAGACTTTGTGCATCGAAGGGCGGTCATTAGGATTCCATTGTATGCACCAAAGAGCAACTATTATCATCTTTTTTATTATTTTCCTGTCATCCTCACTGACTTCCACCGGAATTTCCAATTCTTTACAGAGTCTGTCATAAATCCACAAAGGAAAGTAAATTTGACTGGAATACTCTGAAACCGCGTCCCCATTTTTCCTCTTAGTCGCCATTTCCATTAACAATTTTCCAAAACTATAGACATCGGCTTTGTAAGAGACGCCTCCAAGGTTCTTGAAGACAAGCTCCGGAGCCATGTACCCTAAGGTTCCTCTTGCGGCAGTCAAAGACACGGTGTTGTAATCCGTGGGATACAATCTTGCGAGCCCAAAGTCAGAAACTTTTGGGGTGAAATCCCTATCCAAAAGAATGTTATTAGGCTTAATATCAAAGTGTAAAATTTGGATGTCACATCCTCGATGAAGATATTCAATCCCTCTAGCAACTCCAAGAGAAATCTCATACACTTCCTTGCATTCAAGGGAAATCCCTTGTCCTCGTGAGAAGATGTGCTTATCCAAAGATCCATTGTGCATGAAATCGTAGACAAGAGCTTGTTTAGAGCCCTCAAAGCAATAACCAATGAGTCCAACAACATTGACATGATGAATTCTGCCGACGGTAGCCACTTCACTGATGAAGTCCTGCCTGTTCATTTTTCCCTTTAGAATCTTGACCGCCACCTCACGGCCACTCCGGAGTTTTCCTTTGAAAACGGAACCATACCCTCCCTCTCCTAATTTATCCTTAAAGCCACTCGTGATTTTCTTTATGTTCGAGTAAGAATACCTTATTGGCAAGAAATTATTAGATTGCAAAAATTCTTCAACATTTTGATCCATTGCTAAATGTCTTCTCCTCCATTTGCGTATTAATAATATCATCACGCATGGGGCTCCCAAGATGAATTTCACAACCATGCATTGAAACACTGTATATTTTTAACCAATTTGAGGGTGTGTTAGATGTTTGCATTTAAAGATTTAAAGTCAATTTCACAATGAGAAGACTATAGTAATGTTACCGATGCTGAAGAGCGAGAGCAAGAGCCAGAGCGGGCGCATCCCATCAATTAGCCGTATTCCGCAATGGAGATTGAGTATGTAACAAGTGAATTCTGAAGAACATTTAAAAGACATTTATTTAGACCATAATGAAGCAGTGTGTATATCGGTTCAGTCCACTAAGATTTGTGGGCAGAATTTGAACTAAATAGATAAACAATTGAATAAATAATGTATTTATTGTTATATGAATAACCAATTCGTGCGTGTGTTGAATGTTTGTATTTAGGAATACTAACTTGATTTCACAATGAAGATTGTATTGATGTTTACCGATGCTAAAGAGCGAGATCACTTCAATAACCTCGACAATTAAGGTGAGGTAAAAGGCAATATCTGCAAAAGAGATAGAATGTGTTTACTTAGATCATAATCAAACAGTGAGTAATTGAGTATATCAAGTTCAATCCACTAAGATTTACTGGCGGAATTCTAATTACTTAAATTAACAAATGAATAAAAATGTATCTGTTGTCGTACTTATAAAATACCACAACAACATTGAACTAACTACATGATCTTACAGATGACTAAGCTCTATTTCTCGTTTAGTGAAATTTCACATGTCTTTGACCAAACATATCCTAATAATATTTTGGGATAAGTACATTAAAAGTGTCATAATTTTCGTACAACATTTACTTAACATTTTTTTTTGTTCACTTGAGTGCCACAAATTTAAATTCGATCACTTAAGAGTCATCGGTGATTTGCTTTAGCTGAAAATTCGATGTAAATGCCGATCATCCTATATGACATCGTTGTCATTGATTCGGACAATTAAGAAAAAATTCAAAAATAAAAAGAATCCACATCAAAATGGAAAATTAATTAAAAAAAATTACGTAGGATGATTTGCCGAAAACAACATTCAAATGATCGATTTTACTTTAACGTGACACTTAAGTGAACAAAAAAGAAAAGTTATGACACTTAAACGAGTACTGTACAAAAGTTACAGCACCCTTGCTATTCTTTAAAAGAAATTGAACAAACTCAAAAGTTGTTACCGTTCTTGGCGCTACACTGAATTTGGTGCTTGTCATTGATGTCGCACACGAAATAATGTTTGCAATACTTCTTACAGGCAATTGGATGCCATGAAAGCTCAAACCCATAAACCATTAGATCATGAATTTGCGCATAGGAACGAAGATTGTCTCCATCGGCCCACCCTGGCATCATTGCCATATGCTCTATAGTGCACCCACTTTCCATATTCGAGACATTAGCATCGACCATGGCATAAAATTGCCTTCTTGTACTGGAAAATTTTGAAAATTCGACCCCATCAAAGCATGATGAAGCATCAATGTATAACCGAGAAGCAACGGCCTTCGTGCAGTTCACAATTGAAACTGTCTTGGATAACTCTCCATCATTGTACATGTATCCCCCGCATTTATACCGATTTGATTTGTCGTTCAAGAAGCTGCTGCATGACAAAGAGCGGAGAGGAAGAGACGAGCAATTGCCCTTTTGCAGCTCAACATCAACAACCCTAATTGTGTAGTTGGTATAGTCAATGGAACTTACATGGTACTGGCTCGAGTACAAATCAAGAACAGTGCGGTTATTTACGCAGGCTAGTTCATAATTAGGGTCGCCACAGACCTCCGGGTCGTCCTTCAACCGAAACGGGTAGCTTATGTTGGCGATCTCGCCACAAGAAGTGGTGCATCGATTATTTTCAATGGGGATACTAAAAGACTGAGGTAGGAGGAGGAAGAGGAGGAGGAGGAGGAGGAGTTGTTGATCTTTGTGCATGTTATGCGATTGGAGGGAGCACGCATCAACTAAGCAAAATCTGAGTGTTTTCGTGTTGAGCTGTAGAAGAAAGATAAAAATGAGGGGAATGATTTTAGTTGCTCTGTTTCTTTCTTGAAATAATGACGAGGTATTTATCAAGAGAGAGGGGGATAAAATTCCCCGACGACAGCTAATTGTGTGGATGTGCATGATTTGGGGTTTAAGGACCCACATCAATGGGACGTACGAGAGACGGAAAAGATTGGTAATGGTCGGCTGAAAAGTCAAAAGCCGGTCACCCAAAGTGTAATCGCCCTTGGCCCGGCAAACGTGCAGCGAGGAGCATAGATTAGAAAAGACCAGAATTCAACAGCGAGGAAAAAACCGACTCTCGAGCTATCGACATCAGCTTTGTAAGATATTCCCCCAGCCCCCAATGTTCTTTAAGTTTAGAGTCATGTATCCCAAGATTCTTCTCATAGCAGTTAGAAACATACTGTTGTACTCGATGGAATACAATCTTACGAGCCCAAAGTTGGAAAATTTTTGGATGAAACGTCTGTCAAGAAAAATGTTGTGAGACTTAATATCAAAATATAGATTTGCAAGTCACATCCTCAATGAAAATATTCAATCTCTCCGACTACTCCGAGAGCAATATCATGCATTTCATTGCAATCAAGAGAAGTCCCTTGTCCTCATGAGAAAATGTGCTTATCCAAACACCCATTATGCATGAAATTGTAGAGAAGAGCTCATTTGGAGACTTCAAAGTAAAAAGCAATGAGTCCAACCACATTAACATGATGAGTTCTTCCTATGGTAATCACTTTGTTGATGAAGTATTGTCCATTCGCTTTCCTCTTCTTCAGAATCTTCATTGCCATCTTACGGCCGCTCTGGAGTCTGCCTTTGAAAACGGAACTGTATCCTCCCAAGCCCAATTTGTCTTTAAGGCCGCTCGTGATTTTTTAATGTCCGAATAAGAGTACCTTATTTGGCAAGAAGTTATTATTAGACTACAAAAATTGTTCAACCTTTTGATCCATTGCCAAGCGTCTTTTCCTCCATTTGCATATTAGAAACGTTATCGCCCTTGGGGCTCCCAAGATGAATTTCACAGCCATCAGTTGCACTGTATTTTGGGGAAAACGCAAGAAAATTATGGGTCTGTTAAATCTTTTGCATTAGAAACATAAATCAATTCAATATGAGAAGATTTAAGTATTGTTACCGATGCCATAGAGCAAGAGTCCTCCAATACCGGTGCCAAAATTGTAGAAGTAGGCGGAAATTCCTGGAAAATGGACTGCATATGTGTCAAGTGAAAGCTGAAGAAATTCAAAAAGACACTTATTTAGACCGTAATCAAGGAATTAGTATATTGGTTCAATTCATTAATATTTGTTGGCAGAATTCGAATTAAATAAATAAACAATGTATTTATTACAATACATATAAAATACCACGAGCATCAACCTAACTACCTGAGCTTACTGGGCATTTTCAAATTACACGGGCTTTGAAAAGATACACAGATGAATGAGCTCGATTTCACGTTTTGAACAAATTTCACGGACTTTGACCAAATATGTCCCCACAATTTTTATTTTTTTTTTCAGAAAATTGAACAAAGTTAAAAGGTCTCACCTTTCTTGGGTCCGCACCAAATTTGGTGCTTACCAATACCACTCAAAATGATGTTTGCAATACTTCTTACCCACAATTGGAAGACATGAAAGCTCAAATCCAAAACCATCTATTCATGGATTTGGGCATAGGTTTAAAGATTGTTGCATCAACCCACCCAGGTATCATTGACATAAGCTCTATAGTGCATATAGTTTCCATATAGAAGACATATGTACCGATTATGTGTTGGGAGCACGCAATAGAAGTCCGATACCTTCTTTCGAAGATCCTCAAGAGAGAGCCCAAGTTCGAACCCATCAATATATCCAGTTGGACTCATATTCACTCAAAAGCTTAAGCTCATGGGTCATGATTTAACTAAGATATATTAACTGCTCTACACCATACCAATTTAACAATTTCTCTAACACAACTTACTTACACGTGAGTCATGAGGTCTGTTCTCCCTTAATTCAAGTATCATTTTGCATCTTTAACGATTTATCTCAAACCATGACCATGGCTCTGATAAGCGCGCAATAGAAGTCCCCCTTAATCCAAGTATTCTTCTGCATCTCTAACGACTTTTCTCAAGCTGTGACCATGGCTTTGATACCAATTGGTGGAAGCGCGCAATAGAAGTCAGATACCTTCTTCCAATGAGATTGCCAAGAGGGAGCCTAAGTTTAAACCTATCAACATATCTAGTTGGATCCATATTCAATCAAAAGTTTAGGCCAATGACTCATGAGCAAACTAGGATATATTAATTGCTATACACTACACCAATCCTTTGATGTGCAATTTCTGTAACACAACTACTCACACGAGAGTCCTAACACCATAGTGTATAATCGCCTTCTTGTACTAGAAAAGTAAACGAAAAATTGACCCCATCAAGGGACGACGAACCGTCAACCTAAAACTGAGAAGGCACGGTCTTCGTGCAATTCACAATCGAAATGGTCTTGCATGACTCTCGATCATAGAACTTGTATACCTCGCATTCTTATGGATTTGGTTGGAGCTAGAAGTTGCTACATGACAGAGAGTGGAGAGGAAGAGATGAGCAATTGCCCTTTTTCATCCCTACATCGGCAACCCTAATTGTGTAGTTGTCATAGTTAATAATACTAGTTCGAGTACAAATCCAGAACGGTACGGTTATTTATGTAGGTTAGCTCATAGTTAAGGTCGTCGCAAACCTTTGAGTCGCCTCTAAGCTGAAAGGGGTTGCTTATGTTCGGGATCTCGCTGCAAGAATTAGTGTATTGATTATTTTTTATGGCAATGCTAAAAGACTGACGTAGAAGGAGAAGGAGGAGGAGTCGATCTTTGTGCATTGGTTATGCAATAGGAGAGGACACGAGTCGAGTAGGAAAATCTATTGTTTAGCGTGGAGATGCAAGAGAGATGGATGAAGATGAGAGGAATAATTTCAGTTGCTCCGTTTCTTGAGATAATGAGAAAGAGAAGGAAAAATCGTTGACTACAAACTAATCTGTGTGGAAGTGAGTGATTTGGGGTGTGCCGACCACAAAATGGGACGTGTGAGAGAAGGAAAAGACTGGGATTGGTCGTCTGAAAAGTCAAAAAGCCCGTCAACGAGCGAGACAGGCACTAGGGGAGACTTCGTGCACCGCGACGAATCTAAAGTTGAATCAACGTCGGCGTGGGCCACCCCAACGCAGCCGTGCAGCAAGCTCAGAGTGAACCTAGGCCCAGCACGGCCGGTGGTCATGGTCTGGGATGAGGGGTGTAGATTATAAGATCGGAATATAGATTCCGAAATGAAAGTCGGAAAGATCATATCGATTCATTTTTTAACGATTGGAAATTCTATCAGATTGCCATAAGTTCTTTTTTAAGCTCTCATTGTCCGACAAAGGGAAAAAAGGCCTAATGCTAGACGCTCAAAGATTATTCATGAAATCTTGTTTGCAGAATGATGCATAAACTCTACATTTGTACAATCGGGAAGAAAGAGATCAAATGGTAGGAAAATATATACATAACTATAAACGCGAGATATTTATTCACTTTTCATATTTTTTGAATTGCCATTCTCACTTATGAAAAGTCATGTGTAAAATGACTTTTTATAATCAAGAAGGGCAATTCGAAAATATGAAGACAGAGAAAAACCTTGCACTTTATAAATTGTAGTGCATTCTACTGTGTTGTACCTATCATCCCTAACTCTCATCCCACTAATTAACGTCATATCACACAATTTATTCAAATAATATATATGTAAAATAATTTTATGCCGTCATCCACAATATCTCTACCTAATGACAGTATTCCGATAGGATTTTGTTAGCCCTCAGACACTTGTTAACGCCAAATAACAACATATTGTCAACCCCGCTGAACTGATTTTTTTTTTTTTTTTTTTTTTGTGATTTGAATGTTCCTATTCTCGTCTAGTAATACTGCTGTACTCAAGCTGTTAATCTCGATAAATTGTTGCAGTAATTGATGAATTTGACATAGCGTCTGATGCCTAGCAACTGACACTTCTGTTGGACAAAAGGGTGACTTGGGCAGCGTTAAGAGGATATAAGTTCCTACAAGAGAAATTGAATACGTAAGTGAAAGCTGAAAAAATTTAAAAGATACCTATATACCACAATCAAGCAACAAGTGTGCTAGTTCAATTCATTAAGATTTGTGGTCGGAATTTGAACTAAACAAATAAACAAACGAATAAAAATGTATTCATTATCATACTTATAAAATACCCCAATAGCATTTATCTAACTACTTGATCTTAATGGCCATTTTCAAATCACATGAGCTCAAGATGTACAAATAACCAAGCTCAATTTTCCGTATAGATGAAATTTCACAACCAAATATATTTATTGAGGAAATTGAACAAATCATAAATACTTACCTTTATGCAATTAGTTAGGTTCGTAGCGTCGATGTAGCAATAGTATTTACAATGCATCTTACAGGCTTTTTTAAGCCATGAAAGCTCAAACCCATAAACCATCTGTTCATGAAATTGCACATAGCTACGAAGATTATTGCGATCAACCCACAATGATATCATTGCCATAAGCTTTATAGTGCATGCAGTTTCTACAGACGAGATATTCGCATCAACCATGGCGTATACTCGCCTTCTCGTACTAGAAAAATTCGAAAATTCGACCTCATCAAAGCATGATGAAGCTTCGACGTAAAGCAAAGAATCGATGGCCTTCATGCAATCCACGATTGCCACAGTCCTGGATAAGGGAAAAGTATCAAAAAAGTCCTAAACCTATTGCCTTGGTACCAATTCAGTCCTAAACTTTTCAATTGGACCAATTTAGTTATAAGAATTTTAATATTGGTATCAATTCAGTCCATCCGGTCAATTTTAGCCGGCCGGCGCCGACGTGGATGTCGGCCGATGACCGGACGTTGACGTGGCAATTTTAATGATTTTTTAATTATTTTTTCAAAATTTTTATTAAATTTTTATTATTTTTTATTGATTTTTTTTTCTTCTTCTTTTCCGACAGTGGCCGGCGAGCCTCGAGGCTCGCCAGCCACCGGGCGAGGGCCGCGAAGCCCTCGCCCGACCTCTCCCAGGCCGCCGGCGAGGCGGCTTGGCCCGGATTTGGGCGAGGCCGGCCTCGCCCGATCCTTGCCGCGGGCAAAGGCGGCCTCGCCCAGGCCGGCGAAGGGGAGAGAGGGCATACAGATTCGAGGAAAGAGACGGCGGCCCGGCGAGCGTCGGGAGTGGAGCTCCAGTCCAAGGCGGTGGCGATTGCGCGGGCTAGGCATTCGCATCCCCCATCGCTCCCCCCGATCAAGCAACCACCACCCGCTCTCCTCCAATCTGCAGCGAGAAGAAGGGGGAAGTTCTCTCGATTCAATCGGGGCTTTACGCCGTTTCCCAAAGCTTCCGCAGGAGATGGTGGGTTCAGCAGAGGCGCTCGAGAGAGAGAGGGAGGAATGGGTTTTGCGGGTTCGCTTCGCGAGATGGAAAAATCTTAGCTTTGCGCTGCGTTGCGCTTCCAACTTCGCTGGTAGTGAAGGCGGCCATCGCCAGGGCGGAGGCGAGGGCTTCGCGGCCCTCGCCTCCGCCCTGGCGATGGCCGCCATGACCTCGCCGGCCGCGGGCAAGGCCGGCCTCGCCCAGATCCGGGCGAAGCCGCCTCGCCGGCGGCTAAAAAGAGGCCGGGCAAGGGCCGCGACCCTCGCCGGCGGCAGGCGAGGGCTTCGCGGCCCTCGTCCAGTGGCCGGCGAGCCTCACCAAAGGCTCGCCGGCCACCACCGGAAAAGAAGAGGAAAAAGAAAAAAAAATCAATAAAAATTAATAAAAATTTCGAAAAAAATCATAAAAATTGCTACGTCAGCGTTCGGTCATCAGCCGACATCCACGTTAGCGCTGGCCGGCCAAAATTGGCCGGATAAACTGAATTGGTACCAATATTAAAAGGTTTAGGACTAAATTGATCCAATTGAAAAGTTTAGGACTGAGTTGGTACCAATGCAATAGATTTAGGACTTTTTTGGTACTTTTCCCTCCTGGATAACATGTCATCCCTCTACATTCCTCTCCAGCATGTATATCGCTTCCATTTGTAGCTGGAGTGGGTGCATGACAAGGAGTGGCGAGGAAGAGATGAGCAATTTCAGTTTCGCAACCCTAATTGTGTAGTTGGTATAGTCAATGTATCATACATAGTACTTGCCCAAGTACAAATGGAGAATGGTGCAGTTCTTTATGGAGACTAGCTCATAGTTAGGGTCGCCGTAGAACTTTGGGTCACCCCTCAGTTGAAATGGATAGCCTATATTTGCGATCTCACCGCAAGAGGTGGAGCATCGATTAATTTCGACGACAATGCTAAAAGACCAATGTAGGAGAAGGAGAAGGAGAAGGAGAAGGAGGAGGAGGAGTTGATCTTTGTGCATAGATTATGCAATAGCAAAGAGCACGAACTAGTTAGACCAAATAAAATGTTTGGTGTCTAGATGTAGGCCCCGTTTGGCTCGGTTGAATTGTAATTTTAAAGTGCATTAGGAAACAATTTTGACTTAAATGCCGTTTGATAAAAATTGCATTTTTAAATGACTTTTACTCTTTTTTTTTAAAGTTTTATTATTATTTTTTTTTTTTTTTTTGGAGTTCAGCTACCGGCGGCTAGATCCGGCTACCAAACAGCCTCACCTGAGGTGGTGTGACCTTAGGCGTTGCCTGAATCGCACAAACTAGGCGTCGCTCGCCTCGCCACAACCTAGGTGAGCAACGCCTAGGTCACCATGACCTCAAGTGACCATCGCCTGGGGTCGCGTGATCGACATCACCTAAGGTTAGGCGGCAGTCACTTGCCCGCACTACCCTTTTGGCCTTCGATCGGCTTTTCCGTGCAAACCATGGAGAAAATGAACAGTAAATGAGGAGCCAAGACTTGCATTCCAAGAATGCAACTTCATAAAGGATTTCCGGACCTACTTTGGGTTAAAGGCCCTTGGAGCCCTTTGAAGATGCAATTATATTTTCTCAAAAGTTGAGCAAAAAATGAACCAAACGCTATATGCATTTGGTCAAGGGATTTTAGAGTTTTAAAATCTATTTGGAATACTAAACCAAACGGGCATAGAATGGGATGGATAAAGATCTGTTTCTTTCTCGAAATGATGACGAGAGAAGGAACAAGGCGACCCGGCCTTCTAGGCAAAGGGGGAACAAAAAAGCAAAATCTCATGTAGACTGATGGATGCGTAAAGTCTTCCTTCTTATAATCTTTTAGCAGATTTTAGCACTTGATCAACTTGACTTTTACTTGTAAGCGGAGACTAGAGTGATGCATTTGGTACGAAAATATTTTCTTTTTTCTTTTATCTTGAAGGTGATAAAAAATCTTATTAAAATAATGACTTTTCCCATGTCTATTCCTTTTTATTACAAACCTCAACTTTTCTAATTTTGTAATTGCATCTTTTGAATGTAAAATGATTTATGCCTTTCCTTATGTAGCAGTTCAATGTCATGTGCGTTGCGTGTATTAAGAGCACATATTTTCTTGAAGAAGGGAAAAAATCAAATGTGATGAAGTCATGATTGGAGGATTCTATATTCAAATTTGATTGTTATTGAAAAAAAAAATTATACATATTTAATTTAGAAGAGGATCATGGAAAAAAAAGGAAGCTAGTATTTTCTTCCATCAGGAAATTTTATTACGTGCCTAATCTTTTGTGTGATCATGAAATATTCTCAACGTGAAATAGGGGATACTCCGAGGGAAACAGATAATAATAATAACAAACAAACTATAAAGAAAAGATTAGTAAAAGTTTGAAAAGTGTAAATTTTAGACATGACCTTTCACAATTGAAAATAATTTGGAAATGAAAAAGTGGATATACACCTCACACTTTATAATGGTAGTGCATTCTGTCGTGTTCATCGATCATTCTAAACTTCCATCCCATTGTCTATATATATTAACATCCTATAACCCACTTTATTCAAATAACAAATATGCAAGAACCATTCCACTTTTTCGTTTATAGCTTAATGCCTCCGTCTCCATTTGCGGATTAACAGTATCCCCAATCACAGGGCTCCCAAGACGAACTTAATTAGGCTTACTGCAACTATACTTTTTGAAAAATATAATAAAAGATGGTGGCCGCCGTTCCTCAGGTCGCCTTATAGTTGAAAAGCGTAGCTTATGTCGGTAATGTTGCCACATGAGGTGAATTCCCCGCATGGATAGTACCGGCAAAAAAGAATAACGAGAACAAGGGCTAGTTTTTTTAGCATTGCAATGTTTGTTTCAAAGGGTTTTCATCAATAAGAAATTAAATCAAACGAAATTACAGGAAATTGGCATTTATCAAGTCACGAATTGACTCGGATTGGAAAGCTAGTATTAATGAACGAGCAAGGTTTTTGAAGACGATGTAGCATCTTGTTTGTTGCCCCTATTGGGAGTCAAAATGATGGGTTGGTGGTCCATCTTACAAAATAGAAGAAGATGAAGTGTGGGACTCGTCAACTGACAAGTCAAAGTCGGTCAACGTGCGTAGATGAGCAACAGAGAATCGGAAGAAAAAGTCAAAAAGATTATGCGTTGCGAATCATCCTGGAAAAGCTCGTAGAAGAAAATTTTGGGAAGGTGCAAAACAACCGCGTCCAACTTTTCCGGGCTGAACACTATGGGTCCAAAATTTTGGGAAGGTCAAAAAGATCATCATCGACCATTATGGGTCAAAATTCGAAGGATGCACGAGCAACAACCGCGTCCGTCTTTTCCGGGCTGAACACTCACTTTTTTGCTAAATTGATAGCTAAAAGTGTAGTTATAAAAGGTATTAATAAGTTAAAAACAAAAAGAATGATCATGGTTCATGAACCGTCGACTCCATATCATATTGAGAAAAAATTATATACAACAGCGTCCCGAGTCAAAAAATGAGATGAGATTGATTAGCTCTTTATGATGATTTGGGAGACTTCCTTTAGTCCTTGTTTAGTTGATTGATTCCAGAGGAATTAAATTAGTCAAAGAATGAATATTCTACTCTTAAGCTTTTCATTTATAAAAAAGAAATGACTATTGTTGGAGCTGGAATATTTCATATGTAGGACTTCCTTGAAATATATTTAAGGGAATTACCTAACAACCTTTAATTGAATTCCACCTTCATCATAATTATGCTCCACTACCACCAAAGTCATCGAACGGTCTAAGTTCATCACCTCTTGCTATCATTCATTGCGTGAGGAGGGGGAGGTCAAGTCAAGTCCCCGCCTCGACTCAGGACCTTGAGGCCGGCCTTGAAACCCCAATGCCAGAAATCGAGACCCTGGTGCCCAAGCCCGGCATGTCAAGGATCGAGGTCTGGACAGACTCAAGGGTTGAGCCCATGATAACCTAAGCAACCTAGTAAAAGAAGGAAGAATTTAATTAATCCAATTTATTAATGTTAATAAGGGAGACATCATCTTATGATGTCTCCTATTATTCCCTGATTTAATTATTTAACTAATCTCCGATGGAACAAAAAGTCAACAAAAGTATCCACTATTTATTGTGTAGGTAAGCGTCCCCTTCTCCCCCTTGTTTAAACCGAGGTTGTTGTTCATGATCTCTCCTAAATTTTGTCATCTCTTACCATCCGTCATTTTTATTAGTGGCGACGATTAGTGTGCCCTAAAGCGACACGTACATAGCGACCACTAGAGTGCCGGGAAGTCATGCGTAGAACGGGCTGTGTGCTAGTTAGTATTTTACGCAAAGACTCCAAAACGCAAACTCGCTCCTCGCAAGACTATGCTGAAAGTCATCACTAGATTATATATCAGATCCAAAAGTGCAACTTATGATGGCCAAGAAAGGTGAGCTACACTTAAAACATCATTAATACGATCCATTTTTGTTTGCCACATATGTCACGAGATAAAATATTATCATGGGTCTATGCTTGTGTAATACTAGTAGTACCATACTCAATATGAGAATCTTCATAAGTTATTCCACTAATCAATGAAGTGTATATAGTCTCTTTGCCATTGTCAGTCCAAGTTCCATCATCCCTTGTCAACATTTCTGGTAGATAAAAGAGTGGCTTGGGAGGTATTTGTAGATCATCTACTTCTCCTTCTAGCATTTCCAAGACTTTGTGCTTTGAAAGGCGATCGCTAAGATTCAATTGATATACCAAAGAGCAACTATTATCATCTTCCTAATTATTCTTTTATCCTCCTCCCTAATATGCTCTACTGGAATGTCCAGTCCTTCACTAAGTTTGTCATGAACCCAAAAAGGAAAGTATGTCTAACTAGAACATGCTTCAACCACCTCCCAACTCTTCCTCCCACTGGCCATTTTCATCAACAATTTACCAAAATTATAGGCATCGGCTTTGTAAGAGACGCTTCTGAGGTTTCTATAGACCAGCTCCAGAGCCATGCCATAGGTTCCCTGATAACTCTATAAAAATAGAGTTATTTTACCTATTTTAGGCAACAATTAATGCGATATCTATGAGAAAATATTTGGATTTCTTTCTGATTATTTGAATTTTCCTTATTTATGCAGAATAATGAGATATGGAGAAGATAAGGAAAAGAATGGCAAAAATCAAGAATTTAAATCAAGCAGCAATGGGGAGATAGATATCTTGGATATATCCTACAAAAAGGAGAGAGCAATTAGGGTTTTTGAGTTAAATCGTTTTTCATTGCTCTGAGAATTTTTCAAGTATTTTAAAGAGAAGACAAAAGTGATGACAAAATTCTTGTTCTTTGATTCAAGATGCTGAGTTTGATTTTTATTTTTATTTCTTCATCTACTATGTTCGATTTTTTTTTTTTGTTAGGGCTACGATGTAGCCTAACCATAATGATGTGAATTTCATGATTTTTGTATTTTGCAATTGATTTCGTTCATGTGAGTTATATATTATTGTGCTTAATGTTTTTGAGTGACTGGCCACCACTTGAATGATTTGATGTGCATGTTTGAGACTGAGAAGTGATAATATGCAATTGCTCATTAAAATAAATAACCATGAATTAAATATGGATAGAAATATACTGTATTATTTATGTAGCTTTCGGTGATAACGTAATCCAAAAGACTCATTGTAAACCGGGAATATTCATAGTTTTTCATGCACTTATGTTTATTTTAATTTACATAGAAATATAGTGGATTAATAAACTGAGTAGGTTTGTTATACCTAGAGATAGGATAGTAAATAGATCAGGAAATTCCGCTATCACATATTTGATATCGTTCTTGTACTCACAACAATCTGTATTTCATATTTAGTGGTTATGGTGAAATTGGATGCTCTAACATATTTATCTGATTGATTTACTGCATTTAGTCTACAATTTTTTTAAAATTTATTCTCAATTATATTTTGATTTGTTAGATAAATTTTAGAATTAATATATTTTAATATTTAATTAGTTTATTAATCATCGATCTCCGTGGGACGATACTTTATCTCATCATTATATTACTTGTTCGACACGTTCACTTGCGTTTAGAATTTTACGAACATTCCCCTTGCAGTATTAAGAGATATGATATTGTAATATGTAGGATACAATCTCGCTAGCCCAAAGTCGAAAACTTTTGGGGTGAAATCCTTGTCGAGAAGAATGCTGTGAGACTTAATATCAAAGTGTAGAATTTGCATGTCACAACCTCGATGAAGATACTCAATCCCTTTAGCTACTTTGAGAGTGATCTCATACACCTCCTTGCAATCAAGAGAATTGCCTTGTCCTCGTGAAAAGATGTGCTTATCCAAAGACCCATTGTGCATGAAATCATAGACAAGAGCTTGATTCGAGCCATCTAAGCAAAAACCAATCAGTCTAACCACATTAACATGATGAATTCTTCCAATCATAGCCACTTCACTTATGAAGTCCTTCCCGTCTGATTTCCCCTTCTTCAGAATCTTCACCAGTACCTCACGGCCACTCCGGAGTCTTCCTTTGAACACAGAATTGTACCCTCCCTCACCTAGTTTGTCCTGAAGACCGCCTGTGATTTTCTTGATGTCCAAGTAAGTGTATCTTATCGGCAAGAAATTATTGTTAGATCACAAAAATTCTTCGATGTTTGATCCATTGCTAAGTGTCTTCTCCTTCATATGTGCAGGAGCAACATCATCACCCATGGGGCTCCCAAGATGAATTTCACAACCACGAATGGCGCTGTATGTTGGGATAAGGCAAGAAAATTGTGGGTGTGTTAAATATTTGCGTTTAGTAACATTAAATCAATTTCACAATGAGAAGATTGTAGTAATGTTACCGATGCCATATCGCGAGATCATATAAATTACCCAGGCGATGAACATGAGGTAACGCTCGATTTAACTGCAAGAGATCTAGAGGTTGAATATGTGACAAATGAAAGCTGAACAAATTTAAGAGACGCTTATTTAGATCGTTATCAACCGATTAGTAAATGGGTTCAACCCACTAAGATTTGTTGGCAGAATTCGAATTAAATAAATAATTATCTATTATTATACGTACAAAATACCACAACAGTATTTACTTAACTATTTTATCTTAATGGGCATTTTCAAATCACGTGGGCTCCGCAAAGATATACAGATGACCGAGCTCAATTTTCACGAGTTTCGAACAAATATATCCTGACAATTCTTCTTTTTTTCTAAGAAAACACAACAAACTCGAAGGTTCTACTTTTCTTGGATCTGCAATGACTTTGGTACGTGTCGTTGATTTCGCAGCAATAGCAATCCGGCCCACAGGTAAATGGAAGCCATGAAATTTCAAACGCGTAAACGATAAGCTCATGAATTTGCGCATAAGAGCGAAGATGGTTGCCATCAGCCCACCAAGTTATCATTGCCACATGCTCTGTAGTGCATGTAGCTTCCACGTATGAGACATTTGCATCGATCATGGCGTACACTCGCCTTCTCGTACTAGAGGAATCCATAAACTTGACCCCATCGAGGCACGATGAAGTGTCAATGTAAATCCGAGAATCGAAGGCCTTCATACAATGCACGATCGCCATAGTCTTGGATAACACTGGACCCTTTTTTATCATGTATTTCCCACATCTATACCGATCCGGGTTGCAGCTGAAGTTGCTGCATAACAAAGAGCGAGAAAGAGACGAGCAGTCACCCTTTCGCAGCCTGACATCAACAAGCCTAATCGTGTGTAGTTGTTATAGTCAATGTACTGTACAAAGTACTTACTAGAGTACAAATCCAAAATGGTGCAGTTATAATTGCAGTCCAGCTCATAGTTAGAGCGGCCGCAGTCTTTCGAGTAGCCCTTCAATCAAAATTGGGAGCTTATGTTGACATCACCCCGAAAGGCGGTGCAGTGATTATTCTCCATGGCAATGCTAAAAGACCCATGAAGAAGTAGGAGCAGGAAGAGGAGGGGGAGGGGTTGATCATTGTGCATAGGTTATGCAATGGCAGAGAGCACGAATCGATCAAGCAAGTCTTCGTGTTTAGTGTTGAGATGTGAAGAAAGATAGGGATAAGAGGAATACTCTTGATTGCTCTGTTTCCGAGATGCTGATGATGATGAGAGAAAGGGAAAAATCTCCGACTTTAAAGCTGATCGTGTGGAAGTGAATGATTTGGGGTGTAGCAACCAGAGAACGATGTTAAAGATCAGAAGTTGAAGAAGACTGTGGCAATACATAAGGAAAAAGAAGCTCTGGAAAACTGCTGATGCTGTGCTCGTGGCTATAAGGAAAAGTACTGAAGATAGTGGATACAAGATAGACATGAAGTGAGAAGCTGGACCACACGTGTTAGTAGAGCTTGAAGATTTAAAAGTAAACGCACGTGTTCTAACACATTAGAGCAGTTATTTTGTTAGATATGTAACCGAAGTTGTTGAGTCGGTTGTTGAGTCTGTTTTTGATCGTCTTCTTCCTCGAGTCTCTTATTAATTGGAAGGTACTCTCTGGTTTTCCGGATTTGATAATATACAGAGAAAACAGAACACAAAAAGAGAGATGAAAAGCTCTCAATTGAATGTACGCTTTGTTCTTTGATTCGAGAAATACAGAAATCTTTCTTCTACATCTTGTGTTTCGTTCTTCATTTCTTCACATGGTATCAGAGCTTTCCTGAGAGCTCTAGCTTTCTCTACTATACTACTCGAAGGCTTATAGAGCCTGTGTGATCCAAACGACAGCAAGAAGTTCAAGAGCAGAGGCTGGTTCTTGTTTGATAGTAGTTGAAGAAAACATATCTTCAAAAGTTTCTGGAAATACAGAATGACAGCAAGAATATAGAAATATCCCTTTCCGATTCATGTCAATATAGCCAACTTTGTTACAATAAAATTAGCTGAAGATAATTTCCTACTTTGGCAAGCACAATTTCACAGGTTCCTACGAAGTCAGGATCTCTTTGGATTCATCAATGGCGAATCACCACCACCAGCTCAAATGGTGCAGGTCGAGATTGAAGGTAATGAAACAGAAGTGGTGAATCCTGATCATACAGATTGGGTGAAGACTGATCAGTTAATTTCGTCTTGGATAAGTGGAGCAGTGTCTGAGAATATTTTGAGCTTGATCATCAGGCTAGAGACTTCATATGAGGTATGGAAGACTCTCCTTAATCGTTTTACACAAAAGTCAGTGGCAAAAGAATTCGAACTAAGGGGAAAGCTGCAAGCATGTCAGAAAAGAGATAGAACATTGAATGTTTATCTTCGAGAGTTTAAATCCATTTGTGATCAACTTAATGCCATTGGAAAACCTGTTGATGAGATAACCAAGATGTTTGGTGTTCTCGAGGGATTAGGTTCAGAATATGAAAGTTTCAGAACAACAATGTATTGCTTAAAACCTCAACCAGATTATGATGAGGTTATTTCTCAGCTTGAGAAATTTGAAACTAGGCTACAGACCTATTCTGTAAACCAATATAATCCTAATCTAGCCTACTATGGACAAAGAAAGTCTGTTGGAATTGTGCAAAACTCTAACTTCAGAAATCAAAGAGGAAATAGTATAGGGGGATATAGCTATGGCAGAGGACGTGCAATGAATACTAGAGATCGTGGTAATGACTATGTTGAGACAGGAAGAAATCAACACTACAGAATGAATAATCTGAATCTGAATCAAGAAGATCAGGTTAACAAGTTGTCACACAATTGGTCTAACTATGGACAAGGGTTCAGACCATATGCAAATCCTTCTCAAAAGTATCAAGCCACTAAGTCATATCCACCACAAAGTGCAGCTTCTGATCAGAGTATGCAGAATGCGAAAATAGCAAATAATAGTCCGTTAGAGTGCCAAATTTGTAAAAGACCAGGATATACAGCACTTCGATGTTGGTATCGTTTTGATAATTCATATCAAGCAGATGAAGTACCAACTGCACTAGCAGCAATGCACATTGAAGATTCTCATGGCACTGAATGGTATCCAGATACAGGAGCCTCAGCTCATATCATTGTAGATCCTGGTATGCTTCAATACTGTTCTTTATATAGTGGGACTGATACTGTCATGATAGGAGATGGTTCTTGTTTATCAATCTCATGTATTGGTGATGGCTTATTGCATACAAAAACTAGCTCTTTACCACTAAATGATGTATTGATAGTCCCCGAAATCAAGAAAAATCTACTTTCTGTTTCGAAATTAACAAATGATTATCCCTGCTCTTTTATTTTTGACAAATATGGGGTATATCTGAAGGACAACTGCAACAATACAACAGTGAGGCTAGGAAGGAAAGTCAAGGGACTGTATCAAGTCGACCCTAAAGTCACAGAAGTTTTCTTCACTCAAATCCAAAAAGAAGTAGGAGAAGATGTGTGGCATCAGAGGCTGGCACATACCGGTTTAAAAAAAGTGAAGTATTTGCAGAGCCAACACCTAATTCAATGTAATTCAAGAATTCAAAGCATATGTAGTAGTCGCCAGATTGCTAAGAGTTCAGCTTTACCTTTTCCTCTGTCAGACTATACATCTAATACTCCTCTAGAAAAGATACATTGTGATGTTTGGGGACCCTCCCCAGTTCAGTCTTTTCAAAAATTTCGTTACTATGTCATTTTTGTGGATAATTTCTCTCGATACAACTGGTTGTATCCAATGAAACAGAAGTCAGAATTTTATGACATCTTTGTCATGTTCCAAAGGCAAGTTGAGAATCAGTTTGATCATAAGATCAAAATATTTCAGTGTGATGGAGGAGGTGAATTTACTAGCAACAAATTTCAGAGTTATCTACAACAATGTGGAATTAAATAGAACATTTCCTGTCCTTATACACCATAGCAGAATGGACTCTCTGAAAGAAAACATCGACATGTGGTCGAGTTAGGAATAGCAATGCTATATCATGCCAAAGTACCATTAAAGTACTGGGTAGATGCCTTCATGACAACAAATTACATCATTAATCTTCTTCCTACATCAAAGCTACATATGAATTCACCTTACAGTAAATTGTACCAACAGAAACCAAGCTATACACATTTAAGGGTCTTTGGATCTGCCTGTTATCCTTGCCTCAAACCATATGCACAACATAAGCTTGATCCAAAATCTCTTACATGCATATTTTTGGGATACAGTGAAAGACATAAAGGATATCGATGTCTTCTGCCCACTAATGGACATGTTTATATCAGTCGTCATGTGGTGTTTGATGAAACAGTTTTTCCTTTCACCAATCGACTACCAACTGAGTATCATCAATGGATAAATGGAGTGACTTTTCTAGGCTCCATCACTATAGAACAAGTTCAGCCTAAGTCCAATGAGCATATGGGACATCTGCAAGATACTGGATTGATACAGAATATCCACACTCATGCATCAGATTATGCTGTAATACCACAGATACATACTAAGATACCAGTATGTTCTATGCCAGCATCCACTCTGCCACCAGAGATCAATAATGATCAAGCACAAAGCAGCTCTCCAGACAATACACAAGGTATACTGTATGTTCATCCTATGCAAACTAGACTAAAGTCTGGAATTGTCAAACCCAATCCTAAATATGCATGCTTGGCTGAATATAAAGTTCCTCTCGAACCAAAAACAGTTAAATCTGCACTGGCAGACAGAGGCTGGTATCAAGCAATGCAAGATGAAATGGATGCCTTATATACAAACCAGACATGGGAATTAGTGCCTCGAACTGATCACATGAATGTCATAGGGTGCAAGTGGATGTTTAAAACTAAACTTACAGCAGATGGTCAGCTTGACAGACTCAAAGCTAGACTAATAGCTAAGGGGTTTCATCAAGAAGAAGGTATTCATTTCACAGAGACCTTCAGCCCTGTCATTAAACATGCTACTATTCGAATTGTTCTCTCTGTGGCAATGACAAAGCATTGGCCAATTCATCAGCTTGATGTTAAAAGGGCCTTCCTACATGGAACTTTGAATGAAACTATGTATATGCAACAACCACCAGGTTTCACACATCCTCAGAAGCCTCAACATGTATGTCTGCTTAAGAAATCATTGTATGGTCTTCGTCAAGCACCACGAGCCTAGTTTGATAAATTTAGTAACTTTCTACTTGAAAATGGGTTCTCTTGCAGCACCACTGATCCCTCATTATTTGTGTTTCATCATGACTCAGAAACCATACTGTTATTGCTCTATGTAGATGATATTGTGCTCACTGGTAGCTCAGCTCAGTTGCTTTCCCACTTGATTCACCTACTGAGCCTTCAATTTCATATGAAGGATCTTGGTCTTTTGCATTACTTTCTGGGAATTGAGGCTAAACAAACTTCACAAGACTTATTTCTTTCTCAGACCAAATCTGCTCTTGATCTACTTACTCGAGCTAATATAAAAGACTACAAACCCATCTCTACTCCTCTGTCATTACAGTCTGCAGTCATGACAACTGATAACACATTATTGCAGCATCCTCTTGAGTATCGAAGTCTTGTGGGTGGACTTCAGTATCTCACTATAACTCGTCCAGATATTGCTTATGCCACAAATCTCCTCTGTCAGAAGATGCAGCAGCCCACATTAGGTGATTTTCACAAGCTGAAAAGGGTTCTTCGATATGTGAAAGGAACTGTTGCTCTTGGTCTAACCATTCACTCCAACAGCTTCATGCATTTGTATGGTTTCTCTGATGCTGATTGGGCAGGGTCTAGTACTACCAGGCGATCTACCACTGGTTTTTTGTACATACCTTGGCTCAAATCTTATTTCTTGGTCAGCAAAACGACTCTACAGTCTCTCGTTCCTCAACAGAGGCTGAATATCGAGCTTTAGCCTCAGCTACAGCTGATCTTACCTAGGTCAGTTTTGTACTTCGAGACATTGGAATTGGTTTATCTGCTCCAACAACTCTCTTTTGTGACAACAAGTCAGCTATTGCTCTCTCACTTAACCCTGTTTTACATGCTCGCACAAAGCATATTGAAGTCGACTTTCATTTCGTTCGTGAAAAGGTTGCTTCTGGGTCCTTAATTGTCTCTTATACTCCCAGTACTCGACAACTTGCAGATATCTTTACAAAATCTTTACCTCGATTACTACATTTTACTCTTCACACCAAATTGGGCTTGGGGTATTTACCCCTTCCCAATTTGCGGGGGATGTTAAAGATCAGAAGTTGAAGAAGACTGTGGCAATACATAAGGAAAAAGAAGCTCTGGAAAACTGCTGATGCTGTGCTCGTGGCTATAAGGAAAAGTAATGAAGATAGTGGATACAAGATAGACATGAAGTGAGAAGCTGGACCACACGTGTTAGTAGAGCTTGAAGATTTAAAAGTAAATGCACGTGTTCTAACACATTAGAGCAGTTATTCTGTTAGATATGTAACCGAAGTTGTTGAGTCGGTTGTTGAGTCTGTTTTTGATCGTCTTCTTCCTCGAGTCTCTTATTAATTGGAAGGTACTCTCTGGTTTTCCAGATTTGATAATATACAGAGAAAACATAACACAGAAAAAGAGATGAAAAGCTCTCAGTTGAATGTACGCTTTGTTCTTTGAATCGAGAAATATAGAAATCTTTCTTCTACATCTTGTGTTTCGTTCTTCATTTCTTCACAAACGAGACGTGTGAGACAAGCAAAAGCGTGGGAATGGTCGACTGAAACGTCAAAGCCGGTCAATGAGTACGGGACAAGCAATCGAGGGAGACTTTGTGCACCGCGACGAATCTGAAGTTCAATTAACTGTGGCTCCACTTGAGCCATCCGATGCAGCCGTGTGCAGCAAGCTCGAAGCAAACCATGGTGCGGCCCGGCCCGGTCCAATGGCTTGGGGTTGGAATGAGGAGCATAGATTAAAAGATCAGGATTCGACTCTCGAGACAAGAGCGAAAAGCTCATGTGAGTTCATTTTCCAATTATTTGAAATTCGATCCAATTGGTTTGAAAATGTTTTGTTTTTTCATCATGTAGATGTTAAAAAAAACTTAGTAAAATGATGATTTCACATGTTTATTCTATCTATAATAAACCTCAGCTTTTCTAATTTTAAAATTGTATTTTTAAATGCGACACAATGTATGCCTTTTCTTATATGCTGATATAAGAATGATTTGAGAATTTTTTGTGTATAAATGAAATGTGATCTAAGAATGATTTGAGAATTTTTTGTTCATCTTTAGTGTTATTAAATAAATGATATATATCGATAAATCTTTTTTTTTTTTATTCTTAGTGACATACCTTCATGATTGTAACATTTTTTCAGAGTTCGTAAACTTAATGGTCCTATCAACAAGTAATCAACCATGACCTAGGCAATGGGAAAAAAAAAAACAATAAATTTGGCAATCTTAGGCTCTATTAGTTTAGTGAAAAATATCATTTTCCAAGAAAATGACGATATTTTTCGGTATTCGGCTTAAACCTGAAAATGAAGTGAGAGATATTCCGCTGTTCGGTATCTTATTTAATTTTCTAGAAAAAATTACCAAAAAATGGAATTTTGATTTTTTAATTGACCAAAAAAATTAATTTTAATTTTATATATTTTTTTAAAATTTGAATTTTCAATTATTTTCTATTTTTAAAATCGAATTTTTAAAATTTTTTCTTTCTTTCTTATTTTTTTTCTTTTTCTTTTTCTTCCTCCTCCTCTTTCTTCCTTCGCCACCACGTGCCTCGGTGATGGCTAGGCTGCTTAGCAACCGACCAAGACATGGATCAGTGAGCTCGAGGCCTGGCCGATCTAGGGGAGCCCAAGCTCCGCTGAGATTGATGAGCTCATGGCTCACTAGATCTAGGCAAGCTCAAGCTCGGTTGATCTAGGCGACCCCAACCTCTGCCGAGGCTGGTGAGCTCAAGCTTGCTAGCTTGTGGCGAGGGTCAAGCTAGCCTTTGGCTAGTCGCCGACCGCCACCGAGACTGGTGATCGACCAAGGAAAAAGAAAAAGAAAAGGAAAGAACAAAAATTAAAAACTCGATTTTTAAAAAAAGAAAACATATAAAGAAAACATAAAAATAAAAGGAAAATGTGTTTGGTGAAAGAAAGTGAGGTGAAAGAAGTTACGAAAAATGTTTTCAATTTCTGAAAAATGAAAAACATTCTCTCCACTTTTGAAAATGTTTTTTTCTAATAGCGGAAAACATTTTTCTAGACTAGTTCATTTTTCGTGAAACGAACATCCAAAAATCCGAAAAACGTTTTCTTAGAAGTTATTGTCTATGAAATGAACGGAACAGTCGTTAATTTTCCTTACATATTCATAAGTTAATATCTTTTCAAAATAATTCACGGTTGATTTTTTTTTTTTTCCTTTTTATCTGATAGTCCCAATTATATACAAGATCGATTCCATAAGTTGTTAGACTAGACCATGGAAATCCCCATTAATTAAGTTGGGAAGAGATTAATGGAGAAAATTTAACAAATTTTCACATTTGTAGACCCATGCTAAACATTCACAAAAATTCCGTGAGTTCTCTCCCTTTTCGTTTTTGGTCCTTCTTTGGCTGAAACTAAAAGAGATTTGTGGTAGTTGAGTTAGAGATGAAGGAGAGAGGTCTGAATTCGTTTTCTAGTCTGTATATGCTATAAACTAGACTAAACAAGAGTTTTCATCACGAGCAAATTGAAAGAGTTGCTAGGCTGCTAGCTAGCAAGGACAAAACATGGGCGATCAATTCACAGCTCATATCCTACTGCATAAATCGCGATTGGTAAAACTTCATGGTAAATGTCGAAGTTCCTAAATATCATCTGAAGAGACGGATCTCCGACCTTCTGCCTAGATGGGATTCACGGAAGAAAACATTTTGGTCACTGTCAAGCATATCCTCATCTGTTTCTTGAAGTTAAATGCATATTGAGCGTATTGAGTAACGAAATATTGAGCGTTTTGAGTAACGAACCGAATATCCAACATGCAAACGTCCCTTTTGAAATTCAGCGCGAATCACCTCAATCCTAGTACCAATGATAGCTTGTTTGCTGATCTCAGCGCCTCGAAACTTCCAAATGACCATGCAGAAAAGCAAGAAATGTCTGTTGCTTCCATGTTAAGAGAACAAGAGTCATTGTGATGATGCAATAGGTAGAGATATACATCCCCGGGTAATTCGAAACCGGCAGATGTGGCTTTATTCCTTTTTTTTATTGCCATATCAGAGAAAACTAATATCAATTTTACAAGCTACTTCGTTGGCCAAGTCTTGGCTGTTTCATACTTCATATTTGTTTGCATTTTGCTGAAACAGAACAAAGTTATCCCTTGAATGCGTCAAATGAGAGTATCCTTATCCACCACCGAATGGAACAAGAGTAACTGCCATCCAATGATGTCATTAATTTAACTTCCGGACAGGGACGTTGTCCGATCACAAAGTTTCCCCAGAATCGAGTGGAGAAATACCGCATTCTTTTCGGGAATGAATGGACCGTAAGCTTGATCCTCAAGAACCCCACTTTACTTGAATCAACTCAACAATGGAATTCATTTCGGCGTACAGTTGCAACTATCACAGTGACAGAACTGTTAATTATTTTCTTGCCAAAATAGAGAGAGAAAGAGATGAGAAAGGCTGAGGAAAATGGGTTTCCTGCTCCTTAGATCACCAAGTTACAGGTTTGAGCAGAACAAATAATCACAGACTAGGATAGATATAAGATTAGATGGGGAATGAGTTAGAGAAGTGACAAATGCTGAGCAAAACTAGTCCCTATGCAGTAAATTTGAACAGCTTTAAGAAGAGCTTAAACCCAAGATACTTCTAGGTTGGTGAATTCCCAAGTAATGTTAAAAAAAATGTCTGTCGTGCATCTAAGGAGATCGCAAGACGGACAGACTCTAGCTAGCTAGTTAGGCATCTTGTGAGATGTTTCCTAAATGGATATGCACGAAGTTTTGAGGAAAATACACACCCCAAAGAATCTCGACGAACAATGCTGACCTTTCTGGCATCTCATTGATCTGGTACCGATTTTTCTAAACCAGCATTTTTGGTGTAAACGAGGTACTCTTAAACCAGAATGCAATTAATCTAGGGGAATAAAACCAAGAATTGCTTGCTCAGACAATGTCTGTTTCTGTATGTTTTGTCTGTGGCAGCAGGCTCATAAACATCGACCGAAATGCTGAGAAGGAAAAGACTTCCCGGCTATTATTTTTCCCGAAGCTCAAAGGATATGCTCCATATATTCCTTGCACAGCATGGTATTCATAAATATATAATCTTCAAGAGTCAACACATCAGTCGGTCCTCTGTGCATGTGAAAAAAGAAAAATGGTGCAGACGTCTACCCAGCCGGAACAGCCCATGCAGGTAGAAGGGAAGGAAATAGAAGTACTGGAGGAAGTGAAGAAGAAGAGTGACCCGACAGGCTTGCCATTTTATAAGCTTTTGAAGTATGCAGACGCACTTGATTGGATTTTAATGGCTCTAGGGACCATAGGATCCGTCGTCCACGGGATGGCTCAACCTGTTGGATATTTGTTGCTCGGCAAAGCACTCAATGCTTTCGGGAGTCATATCGACGACAAAGATGGTATCTCTGAAAAAGGTAAATAACTGCACTTCGCTTGAATTCCTAGCTTACTGTCAACTGGTGGCTATATTTATTCCTAGCGTGCCTTTGAGTTCCAACTTACTAAATATGGATGATTCACACAGTGTCATTGGAGCTTTTCATTCGTGTTTTTCTTCTTTCCTCTTTCAGGTTGTTCCATATGTGTGGTACATGGCCTTTGCAACCTTCCCTGCTGAAATCCTAGGTTGGCTTCTTTTGTTTTCTTAGATGATGGAGATGCATATGTTTTTATTCAGTCGCAGAATTTCAGTTTTTTATTGACATGCACACTCGTTTCGCACATAATCGCCGTTCGAAAGTCACTGTTTCCTAGGGCCCACTAGAGATTGCTTATTTTGGCGTGCCACTCCCAAACGTGGCTTCAAGTTTTATGGGATCGGAAGTATCGTATAATCATTTATCATATTGGACTATTAGCAATGAAGTTAGTAAGAAGCAATGGATTAACTACAGGAGAGAAAATTAGTAGTATCGAAAGTATGCAGTAATAAAGCATTCGCGTGGCTTCCAATTTTCTGCAGAGATTGGATGCTGGATGTACGCGAAAGAAAGACAAACAGCACGGATCAGATTAGAATTCCTAAGATCGGTCCTCAGACAGGAGATTGGAGCTTTCGACACTGAATTGTCGAGGGGAAAAGTCATTGCCGGAATAAGTACTCACACGAGCGTAGTCCAGGATGCTATAGGAGAGAAGGTAGCAATCTCTCCCTCAAGTTGACTGCTTTTGAGATTTCCCCACCAAAGTTTGCCGATCATGCTAACAAAACTTTTTGCTAGCAGCTGGGGCACTCCCTTTCGTGCTTCGCCACATTCTTTTCTGGAGTCTTGATTGCCTTCATTTGCAGTTGGGAAGTTTCACTGGTCACCTTGTTGGTAGTTCCCTTAATTCTACTGATTGGAGCCACCTTCACCAAGAAAATGAATGCCATCTCAGCTGCCAAAATTATTTACCTATCCGAAGCTACTAACGTTGTGGAACAGGTGAAAAAACTTCACCTTTTTTATTTATTAAAAATCTAAGAAAAAGGGAATTATCTGAAAATTCACGGGTTAATGTTTGACAACGTACAGACCATATCTGACAACGTACAGACCATATCTCATATGAAAACGGTCTTTGCATTTGTCGGAGAGAATCATGCAATCAAGTCATTCTCAGACTGCGTGGACAAGCAGTCTGTCATTAGCAGAGGAGAGGCACTGATTAAGGGAGTTGGAACAGGAATGTTTCAAGCAGTGACCAACTCCTCTTGGGCACTAATCATATGGATCAGAGCAATTGTGGTTACTGCTGGAAGATCTAGTGAAGGGAACGTCATAGCAGCGGTCATGAGCATCCTCTTTGGAGCTATGTAAGAAAAGTTTACCTTTCTTGTAGGGTTTTTGGATGAGATTGTTTCGTCTTACAGCGACTAGAGAAGCAATCCAATGATGATCATCAAGCTAGTAAATATGTGCTTAACATGTGAAATAACATCATCCTACATGGGTTCTCTAAAGTTTTGTATGAATGCATGTACGATGCTTATCACTTTGAGCCTCGTAAGAAGATATCAGATGCCTCTAAGAATCTTCGAATCATGAAGTGAAGAAGATATAACTCTGATTATGGACCGTGGCTTCTTTTGCATTCCAGCTCAATCACTTATGCTGCACAAGACATGCAAATATTTATCCAAGCAAAAGCAGCAGGAAATGAAGTATTCAAGGTGATCCAGAGAAAACCAAATATTAGCAACGCTTCAGGGGATCATATTTAGGGGTGAGCGTGGTTCCCGGGTAGAACCGGGAACCGGAGAACCGAACCGGAGGTTCCGGTTCGGTTCCCGATTCTAAAGGGACCGGTTCCGGTTCCCGGTTCCCTTTTTCTGGGAACCGGCGGTTCCCGGTTCCGGTTCCGGTTCCTATGGGAAAGTAACCGGAACCGGAACCGGAACCGGTTAGGGTTCCAAAGCCCCAAATCAAAAAAGCCTCGACTCAAACCTTCAGTTCATTTCACGCTTTGATGGTTCTCTCGGTCTCTCCCGTCCTCGCCTCGCTGTCGCCGCCGCCGCGCTCGCCCTCGACGCCACCGCCGGACGTTGCTCGCCCTCGACGCCGCCCGCGGACTCGCTAACCCTCAACGTCGCCACCGGACGCCGTTGGACGCCCGGGCGCCCCGTGCTCGCCTCGCCCTTGCCTCCCTCGACGCCGTCACCCCTCGCTCGCCTTGCCGCTCGGCCTCGCGCGGACGCCGGTCGCCCGCTCGGACGCCAGTCGGCCCGCGCTCGCGCCGCCCTTGATTTCAGATGCGAATGCAACGAAATAGCGAGAGAGAGAGAGAGCTGCAAAACTTTCCTAAGAAAAAAACATGGTGGTGTAAGAGACGGTGAAATCTGTGGTAGCGGCGGCGGCTGCGACTGCCGACGACCAGAAGAACCCCGTCGCCGCGAACCCTAACCCTAATTCGAAGGGCATTGCAAGCAGTGGCGACCTGGAGCTGTAGGAGGGAGAGATTGCGGGCGAAGAGGACTGAGCCGAGCAGTCGGCGAAGGAGGAGCCCAAGGCGGACCAGCCGCATCCCCTTGAGCACTCGTGGACTTTATGGTTCGATAACCTTGCCACAAAATCGAAGCAGATGGCTTGGGGTGCCTCCATGCTCCCGATCTACACTTTCTCTACCATCGAAGAATTCTGGAGGTAAAATTTTTTTACGTTTTTCTCTTGAATTTTGGGAACCCAGCTCTAGAGTCGATTGAGTTGTGGTTGGGTTGTACTCTTTTCTGGGTGATTCTTGTTATCATCGTGTTATGGCTGATGGGTTTGATGGTGTTCCAATTTTGTTCTCGCTGAAAGCAAAGTTTTATGGTTAGGGAGAATTAGTTGCTCGCCATTATGGTTTTGAGGAATGTCTCGTAGAGGACCGTGGCTGATTCTAAATGCACCGACCTCGATAGAGAATCCACGTTTCATTGTACAATATATTTGTTCATGTGTCCATCGATGTCTTGTCTTCTTTGTGATCAACATGAACAATGGAAGTGACCTACAAGTAAATGCATCTCGAAGGTACTTTTAATTGTCTTAATTCAGCAAGTCATGTTTCAATTTATTATTTGTGCACTTGTCTTAATCTAATTTGTCTCATTCTTTTGGTCCTCTCGGTGGTCCGGTGGTGTTCAAGTGTGAAAGTTTTTCGTTGCCAATGCCTCGTGAACCCCCACGACATGATGGGAGTGACAAACCTTTAGAGAGTGAAGGTAGCTTTTTATGTCTTTTCCAGTCAATTTTGTTCTGATTTTTGTCTTTGGAAGTGGATGGAATACTTTATGACAGTGCACATACATTTGAGCAGATGAATATGCTATCCTCTGCTTTTTTTTATCGCTTTATACTTTATGACAAAGTGCACATACAATGACTTGGTTCTCGTTGTTGTCTTTAAGGGCCTAATTTCAAAGACTGAACTCATAGATGGGCTTTTGACTACTTGTTTTGTTGTGTTAGTCTCTCGGTAATTATGGTATTAATCCTTCTCTTTTTGGCCAAAATGTATTGTTGTTATGCAGCTCCACTTTGTAACTGGTGTGGAACATGGAAAGGAGATAAAATTTGTGGTAGCTGCAGAGAAGCACACACGCTTCCGAAAAATATCAGGTTCTAGGTTATTCAACTCCTTCTACACATTCCCCGTCAGTCTGATCTTTTTCGTGACATTTTTTGTTTTTCACCTGCAGGCCATGCATTGGCGCTCAGGTGTGCCAAAATAGTAGTAGAAATGCAGGAAACTCATCAGCAGAAGACCACAAATGTGAGCAACTATTTTAGACTTTGGATAAAGTATACTAGTATTGCAGGGGAGGCGCTGGTATATGTGCCTCTTAGGTCTCATGAATTTTCCTTTTTCACATGCACAGCTCTGTTCTTTCTGTCATGTTGGCATGGTAGAGGTCCTATAGGAGTATTTTGAACATGCTTTAGTAAGAACACTGCCAGAGATATATGTAGTCATTTAGCCGTGATGATCTCGATCTGGGTCTTATGCTTGAAGTTGCGCTTCTGTCCTTTCGTCATGTTGGTATAGTAGAGGTCCTTTCAAAGTAATTTAAACATGCCGTAGTATGTAGACCGCCGAGAGATATATGTAGTCATTTAGCTCGTAGTCTTATGCTTGAAGTTGAAATTGAACTTGGCATCATGTGTTAACTTCTGGTATTTTTTTTTCTGTACTTTTAAATGTTAACTTCTCTATGGTGTAATTCTCGCAAACAAGTTGCAAGCGGAGTCTATGGCCCGAACACAAGATCGTCAATGAGGATGAGGCTAAATATGATGTTGATGTGTATGCTGATTTGGATAATACCAATTGTCTCGGTATCCGAAACCAGATGGATGACTCAATAAATTCACTTATTGAGAGTTTCCGGCCTTGATTGCAATCATTGCTAGCTTGGAAATCATCCGCCGTGGGATTTGGAATTTTTTTAGGTATGCTGTGTTCTTTTTCCCTACTCTAACCTTTGTACCATGAAAGCGTAAGAATCCAATGACATACTTGATGGAACACTGCTGATCTTTTACAAGCAGAAAGAGTTCCTGATGGATTCGTGCTCAATGTTGTGCGGAGGGAGGACTTGGCATCGCCAAATAGAAGTGGGGACTACAGCTGTGAAGTCCCCAAATGCTTGCAACTGGATTCGCCGGAGAAGGAGATAGATGTGAGTTCGACATCCGAATTGTTTTAGGTATGCTGTTGGTACCTTTTTTTTTTTAAATTTGATATAGCAAAACTAAGTTTGCTTGTAAAACTTAAGAGTGGTTTGGAATATCACAATGCTGGCTTATAACATCAGACACAGCTTTTTCTTATGATCTTACCCAATGGCGGGACTGAGCAATTGTTCATACTTTACCTTGAAAATGAAACAAAAAAAATGAGACCAAAAAAAAAAAAAAAAAACCTGTAGGAACCTGGAACCGACCCCGAAACCTGTGACAGGGTAGGTTCCAGGTTCTTGGTTCTAACGGGTAGGTTCCAGGTTCCAAAAAATGAGGAACCTGTACCCAAGGGTAGGTTCCAGGTTCCAGACGGAACCTGTAAAGAACCGGGAACCGCTCACCCCTAATCATATTGAAGGAAATCGAGGGAAACATTGACATAAGGAACATTCACTTTGCTTACCCATCCCGAGAAGATAAAATGATTCTTCAAGGTTTTACGCTGTCAATTCCAGCAGGAAAGACGGTGGCGTTAGTTGGTAGCAGCGGGTGTGGGAAAAGCAGTCATATCCCTGGTTGCGAGATTCTATGATCCATCAAAAGGTCTGAAACCTTTATCCTCCATGCTCTTGAGCTGAAATTTGTTATCCTCTCCTTATTATTCCCATGGTTTCATGCTTCTATTGCTCATACATTATTTGCGCACAAAGGTTGCTGACGATTGGGTAATATTGCGTGTTCTCAGGGGTCATTCTCATAGATAACCACAACATCAAGGATCTTGATTTGAAGTGCCTCCGCCAAAATATTGGAGCAGTTTCCCAAGAACCATCACTGTTTGCTGGCACTATCAAGGACAACCTTAAAGTAGGAAATTTGGATGCAGATGACCAACAAATAGAGAATGCAGCAATCATGGCAAATGCACATAATTTCATTTCACAGCTTCCAGATAAGTACTCGACAGAGGTAATATGCAATCTCCTAGCGACAGATGAAAATAAACGATGTCTCTCCTGAAAGTTCTCAAGCTCTCATTAGACAAAAAACAAGGATCCTAAGTTAAATTTTGGCGCCGTGATGATGGACTAAGTGGGGGCAGAGGGGCTTCCAGCTGTCAGGAGGACAAAACCAAAGAATTGCAATAGCCAGAGCCGTTCTCAAGAATCCTCCAATACTTCTGCTCGATGAGGCTACAAGTGCTCTTGATTCGCAATCTGAGAAGCTGGTTCAAGAGGCATTGGAGAAGGCCATGCAGGGAAGAACGGTGATCTTGATTGCGCACAGATTGTCAACCATCGTTCATGCAGATGAAATTGCAGTCGTAGAGAATGGACAGGTTAAGGAGACAGGAACGCACAGCACCCTATTGGAGACCAGCAAATTTTACAACGGCCTATTCAACATGCAGAACATCAGTGTTGTTCCTGATGAAAGGTTGGCTGCCTCACAATAATTATTTCCTACCGTTTGTGCACGACAATTATTTTGATAAAAAAAGAAACAGGTTCTCACTGGCCCATGATGTTGATTGAATGACAGAACTGATATATCTTCGCAAGATTATGAAATTGACCAACCCCATGGCTCACCTAAAAGCAGAGTTTTAAGTGAAAAAGGCGCAGAGATAGAAGAAAGCCTCAGAGAAGATCCTGAGCAAGAGGAGCACAAGAAAATATTAGAAGCAGTCCACTTCTTTAGAATCTGGTTTAGGTTGAGGAGGACGGAACTTGTCAAGATAGCCATCGGCTCCATTGCAGCCGGTTTCTCTGGAATCTCAAAGCCTGTTTTTGGGTTCTTCATCATAACAATAGGTGTAGCATATTACCATGAACATGCAAAGCGGGAAGTTGGATGGTACTCGATCGCATTCTCCCTAATAGGGTTGCTATCATTAGTCTCTCACATCTTCTGAGTCGGCGACAAATGTATGAACTGCAGCATCTTTTTGCTATGAAGAGCAAATCCTGAGGAAAGCCAAGTTAGCGTTGGAAGTCCTAATGAAAGAGAGCAGGAGAACCAGTAGCAGGTATGGACTAATCCAAGGATTTTCTCTTTGCTTATGGAACATTGCACATGCAGTCGCCTTGGGGTACACCGCGGTCTTGGTCGATAGAGGCCAAGCCACATTCGAAAATGGCATAAGATCGTACCAGATTTTCTCTCTCACGGTACTTTCTATTACGGAGCTGTGGACGCTGATCCCCACCGTGATATCGGCCATGAGCGTACTCACCCCTGCATTCCAGACCCTCGACCGAAAAACTGAAATTGAACCAGATGTGCCGGAAAATACACATCATGGGAGGATCGAAGGAACTGCTGAGTTCCAGAACGTCAAATTCAAGTACCCATCACGACCATAAGTTACCGTTCTCAAGAACTTCACGTTGAAAATTGAAGCTGGGACGAAGGTGGCTCTTGTCGGGCCAAGTGGTACCGGAAGGTCCTCTATTCTGGCCCTTCTGCTGGGATTCTACGATCCGATGGAAGGAAAGGTCGTCATTGATGGGAAGGACATAAAGGAATACAACCTGAGATGGGTGAGGACGCAAATAGGATTTGTGCAGCAAGAGCCCATCCTCTTTAGCTCCTACCTCCATTAGAGAGAATATCCGTTACGGAAACTGCGGTGCTTGATTGCCTCATTGGTGCTTTTCTTGTAGCATCTTCGAACCTCTTCCCACACCGGTTCAACGCGCCGCCTCCATCGGACCTGCAAACACCAGCAAAGCGTCGGCCCCATCAAAACCATTCTCGAAAGCCTCTAATCACCAATCATTAACTCCCAGCGCCAAGTATCCGCCTCGATGGACTCACTCCTGCCGGACGACCGCACCGCGTCGCCTCCGATGATTCACCTCCGCCGCCCATCGCCTTCTTCGCCGTCGTCTTCGTCTTCGATCGGGACTGCGATTCGAGGAACTTATCGCATGAGAAAAGAGAGTGGAGATGGGAATCTAGAAAACGGCAGAGAGATCTAGATCGCGGGAGAGAACGGTAAACGAGAATCAGAATCGGAATTAGAATGTGGCGATTTTTTTTTTTTTCTTTTGAATTAACGGTGGAGTGCGTTTGAGCGTTTGAGTCTAGAACCGACCTCCCTCGCTAAAGCAAAGAAACTTCTGGAAGGAAGCAAGGAGCGACTAGCGATACGACTTTTTTGCATCCAAGGACGCGACCTTTCTATTATTTCGGATTTGGTGCCCCGGAGATTTTGTCATTTCGCCCTGTATCGCGAATTAAGGGACCTGTTACCGGAAAGTGTTGTTCGGAATTTCGGGTGGCCCAAAAACATTAAATATTGTATTCCGGCCAAGAAAAAAAGCAGTGAAATAGTAAATGATGCAGACGCACCGTTCGATTCTTTTTTCCTCACTTCTTAATCAGAAAAATGCAAATGAAGCTATATGATTATTGGTCCAATACTGACCTGAAATCCGTATGATTATTGGGCTTGGAGTCAGCACCTTTTTTTTTTTTTGGGCCGAAAGAAAGTCACCGAGCATGTTGACTAGCTAAAAAATAGTTAATCTTAACAATGGCGAAAGTAAATTCACAAAAAATTTCTAAAATTTTGCATCCACTCTTGAAGCCTGATTTTGTTTGCCCTAGCCTATTTTGAGTTCATTCAATTTGATATGAAGAGTGATGTACTGCTTAAAAGTGATAGCAGGAAGGGTTTGAGATAGTTAACATGGTCTTGAAAACTGAACATGATAATAAAATACTCAAACCATTGTAATAAAAATAAAATATATCTCCCCCTCCAATAAAATTTCCTCCTCGCGTACTAGTCTTGGACAACGAACCATAAAAGGAAAACTAATATTATTTTTTATGTACACATTTACAGCAACCTAGTAAATATAATAAGAATTTAATTAATCTCATCATGATTGTTATTTAGGAGAGATCATCTTTTGATATCTCCTGCTATCACGCAGTCCCCTGCCATTAAATCGAAGTTGTTTATTATCCCTTTTCATCCATCATTTTCAACATTATTCATAGCGACAATTGATATGCAATGAGGCAATAAATACATAGCGATCACTGAAATATCGTCAAGCCCCGCGTAAAGCAGGTTATGTGCTAGCTAGACTTTAAAGCAAAGACTTTGAAACCCAAACTTGCTCCTCACAGCCCTATGCTGAAAGTAGTCACTAAATTTTCTGTTGGATCCAAGAGTCCAAAGTATTACCGATGACATCTTTAATATGATAATGCTAAAAGATGAATTGGGCACAATCAAGATCATAAATATAGTCATAAACATCTATAATATAATGATGGCCAAGAAAAGGGAGCTACACCTGAAACATCATCAATACCACGTTTCAATTCGCCACATATGTGATGGGATCAAATGGTTTTGATATGTGTCTATACTTGTGTAATGCTAATACTAGTACACTCAAGATGAGAATCTTCGTAAGTTATTACACTAGTTGATGTAGTGGATATGGTATTATTGCCTTCGTCAGTCCAAGTTCCATCATCCTTTCTTGACATTTCTGTTGCATAAAAGAGTGGCTTAGGAGATATTTGTAGATCATCTACTTCTCCTTCGAGCATTTCCAAGACTTTGCGCATTGAAGGGCGATCGTTAGGATTCCATTGTATGCACCAAAGAGCAGCTATTATCATTTTCTTTATCATTTTCCTCTCGTCCTCACTAACTTCCACTGGAATTTCCAATTCTTTACTAAGTTGGTCATGAACCCATAAAGGAAAGTAAGTGTGACTCGAACACCCTGTAACCTTGTCCTCATTCTTCCTTCTAGTGGCCATTTCCATCAACAATTTTCCGAAACTATAGACATCGGCTTTGTAAGAGACACCTCCAAGGTTCTTGAAGACGAGCTCCGGAGCCATGTACCCTAAGGTTCCTCTTGCAGCAGTCAGAGACACGGTGTTGTAATCCGTGGGATACAATCTTGCGAGCCCAAAGTCGGAAACTTTTGGGGTGAAATCCCTGTCTAGAAGAATGTTATGAGGCTTAATATCAAAGTGTAAAATTTGGATATCGCATCCTCGATGAAGATATTCAATCCCTTTAGCCACTCCGAGAGCAATCTCATACACTTCCTTGCATTCAAGAGAAATCCCTTGTCCTCGTGAGAAAATGTGCTTATCCAGAGATCCATTGTGCATGAAATCGTAGACAAGAGCTTGTTTAGAGCCCTCAAAGCAATAACCAATGAGTCCAACAACATTAACATGATGAATTCTGCCAATGGTAGCTACTTCACTGATGAAGTCCTGCCCATTCGTTTTTCCCTTCTTTAGAATCTTGACCGCCACCTCACGGCCGCTCCGGAGTCTTCCTTTGAACACGGACCCGTACGCTCCCTCGCCTAGTTTATCCTTGAGGCCACTCGTGATTTTCCTGATGTCCGAGTAAGAATACCTTATCGGCAAGAAGTTATTGTTGGATTGCAAAAATTCTTCAACATTTTGATCCATTGCTAAGTGTCTTCTCCTCCATTTGCGTATTAGTAACGTCATCACGCATGGGGCCCCCAAGATGAATTTCACAACCATGCACTGAAGCACTGTATTTTTTATAGCCAATTTGTGAATGTGTTAAATGTTTGCATTTAGAAATTCAAAGTCAATTTCACAATGAGACGACTATAGTAATGTTACCAATGCCCAAGAGAGAGACCACCACCACATCAAGGTAAGAATTGTATATTATACCCCTTGGGAGATTGAGTTTGTCACGGATGAAATCTGAAGAACATTTAAAAGACACTTATTTAGACCATAACCAAGCAATGTGTATATCGGGTTCAATCCACTAAGATTTGTGGGCAGAATTTGGCCTAAATAGATAAACAATTGAATAAATAATGTATTTATTTTTATATGAATAACCAATTTGTGTGTGCGTTGAATGTTTGTAATTAGGAACACTAACTTAATTTCACGATGAAGATTGTATTGATGTTTACCGATGCTATAGAGCGAGATCAGTACAATATACTCGACAATATAAGAGGCGATATCTGCAAAAGAGATAGAAAATGTAACAAGTGAAATCTGAAGAAAATAAAAGACACTTATTTAGATCATAATCAAACAATGATAATTGAGTATATCGAGTTCAATCCACTAAGATTTACTAGCGGAATTATAATTATTGAAATTAACAAATGAATAAAAATGTATTCGTTGTTGTACTTATAAAATACCACAACAACATTGAACTAGCTACATGATCTTAGCTCCATTTCACGTTAAGTGGAATTTCACATGTCTTTGACCAAATATATCCTAACAATATCTTGGGATAAATACATTAGAAGTATCATAATTTTCTAATGACGTTCACTTGAGGGTCATAACATTTTTTTTTATTTACTTGAGTACCATAAATTTAAATCCGATCACTTAAGAGTCATCATCGATTTGTCTCGTCAGAAAATCTAATATAAATGTCGGTTGTCCTATGTGACATTGCCATCGTTGATTTGAACAATTAATAAAAATAAAAAGAATCCACGTCGAAATGAAAAATTAATAAAAAAATTTAGTAGGACTATTTGCCGAAAATAACATCTAATGATTTTACTTCAATATAACACTTAAATATTAAAAAAGAAGAAGTGATAACACTTAAATGAGAATCGTATAAAAGTTACGACAACCTTGCTATTCTTTATAAGAAATTGAACAAGCTCAAAAGTCCTTACCTATCTTGGGGTGCTCAGGATATAACTGCCATGAAAGCTCGAATCCATAAACCATACGTTCGTGAATTTGCGCATAGGAACGAAGATCATATCCATCAAACCACCATGGCAGCTTTACCATAAACTCTATAGTGCATGCGGTTTCCATAGATGAGACATTTGCATTGACCAAGGCATACACTCGCCTTCTCGCACCAGAGAAATTAAGTAATGGAAGCCCATCAAGGCATGACGAAGCATCAATGTAAAATGGAAAATCCACGGCCTTCACACAACTCACGATCGAAACAGCCTTGGATGTATAAGAAAAATACACGGGCCATTCAATATAGCCCCATAAAGACTGGAGAGGAAGGGATGAGCAATTGCCCTTTTGCAGCTTGACATCAGCGACCCTAATCGTTCCGTTGGTGTAGTCGATGTTGTGTACAGAGTACTTGCTCGACTTAAAATCCAGAATGGTGCGGTTACCTATGCAGGCTAGCTCATAATCACTGTGGCCGCAAGATTTCGGGTCTCCCATCAACCGAAACGGGTACTTTATGTTTGTGACCTCGCCGCAAGAGGTTGTGCAGTTTTTATTTTCGATGGCAATGCTAAAAGACCGATGTAGAAGGAGGAGGAGGAGAAGAAGAAGAAGAAGAGGTTGATCTTGGTGCATAGCTTATGCAGTAGCGGAGAGCACGAATTGGTTAAGCAGATCTAGTGTTTAGTGTCGATATGTAAAGGAGAGATAGACAAAGACGAGAGGAATACCATGAGTTGCTCCCTCCTTAAGACGATGAAGAGAGCAGGAAATATCTCCGATGACTCCTCTTTGAGTGTGGAGGAAGCGAGTGACTTACGCGGTGTAGCGACCGACAAAGGGACGCATCAGGCAGAGAAAGCAGTGGAAATGGTCGCCGAAAAGAAAGTTCAATGACGCGTGAAGTCTGTTTTTATGCGAGAAGTCTTTTTTTACTTTTTTGTCAGAAAGTTTGATGAAGCGTGGAGTCTTTTTTTACGCGTGAAGTCCTTTTTTACTTTTTTGTCAGAAAATGACACGTATAGACGTTCTCATGATCTTTAGCAGATTTTAGCACACGATCAACCTGACTTGCTTTTCTAGCCGAAGACTCGCGTGATGCATTTGATTTGAACATTTTTTTTTTATTTTATATCTTGAAGGTGTTAAGAAAATCTTCTTAAAATAATGAATTTGTCCTTATCTATTCCTCTTTATTACAAACCACAACTTTTCTAATTTTGCAATTGTATTTTCGAATGTAACTTGATTCCTGCCTTTCCATTCGTATCAAGCAATGTCATGTACGTTGCACGTGTTTTCCGGAGAGAAATGATTATATAACTGCTCTTAATTTATTGTGATATTAACAGCTTATTTTGGATCACAAAAAAATTAATAATAAATAATTAAAAATTATTATGAAGTCTAATCCTTCGAGAATTTGTAACTCATAATATGTTGTTACTCTCATAATGACAAAAAATTGTTATATTAACAAAGCCCTTTTCTCGAAGATGTCCAAAAATCAAATGTGATTAATTGATGATTGAAGGATTATTTATTCAAATGTGCATGTTACTAAAGAAATGATACATATTTAATTTCGAAGAGGATGATGAAAAAGAAGGAAATTATATATATTTTTTATGTTAATCACACGAAAAAGTGTGGGAATGGGTGCTGAAAAGTCAAATGTTCAATCGACCTTGGACCGGCCTTCAAGGCAAAGGGGAGCAAAAGCAAAATCTAGTGGACTTAATGATGCGTAAAGTCTACCTTCATATAACCTTTTAGCAGATTTTAGCACTTGATATACTCGACTTTTATTTGTAGCCGAAGACTCGCGTGATGCATTTGGTTTGAACATTTGTTTCTTTTATCTTGAAGGTGTTAAAAAGTCTTATTAAAATAATGAATTTTCCCATGTCTATTCTTTTTATTACAAACCTCAACTTTTCTCATTTTGACATTGCATTTTCAAATGTAATTTGATTTATGCCTTTCCGTAAGTAGCAATTCAATGTCATGTGTGTTGCGCGTGTTAAGATCACATATTTTCTTGTGCAATAATAAAATATGATTAAGTCATGATTAGAGGATTCTATATTCAACTTTGATTGTTATTAAAGAAATGATATAAATTAAATTTAGAATAGGATCATGAAAAGGAGGAAGCTAATATTTTCTTATGTTAATCATACATAATAGGACAATTTATTACGTGCCAAACTTTCATGTGATCACTGAATTTTCTCAACGTGAAATGAGGAATACTCTTAGGGAAACAAATAATAACAACAACAAACAAACTATGAAGAAAAAATCAATAAAAATTTGAAAAGTGTAAATTTTAGACATGACTTTTCATATATGAAAGTAATAATTTGAAAATATGAAAAGTGGAGAAACACCTCACACTCTATAAAGGTAGTGCATTTTGTTGTGTTTGCATCGATCATTCTAAACTTCCGTCCCATTATCTATAGTTATAAACATCCTATAACCCACTTTATTCCAATAACAAATATACAAGAACTCTTCCATGTTTTCATCCGTGCTAAATGTCTCCTTCTCCATTTGCACATTAATAATATCCCAAATATCAAGGCTCTGAGACGAACTTAATAAAAAAGATGGTGGCCAAAGCTCTTCAGACCACTTTTTAATTAAAATGGGTAGCTTATGTCAGTAACATCGCCACATGAGGTGATATCCCACATGGATAGTACTCACGTTAAAGAATAACGAGAGCAAGGGTTAGTTTTTTTAGCATTGCAATGTTTGTTGCATGTGCACTTGGAAAGGGTTTTAATTAAGAAGAAATTAAATCAAATGAAATTACAGGAAAGTGGCATTTATCAAGTCACGAATTGAGTCGGATCGGAAAGCTAATATAAACAAATGAGCAAGGTTTTGAAGACGATGTAGCTTCTTAGTCGCCCCTATTGGGAATCAAAATAATGGGTGGTCCATCTCACAAGACAGAAGAAGACGAAGTGCGGAATTCGTCAACCGAGAAGTCAAAGTCGGTCAACGTGTGTAGACGAGCAACAGAGAATGGGAAAAAAAAGTCAAAAAGATAATGCGCTGCGAACCATCCTGGAAAATCTCGTGGAAGAAAATTTGGGGAAGGTGCAAAACTGGTGTCATCGTCATGGACTATGATGCGCCAAAATTCAAAGATGCTCGAGCAACAAGCTCGTCCATCTTTTCCGGGTCATTCTCAGCACTGATGTTTGTGCTAAATTCATAACTCAAAGTGCACTAGTAAAAATATAGGATGATTACACAAATGGTTGTTATCACCGAATACTTTATTTGTTCAATATAATCTTTAAATGTTATTCTAATATGGAATGTTATCCCTAAAATGTTAAATTTTTTAATGTAGTCATTAAAGTTTTGATACATATTCAATATAGTCTATGGACTAATTGAAAATGTTAAGTTTTGTCTGGAAGAAAATATGAAATTGTGAATGACGATGTTGAATGCTTTGATGTGCAAGTATCGTCACTGTCCCAAATGGCTTTGTTTAACGCTTGGGGGCATATGTTGCTCGACTCTCATGGGAACATTCCTTAATGAAACGATCAATTTTGTTTTAGTTCTGAAAATGAATTAGACCCTGTTGATTATAGTGTGGCCCAAAAAGTGATACTAGTAGCACTGACGCTCATTTTGCTGAAGGAACTGGATTTAAATATTCGGTTAAAATCACAGCTTATTTGGTTTGCAAAGTCATCGTAGTCAAAATCACAAGTAATTAGAGTTTTACGGTCTTTACTTATCGTTGAAACATTGACATCAGACAACACTACTTGTATACACCAAGTTCATGGGCTGAAACCTTTCATATATATCATGTGCAAGTAACAGATAAAGCATAGATGGTTAGCTCCTTTAAAAGATAACAAGAAAATAAAACAGAGAAGAAACCTTTCATATGTGGCGGGCAAAATTCGAAGTTGCCGCCTTCCGCGGAAAAGTTCGCAGGCGTTTCGTGTTCGAGCAAAGCATTTCCAATGGAAGCCGTTTGTCCGATCGACGAAAGGTGCTTCCCTGAAGTCTCCGCTCTTCTGCAACCTTCTCCACCTCGCGATATCCAAGCTTCTTCATTGATTTTTTTCATTTAGAAGAAAGACTCGATACATATGTATGGCAGTGAATTACCTTAGCAACCTTTAATAAAATTCCACGATCATCAAAATTATACTCCATCACCAACAAAGTCATGGAATAATCCTGGTCCATCACCCCTTTCTATCACTACTGACCGTGTGGGGAGGGGAAGGTCAACTCGACCCCCCAACACCCGAGATCCGAAGGCCTTGACTTGAGACCTCGAGGCCACCCCGAACCCCCACTACCTGAAATTGAGATCCTAGTGCCTAAGCTTGGTATGCCGAAGACTGACAACGGGACGGAGACGCAACGGTTGAGCACATGATAGTCGAGCTGAACTAGGGATTTTTTTAGCTCCCAAGCCAGAGACCTCATGGATTAGACTTTGGTGCCTAGGCCTTGAAGACAAACACGAGACCTGGAGGCATGTGATTCTAAATTGAAGTGTTTAAACAGTCAAAACAACTCAATCCGAATACCATCATGAGTCTAATTACACGCTATGAGATTTTGTTATAGAAGTATTCATTATCACTAAATCCAAATCAGCCTTAAAGTTCTGGTGGAGGTCCACTTAGCATTAATCGGAAATAAATCATAGTGGGACATTTGTGTAGATCGAAAGATATCGATTTTAGCCATAATTTTCCTGAAATTATCATAAAATTGAAGGCATTTGTGGGTAGTAAATTAACTTTATGAGTTGTAATTTTACCCATAATTGTCGTAACTCATTTATATCAGTAATTCTATGGGTTGTAATTTATTAGTAATAGCCACAAACAATGAATCCAAAAAGAATTTTTTTTTTATCACTTTCACTAATAACCATAGCAACTAGTAAAAGAAATAAGAATTTAATTTATCGAATCTATTAATGTTATTAAGGGAGAGATCATCTTCTTATGTCTCCTACTATTTTCCGATTTGACTTTTAGCTAACTTTTTATGCAACAAAAAGTCAATAAAGATGATAGGAATGATTTGTGTTGCTCTGTTTCTCTCATGAAGAAACGACGAGAGAAGAAACAATCTCCGACGACAAACTCAATTGTGTGGAGGCGAGCGATTTGTGGCGTAGCGACCACAAAAATGGGACGTACGTAAGAAGCAAAAGGGTGGGAATGGTAGGCTGAAAAGTCAAAAGCCGGTCAACGTACGGCACAAGCACAGGGGGCCAATTTATGCACCGCGACGAACCTAAACTTCAAACGACGTAAAAACCGGCCCCGCCCAACCCAACGCGGCAATCTCAGAGTGAACCCAGGCCCGGCCCAGTGGATGGAGGGCGGTATGTAGAGGTGTTAAAATGGGTTATTGACCCATTTATGAACCCATATTTGTTTAAATGGGTCATTAAAACAAAGAGATTGAGATATATGGGTCTTAAATTGGTCTGAGAAAGACACACATTTAAGACCCATTTATCAACCCATTAAAAATGACCCATCCCAATGCATCCATTTTCTTTTTTTCTTTTTCTTTTTTCTTTTTTTTTTTCTTCTTTTTTTTTTTCTTTATTCTTCCTCCGATCGTCGGCACAGCGATGGCCGGCGACCGGCCAGGCGAGCCTCGAGCTCGCCGGATTTGGCGAGGCGGAGGCCTCGCTGATGCTCGGCGAGACTTGAACTTGCCGGACGGGCGAGGCTCGAGCCTCGCCGATCCGACGAGGGCCGAGCTCGAGCTCGCCCGACACCGATGACCCTCGAGCTCACTAGATCCGGCGAGGCGGAGGCCTCGCCGATCTGGCGAGACTCGAGCTCGTCGACGTCGGCGAGCCACACGAGCTCGAGGCTTGCTCGTGGGCGCCCGCCGCTATCGTCGTGGCCGACGGCCTGCCAAAGAAGAAGAAAAAAAGGAAAAACGAAAAAGAAAAATTAAAATTACATTTAAAAAATAAAAAAAAAATTAAAAATATAATTTTTTAAAAAATAAAAGATAATTAAAATTCAATTTTTTAAAATAATTATTATAAAAATTGTCCATTAAATTTGTGTTGTATAAAATTATTTTAGCAATACTATTTTAAAAAAATTATATATATATAAGAAATAAGCTTGAAAGTATTTTGGTAATATAATCTTTAAAAAAAACATAGGAATAATTTTTTCTAAATTTGGTTAAATATGAAAATATTTTATTAATATGGGTTGGGTCGATATGGGTTGGGTCGGGTATGGGTCGAAAAATTTACATTAGGCATAAAATGGGTCATAAATGTGTTAATGGATCAATTTGGGTCAGACCATTAATGACCTGACCCAAACCCGACCCGACCCACCCGTTTAACAGCTCTAGCGGTAGGGAAGAAAACAAGCAAAATGCGTAATTATGGACCGTGGCTTCTTTTGCATTCCAGCTCAATCACTTATGCTGCCCACATTCAAGTATTTAACCAAGCAAAAGCAGCAGGAAGTTTTCAAGGTGATCCGGAGACAACCAACTATTAGCAATGCTTCAGGGGGGATCGTATTGAAGGAAATCGAGGGAAACATTGACATAAGGAACATTCACTTTGCTTACCCATCCCGAGAAGATAAGGTGATTCTTCAAGGTTTTACGCTGTCAATTCCAGCAGGAAAGACGGTGGCGTTAGTTGGTAGCAGTCGGTGTGGGAAAAGCACACTCATATCCCTAGTTGCAAGATTCTACGATCCATCGAAAGGTCTAAAACCTTTATCCTCCATGCTCTTGAGCTGAAATTTGTTATCCTCTCCTTATTATTCCCACGGTTTCATGCTTCTATTGCTCAAACATTTTTTGCGCACAAAGATTGCTGACGATTGAATAATATTGCATAGGTTGCTGATGATTGGGAAATATTGCATGTTTTCAGGGGTCATTCTCATAGATAACCATAACATCGAGGATCTTGATTTGAAGTGTCTCCGCCAAAATATTGGAGCAGTTTCCCAAGAACCATCACTGTTTGCTGGCACTATCAAGGACAACCTTAAAGTAGGAAATTTGGATGCAGATGACCAACAAATAGAGAATGCAGCAATGATGGCAAATGCACATAATTTCATTTCGCAGCTTCCAGATAAGTACTCGACAGAGGTAAAATGCAATCTCCTAGCAACAGATGAAAATAAACGATGTCTCTCCTGAAAGTTCTCAAGCTCTCATTAGACAAAAAACAAGGATCCTAAGTTAAATTTTGGCGCCATGATGATGGACTAGGTGGGGCAGAGGGGCTTCCAGCTGTCAGGAGGACAAAAACAAAGAATTGCAATAGCCAGAGCCGTTCTCAAGAATCCTCCAATACTTCTGCTCGATGAGGCTACAAGTGCTCTTGATTCGCAATCTGAGAAGCTGGTTCAAGAGGCATTGGAGAAGGCCATGCAGGGAAGAACGGTGATCTTGATTGCGCACAGATTGTCAACCATCGTTCATGCAGATGAAATTGCAGTCGTAGAGAATGGACAGGTTAAGGAGACAGGAACGCACAGCACCCTATTGGAGACCAGCAAATTTTACAACGGCCTATTCAACATGCAGAACATCAGTGTTGTTCGCGATGAAAGGTTGGCTGCCTCACAATAATTATTTCCTACCGTTTGTGCAGGACAATTATTTTGATAAAAAACGAAACAGGTTCTCACTGGCCCATGATGTTGATTGAATGACAGAACTGATATATCTTCGCAAGATTATGAAAGTGACCAACCCCATGGCTCACCTAAAAGCAGACTTTTAAGTGAAAAAGGCGCAGAGATAGAAGAAAGCCTCAGAGAAGATCCTGAGCAAGAGGAGCACAATAAAAGATTAGAAGCAGTCCACTTCTTTAGAATCTGGTTTGGGTTGAGGAGGACGGAACTTGTCAAGATAGCCCGGCTCCATTGCAGCCGGTTTCTCTGGAATCTCAAAGCCTGTTTTTGGGTTCTTCGTCATAACAATAGGTGTAGCATATTACCATAAACATGCAAAGCGGGAAGTTGGATGATACTCGATCCCATTCTCCCTAATAGGGTTGCTATCATTAGTCTCGCACATCTTGCAGCATTACTACTTTGGTGTGGTCGGTGAGAAGGCCATGACAAACCTTAGAAAAGCTCTCTTTTCAGGTAGCTGTCACTCTTTTTTGCTAGCAGAGTCCTCTGCAGTTTAATGCAGAATCTACTAGCTCCAAATTTGAGATTCTGCCCAAGTTATGAATCATTTATAGAGTACAATTTGCATTGATTGTTCTAAAATCTTGCAGGTGTCCTGCACAATGAATTCACTTGGTTTGAGAAACCCGAGAACAGGATTGGGATGGTTACTTCACGAATCATCAACGATACATCCATGGTGAAAGTGATAATTTCTGATCGCATGTCCGTCATTGTCCAATGCATCGCTTCTATACTGATTGCTACAGTAGTTAGCATGATTGTAAACTGGAGAATGGGTCTAGTGGCTTGGGCTGTGATGCCTTGCCACTTCATTGGTGGGCTCATTCAAGCCAAGTCAGCCAAAGGATTTGCCGGCGACTCTTCTGCAGCACATGGCAAAGTCGTTTCCCTAACTTCTGAGTCGGTGACAAACATAAGAACTGTAGCATCTTTTTGCTATGAAGAGCAAATCCTGAGGAAAGCCAAGTTAGCGTCGGAAGTCCCAATGAAAGAGAGCGGGAGAACCAGTATCCGGTATGGAATAATCAAAGGATTTTCTCTTTGCTTATGGAACATTGCACATGCAGTCGCCTTGTGGTACACCTACACCGCGATCTTTGTCGATAGAGGCCATGCCACATACGAAAATGGCATAAGATCGTACCAGATTTTCTCTCTCAAGGTACCTTCTATTAGAGAGCTGTGGACGCTGATCCCCACCGTGATATCGGCCATGAGCATACTCACCCCTGCATTCCAGACCCTCGACCCAAAAACTGAAATTGAACCAGATGTGCCGGAAAATACACATCATGGGAGGATCGAAGGAACTGCTGAGTTCCAGAACATCAAATTCAAGTACCCATCACGACCAGAAGTTACTGTTCTGAAGAACTTCACGTTGAAAATCGAAGCTGGGACGAAGGTAGCTCTTGTCGGGCCAAGTGGTGCCGGAAAGTCCTCTATTCTGGCCCTTCTGCTGAGGTTCTACGATCCGATGGAAGAAAAGGTCGACATTGATTTAACATGCAATTTCAGATCTGTGACATGGTGACTATTGCTCGCCTTTTGAATCTCACTTTGGTAGTGCCGGAGCTCGATAAAACATCTTTTTGGGCTGACCCTAGGTATATTCTGTCTTTGGAATAGCTTTTGTTCAGTGTGCTTTTCTGCAGCTGGTTCAAGGTGTGTAATTTTGTGATATTGCTGCAGTAATTTTGAGGATATCTTTGACGTGAGACATTTCATTGATTCCCTAAGAGATGAAGTTCGGATTGTAAGAAGGCTGCCAAAGCGATATCAACAGAAGTATGGTTACCAACCCTTGCGGATGCCCCCTGTTAACTGGTCAAACGAAATGTATTATTTGGAACAGGTTTGGCAATATTTATCTGCTTGTTACAGATAAAAAGATAGAAGAATGTTTCTAATAGAGGTCTCTTGGGTCTAGCTGATAACTGAAATTGGACATGCATTCAGTAATCTGATGATTGGTAATTGGTATATGCTGTCATAGTTGAAACTTGGATCCACTTCCAGTCGAATCCAACCATGTTTTCTGTACATGTCTCAATTCTGTCTCCTCTGCCTGTGCTTGTGCATATGCATCGTCTTTTGACCCATTATAAATGGCCTCAGGTAGGGAAAGGTGCGACCTAAGTGCAGCAAGAGCCCATCCTCATTAGCTCCTCCATTAGAGAGAATATCCGTTACGGAAACTGCGGTACTTCATTGCCTCATTGGTGCTTTTCTTGTAGCATCTTCGAACCTTTTCCCACACCGGTTCAACGCGCCGCATCCATCGGACCCGCAAACACCAGCAAAGCGTCGGCCCCATCAAAACCATTCTCAAAAGCCTCTAATCACCAATCATTAACTCCCAGCTCGAAGTACACGCCTCGATGGACTCACTCCTGCCGGACGGCGCGGGGGCATTCAGCGGAGCGACGTGGACGTACGGGTTCTCGCCGCCGCCGCCGCTCTGGCTGTGGCTGGCGTAGCCGGAGGCCGAGCCGCTCGGGGTGGCATGCATCTAGCCGGAGTGGAGGCTCGCGGCCCCGCGAGCCTAGCCGGGGACCCAGGTGGCGGCGTGCTGGTTCGCGGAGTGCGCCCGCAGCTCCACCGGCATCGCCTCTGATTCACCTCCGCCGCCCATCGCCTTCTTCGCCGTCGTCTTCGTCTTCGATCGTGACTTCTGGAAGGAAGCAAGGAGCGACTAGCGAGACGACTTTTTTGCATCCAAGGACGCGACCTTTCCATTGTTTCGGATTTGGTCCCCTGGACATTTTGTCATTTCGCCCTGTATCCCGAATTGGTGGACCCGTTACCGGAACTTCTTGTTCGGATTTTCGGGTGGCCCAAAAACAGAAGCATTGTATCCCGGCCAAGAAAAAAAAGCAGTGAAATTGTAAATGATGCAAACGTACCGTTCGATTCTTTTTTCCTCACTTGTTAATCAGAAAAATGCAAATGAAGCTATATGATTATTGATCCAACACTCACCTGAAATCCGTATGATTATTGGGCTTGGAGTCAACGAGCACTTTTTTCTTTTTTTGGCCGAAAGAAAGTCAACGAGCACATTCACCGGCTAAAGAATAGTCAATCTTAATAATGGCGAAATTAAATTCACAAAAAATTTGTGAAATTTTGCATCAACTCTTGAAGTGGGATTTTGTTTTCTCTCGCCTATTTCAAGTTCATTCAATTTGATATGAAAAGCGATGTACTACTTAAAAGTGATAGTAGGAAGGGTTTGGGATACTTAACATGGTCTTAAAAACTAAACATGATAATACCGATTCGCATTCGAAATGAATTTAGACTCGAATAGAATACTCAAACTATTGTAATAAAGATGACATATATCTCCCCCTCCAATAAAATTTCCTCCTCAAGTAATAGTCTTGGACAATGAACCCTAAAAGGAAAACTGATATCATTTTTTAAGTGCACATTTACCACTAAGATAACTTTAGCAACCTAATAAATATAATAAGAATTTAATTAATCTCATCATTATTGTTATTCAGGTAGAGATCATCTTTTGATATCTCTTGCTCTCACGCACTCCCCCGCCATTAAATCAAAGTTGTTTATTATCCCTTTTCATCCATCATTTTCAACATTATTCATAGCGACAATTGATATGCAATGAGGCAATAAATACATAGCGATCACTGAAATGTCGTCAAGCCATGCGTAAAGCAGGTTATGTGCCAGCTAGACTTTTAAGCAAAGACTTTGAAACCCAAACTTGCTCCTCACAGCACTATGCTAAAAGTAGTCACTAGATTTTCTATTGGATCCAAGAGTCCAAACTATTACCAATGACATCTTTAATATGATAATGCTAAAAGATGAATTGGAAGCAATTAAGATCATATATATAGTCATAAACATCTATAATATAATGATGGCCAAGAAAGGGGAGCTACACATGAAACATCATCAATACCACATTTCTATTTGCCACATATGTGACGGGATCAAATAGTTTTGATATGTGTCTATACTTGTGTAATGCTAATACTAGTACACTCAAGATGAGAATCTTCATAAGATATTGCACTAGTTGATGTAGTGGATATGGTATTATTGCCTTCATTGGTCCAAGTTCCATCATCCTTTGTTGACATTTCCGTTGCATAAAAGAGTGGCTTGGGAGATATTTGTAGATCATCTACTTCTCCTTCGAGCATTTTCAAGACTTTGCGCATTGAAGGGCGATCGTTAGGATTCCATTGTATGCACCAAAGAGCAACTATTATCATCTTCTTTATTATTTTCCTCTCATCCTCACCAACTTCCATTGGAATTTCCAATTCTTTACTAAGTTGGTCATGAACCCATAAAGGAAAGTAAGTGTGACTCGAACACCCTGTAACCTTGTCCTCATTCTTCCTTCTAGTGGCCATTTCCATCAACAATTTTCCGAAACTATAGACATCGGCTTTGGAAGAGACGCCTCCAAGGTTCTTGAAGACGAGCTCCGGAGCCATGTACCCTAAGGTTCCTCTTGCGGCAGTCAGAGACACGGTGTTGTAATTCGTGGGATACAATCTTGCGAGCCCAAAGTCGGAAACTTTTGGGGTGAAATTCCTTTCTAGAAGAATGTTATGAGGCTTAATATCAAAGTGTAAAATTTGGGTATCGCATCCTTGATGAAGATATTCAATCCCTCTAGCCACTCCAAGAGCAATCTCATACACTTCCTTGCATTTAAGAGAAATCCCTTGTTCTCGTGAGAAAATGTGCTTATCTAAAGATCCATTGTGCATGAAATCGTAGACAAGAGCTTGTTTAGAGCCCTCAAAGCAATAACCAATGAGTCCAACAACATTAACATGGTGAATTCTACCAATGGTAGCTACTTCACTGATGAAGTCCTGCTCATTTGTTTTTCCCTTCTTCAAAATCTTGACCGCCACCTCCCAGCCGCTTCGGAGTCTTCCTTTGAACACGGACCCATACCCTCCCTCGCCTAGTTTATCCTTAAGGCCACTCGTGATTTTCCTGATGTCCGAGTAAGAATACCTTATCGGCAAGAAGTTATTGTTAGATTGCAAAAATTCTTCAACATTTTGATCCATTGCTAAGTGTCTTCTCCTCCATTTGCATATTAGTAACGTCATCACGCATGGGGCCCCCAAGATGAATTTCACAACCATGCACTGAAGCACTGTATTTTTTATAGCCAATTTGCGAATGTGTTAAATGTTTGCATTTAAAAATTCAAAGTCTATTTCACAATGAGACGACTATAGTAATGTTACCGATGCCCAAGAGAGAGAACACCACCACATCAAGGTAAGGGCTGATCCCTATTTCGCATTGGAGATAGAGTTTGTCACAAATGAAACCTGAAGAACATTTAAAAGACACTTATGTAGACCATAACTAAGCAATGTGTATATCGGGTTCAATCCACTAAGATTTGTGGGCAGAATTTGGACTAAATAGATAAACAATTGAATAGATAATGTATTTATTTTTATATGAATAACCAATTTGTGCGTGTGTTGAATGTTTGTATTTAGAAACACTAACTTAATTTCACAATGAAGATTGTATTGATGTTTACCGATGCTATAGAGCGTGATATACCAGACCATATTGGCGAGGAAAGAGGCGATATCTGCAAAAGAGATAGAATATGTAACAAGTGAAATCTGAAGAAAATAAAATACACTTATTTAGATCATAATCAAACAATGATAATTGAGTATATTAAGTTCAATCCACTAAGATTTACTGGCGGAATTCTAATTATTTAAATTAACAACTGAATAAAAATGTATTCGTTGTTGTACTTATAAAAAACCACAACAACATTGAACTAGCTGCATGATCTTAGCTCCATTTCACATGTCTTTGACCAAATATATCCTAACAATATTTTGGGATAAGTACATTAAAAGTACTATAATTTTTATACGACGCTCACTTGAGTGTCATAACATTTTTTTTATTCACTTGAATGCCACAAATTTGAATTTGATCACTTAAAAGTCATCAGCGATTTGTCTCGTCGGAAAATCCGACATGAATGCCGATCGTCCTATCTGACATTGCCATCGTTGATTTGGACAATTAATTAAAAAATTTAAAATAAAAAGAATCCACGTCGAAATGAAAAAATAATAAAAAAAAATTTAGTAGGATGATTTGCCGAAAACAACATTTAAATGATCGATTTTACTTCAATGTGATACTTAAATTAAAAAAAGAAAAAGAAAAGTGATAACACTTAAATGAGAATCGTATAAAAGTTACGACACCATTGCTGTTCTTTATAAGAAATTGAACAAACTCAAAAGTCCTTACCTATCTTGGCGTGCTCAGGATCACTCGGTGAAGGCTCAGGAAGCTCAGGAGGATAAGACCATGAAAGCTCGAATCCATAAACCATATCTTCGTGAATTTGCGCATAGGAACGAAGATCATATTCATCAACCCACCGTGACACCATTACCATAAACTCTATAGTGCATGCGGTTTCCATAGATGAGACATTTGCATTGACCAAGGCATACACTCGCCTTCTCGCACCAGAGAAATTAAGTAATGGAAGCCCATCAAGGCATGACGAAGCATCAATGTAAAATGGAAAATCCACGGCCTTCACACAACTCACGATCGAAACAGCCTTGGATGTATAAGAATAATACATGGGCAATTCATTATCATTATAGCCCCATAAAGACTGGAGAGGAAGCGATGAGCAATTGCCCTTCTGCAGCTGGACATCAGCGATCCTAATCATTTGGTTGATGTAGTCGATGTCATGCCCAGTGGATGGAGGGCAGTATGTAGAGGTGTTAAAATGGGTCATTGACCCATTTATGGACCCATATTTGTTTAAATGGGTCGTTAATGGGTCAAAATTATTTCCCAATGCACCCATAATGGGTTTTAAAAATAAATAGATTGAGATATATGAGTCTTAAATGGGTCTGAGAGTAGACACATTTAAGATCCATTTATCAACCCATTGAAAAAAAACCCATCCCAATGCATCCATTTTCTTTTTTCTTTTTTCTTTTTTATTTTTATTTTTTCTTTCTTCTTCTTTTTTTCTTTATTCTTCCTCCGGTCGTCGGCACGGCGATGGCCGGCAACGGGCCAGCGAGCCTCGAGTTGGCCGGCGTCGGGCGAGCTCGAGCTCGCCGGATCCGCGAGCGGGAGGCCTCGCCGACGCTCGGCGAGACTTGAACTTGCCGGCGTCGGGCGAGGCTTGAGCCTCGCCAAATCCGGCGAGGGGCGAGCTTGAGCTCACCCGACACCGACGAGCCTCGAGCTCACTAAATCTGGCGAGGCAGAGGCCTCGCCGATCTAGCGAGACTCGAGCTCGCCGATGTCGGCGAGCCACACGAGCTCGAGGCTTGCCCGTGGCCGACCGCCGGCCGTCGTCGTGGCCGGCGGCTTGCCAAAGAAGAAGAAAAAGAAAAAGCGAAAAAAGAAAAAAGAAAAATTATATTTAAAAATAAAAAAACAATTAAAAATTAATTTTTAAAATAATAAAAAATAATTAAAATTCAATTTTTTAAAATAATTATTTTAAAAATTATAAAAATTGTCCATTAAATTTGTGTTGTATAAAATTATTTTAGCAATACCATTTTTAAAAAATTATATATATAAGAAATAAGCTTAGAAGTATTTTAGTAATATAATCTTAAAAAAAACATAGGAATAAGTTTTTCTAAATTTGGTTAAATATGAAAATATTTTATTAATATGGGTTAGGTCAGGTATGGGTTGGGTATGGGTTGGAAAATTTACATTTGGCATAAAATGGGTCATAAATGGGTTAATGGATCAATTTGGGTCGGACCATTAATGACCTGACCCAAACCCGACCCGACCCACCCGTTTAACACCTCTAGCGGTAGGGAAGAAAACAAGCAAAATGCATAATGCATGAAAAATATTTATTGAATCTTGTACACCGAATAATGCATACGGTCGACATTTGGATAACCTTCCGCAGATTTTAACACACGATCTACTTGACTTTTACTTCTGGCCGGAGACCCACGTGACGCATTTGGCTTGAAAATAAAATTTCTTTTTCATCTTGAAGATGTTAAAATAAAATGTTAGTAGAATAATAATTTTTCCCATGTTTATTGTTTTATAATTACGAATCCCAACTTTTCTAATATTGAATTCTTTAATAGATGTAACGTGATTTATGCCATTCCATTCGTCCTTGTACATTTCAGGCCCGTTGCCCAGTAAAGATCACATATTGTCTTGAAAATGTAACAAATAATCAACGTGATGCCACCCTCATCTTGCATTTTAGTTGTTAGTGAGTTTATTGGTGGTGGAGAGTGCTCCAACTCCTAGAAGGTCGAAGCGACGAGAAAAGAGAGTGGAGATGGAATTTAGAAAACAGCAGAGAGATCTCGATAAGATCGCGAATGAGAACGATGAACGAGAATCAAAATCAGAACCAGAATGTGGCGATTTTTTTATTTTTTCGCCTGATTAATTTTTGAATTAACGGTTGAATGCGTTTGAGCGTTTGAGCGTTTGAGTCTCGAAGCGACCTCCCTCGCTAAAGCAAAAGAGACTTATGGAAGGAAGCAAATAGCGACTAGCGAGGCGACCCTTTTGCATCCGAGGACGCGACCTTTCTGTTATTTCGGATTTGGGCCCCTAAACTTTTCGTCATTTCGCCCTGCGCCCCAAATTAAGGGACCTGTTACCGGAAAGTATTGTTCGGCATTTCGGGAGGCCCAAAAACAGAAATATTGTACTTCGGCCGAGAGAAAAAGCAGTGAAATTGTAAATGATGCAAACGCATCGTTCGAATCTTTTTTCCACACTTCTTAATAAGAAAAATGCAAATGAGGTTACATGATTATTGGCCCAATACTCACCTGAAGTCCATATGATTATTGGGCTTGGAGTCAACAAGCACGTTCACCGGTTAAAAAAAAGTCAAATCTTAATAATGACGGTTTAAATTCACAAAAAATTGTAAAATTTCGCTTCCATTCTTGAAGTGGGATTTTGTTTGTCCTCGCCCATTTCTAGTTCGTTCAATTTGATACGAAGAGTGATGTACTTGCTTAAAAGTGAGAGTAGAAACGGTTTGATATAGTTAACACGATCTTGAAAACTGAATGGCAATACTCATTCGCATTCGAAATGAATTTAGACTCGAATAGAATACTCAAACCATTGTAATAAAGATGACATATATTTCCCCCTCAAATAAAATTTCCTGCCGACGTAATAGCCTTGGACAACGAACCCTAAAGGAAAACTAATATTACTTTTTAAGTGCACATTTACCACTAAGATAACTTTAGCAACCTAGTAAATGTAATAAGAATTTAATTAATCTCATGTATTATTGTTACTCACGGAGAGATCATCTTTTGATATCTCCTGCTATCTCGCACTCCCCCGCCATTAAATCGAAATTGTTTATCATCTCTCTTCATCCATCATTTTCAACATTATTCGTAGCAATAATTGGTACGCAGTGAAACAATAACATCATCATAGCACTATCCTGAAAGTAGTCACTAGATTTTCCATTGGGTCCAAGAGTCCAAACTATAACCAATGACATCTTTAATATGATAACGCTAAGAGATGAATTGGGCGTAATTGAGATCATAAATAGTCATAAACATCTATAATATAATGATGGCCAAGAAAAGGGAGCTACACATTTAACATCATCAATAACATGTTTCAATTCGCCACATATTTGACAGGATCAAATGGTTTTGATATGTGTCTATGCTTGTGTAATACTAATACTAGTACACTCGAGATGAAAATCTTCATAAGTTATTGCACTAGTTGATGTAGTGGATATGGTATTATTGCCTTCGTCGGTCCAAGTTTCATCATCCCTTCTTGACATTTCTGTTGCATAAAAGAGTGGCTTGGGAGATATTTGTAGATCATCTACTTCTCCTTCGAGCATTTCCAAGACTTTGTGCATCGAAGGGCGGTCGTTAGGATTCCATTGTATGCACCAAAGAGCAACTATTATCATCTTTTTTATTATTTTCCTGTCATCCTCACTGACTTCCACCGGAATTTCCAATTCTTTACAGAGTCGGTCATAAATCCACAAAGGAAAGTAAATTTGACTGGAATACTCTGAAACCGCGTCCCCATTTTTCCTCTTAGTCGCCATTTCCATTAACAATTTTCCGAAACTATAGACATCGGCTTTGTAAGAGACGCCTCCAAGGTTCTTGAAGACAAGCTCCGGAGCCATGTACCCTAAGGTTCCTCTTGCGGCGATCGAGACACGGTGTTGTAATCCGTGGGATACAATCTTGCGAGCCCAAAGTCAGAAACTTTTGGGGTGAAATCCCTATCCAAAAGAATGTTATTAGGCTTAATATCGAAGTGTAAAATTTGGATGTCGCATCCTCGATGAAGATATTCAATCCCTCTAGCAACTCCAAGAGAAATCTCATACAATTCCTTGCATTCAAGGGAAATCCCTTGTCCTCGTGAGAAAATGTGCTTATCCAAAGATCCATTGTGCATGAAATCGTAGACAAGAGCTTGTTTAGAGCCCTCAAAGCAATAACCAATGAGTCCAACAACATTGACATGATGAATTCTGCCGACGGTAGCCACTTCACTGATGAAGTCCTGCCCGTTCATTTTTCCCTTTAGAATCTTGACCGCCACCTCACGGCCACTCCGGAGTCTTCCTTTGAAAACGGAACCATACCCTCCCTCTCCTAATTTATCCTTAAAGCCACTCGTGATTTTTTTGATGTTCGAGTAAGAATACCTTATCGGCAAGAAATTATTAGATTGCAAAAATTCTTCAACATTTTGATCCATTGCTAAATGTCTTCTCCTCCATTTGCGTATTAATAATATCATCACGCATGGGGCTCCCAAGATGAATTTCACAACCATGCATTGAAACACTGTATATTTTTAACCAATTTGAGGGTGTGTTAGATGTTTGCATTTAAAGATTTAAAGTCAATTTCACAATGAGAAGACTATAGTAATGTTACCGATGCTGAAGAGCGAGAGCAAGGGCCAGAGCGGGCGCATCCGATAAAGGAGCCATATTCCGCGATGGAGATTGAGTTTGTAACAAGTGAATTCTGAAGAACATTTAAAAGACATTTATTTAGACCATAATGAAGCAGTGTGTATATCGGTTCAGTCCACTAAGATTTGTGGGTAGAATTTGAACTAAATAGATAAACAATTGAATAAATAATGTATTCATTGTTATATGAATTGTATTTAGGAACACTAACTTGATTTCACAATGAAGATTGTATTGATGTTTACCGATGCTAAAGAGCGAGATCACTTCAATAACCTCGGCAATTAAGGTGAGGTAAAAGGCGATATCTGCAAAAGAGATAGAATGTGTTTACTTAGATCATAATCAAACAGTGAGTAATTGAGTATATCAAGTTCAATCCACTAAGATTTATTGGCGGAATTCTAATTACTTAAATTAACAAATGAATAAAAATGTATCCGTTGTCGTACTTATAAAATACCACAACAACATTGAACTAACTACATGATCTTACAGATGACTAAGCTCTATTTCACGTTTAGTGAAATTTCACATGTCTTTGACCAAATATATCCTAATAATATTTTGGGATAAGTACATTAAAAGTGTCATAATTTTCGTACAATATTTACTTAACATTTTTTTTTGTTCACTTGAGTGCCACAAATTTAAATTCGATCACTTAAGAGTCATCGGTGATTTGCTTTAGCGGAAAATTCGATGTAAATGCCGATCATCCTATATGACATCGTTGTCGTTGATTTGGACAATTAATAAAAAATTCACAAATAAAAAGAATCCACATCAAAATGGAAAATTAATTAAAAAAAATTACATAGGATGATTTGCCAAAAACGGCATTCAAATGATCGATTTTACTTTAACGTGACACTTAAGTGAACAAAAAGAGAAGTTATGACAACGTACAAAAGTTACAGCACCCTTGCTATTCTTTAAAAGAGATCGAACAAACTCAAAAGTTGTTACCGTTCTTGGCGCTACACTGAATTTGGTGCTTGTCATTGATGTCGCACTCGAAATAATGTTTGCAATACTTCTTGCAGGCAATTGGATGCCATGAAAGCTCAAACCCATAAACCATTAGATCATGAATTTGCGCATAGGAACGAAGATTGTCTCCATCGGCCCACCCTGGCATCATTGCCATATGCTCTATAGTGCACGCACTTTCCATATTCGAGACATTAGCATCGACCATGGCATATAATCGCCTTCTTGTGCTGGAAAATTTTGAAAATTCGACCCCATCAAGGCATGATGAAGCATCGATGTATAACCGAGAAGCAACGGCCTTCGTGCAGTTCACAATTGAAACTGTCTTGGATAACTCTCTATCATTGTACCAGTATCCCCCGCATTTATATCGATTTGATTTGTCGTTCAAGAAGCTGCTGCATGACAAAGAGCGGAGAGGAAGAGACGAGCAATTGCCCTTTTGCAGCTCAACATCAACAACCCTAATTGTGTAGTTGGTATAGTCAATGGAACTTACATGGTACTGGCTCGAGTACAAGTCAAGAACAGTGCGATTATTTACGCAGGCTAGTTCATAACCAGGGTCGCCACAGACCTCCGCGTCGTCCTTCAACCGAAATGGGTAGCTTATGTTGGCGATCTCGCCACAAGAGGTGGTGCATCGATTATTTTCAATAGGTATACCAAAAGACTGAGGTAGGAGGAGGAAGAGGAGGAGGAGGAGGAGGAGTAGTTGATCTTTGTGCATGGCTTATGCGATTGGAGGGAGCACGCATCAACTAAGCAAAATCTGAGTGTTTTCGTGTTGAGCTGTAGAAGAAAGATAAAAATGAGAGGAATGATTTTGGTTGCTCTGTTTCTTTCTTGCAATAATGACGAGGTATTTATCATAAGAGGGGGATAAAATTCCCCGACGACAGCTAATCGTGTGCATGTGCGGATGCGCGTGATTTGGGGTCTAGCGACCTACATCGATGGGACGTGTGAGAGACGGAACAGTTTGGGAATGGACGGCTGAAAAGTCAAAAGCCGATCATCTAAAATGTTATTGCCCTTGGGCCGGCAGACGTGCAGCGAGGAGCATTAGATTAGAAAAGATCAGAATTTTCTTCTTATTTTTTTGGTCAGACAAAAGATCAGAATTCAACAGCGAGAACAAAAAGGGACTCTGAAGCTGGTCTGGAGCTATCGACATCGGCTTTGTAAGAAATGCCCCCAATGTTCTTTAAATTTAGAGCCATGTATCCCAAGGTTCTTCTCATAGCAATTAGAAACATACTGTTGTACTCCATGGGATACGATATCACGAGCCCAAAGTCAGAAACTTTTTGGATGAAACCTCCGTTGAGAAAAATGTTGTAAGGCTTAATATCAAATTATAGATTTGCATGTCACATTGTCAATGAAAATATTCAATCTCTTTGACTACTCCAAGAGCAATATCATACATTTCGTTGCAATCAAGAGAAGTCCCTTGTCCTCATGAGAAAATATGCTTATCCAAAGATCCATTGTACATGAAATCGTAGACAAGAGCTCATTTGGAGCCTTCAAAGTAAAAATCAATGAGTCCAACCACATTAACATGATGAATTCTTCCTATTCGCTGATGAACTCTTGCCCATTCGGACTTTGAATATTTTATAACTTTAAATTACTTCTTTAAAAAAACGTACTTACTTGTAATATTTGGGACAAATGCTGCTGTGCCACCAAAAGAAATTCGGCCAAGAAACCGAAAGATGGTCTTTTCGATTGTCTATTTACAGAGACCAACTCGACGTTGGACAGCCACTCACTCCCAGTCCCACCCCCACTCCCTCTCCCTCTCTCTCTGCCCCCGAGTCCCACATAGAACAGAGTGAGAAGCTTGAAGCTTTCGGAAATGATGCTTGCTCTAGTGTAAAATTTGTCCTCTTTGGTTTTTTTTTTTTTTTTTTGCACAAATAATGGTCGGAAACCGGGTTTCGAGGCAGAGGATAGTCTTATTTAAGGGGGCAGCTGGGAACCGGGTTTGGGGAACAACGGCGTTTGGTAACTACCAATTTGGGAATTGGTAGGATTCTTAGATTTTCTCTTTGGCCGGTCCCGCCCTGTCCAGCGGACGTCTCCTCCTCCGGCGACACTCAACCTGTGCTCTCCAAACAGCACTATGCCTGCTCCAAGTTGTGCTCTAAGTTGCTACCTATAATTAAAGCATACAACTAGATAGACAAAACGTTCTTGCATATCATTAAAGAAGAAGAAGACGGCAATATCTTTAATTAGCAATGTCCCACTCAGGTCCAATTATCTCACCACACATACCACTTGGTAGTTCAAAATCGTATTCTTTTCTTTGGATAAGCCAAACATCATATTCTACCATATTCTACCATTCCTAATCTGATTCACCCAAAGACATAAACTCTAGCAGTGAACCTCATAGTGGACCATTCAAGGACATGCTGAGATTGAAGTTCTTCACAATCTATCCACCAAAATTATCTATAAATTGCTAGTCCTATCCCATTCAACTAAATAATTGCATAAGCCTCGCCAGAAGAAAGTGAAAGTGCAACAATGAAAGCTCTCTTGACACAACTCTAAATGCCAAGCTGGCGGATTCCACAAAAAAATTTAAACGAGGAGCCTTCTACATCAAGTATTTTCACCCAGCAGGCGAGTGATACTTCAGGCAAAGGAGTGAAATGTTTCTATAAATGCTAAAGCTGTACCATGTAAAAAATCAGAGCTCATGCCTTAACAGGTGTGTCGATGTCTAGGCATGGTCTCAAAATATGCTCCCCATCGTATATTCTAAAATCCTGAAAACAGGCACCACCACCACCATTTAGTGTTCAGTGAAAATCAACGATTCACCAAGGCACTCCAATAATCATATCAGTAAAAATAACCTCCATAACAGTGTCAATGCCTGATTGTGTTATGATTTAATCAAGTAGCTTGATAACCTACCCATTGAATGAAACAAGGGAAGATTAGTCACTCCTCATTGCGGGAAGCAATATCTTCAGCTTCCAGTCAACTGTATCGCTCTCCCTTTGACCGGAAGGCCTGTGACTTGCTGGTCTTCCAAGAGCAGAAGCCCCATCCCACACCCCATCCCAGACCGTTCCTCAAATGCTTTGCCTAACATGGTTATTGATCTGGTCTTGCCTGCGTCCAACATTACTAACCATCAGCCTTCTTACCTTTGGTCTTAGGTAATTTACTAGCCCGAAGGTGCAGCCTGGCCACCAATGGACGGGGTGCCCGTGTTTTCCTGTCAAATACCCTCACACAAACAAATCCTGCAAAAAATTGCAACTTCCTTGTAAGCCCAGTCGGTAATTGCCCTTTTAGCATGCACATGATTGCATGGAAGATGCTAATAGAACAAGATGTCTATATATGTCTATACCTACAAAGTAGTAAGCACCATTTGCTTTGGTCTAGAAAGTCCAACCGGGAGTAGAGGAACTTTGTTCTCTAGTCAATATGTCGTGAGAGCTCGTGTCATTCTTCATATATCCATTTTTTAAAGAAGTATTTAATGCACCGAGGATGAGGATGAGGATGAGGATGGTTGACGTTCTAGAGTTGCCAGAGTTGATTGCGCATCTTCTAAACTTCTTCCACTCATGATAGAGGTCATCACTATGTCAGCCATCCTACTGAGAATTATCATGACTCCATATTCTATCATGTCTCAATCTTCTTGTATGTCCTTTATTGATGGCCTAATAAACATTAAGTAGATACGAAACCTATATAGACCTAGATTCTCTGGAAGAGACATTTGGATATGAAGGACTTAAAAAGATTTTGAGCGACTGAATGCTTCGCAAGTCCTTCACAAGGCATCAGGAAGCCGCTAATCTCAAATGGACCAGTTGATCCGGTAGATGACTCCATTTCATAGGGCAATACAATTTTTTTCTTAAGAGTTGCCCTGAGTTGTTTATTGGATGTCCGAAGCATCTAAAATATTGAAGCTGGGAATAAGTTCCAAAGCAGCTTACTAAGTGAAGTATACTATAATGGAGGCCCAAGTAGATAGGACTGCAAAATTAGATGCATTCCTAAAGCTAATCAGGATCAGGTCTTCAAATCAACAGAAGCCATTCATCTATAGTAAGGATCGAATAATTCTTATAATTAGAGACTATAAAGATGATGCCAATTGTTACCTTTCACCTATTGTAGTAGAAATAAAAAATATTGTGAGCTAGCCGTTGGAAACCATAGCTAGTTATGCTTTGGCTCAATTAGAGGCTATTTAGAGTCTTATGGGCCCTGCCCCTAATTGCCCCTAATTGCCGTACATTAAAATGACTTCTTTTGTCTACTGATATCAGATGCCTTTAAAATTGAAGCAAAAACAGGCATACCTTTTTTCTTGCTAGTTTGAGAGTTATGCATATTCATTAAACAATTGGGAAACCAGTTAATCGTGAATAAATGGAAAATGCTCCAATTTTATTCTTAGCACAATCATTGTAAAGAAGAGAAGTGGTCATTTACATACCTCTCCAGAAGCAGTGTGCAATGTCTTCTGTGGACATACCTATAACACAAAGATTAGCTTTCAGAAACCATTAAGACATCTTGGTACTCAGCAATTGATTTTCATTGTTTACCCTTGACTTTTGTCGGTATAGAGGTTCCAAAGTACACAGTCCTCCTTTGAAGTTTCCACAACAAACTCCTAGGAACATCTATAGGATTTAGACTGCTCTCGTGGTCAGCAAATACCTGCATTATAGCAGTCACGTTAGCATGATATTAAGGGAGGATATTCTAGTTATGTAGACAAGCAGAGCTGTTTCCAAACACCCAAAGAAATACAATGGAGTCAATTTGCCCAAAAATTTTCCATTTTTTATTGTTGAAATCTCTGCAAACAGCCATCAATGTCATGTACTTGGAACTCTTTTAACCTCAAACGCTCTTTACTCACCTGGTGTCCAGACTACGAGGAGGTGTTTGGACGCTTCTAAACTGTCCAGCTGCATATAAGAAAATGGCATTAACACAAAGTAAATGTAAATATTTCCAAGAAGATGCAATGTTGACTGACCCCATTCATAAGAGTGTGTCCCTCTGGTATTTCATACCTGCAAGTAAACAAAAACTATAAGATTGCAGAGAACCATTTAACTCCTATGTATATCATGACAATTTCTCTTGTTTTCTCTTATTCTTTGACCTCCTTGGCTCGTCTAGGTCTCATGGAATATTATATCCAACAATTATTTGAAATAAGTTCAATTAATTGGAAAGATTATAGGCAGAATGTCTGCTAAAATGTCTTACCACCAGCAAAAGTATTATTACATTCCAAAGAATGACAATCATATGTGAGTAACTTACTCGAGTGGTCAAGAAGGTTAGACTTAGGCTAGGTGCTCCGTCTGTAGCAGCGTCTCAGTTTTAAGCCTAGGCACAGGAATGGAGGCAGCTTCTAGGGTTAAAGCAACTAAAGCTTTTGACATGTCATGCTCTCGAAGGTTCATGTGCTGCATTTGCTTCTCCTGAGTGAACTCTTTCAACTCTTTCATGTTAAGTTTGATTGTAGGAATTTCATTGGAATCATCTGAAAACATATCCTCCATGTCAATTTCTGGTATCAGAGTGCAGTCTGGTTCTGGTTCTGGGGTCGCAGGTTCCTCCACAATAGGTTGACAGTCACTTGCTCCTAGTTTTGCTTCTTGTTGCTGCTCTTCTAAGTTCTCCTTTGCCAGTGGTAAAGACAGAGGCCATGTCTCGCCTATGTTTTGGCTGGCTATGTTTCTTCTCATTGCATTCACTCTGCTCTTCTCCTCTGGCCTGGGTAGGGCAAGCCTTGCACTGCACAAAATATGAGTGCTGAATTCATGGAAAAACATGTGTTCTTGTCTGGTGATACTACAATAATGATATTCACACTACCTATTGCTATTGAAGTATCACTATCACAATGAAAAGAAAAGACCAACAAAGCAGGTGCATCTATTACTGGTACTGTTTTCCTAGGCCATACTTTTCAGCTTTTATTGTTATGCATCTTAAATTCAGTTGTTTTGGAAGTAGTGGTGCTGCTTGGGTGGAACTTCAATGTGGTTTTGTTCACGGTACACCAACATAAATTATAGGAGACCATGATACCTTGCAAAAGCACTTGCAAAGTGTCTGCATTCTCCTCTCATAGGACAAGCATTGCAATTCAGCTTTTCTTTTGCACAGAACACCAGCATTGCATCAATCTCACAATGTTGATATGAGTACTGTACCAAGGGGGGGAGAAGAACATCTGGAACTGAATAATATCACACCTTTCCAAATGTTATCATCTGGTAATGCAGCTCATACCTGCATGCAAAGATTTCGTTACTTAACTGATTGTCATAAATTCAATCAAGAGTAGGTACTCAGTGCCAAATTAGAAGATAGCATCCTTACAATGTTCTCTTCTCTGATCGAGCTTGCACCATCTTGGCCATAGATATCGTTGTATAGAATTTATGTCAGGATAGCAGTACAAACCCAAAGATTAGTTTGACGAGTCAGTGGCTGGATGATACTTCCAGTTCCAAAAGTTTCAACTTGCACAGTCATGACCATAAATATTGTTGAATAGAATCTAAGACAGACTAGCTGCACAAACCCAAAGATTAGTTTGCTGAATCAGTCAATAAGTGCCTCAATGATACTTACAGTTCCAACACATGAAACTGAAGTGACTCTGGCAGTGGTTGTAGTGGTACCCATCCAAGCCTCACAGCTACCCTCACTACATTTCTGTCAACCTGTTCACAATGGCAGCTAGCTGACAATATCTGTCAAAATAATGAGGATGTACCTGGTTATGCCTTTGACTTACGGGGAAAGCACGGTGGTGGAGTGTCAAAAGCTGCACGCACTCCATGCTCTTCTGCCCCAAGCCTCTAATGCTTAGCTGATACTCTCTACAAAACCCAAGTCAGACGTGAGAACCTAAGAATCAAGGACAGTTCCATCTATATACTGACTAGCGAACTCACATTGCCTTACCTCATAATACTCTATAATAGCAATTATTGGGCATATCGCATGAAACTTACTTTTGAGTGAAAAAAAGATATAAGCATTTGACTTCTATAGAACCACACTTGTCAATTATGCATTATGCCATAACTTGCAAATGAAATCACAAGTGTTTTAGACCATACTTTGCTTTGTCAGGCGGGACATTCCCGAGCCATTCTAGATCAACACTTCCATGTTCACCCACAAGCCGATTGAGGAAATCCTGCACATTGCAAGGCTCATGATATTACATGAAGCCTCTTCATGGAACTAATGGTAATTTCACTAGTGGGTTGTGTATTACCTTGATTCTTCTTGCAAGTACGTTATTCATTCCTCGTGCCTTGATGGCATCAGCAATTTCATTGACATCTGCATGTCTGACAGCTTCCCAGTCGGCAGAGTCCATTGTGTTTGATGTCCGTACTCTTTTCCGTCCATTGGATTCTGCCTGTCTTCTTAAGCTATCCCAGTCAAAATCTTCTTTTTTCTCCTTACCAGCACCCTTACCAGCACCTCTACTCTTCCGTTTTGAATTTGTTATATCCATCTTGCTTGAGTCATCAGTCAGCGGAAGACCATGCTTAGTAGGGTGTGTATCTGAGGATTCTTGATCAGGGCCTTTTGAAATGTCCCTTGTGCCCGTGCTTTCTTTTTCCCCTGAAAGTTCTAAGAAGTACACACCTGTCTGTATTTTGCTGGTTTCCCCTTGACACGCTGCTTGAGGTACAATCTCACCGTCCCCAGGCCTGTCTTCAGAGTTTTCACCTTCTCTACAGCTGTTGCATGGTTGATTATTCTTGATTGAATGATCGCCCAATTCTTCACAAATCTCTGTCATCCTACTGTCTGTTATAGAGATCCTTATCGTTGCTTCATCATTGATAATTTGCTCGTTCTCATTCTTAGAACTCTCAGAAAAGTAGGTTTCTCATAAGAACTCTTTTGGGCATTCTACTTCTGGAAGTCCCAGACAGCAGGTGAAACCTGAGGTAGATCTTGTACATGTAGTGTCTGTTTGTAGTGTTTCCTCACCATCATTCATATCACTGGATCTGTTTATTACATTCTCCCTATTCTCCTTAATTGACGCATCTTCAATTTGAAGAACAGAAACCTCTGGTGGAACATCTGAGCCAGCGGTATCCAATAGCTGCATAAATGAGTGTAAACCATCCAAGCTGTCAGTTTTGGAAAAATTATTAACCAAAACATCTGAACTTGATCCTGTCCTTACGCCACCCTGAGATGCTGGGGAGTCCCGAGAACTTTGAGATGATACTACCGAAATTGGAGACGAACTTTCCGCTTTCCCATCTCCTTTGATATGCCCCTCATCTATTTGGGTTATTGCAGAAGTTGAAATATCTACGATGGAAGGAGACAACTTCTCTGAAACACTTGCACTTGCAATTGACATCTGGCATTTTGGCTCATATGCTAAGCTAATGCAACAAGCTTTTCTTCCCACAGAATTATTGCTGTTGACAACCTCCTTGGTTTCATTCTTCTCATATTCATTGTTGGTGATCAGGCTCTGTCCACACACATTATCATTTGGACCGTTTTCACTCAGGGGGTACCCCAGCTCCAAGATGTGTGTGTCTGGTTCATTGATAATTATTGCAGTTCATCAGAACACATTTCAGGGATTGGATTTTGGGGAAATCGCGATGCCAGTGACATGAATGCCGAACTGCAAAAGCAAGAAAACGGAAAGAGAGGATCCTTTTCAGTGAAACATAGGAAGATCTCTAGAATACTGTATCAGAAAGGCCAATTTACCTAGACTGATGGTCTGATGCATTTTGAGTTAGAAAAACTCCTACAACTGAATCAACCACTGATCCTTTCCATGGAGAAAAGTGTCTGTCACCTGCAGAAATTCATGGGGTTATCTTCTTAAGCAGTTGGCGAAGTCGATAAGTAATGCTGAGACCTGTCACATAAGTGCAGTGAAGTTCTTGAATGCATGTTTTATAGTACTGGCACTTTGAATTTTGTATGGATTTGGTGAATTATTTTACAATTGCCTTTAAGGGAACCTTTTTACCATGGGTACACTCTGTTTGTATTTGTACCTGTGATTTCTACGATCCGCACTCCTGCTTTAACAGCTCTATAAAAGGTTTTACAATTTCCCGGATATCCTCTCAATTCTCCCACTTAGTGTCACTGAGCAAATGATGGGAATGGTATTGTCATCAGTTAAAGGTCATTAAAGCTATCTCTTGGCGCTTTTGCAGTTTAGCAAGTCATAGTCCTTGTCCATGTTGATGGCATTACCAAGGTCAGCATGCAATGAGGGGAGCCAGCAGGGGTTACAAGCTTGCTCTGACATGAATAGTATAGTGTTCTCTCTGTCTCTGTCTCAAGAGGCAGTTGAGGAAATAGATTAGTTGGCTGTGATCAGGAAAAACTTAATCAGCTTCTCTCAATTTGGTAGTAGGTGGACTGGACTGGATTGCGGATTGGTTTTGGTTTTGAGAGTGGCACGGAGCCTGAATATAGTAACATACCTTGTACAAGATGCATGCGGGCAACAAATAAGTCTACACACCCCTGGAAGACTCTCCCTTCTTCCTCCCACCATCTTGCCTTTTCTTCATCTGTTCCATCAATACCTTCACTGGAAAGAAGCTGGCACATTTGGCTGGTTTCTTCATCAAAGTCAACTTTTGGCCGTGGGCTTGGCTTCTTCAATGGAGCAAATGAATTGTCGACAGGCACTGGCTTCTTCATTGGACCAAATGAATTATCGACAGGCACAATGCTTCCGTCCCTCTTATAGAGAACAAGAGAACAAGTGCATCGTGTGCATTTTGACTTACATCAGTCTCTCTGTTGATATCTAGGTGCTCCGATTGTTTGATCACATCTAGAGAGGCCATCTGTCTCCACAACAACTTTGTTTGAGTCCCTGCGAGAAAAGAAGAATTTGATTAATTTATACATTAGGGTCTCTCAACACGGTTGGACCAGCAAAACCGAAAGGCTTGGTGACTTTTCGCTTAGGTACCTGATAATCTGTCGAAAGGACTTTGGTTATTGTGCATGATAGGTAGTCCATGCAACTGCAATGCATCAGCTAAAGTAACAAGAGAAAGAGAGAGTCCGGGCTGTTCTTCGATGTCTTCGATGTCAAAGTTCAAGGCCTTCCTGCAGGACTTTTTGGGTAGTTGGTAAACTATTAGATCCACCGAGGAGTCCTCAGCCCCTTCTCTGGATAAAGCTGGTGGTATCTCAACTCCTTTTCTCCTCACATATTTTCTCTTAACTGGGGGCTTCCCCCATCAGAAGGCTTTGAAGTTGGAGACCTGGAAGTCCTTTTCAAGTTTCCCTCTTTCACCACCTTCAGCCCCTGTTTTTAGTTCAAGCTCCTGATCTGAAGGTCTCCCTTCTGAGGGTCATGATTCTCCATCAATGTGGAAACAGCTGAAGATGGCGACCCCATCACAGGCGTGGATCTAGGTGAGCCGGGTCCGGTTCTCGCGGCCGTGGAGGAGCCGCAGCACGGTTCGCTCCGCCTGCACATAGCTCAAGCTTATTCTCTTCATGATCTGATAGGGATCAATGACGATGGTGGTTGCGAGAGCGCAGGCTTAGAGGTTCGGAGGGGACGAGGATGTCTTAGCACCAGACATCCACCGTCCAAAAAATGACCATGGCCGAAAACGTCCTACTACCTTAGTGAGACACGAGCCTCGAACCAGGGTTTGAGCATGGTGAACTTTTGCTCAGCCGAACCTCTCACCATCACCACCTTATATTCTACCTTTTCAGGCTCCTTCCATTGATCTCAATTATTAGCAGCGAACTCCCATGTACCTTTTCAGGCTCCTCCTATTGGTCTCAATTATTATTATCCTTTACATGTAGAGACCCAAAATTCCCTCCAGCTCTCACTTCCCCTTATTGGTCCAGGTCCAGGAGAATTTTTTTCAAGCCGCGCCATTGCCCTTTCCTAGTGGAAACACTACATACTCGCACAGGGTCAATTCACACCCTAGACAGCAGCCTAGTTCTTCTATCCAATGTCCTCCACTTTCACTTGCAATGAGAAAGGAGTGGAAAATGGAGACGAAAAGGAACAATAATGAGTGGAAAATGGAGACAAAAAGGAACAGACGAGAAACTTATGAAACTTACAGACATATTGTCAAAGAGTAGCGTCAAACCTCCCCAAAACTTAGTCAGATTGCATCTTGGCTGCTCAATATGAAACTTATGCAAGGCATGTCATGCAGATGGGTTTGCCAATGCTGGAAGCCACGCATGTGCCCTGAACTTGCTACCCTCCTCCGCTGAAAATGCAACTGAAAATGCAACATCAATGTTGAAAGGTCCTCCTAATTTCACCCCAATTACCTCACAAAAGGTTCTTAGGGCAGAAAAGAAAGTTGCCTCTCAAATGGGCAACACGTGCTTATGAAAGGATATGCCACCGAGAAGCTTAGACCTGAGATCAGTCCACAAGATAAAGATTTCCAAGAGCCTGTGATGAAGTCATAGATATCGTTGTATAGAATTTATGTCAGGATAGCTGTACAAACCCAAAGATTAGTTTGACGAATCAGCGGCTGGATGATACTTCCAGTTCCAAAAGTTTCAACTTGCACAGTCATGGCCATAAATATTGTTGAATAGAATCTAAGACAGACTAGCTGCACAAACCCAAAGATTAGTTTGCTGAATCAGTCAATAAGTGCCTCAATGATACTTACAGTTCCAACACATGAAATTGAAGTGACTCCGGCAGTGGTTGTAGTGGTACCCATCCAAGCCTCACAGCTACCCTCGCGACATTTCTGTCAACCTGTTCACAATGGCAGCTAGCTGACAATATCTGTCAAAATAATGAGGACGTATCTGGTTATGCCTTTGACTTACGGGGAAAGCACGGTGGTGGAGTGTCAAAAGCTGCACGCACTCCACGCTCTTCTGCCCCAAGCCTCTAATGCTTAGCTGATACTCTCTACAAAACCCAAGTCAGACGTGAGAACCTAAGAATCAAGGACAGTTCCATCTATATACTGACTAGCGAACTCACATTGCCTTACCTCAGAATACTCTATAATAGCAATTATTGGGCATATCGCATGAAACTTTACTTTTGAGTGAAAAAAAGATATAAGCATTTGACTTCTATAGAACCAAACTTGTCAATTATGCATTATGCCATAACTTGCAAATGAAATCACAAGTGTTTTAGACCATACTTTGCTTTGTCAGGCGGGACATTCCTGAGCCATTCTAGATCAACACTTCCATGTTCACCCACAAGCCGATTGAGGAAATCCTACACATTGCAAGTTAGATCCACCGAGGAGTCCTCAACCCCTTCTCTGAATAAAGCTGGTGGTATCTCAACTCCTTTTCTCCTCACATATTCTCTTAACTGGGGGCTTCCCCCATCAGAAGGCTTTGAAGTTGTAGACCTGGAAGTCCTTTTCAAGTTTCCCTCTTTCACCACCTTCAGCCCCTGTTTTTTGTTCAAGCTCCTGATCTGGAGGTCTCCCTTCTGAGGGTCGTGATTCTCCATCAATGTGGAAACAGCTGAAGATGGCGACCCCATCACAGGCTCTTGGAAATCTTTATCTTGTGGACCGATCTCAGGTCTAAGCCTCTCGGTGGCATATCCGTCCACCTCAGCCAGGTTATGCTCAATCCTTTCATAAGCACACGTGTTACCCATTTGAGAAGCAACTTTCTTTTCTGCCCTAAGAACCTTTTCTGAGGTAATTCGGGCGAAATCAAGAGGACCTTTTAACATTGACGTTGCATCTTCAATTGCATCTTCAACGGAGGAGGGTAGCAAGTTCAAGTCACATGCGCGGCTTCCAGCATTGGCAAACCCATCTGCATGACATGCTTTGCATAAGTTTCATATTGAGCAACCAAGATGCAATCTGACTAAGTTTTGGGAAGGTTTGACACTAATCCTCTTTGACAGTATGTTCGTAATTTGCACATTCAAATATTCTTATCAGAGTCAGGATGCTTACCTCGGGCTTGAGCTTCCGCCGCTCTTTTCTTCCTATTCCTCCGCCTTCTCTTCTCTGTTGCCTTTTCCTTTTGCCTCTCGAGTCAGTAGTATCTCTTCTCAGCTTTGGCCTCTCGTCTGTTCCTTTTCGTCTCCATTTTCCACTCTTTTCTCATTGCAAGTGAAAGTGGAGGATATTGAATAGAAGAACTAGGCTGCTGTCTAGGATGTGAATTGACCCTGTGCGAGTATGTAGTGTTTTCACTAGGAGAGGGCGGCTTGAAAAAATTCTCCTGGACCTGGACCAATAAGGGGAAGTGAGGGAGCTAGAAACTAGAGGGAATTTTGGATCTCTACATGTAAAGGATAATGATAATTGAGACCAATAGGAGGAGCCTCTGAAAAGGTACATGGGAGTTCCGCTGCTGATAATTGAGACCAATAGGAGCCTGATAATTGAGACCAATGGGAGAAGCCTGAAAAGGTATAATATAAGGTGGTGGTGGTGAGAGGTTCGGCTGAGCAAAAGTTGGAGGAGGGAAGGCAGTGGGGAGGGGGAGATGGTATTGCGCCTGAGGAAGACCTTGACCAGTGTGATTTTGACTAGTGTTATTACGATAATTCCTTTGACCATATATATCGCATCCTATCCTGTGAAGTAGAAATATTAAATCATAAAGTTAAAATCAAGGCTAAAACAAAATGCCTAACTGTGTTAATAGAGAAAGCAAAAGCAAAGGGGAACTCATGTAATAAACATTGCTCGTAGCAGAACAAGTCAGCTCAAAATCTAAAGCTAGCTTAAGCTGGAGGAGTTCACCTCCTGCCCAGACTTAGTTTCTTTCAAATTGAACCATAATAGTGAACTGTTCTCGTCATTTTCACATTCCCAGATCTAGACATACTAGCCATGTTCAAGAAGTCGAGCTGCTGACAAAATCACAAGCTCCTCTTGTCAATCTGTATTAGAGAATTCAGTCGATCTAGCTAAGGGTAAAATGTAGGAAAATTTTTTAACCGGAATAATCCTCTAGCCCTTCAGGGTTGCGACCAACCCCTGGAGACTTCTTCCCCTTAACAGCTTAATTTCTTCAAATAAAGTCAGTGACCTTTGGCTGGATCTTGCTATCAAGAGCTAATTAATTAAAGATGTTCAGCATTAATTTATGGGTATAAAACAAAGCAAACAACAAGCAATTTCTGAGGTTGAGGTTGCATGTTGCTTTTTTTCAGCTTATGAGTTACTTTTCTCAGATCTTTAATAATGGAAACAAATTAATTATAGGTAAAGGATGAATATGCGATATTGACATGATAAATTAAAACTTTGAATCTGGTAATAAATTCATCTAAGGTAGTAATAAATTTCAATAAATTCATGGAAGATGACATAAATAAGAAATGAGCTTATTCATAAATTAAAACTTTGAATTATTTTGCAGTTTAACAGCTTCGGGAGCTCATGGAGCTCATTTAACGACCATATGGATGTAGGCCGATTGTACACGTAGTTAAATCCAAACTCACAAGAACCGAAGACAACTCTCGAAATCGTCGACCAGTACCAACACCAATCAAACCAGAAATGCACATCAAGCTACATGAACATTCCGTAGCCAGGGGCTCCAAGACATACGGTACCAAGCAGAGGTAGGAGGGCGGAGCGGTGGCTTCTCGGGAGGGAGGACCTTGAGCCGAGCGGAGCGTGGAGGGCAGTGCAGTCCTTCTCGGTTCTGCAAGAACCCCCCAGCGAGTGGAGAGAGAGACCGTCGTCGGAAGGGAGGGAGCGCTATTTGGGAAGGGTCAGCTTGTCGGGGAAGAGTGCAGAGAGAGAGAGAGAGAGAGAGAGAGGCGAGTTGAAGAGGAGAGAGGAGACCGAGAGGCGACGGTCGTCGGAGGGAACTCCGCTGACGCGCGGCCCGGCGGATGGCGTACGTGATCTTTTCAAGGTCTCTTGTACGTGATCTTTTTAAGATCTCTCTCGTACATGATATCGACAAAGTGAACCGGCTGGCGGGTGCTGGGCGCCGCCACGTGGATCTGCTCTGCCCTCGCCTTCCACTTCCGTACTTCCGTATCTTGGCAAGGCAAGGACAGCTTGCTCATTTCCAACTAAATCGTCCCATCGTTGCTCTTTCTCGTTTCTTCCGCCCTTCCTTCTTTCTCGCTCTAGTTCTGGAGGTTGAAGCCAGCCACAGATAGATGGAGACCAGAGGAGAATTCCTAGCTAATTTCGTTACGACGCAAAAAAAAAAAAAAAAAAAAAAAAAAAAAAAAAAATGATTTTTAAGTGTCAGCAATTTAGTTTTATTTTTATTTCTTTATATTTTCGTTACCTCCTCTTCAGTTTTCTACTTCTTATTATTATTCTTATTCTTATTATACGGTGTTTTGGCAAATAATAAAATCACCACTTCAATTTGTCTTTCCAAATATAAATCACACTAAAAATGTGTGAAACCCATAAAAAAAAATAGGCATCTTAATTCATTTGGTATAGACTAGACTAGACTTAGCTCCAATTTTCCCCAATTCATACCAATTCGCACTTTAATATTGAGTTATTTTATTAGGAATACACTTCCGACAGCCCTTTCTTCGCTAGGTTTTTCTCTTTTATCTCAAAAAAAATATTTTATGATTACACTGGAATTTAGCTCTTTTATCTGGAAAAAATGTCTCTTTTTATTTCCAAAAAAAAATTATTTTAGAGCCACCTTGCATTGATTTTGAATGATTTTAAACTATTCCTAGAAATGTGGGTACCTTTTCTCTTTTATCTAAAATAATGCTTTTCATGCAAGGCAGGCAACCATTACCTACACTTTAAATAAATTGTTAACAAATACTTATCTAAAGCAATCAATCTCTACTTAGCTAGAAATGAGTAATTGTGTATATGATTTCGCAATATTTGTTAGATTTTCACTTATTGGAAGCTAATTTGCATGCACCGTAATGATAAAATGCCCAACCAATATGACGTGTTATGAGAAGAGAATTTAATATGATAACCATACCAAATAGAAAGTGTTAAATGCGACTTTTAAATCCTGTCATGACGTGGGAGGACCTGTGGGAGGACCTGGATGGCATGATATTTTTTTATGTTTACTTTTTCCTTTTTATAAAATTCGAAATAAAAATTACCCAAATCTTTTCTAAGAAATGCAACCTAATTCATCCTAAAAAATTTTTTTTGATTAATTCAGAATAAATAAAATACGTAATTTGACATGGAATACAAGAGCCCAATCAAATATATATGGGTTTTCTTTAAATGAACAAAATCAAGCAAAGAAATCATATCAAAAGAAATATTATCCATATTCATTAAAATATATATGGAAAATAATTTTTAATTTTAAAGATTAATCGAGAATTTCTATCAGATAGTTGTTACCATTCCAAAGTCAAGTTGAAAATTATTAACTAATTTGTGATATGGCTGGAATAGCGTTCTCCAACTCCTAGAAAATCGAGGTTGACGATGGTGGGGCCTCTCAGCTTGACGGATTACGTCGTCTCTTCTTGTCGATTGAAACTGACGTCTCTTCTTGTCGATTGAAACTGATATTCCAACAGGACCAGGTGAAGAAAAGAGAGACCTTTTAGTCTCTTCATGGGCCACCTCTCGAGCCCTAAGCGGTTCCTGGTTCCTTCCGAACCTAATTAATTATTTTATTTTTTAATTTGATGAATTTATTTTGATTAATAAGTCGACAAAATGTAAATATTATTTTGAATTAATTTTTTGGGTAAATTTAACAATGAGACTAAACAGAACATGCCATGCCCATTCCCATGCTCGGGAGAGAGGAAGAAAAAGAAGAAGAAGAAGAGAGAGAGAGAGAGTAAAAGAAAGGTTCAAAAGTCAAAGAAAAGAGAACGAAAAAAGGGGTATCCAGACTCAGTTAGACTTAGACAGTATCATCAATAAAGTCTATTCAGACTCAAAGACCTATCAAAATCTATTCCAAATATCTCTTCCAGATATCATGAGACTCTGATGTGAACCACCTAAGGATGCATTCTCCACAGGTCATAGCTCAGCCTCGGCAAGAGCAGTGATGGTTGAGGTGGTAGTGGTGGCCATGACGTCGTAGTGGTGGTGGTGGCCGTGCCCAATGTTTAAACTCAAGTTTTTCTAGGGAAAAACAAACCATCTAAAAATAGATGTTTGAAGGTTGGATAATCATTATTGTCTTGGATTATTAAAGATCATTAACTTTTTTTTAGGAACTTAATCCACTTATTTCTCCCCACTTCGATTGGTTAGCTTAAGTAAGGTATGCGGGGCTTGCTTGGGGCTGGTCAAGGTACGGAAATCTTAATTATTTTGTTTTGTTTCAATTGATACTTTCTCTTTATTTTGGCCATTATACTTATCTCCCTAATTAATTATTTTATTACTTTATTTGATGAATTTATTTTGATTAATAAGTGCACAAAAAAGTAAATGAGGGAAGAACTAAACTATTTTAAATTAAAACTCAAGTAAACAATTTATTTCGATTAAATAAGTAAAAGGAAAAAGAAGAGACTAAATTAGATAGAGACCATAGGTTTTTCATGTTTATTCTGATCATCATAATTATCTTCTTTGATTATTCAAAATTTTTGTACCAGTAACTTTTTATTTTTGAGGAACTCATCATGAATTTATTTCTCCCGTGTGTAGATTGTTAAGTGTAGAGCATTGGATTTTGAAATCCCATAATTATTTTATTTTCTTTCAAGCATAGTTTTTTTTTGAGTAAATAAGACTAGCACTAATTAGTTCAATGATAGTTTCTCATTTGATTAAACTAGTGTTAGTGTATTATACTTCTCTCTTGCTAATTAATTATTTTTTTTTATTTGATGAACTGAACCAAAGGTAAATAGGGAAGAAGAAATTTGAATTAAATTTTTTAGATAAATTTAATAATGGGACTAGTGCCCGAAAGCAGTTCTGCATACCTAATTATACCTAAGACCATCAAGAACGGATGAGATGATATGAGCTAGGGACAAGCAAAATTGGCAAAAAGGAGCTTGGAGACAAAAAAGCGTCTCCCAAACGCTCCTAGCCCCGACTACTCTCACGCTAGTCTTTTGCATCACGGTTGTCTTTTGCAGCAACCAAGATCAGATTATGCGGCTCTGTGCTTCCCTCTGTACGAAAGTAAGAAAAAGCTGGAAGTATCTCTCCGTAAGAGCGAGCAACGCCTCAAACTGAGTCCCTGTGTTCCCCCTCTCTCTCCCGTACGAGCTAGGCGACAACATGTTTTCTTTTTCTTAAAAATTTTTGCCGGTGAGGGGATATGTAAGTTGTGCATTGATGGCTTCTCACTCTAGAAGTCGGGTATCGAGCATTGGGATTTTTCCATAATTATTTTGTTTGAAACATTTTGTTTTGTTTCAAGAACTCATTTTAATTCAACTATAAGTATAAGTAAAGAAGAGTAATCCCTAGCCTTCTAACTATGATGGTTTCTCTTTATTTTGTTATTTCATTTTTTTATTTGATAAATTTATTTTACTTCTCTCCTAATTAATTCTTTTGGGTAAATTTAAGGAAACTAAATATGCCATGGGGATGCCCAATGTTCCAATGTTCTAAGTAGAGGATTGTGATATCTTTTGAATAAAACTAAAGTTTTTCTAAGTTTTTCTAAGTAAACAGATTATATTTTGATTGACAAGAGACGAGACTAAACTAAATACACCATAGGTTTTTCATCCTGGATCATCATATCTTCTTTGCATATTTATGTATCATTAAAGAACTTATGATGAATCAACTTATTATTATCAATCAACTTATTTCTCAGGGTTAGCTATGTGGGGTTGGCTTGGCTTGCTTGGCATTGGACAAGATAAGTTATTTAAGTGTAGAGCTTTGGAACATTAGGATTTTCCCATAATTACTTTCAAGCATTCATTTTGATTTGATTAACTATATGCATAGTTTTAGTTTTTGTTAGTAAAGAAGAGTAATGAATAGTGTTAATGGATAGTTTTTCTTTATTTTGATTACTTCTCTCCTAATTAATTATTTTATTTTTTAATTTGATTAATAAATGGACAAATGTAAACCAAAGGGGACTAAATAAGGAGTAAACTATTTTGAATTAATTTTTTGGGTAAATTTACAAGGAGACTAAACATATCATGCCATGCCCATGCCCATTCCCATGCCGGTGCCGTGCCCAAGTTTTTCTAGGGAAAAACAAACTAAGTTAAGAGAGTAATCATAGATGTTTGAAGCTTGGATGATCATTATCTTGGATTATTAAAGATCATTAACTTTTTTTTAGGAACTTAAGCCACTTATTTCTCCCACTTGGGATGGTTAGCTTAGCTAAGCTATGCGGGACTTGATTGGAGTTGGTTAAGGAGTTGGTAAGGTATGGAAATCTCATAATTATTTTGTTTTGTTTTCTTTATTTTGGCCATTATACTTCTCTCCCTAATTAATTATTTTATTTTTAAATTTAATGAATTTATTTTGATTAATAAGTGGAAAAAATAAACTATTTTGGATTAATTTTTTTGGGTAAATTAAGGAGACTAAATATGCCCACGCCCAATACTTATGTTCTAAGTAGAGCCATGCCCAATGTTCTAAGTAGAGCATTGGGATTTTCTTTTTCTAAGTAAACAGATTTATTTTGATTACTAAGAGACTAAACTAAATACACCAATACACAGATTTATTTTTATTATCATTATCTTCTTTGCATTATTCAAAATTTATGTATGATTAACTTTTTTATTTTTATTTTGAGGAACTTATGATGAATTATGCTTGTGGGGCTTGCTTGGCGTTCCTCAAGGTAAGTTACTTAAGTTTGGAGCATTTGGATTTTCCCATAATTATTTTCTTTTGTTTCATTATGCATAGTTTTTGTTAGTAAAGAAGAGCATAGTTTATTTTATTTTATTTTATTTTTATTTGATGAATTTATTTTACTTCTTTCCTAATTAATTATTTTATTTTTTAACTTGATGAATTTATTTTGAATTAATTTTTTGGGTAAATTTAACAAGGAGACTAATCATAACATGCCCATGCCCATTCCAATGCCGGTGCGGTGTCCAATGTTTAAACTCAAGTTTTTCACTCAAGTTTTTTTATGCTTGGATGATCATTATCTTGGATTATTAAAGATCATTAACTTTTTTTTTAGAAACTTAATCCACTTATTTCTCCAAAACTTATTTCTCCCGAAGTAGTTAGCTTAGCTAAGCTATGTGGGGCTTGCTTGGAGTTGGATAAGGAGTAGGTCAAGAAGGTATGGAAATCTCATAATTATTTTGTTTTGTTTCATACTTTCTTTTTAAAGCCATTATACTTCTCTCCCTAATTAATTAATTATTTTGTTTATTTGATGAATTTATTTTGATTAATAAGTGGAAAAAGTAAACTATTTTGAATTAATTTTTTTGGGTAAATTTAAGGAGACTAAACATGTCCACCCCCAATAATACTTATGTTCTAAGTAGAGCCGTGCCTAATGTTCTAACTTAGAACATTGGGATTTCTTTTTCTAAGTAAACAGATTTATTTTGATTTATTTTGATTCACCATACGATTTTCATTATCATCATTATCTTCTTTGCATTATTCAAAATTTACTTATGATTAACTTTTTTATTTTTATTTTGCGGAACTTATGATGAATTATGCTTGTGGGGCTTGCTTGGCATTCCTCAAGGTAAATTACTTAAATTTGGAGCATTTTTCCATAATTATTTTCTTTTGTTTCATTATGCATAGTTTTTGTTAGTAAAGAAGAGCATAGTTTATTTTTATTTTATTTGATGAATTTATTTTACTTCTCTCCTAATTAATTATTTAATTTTTAATTTGATGAATTAATTTTGAATTAATTTTTTGGGTAAATTTAACAAGGAGACTAAACATAACATGCCATGCCCATGCCCATTCCAATGCCAGTGCCGTGCCTAATGTTTAAACTCAAGTTTTTAACTCAAGTTTTTTTATGCTTGGATGATCATTATCTTGGATTATAAAGATCATCAACTTTTTTTTTTTTTAGGAACTTAATCCACTTATTTCTCCCAAAGTGATTAGCTTAGCTAAGCTATGCGGGGCTTGCTTGGGCTTGCCTGGGGTTGGATAAGAGTTGGTCAATAAGGTACGGAAATCTCATAATTATTTTGTAATTATTTTGTTTTGTTTCTACTTCTCTCCCTAATTAATTATTTTATTTTTTTATTTGATGAATTTTGTTATTAATAAGTAGACAAAAATACTTCTCTCCCTAATTGATTATTTTATTTTTTTATTTGATGAATTTATTTTGATTAATAAGTGGAGAAAATAAACTATTTTGAATTAATTTTTTTGGGAAAATTTAAGAAGACTAACCATGCCCATGCCGGATACTTATGTTACTTATGTTCTAAGTAGAGCCGTGCCGATGTTCTAAGTAAAGCGTTGGATTTCATTTTTCTAAGTAAACAGATTTATTTTGATTACTAAGAGACTAATTTTCATTATCATCATTATCTTGTTTGTGTTATTCAAAATTTATGTATGATTAACTTTTTTTATTTTTATTTTGAGGAACTTATGATGAATTATGCCCGTGGGGCTTGCTTGGCGTTACTCAAGGTAAGTTATTTAAGTTTGGAGCATTTGGATTTTCCCATAATTATTTTCTTTCGTTTCATTATGCATAGTTTTTGTTAGTAAAGAAGAGTAATGAATAGTTTATTATTTTTATTTCATGAATCTCCTAATTAATTATTTTATTTTTTAATTTGATGAATTTATTTTGATTAATAAGTGGACAAAATGAAAAGCAAAGGGAGTAACTATTTTGAATTAAATTTTTGGGTAAATTTAACAAGGAGTCTAAACATAACATGCCATGCCCATGCCCATGTCCATTCCCATGCCGTGCCAAATGTTTAAACTCAAGTTTTTCTAGGAAAAACAAACTTAATTAAGAGAGTTAACTAAATAGACCATTTTATCTAAAAATAGATGTTTGAAGCTTGAATGATCATTAACTTTTTTCTTTTTTATTCTCCCACTAGCTTAGCTAAGCTATGCGGGTCTTGCTTGGGGAAGGAGTTGGTCAAGGTACGGAAATCTCATAATTATTTTGTAATTATTTTGTTTTGTTTCTACTTCTCTCCCTAATTAATTATTTTATTTTTTTATTTGATGATTTTTTTTATTAATAAGTGGACAAAAATACTTCTCTCCCTAATTGATTATTTTATTTTTTTATTTGATGAATTTATTTTGATTAATAAGTGGAGAAAATAAACTATTTTGAATTAATTTTTTTGGAAAAATTTAAGAAGACTAAACATGCCCATGCCGGATACTTATGTTACTTATGTTCTTAGTAGAGCCGTGCCGATGTTCTAAGTAAAGCATTGGATTTCATTTTTCTAAGTAAACAGATTTATTTTGATTACTAAGAGACTAATTTTCATTATCATCATTATCTTGTTTGTGTTATTCAAAATTTATGTATGATTAACTTTTCTTTTTTTTATTTTGAGGAACTTATGATGAATTATGCCCGTGGGGCTTGCTTGGCGTTACTCAAGGTAAGTTATCTAAGTTTGGAGCATTTGGATTTTCCCATAATTATTTTATTTCTTTTCATTATGCATACTTTTTGTTAGTAAAGAAGAGTAATGAATAGTTTATTATTTTTATTTCATGAATCTCCTAATTAATTATTTTATTTTTTTAATTTGATGAATTTATTTTGATTAATAAGTGGACAAAATGAAAAGCAAAGGGAGTAACTATTTTGAATTAACTTTTTGGGTAAATTTAACAAGGAGTCTAAACATAACATGCCATGCCCATGCCCATGTCCATTCCCATGCCGTGCTAAATGTTTAAACTCAAGTTTTTCTAGGAAAAACAAACTTAATTAAGAGAGTTAACTAAATAGACCATTTTATCTAAAAATAGATGTTTGAAGCTTGAACGATCATTAACTTTTTCTTTTTTATTCTCCCACTAGCTTAGCTAAGCTATGCGGGTCTTGCTTGGGGAAGGAGTTGGTCAAGGTATGGAAATCTCATAATTATTTTGTAATTATTTTGTTTTGTTTCTACTTCTCTCCCTAATTAATTATTTTATTTTTTTATTTGATGAATTTTTTTTTATCAATAAGTAGACAAAAATACTTCTCTCCCTAATTGATTATTTTATTTTTTTATTTGATGAATTTATTTTGATTAATAAGTGGACAAAAGTAAACTATTTTAAATTAATTTTTTTGGTAAATTTAAGCAGACTAAATATGCCCACATCCCATACTTATGTTCTGTGCTAGAGCCGTGCCCAATGTTCGAAGTAGAGCATTGGGATTTCCTTTTTCTAAGTAAACAGATTTACTTTGATTACTAAGAGACTAAACTAAATACACCATATGTTTTTCATTATCATCATTATCTTCTTTGCATTATTCAAAATTTATTGAAAATTTATGTATGATTAACTTTTTTATTTTTATTTTGAGGAACTTATGATGAATTATGCTTGTGGCGCTTGCTTGGCGCTCCTAAAGTCAGTTACTTAAGTTTGTTAGTAAAGAAGAGCATAGTTTTTTTTTTTTTTGATGAATTTATTTTACTTCTCTCCTAATTAAATTTTTTATTTTTTATTTTTTTAGAATAAATTTAACAAGGAGACTAAACATAACATGCTATGCCCATGCCCATTCCAATGCCGGTGCCGTGCCAATGTTTAAACTTGAGTTTTTAACTCCAGTTTTTCTATGGAAAAACAAACTAAATTAGGTGATTATTAACTTTTTTTTTTATGTTTTTTGAAGCTTGGATGATCATTATCTTGGATTTAAAGACCATTAACTTTTTTTTAGGAACTTAATCCACTTATTTCTCCCGAAGCGGTTAGCTTAGCTAAGCTATGCGAGCTTGCGTGGGGCTTGCTTGCTTGGAGTTGGATAAGGAGTAGGTCAAGAAGGTATGAAATCTCATAATTATTTTATTTTGTTTCACACTTTCTCTTTAAAGTCATTATAATTCTCTCTCTAATTAATTATTTTACTTTTTTATTTGATGAATTTATTTTGATTAATAAGTGGACAAAATAGTTTATTTTGAATTAATTTTTTTGAGGTTTCCTTTTTCTAAGTAAACAAATTTATTTTGATTACTAAGAGACTAATTTTCATTATCGTTTGCATTATTCAAAACTTATAATTAACTTTTTTATTTTTATTTTGAGGAACTTATGATGAATTATGCTTGTGGCGCTTGCTTGGCGCTCCTAAGGTAAGTTACTTAAGTTTGTTAGTAAAGAAGAGCATAGTTTTTTTTTTTTTTTTATTTGATGAATTTATTTTACTTCTCTCCTAATTAATTTTTTTATTTTTCAATTTTTTTTGGATAAATTTAACAAGGAGACTAAACATAACATGCCATGCCCATGCCCATTCCAATGCCGATGCCATGCCAATGTTTAAACTCGAGTTTTTAACTCAAGTTTTTCTATGGAAAAACAAACTAAATTAGGAGATCATTAACTTCTTCTCTTTTTTTTTTCATGTTTTTTTAAGTTTGGATGATCATTATCTTGGATTTAAAGATCATTAACTTTTTTTTTAGGAACTTAATCCACTTATTTCTCCCAAAGTGGTTAGCTTAGCTAAGCTATGCGGGCTTGCTTGGGGCTTGCTTGCTTGGAGTTGGATAAGGAGTAGGTCAAGAAGATATGAAATCTCATAATTATTTTATTTTGTTTCATACTTTCTCTTTAAAGTCATTATAATTCTCTCTCTAATTAATTATTTTACTTTTTTATTTGATGAATTTATTTTGATTAATAAGTGGACAAAATAGTTTATTTTGAATTAATTTTTTTTGGGATTTCATTTTTCTAAGTAAACAGATTTATTTTGATTACTAAGAGACTAATTTTCATTATTGTTTGCATTATTCAAAATTTATGATTAACTTTTTAATTTCTATTTTGAGGAACTTATGATGAACTATGCTTGCGGGCTTGCTTGGCGTTACTCAAGCTAAGTTACTTAAGTTTTGGAGTATTTGGATTTTCCATAATTATTTTCTTTTGTTTCATTACGCATAGTTTTTGTGAGTAAAGAAGAGTAATGAATAGTTTTTTTTTTTTTACATGATGAATCTCCTAATTAATTATTTTATTTTTTAATTTGATAAATTTATTTTGATTAATAAGTGGACAAAATGTAAAGTAAAGGGAGTAACTATTTTTAATTAACTTTTTGGTAAATTTAACAAGGAGACTAAACATAACATGCCATGCCCATGCCCATTCCATGCCCGTGCCGTGCCCAATGTTTAAACTCAAGTTTTTCTAGGGAAAAGCAAACCATCTAAAAATAGATGTTTGAAGCTTGGATGAGGATTATTAAAGATCATTAATTTTTTTTTTTTTAGGAACTTAATCAACCCACTTCGGTTGGTTAGCTTGGTAAGGTTGGTTAGCTTTGCTAAGGTATGCGGGGCTTGCTTGGGGCCGGTGAAGATACGAAAATCTTAATTATTTTGTTTTGTTTCAATTGATACTTTATCGGCCATTATACTTCTCTCTTTAATTAATTATTTTATTATTTTATTTGATGAATTTATTTTGATTAACTAGCACTAACTAGTTTAATGATAGTTTCTCATTGTGATTAAACTAGTGTTAGTTTATTATACTTCTCTCGTTAATTAATTATTTTATTTTTTATTTGATGAACTGGACCGAAGAAGTTTGAATTGAATTTTTTAGGTAAATTTAAAAGGGGTGCCTCTAGTACGTAATTATACCTAAGATCATCAAGCATGGATGAGATGACATGAGCTAGGGGACAGGCAAAATTGGCAAAAAGGAGCTTGGAGACAAAAAAGTATCTCACAAACGCTTTATCATAAAAGCGAGCAACGCCTCAGACTATGTCCGTGTGTCCCCTCTCTCTTTCTCCCGTATGAGCTAGGCGCCAACATGTTTTTTTTTTTTTTTTTTTTTTTTTTTTTTAATTTTTGCCGGGGAGGGGATATGTAAGTTGTGCTATGGATGGTGTTCTCACTCCAGAAGTCGGGTATGGGCTCACTGCCAGTGGATGAATATGAATAAGGTAGAATAAGGTAATAAGGTGCATGAATATGAATAAGGTAATATGGTGCGCAGAGAGGAAGAAAGGAGGAAATGCGGGAGAGAGCAGGGAAGGGAGGGAAGGGAGATGAGCTCGCAAAGAGGAGCAAATGTGGGAGAGGGGGAAGGAGGATGAGGTGTTTAAGCTAGGATTGTGTTTAAATTAGTATTTACTGATTCTTTAAATTGATACTTACTTCTTTAAAAAGAAATTTAGGACAGAGAGAGGCAACTCCACCCCGGATGAAAGACAGAGGCAAGGGGGAGAAAGGGGTGACGGTGACCGTCGTGGACCCCACCCTGTGGCGACGGCTTCGTTTCATGCCGGGGGAGAAAAGCCTGCATAGGCAAAGGTCTTAAAAAAATTATTAAATAATTCATTTCTTTTAAGTCCAAATGAAAATGTTTTGGGTCACCTGTCATCACCACACAAAACGCCCAACTGCTTTGCGAAAGTTTTTATCTTTATTTTTTGAGTTTTCTTAATAACAATTCCTCCTCCTTTTTTTTTTCAAATCACTAGCGGGAAATTATTTAAGAACAACATTTTCGATGTTTCTTTTTTACTTTGAAAAGGTTAATAAATATTTGCATTGACATTAGGAATATCTTTTAAGTGATGATACTTTCTTACTTATTATTTTATTTTAGCAATAAATTTTCTTCGAAATAATATTGCCCATTGCTTTCTTTCTAATGGAAGAGGAGCAAATCCTTTCATTTAGATTTTCTAAAGAAATCAGTAAAAGAGTTTAGTGGCGATGCTCAATTCTCAGGATGAGGGATGCGGGTTTATCTAATCGGATCCACTTTCTATTTTGGTTGTAAATTGTGGATGTGATTGTGAAAAACAAAATATGAATATCATCAGAATTTGATAACATTAGAGCTAGAAAACACAGCATATAGAAATTATAATAGTTGAAGTTCACGTCTATTCTCTCTCCCAACTCCCAACTGACGATCTCTATTGGTTGTGGACGATATATTTGTTGGATTCCACTAAATAATTGAATGAGATATTATAAATGTAAGTGGTGCTGGAATCTTAGGTTTGCGCACTTAATTCCTTGATCGAGCTCACTCATGTGGATTGGCTTGTTCGAGTCCCTTGTGACTTCGATGATCCCATCAGGACAAGCTCGCACCTTGTCCTGCCATCGGGGAGGAGCTTGTTAATATTGTAAGCTATTTTCTTCACTTATTCAAAATAGTGATTTGCACGGTATCTAATATTAAAAATCCTATACTTATTTACCAACAAAATATATATATTAAAAATCCTATACTTCAGCATCTCGCATCTCGAGGAAAGAGGGAGGGAGGGAGCCAGTCGAGCAACCTTAAAGAGGCCTGGACGCCGATACCCAAAAAGTCCAAATTTATACTTATATGCCAAAAATGTGTGTGATAAGTTTGAGGTTTTTGTAGTAGAAAAAGTTGTAGAGTAAATTTTTGTTTGGGATAAATGTATCCTAAGGTTTAATTTAAGGTAAGGTATAATTTAAGGTTTTTGTTATTTACAAAACCCTCCGAGACACATACTAAAATTAAATATATAATGCCACGGACAGAGAGAGGCCATGTAAAAAGACTACTCTAACGCGCGACAAAATATTGTTCGAAGAAAATCATCTTACTCCAGTCCACTAACCAAAGAGTGAATCACTCTTTTTTTCAATTATTTAATAAGTTAATATCCTTAAATCCCCATGCTTCAGTCTTAACCCAAGCCATAGCAAAAGGCAAATCACCGAGAATAACCTCACTTTAATCATCTTGAAGGAGATCTTGGGAGAAGCTCTTGCAATTTTCTTTTTCAAGATTTAAAACTGGGGTAGTAATATTTACATGTTGTGTCATATTACGCAAATATATACTTAAAAAATAAATTTATTCTTACGCCGTCTAGGTAGTTAAAAAAGAGTTTTGTCTAGGTAGTTAAAAAGGATTTAAAAAAGAGGATAATCGAGTTAGGGTTTTTCTTTCCATAGACAAATTTGAAATTGGGCTATTACAGACAAAATTTTAAAAATGTCCATGTCCCCCAAGAAACCTCAGAATTGATTGAAAAAATCGAATTAGCATTCAAATGGTAAGTATTTAGGTATTTACATGGGGTTTTTTGTAAAATAGTGTCCGACTCTATCCAACTCTATGTAAGTATCATTATATGCAAACACTTATTTTTTATTCCGCAATGAAGTTGAATTATGAAGATGGGTCACACCCATCAAAAAAATATTAAACCAATTTGTCCAAGTTTTTTGTGGATATAATTTGTTTGGTTACTTAAATCGAATTTTCTTGATCAACAGTCACAACCTTTTAGCTTTTCTTTCGTTTGGCAATCTTTGCAAATAAACTTCTAAACATCTAACCTAAAAAAGTTTGTAGATAAATTATTTATGATTAATCTTTTATTTTCAATAAATTCATTTTATCCAAAGACTTTTATGATAAAGTTGGTCTTTCAATCTTATCTAATCAAACTTCTTTTTTCTCAAAGTAACTTATCTAGAGATTTTTTTTATTATAAATCAACAAATTTATTTCTTGAAAATTCTTTTCACACCATATAGTTTTCATTATTTATCACAGCGTACACAGTGCAAATAAATAAAAAGACTGAAGAGGCAGTCCTTTTTTTTTTTTTGCGCTCTTACAGCTCATTTTGGTTAGGCCAAAAGATTATTTGATTATTTCTTTTTTCTTTTGTTGGCAAATTTAATTAATTGAAATGAGGAAGAAAAATCATTGTTTAACTTAGGTTTATTCAGCCAATTCAAAATTAAATTTTATGTGGAGATATTAAATTGAGATTAATTTGTAACTCCCTCACAAACATATTTTTTGAAAAAAAAAATATTTTGTAAATTTCATCCGTTTTTCTTATTTTCCTAGAATGTACACTTGTACTATAAATGTGGAGAAAATGGCAACTAGCATAATTATTCCTAGGCTTTGATCACTGCTGCTGTAAGACGCACAACACCTGTCACCTGTCATTGTTGAAACTCTTGTTTCTACTCTCCTATTTGTTTATGCATGCCCTCTCTCTCTCTTAACTCTCTGTTCAAACAAATAATGTCCAACTCTATCCCACTCTATGTAAGTATCATTTTATGCAAACACTTATTTTTTATTCCGCAATGAAGTTGAATTATGAAGATGGGTCACACCCATCTCTAAATTATTGGAAAAAAAATATAAAAACCAATATGTCCAAGTTTCTCGTGGATATACTTTGTTTAGTTACTTGAATTGAATTTTCTTGATCAACAGTCACAACCTTTTAGCTTTTTTTTTTTTCGTTTGGCAATTTTTGCAAATAAATTTCTAAACATATAACCTAAAAAAGTTTGTAGATAAATTATTTATAATTAGTCTTTTCTTTTCAATAAATTCCTTTTATCCAGAGACTATTTATGATAAAGTTAGTCTTTCAACCTCGTCCAATCAAACTTCTTTTTTCTCAAAGTAAATTATCTAGAGATTTTTTTTTTATTATACATCAACATATTTATTTCTTGAGAATTCTTTTCACACCATATAGTTTTCATTATTTATCACAACGTACACGATACAAATAAATAAAAAGACTGAAGCGGCATTCCTCTTTTTTTTTTTGTTGCGCTCTTACAGCTCATTTTGGTTAGGCCAAAAGATTATTAGATTACTTCTTTTTTCTTTTGTTGGCTAATTTAATTAATTGAAATGATGAAGAAAAATCATTGTTTAACTTAGGTTTATTTAACCATTTCAAATTTAAATTTTATGTGAAGATATTAAATTGAGATTAATTTATAACTTTCTCACAAATGTATTTTTCGAAAAAACAAATATTTTGTAACTTTTGTCCGTTTTTTTTTTTATTTTTCTAGAATGTACACTTGTACTATAAATGTGGAGAAAATGGCAGCTAGCATAATTATTCCTAGACTTTGATCATTGCTGCTGCAAGACGCACAACACCTGTCACATGTCACTGTTGAAACTCTTGTTTCTGCTCTCTTGTTTGTTTCTGCATGCCCTCTCTCTCTCTTCCCTCTCTATTCAAACAAATAGTGTTAAACTCTATCCAACTCTATGTAAGTATCATTTTATGCAAACATTTATTTTTTATTCCGCAATAAAGTTGAATTATGAAGATGGGTCACACCCATCTCCAAATTATTGGAACGAAATATTAAATCAATCTGTCCAAGTTTCTCGTACATATACTTTGTTTGGTTACTTGAATTGAATTTTCTTGATCAACGGTCACAATCTTTTAGCTTTTCTTTCGTTTGGCAATCTTTGCAAATAAACTTCTAAAGGCATAACCTAAAAAAGTTTGTAGATAAATTATTTATGATTACTCTTTTCTTTTCAATAAATTCCTTCTATCTAGAGACTATTTATGATAAAGTTAGCATTTCAACCACATCCAATCAAACTTCTTTTTTATCAAAGTAAATTATCCATAGATTTTTTTATTATATATGAACATATTTATTTATTGAGAATTCTTTTCACACCATATAGTTTTTATTATTTATCACAGCGTACACGGTGAAAATAAATAAAAAGATTGAAGCGGCAGTCCTCTTTTTTTTTGTGCTCTTACAGCTAATTTTGGTTAGGCCAAAGGATTCTTGGATTATTTCTTTTTTCTTTTGGTGGCTAATTTAATTAATTGAAATGAGGAAGAAAAATCATTGTTTAACTTAGGTTTATTCAGCCAATTGAAAATTAAATTTTATGCGGAGATATTAAATTGAGATTAATTTATAACTCCCTCACAAATGTATTTTTCGAAAAAACAAATATTTTGTAATTTTCGTCCGTTTTTCTTATTTTCCTATAATGTACACTTGTGCTATAAATGTGGAGAAAATGGCAGTTAGCATAATTATTCCTAGGCTTTGATCACTGCTTCTATAAGACGCAACACATGTCACCTGTCATTGTTCAAACTCTCGTTTATGCTCTCCTGTTTGTTTCTACATGCCCTCTCTCTCTCTATTCTCTCTTTGTTCAAACAAATAGTGTCCAACTCTATCCAACTCTATGTAAGTATCATTTTATGCAAACATTTTTTTTTATTCCGCAATGAAGTTGAATTATGAAGATGGGTCACACAAATCTTCAAATTATTGGAAAGAAATATTAAACCAATCTATCCAAGTTTCTCGTGGGTATACTTTGTTTGGTTACTCGAATTGAATTTTCTTGATCAACATTCTGTTTGGCAATCTTTGCAAATAAATTTCTAAACATATAACCTAAAAAAGTTTGTAGATAAATTATTTATGATTAGTCTTTTCTTTTCAATAAAGTCGTTTTATCTAGAGACTATTTATGATAAAGTTGGTCTTTCAACCTTGTCCAATCAAACTTTTTTTTTTCTCAAAGTAAATTATCTAGAGTTTTTTTTATTATACATCAACATATTTATTTCTTGAGAATTCTTTTCAGACCATATAGTTTTCATTATTTTTCACAGCGTACACGGTGCAAATAATTAAAAAGTCTGAAGCGACAGTCCTTTTTTTTTTTTTGCAATCTTACAGCTCATTTTGGTTAGGCCAAAGGGTTCTTGGATTATTTCTTTTTTCTTTTGTTGGCTAATTTAATTAATTGAAATGAGGAAGTAAAATCATTGTTTAACTTACGTTTATTCAGCCAATTCAAAATTAAATTTTATGCGGAGATATTAAATTGAGATTAATTTCTAACTCCCTCACAAACGTATTTTTCGAAAAAAAAAAAACAAGTATTTTGTAACTTTCGTCCATTTTTCTTATTTTCCAAGAATGTACATTTGTACTATAAATGTGGAGAAAATGGCAGCTAGCATAATTATTCTTAGGCTTTGATCACTGCTGCTGTAAGACACAACACCTGTCACCTGTCATTGTTCAAACTCTCATTTCTGCTCTCCTGTTTGTTTCTACATGCCCTCTCTCTCTATTCTCTCTTTGTTCAAACAAATAGTGTCCAACTCTATCCAGCTCTATGTAAGTATCATTTTGTGCAAATACTTTTTTTTTTTTAATTCCGCAATGAAGTTGAATTATGAAGATGGGTCACACCCATCTCCAAATTATTGGGTAGAAATATTAAACCAATATGTCCAAGTTTTTTGTGGATATACTTTGTTTCGTTACTTGAATTGAATTTTCTTGATCAACAATCACAACCTTTTAGCTTTTCTTTCGTTTGGCAATCTTTGCAAATAAACTTCTAAACATATAACCTAACAAAGTTTGTAGATAAATTATTTACGATTAGTTTTTTTTTTCTTTCAATAAAGTCCTTTTATCTAGAGACTATTTATGATAAAGTTGGTCTTTCAACATTGTCCAATCAAACTTCTTTTTTCTCAAAGTAAATTATCTAGATATTTTTTTTATTATACATGAACATATTTATATCTTGAGAATTCTTTTCAGACCATATAGTTTTCATTATTTATCATAGCGCACATGGTGCAAATAAATAAAAAGTCTAAAACGGCGTCCTATTTTTTTTTTTTTTTTTGTGCTCTTACAGCTCATTTTGGTTAGACCAAAGGATTCTTGGATTATTTCTTTTTTCTTTTGTTGGATAATTTAATTAATTGAAATGCGGAAGAAAAATCATTGTTTAACTTAAGTTTATTCAGCCAATTGAAAATTAAATTTTATGCGAAGATATTAAATTAAGATTAATTTATAACTCCCTCACAAACGTATTTTTCGAAAAAAACAAATATTTTGTAATTTTCGTCCGTTTTTCTTATTTTCTTAGAATGTACACTTGTACTATAAATGTGGAGAAAATGACAGCTAGCATAATTATTCTTAGACTTTGATCACTGCTGTTGTAAGACGTAATACCTGTCACTGTTCAAACTCTTGTTTCTGCTCTCTTGTTTGTTTCTACATGCTCTCTCTCTCTCTCTCTCTCTCTCTCTCTCTTTGTTCAAACAAATAGTGTCCAACTCTATCCAACTCTATGTAAGTATCATTTTATGCAAACACTTTTTTTTTTATTCCGCAATGAAGTTGAATTATGAACATGGGTCACACCCATCTCCAAATTATTGGAAAGAAATATTAAGCCAATCTGTCCAAGTTTCTCGTGGATATACTTTGTTTGGTTACTTGAATTGAATTTTCTTGATCAACAGTCACAACGTTTTAGCTTTTCTTTCATTTGGAAATCTTTGCAAATAAACTTCTAAACATATAACTTAAAGAAGTTTGTAGATAAATTATTTATGATTAGTCTTTTCTTTTCAATAAAGTCGTTTTATCCAGAGACTATTTAAGATAAAGTTGGTCTTTCAAACTTGTCCAATCAAACTTCTTTTTTCTCAAAAGAAATTATCTAGAGATTTTTTTTTATTATACATCAACATATTTAATTCTTGAGAATTCTTTTCAGACCATATAGTTTTCATTATTTTTCACTGCGTACACGGTGCAAATAAATAAAAAGTCTGAAGCGGCATTCCTATTTTTTTTTTTTGCGCTCTTAAAGCTCATTTTGGTTAGGCCAAAGGATTATTGGATTATTTCTTTTTTCTTTTGTTGGCTAATTTAATTAATTGAAATGAGGAAGAAAAATCATTGTTTAACTTAGGTTTATTTAGCCAATTGAAAATTAAATTTTATGCGGACATATTAAATTGAGAGTAATTTTTAACTCCCTCACAAACATATTTTTCAAAAAAACAAATATTTTGTAATTTTCATCCGTTTTTCTTATTTTCCTAGAATGTACACTTGTACTATAAATGTGGAGAAAATGGCAGCTAGCATAATTATTCCTAGGCTTTGATCACTGCTTGTGTAAGTCGCAACACTTGTCACATGTCAATGTTGAAACTCTTGTTTCTGCTTTCCTGTTTGTTTCTACATGCCCTCTCTCTCTCTTCTCTCTTTGTTCAAACAAATAGTGTCCAACTCTATCGAACTCTATGTAAGTATCATTTTATGCAAACATTTGTTTTTTATTCCGCAATGAAGTTGAATTATGAACATGGGACACACCCATCTCCAAATTATTGGAAAGAAATATTAAACCAATATGTCCAAGTTTCTCGTGGATATACTTTGTTTGGTTACTTAAATTGAATTTTCTTGATCAATAGTCACAACGTTTTAGCTTTTCTTTCATTTGGCAATCTTTGCAAATAAATTTCTAAACATATAACTTAAAGAAGTTTGTAGATAAATTATTTATGATTAGTCTTTTCTTTTCAATAAAGTCGTTTTATCCAGAGACTATTTAAGATAAAGTTGGTCTTTCAAGCTTGTCCAATCAAACTTCTTTTTTTTTTCTCAAAGGAAATTATCTAGAGATTTTTTTTTATTATACATCAACATATTTAATTCCGGAGAATTCTTTTCAGACCATATAGTTTTCATTATTTTTCACTGCGTACACGGTGCAAATAAATAAAAAGTATGAAGCGTTATTCCTATTTTTTTTTTTTTTTGCGCTCTTACAGCTCATTTTGGTTATGCCAAAGGATTCTTGGATTATTTCTTTTTTCTTTTGTTGGCTAATTTAATTAATTGAAATGAGGAAGAAAAATCATTGTTTAACTTAGGTTTATTCAGCCAATTGAAAATTAAATTTTATGCGGAGATATTAAATTGAGATTAATTTATAACTCTCTCACAAACGTATTTTTTGAAAAAACAAATATTTTGTAATTTTCGTCCGTTTTTCTTATTTTCCTAGAATGTACACTTGTACTATAAATGTGGAGAAAATGACAGCTAGCATAATTATTCCTAGGCTTTGATCACTGCTGCTGTAAGACGCAACACCTGTCACCTGTCACTGTTCAAACTCTTGTTTCTGCTCTCTTGTTTGTTTCTACATGCTCTCTCTCTCTCTCTCTCTCTCTCTCTCTTTCTCTCTCTTCTTTGTTCGTTCAAACAAATAGTGTCCAACTCTATCCAACACTATGTAAGTATCATTTTATGCAAACATTTTTTTTTTTATTCTGCAATGAAGTTGAATTATGAACATGGGTCACACCTATGTCCAAATTATTGGAAAGAAATATTAAGCCAATTTATCCAAGTTTCTTGTGGATATACTTTGTTTGATTACTTGAATTGAATTTTCTTGATCAATAGTCACAATGTTTTAGCTTTTCTTTCGTTTGGCAATCTTTGCAAATAAACTTCTAAACATATAACTTAAAAAAGTTTGTAGATAAATTATTTATGATTAGTCTTTTCTTTTCAATAAAGTCGTTTTATCGAGAGACTATTTAAGATAAAGTTGGTCTTTCAACCTTGTCCAATTAAACTTTTTTTTTTCTCAAAGTAAATTATCTAGAGATTTTTTTTTTTATTGTACATCAACATAGGTAATTCTAGAGAATTGTTTTCACATCATATACTTTTTATTATTGATCACATCGTACATGGTGCAAATAAATAAAAAGTTTGAAGCGGCAGTCCTACTTTTTTTTTTTTTTTTTGTGATCTTACAGCTCATTTTGGTTAGGTCAAAGGATTCTTGGATTATTTCTTTTTTCTTTTGTTGGCTAATTTAATGAATTGAAATGAGGAAGAAAAATCATTGTTTAACTGAGGTTTATTCAGCTAATTCAAAATTAAATTTTATGCGGAGATATTAAATTGAGAGTATTTTATAACTCCCTCACAAATGTATTTTTCGAAAAAACAAATATTTTGTAATTTTCGTCCGTTTTTCTTATTTTCCTAGAATGTACATTTGTACTATAAATGTGGAGAAAATGGCAGCTAGCATAATTATTCCTAGACTTTGATCACTGCTTGTGTAAGTCGCAATACTTGTCACTCGTCACTGTTGAAACTCTTGTTTCTGCTCTCCTGTTTGTTTCTACATGCACTCTCTCTCTCTTCTCTCTTTGTTCAAACAAATAGTGTCCAACTCTATCCAACTCTATATAAGTATCATTTTATGCAAACACTTTTTTTTTTAATTCCGCAATGAAGTTGAATTATGAACATGGGTCACACCCATCTCCAAATTATTGGAAAGAAATATTAAACCAATCTGTCCAAGTTTCTCGTGGATATACTTTGTTTGGTTACTTAAATTGAATTTTCTTGATCAACAGTCACAACATTTTAGCTTTTATTTCATTTGGCAATCTTTGCAAATAAACTTCTAAACACATAACTTAAAGAAGTTTGTAGATAAATTATTTATGATTAGTCTTTTCTTTTCAATAAAGTCGTTTTATCCAAAGACTATTTAAGATAAAGTTGGTCTTTCAACCTTGTCCAATCAAACTTCTTTTTTCTCAAAGTAAATTATCTAGAGATTTTTTTTAATTATACATCAACATATTTAATTCTGGAGAATTCTTTTCAGACCATATAGTTTTCATTATTTTTCACAGCGTACACGGTGCAAATAATTAAAAAGTCTGAAGCGGCATTCCTATTTTTTTTTTTTTTTTTTTGCGCTCTTACAGCTCATTTTGGTTAGGCCAAACGATTCTTGGATTATTTCTTTTTTCTTTTGTTGGCTAATTTAATGAATTGAAATGAGGAAGAAAAGTCATTGTTTAACTGAGATTTATTCAGCCAATTCAAAATTAAATTTTATGCGGAGATATTAAATTGAGAGTATTTTATAACTCCCTCACAAATGTATTTTTTGAAAAAACAAATATTTTGTAATTTTCGTCCGTTTTTCTTATTTTCCTAGAATGTACATTTGTACTTTAAATTTAATTTAAAAAATATTGGATTCTTTCTTCTTCTAAATCCATTTTTAATTTTCTTCTTCTTTCTTCATTTTTTTAAAAATAAATAAAAATAATTAAACTTTCCAATTTTTTTAGGTTTTTAATAATAAAAACAATTCAAAATTCTATTAAAAAAGAAATTAAAAAATAAAAATATTATTAAAATGAGTGCAAAAAATATACATTGAAAAGATTTTTTAAGAAAAGGTTTTCCAAAAACCAAAAAAGAAACCCTTTTCTCATAAAATTAATTTTTTTTTTTAAAAATCAATTTTTTTATGTCTTTATTTTGTAAATATCAATTTTTTTTTTCTTTTTTTCTTTTCCTTACCAGCCTCGTTACCTACCGGCCTCTGGCAGTTGCGATTCCTCGCTCGTAGCTCGTACGGGGAGAGATAATTCCGATTTTTACTTTGGTACGAGAGAGAGAGAGAGAGAGAGAGAGAGAGAGAGAGAGAGAGAGAGACACAGTCGATCTTGGTCGGTAAGGTCGGTAGGGCGTTGCTCGCTAGTATGAAGAGATACTTCCGAGAGAGAGAGAGAGAGAGAGAGAGAGAGAGAGAGAGAGAGAGAGAGAGAGAGGGGGAGGGAGGGGGGGGACGCAGAGCATGCAAGAAAGCTTTTTGGCCATGTTGCCTAGCTAGCTTTGATGGTAATAATAGTAATTAGGTATAATTAGGTACTAGCAGACTTGATGATCATAGTAATTAGGTATAATTAGGTAGTAGAGGCATAGAGGCAGAGGAGAACTCGCTTGGGCACGGGCAATAGTCCCCTTCTTAAATTTACCCAAAAATAATAATTCAAAAAATTAATTCAAACGTTTACCTTTGGTCCAGTTCATCAAATAAAAAAATGAAAAAAAAATTAATTAGGAATAATTAATTAGGGAGAGAAGTATAATGGCCTACTTACAACACTAACACTAATTTAATCAAAATGAGAAATAGTTAGTATACTAGACATTACTCTTATTACTCTTATTTGCTTATGAAAGAAAACATAATGATTTCTGAAAAACTATGTAGTTTAGTCTCTTCTTTTCCCTAAATAAATTGTTTACTTTTGAGTTTTATTCAAAGGAAATCCCAAAGAACATTGGGTGGGCATGGGCATGTTGAGTCTCCTTAAATTTACCCAAAAAAATCTTATTAATCAAAATAAATTCTTCAAATAAAATAATAAAATAATTAATTAAGAGAGAAGTATAATGGCATACTTAGATTAATCAAGACTAGATTAATCAATTACAACACTAGATTAATCAAAATAATCAACCCTAGATTTCTACCTTCCCTTAACCAACTCCAAGCAAACTCCAACCAATACCAAGCCTTGTATAGCTAAACCAACCCCAACCAAAGTAGGAAAAATAAGTGGATGACTAAAAAAAAGCTACATGAAAACCTATGCTCTATTTAGTCTAGTCTCAGTTTGTTTTTCCCTCTTGTTTAATCAAAATAAGTCTATAGAAAAAACTTGAGTTTAAACATTGGGCAAGGCACGGGCATGGGAATGGGCATGGGAATAGGCATGCCATGCCATGCCATGTTTGGTCCCCTTGTTAAATTTACCCAAAAAATTATTTCTTTAATCCCAGGTTTACTTTTGGTTTATTCTTGGTTTACTTTTGGTTTACTTTTGTCCACTTATTAATCAAAATAAATTCATCAAATAAAAAAATAAAATAATTAATTAGGAGAAAAGTAATAAATTCATTAAATAAAAAAATAAAATAACTAATTAAGGAGAGAAGTAATCAAAATAAAGAGAAAGTACAAGGCATTACTCTTCTTTACTTGCAAGAACTATTCTTGAAAGAAAACAAAACAATTTCATAATCCCAATGCTCTACACTAAGTAACTACTTACGCAAGCCCCACATAGCTGCGCTAATAGAAAAAATTATAAAAGTTAATGATACATCATAAGTTGTTGATTCATCATAAGTTCCGCAAAATAGAAAAAATAAAATCAAAATAGAAAGAATAAAAAATAAAAAGTTAATGCAAAGAAGATAATGATGATCCTTGAAACACCTATGGTCTATTTAGTTTAGTTTACTTAGAAGGTTACATTGGTAGAACATTTGGCACGGGCATAGCCTCTCCTTAAATTTATCCAAAAAAAAAGAAATTTACTTTTGATCTACTTATTAATCAAAATAAATTCATCAAATAAAAAAAATAAATTAGGAAGAGAACAACACTAGATTAATCAAAATAATCAAGAAACCATGAAACAAAACAAAATATATAATTATGAGATTTCCATAATCCCTACCTCACCAACTCCAAGCAAGCCCGCATAGCTAACCAACCATAGCTAGCTAACCAACTGAATTCATGATAAGTTCCTAAGAAAAAGAAAAAAGTTAATGATCTTGAATAAGCTTGAAACAAGATGAAAAACTTATTTAAGATGAAATGGTCTAGTTTAGTTTGTTTTCCCTCTTCTTTAATCAAAATATATCTATTGTTTACTAAAGTTAAATCTGTTTACTTAGTTTACTTAGAAAACTTGAAAAACTTGAGTTTAAGTCCACTTATTAATCAAAATAAATTCTTCAAATAAAAAATAATTAATTAGGAGAGAATAAAATAAATTCATCAAATAAAAAAATAACTAATAACTAATTAGGGAGAGAAGTAATCAAAATAAAGAGAAAGTATGAAGGCTAGGCATTACTCTTCTTTACTAACAAAAAAAACTTAGTTCAAAAGAAAACAAAATAATTATGGGAAAATCCCAATGCTCCAATGCTCTACACTTAAGTAACTAAGCCAAGCAAGCCCCTAACCGTCCGCTCGTGTGATTCATCATAAGTTCCTCCAAATAAAAAATAAAAAAGTTAAAGATACATAAATAAGAAGATAATGATGATCGAGGATGAGGATGAAAAACCTATGGTGGATTTAGTTTAGTCTCATCTCTCGTCTCTTGTTTAATCAAAATAAAAATCAAAATAAATCTTACTTAGAAAAAGTTTGAGTTTTATTCAAAAGACATCATGGGCATGTTTAGTCTCCTTAAATTTACCCAAAAAAATTAATTAGGAGAGAAGTAAAATAAATTCATCAAATAAACAAATAAAATAACTAATAGACTATGCCCAGGCATTACTCTTCTTTACTAAGAAAAACTTAGTAAGAAAAACTATGGATATAGTTGAATCAAAATGAATCCTGAAAGAAAACAAAATAATTATGGGATAACCCAATGCTCCAAACTTAAGTAACTCGACCAAGCAAGCCCACAAGCATAATTCATCATAAGCTCCTCAAAATAAAAATAAAAAAGTTAATGATATAGAAATTTTGAATAATGCAAAGAAGATAATGATGATCCTTGATGAAAAATCTATTTAGGTTAGTCTCTTAGTTTAGTTTAGTCTCTTGTTTAATCAAAATAAATAAACAAACTTGAGTTTTATTCAAAGAAATGCCAATACTCTGGGCACGGCTCTACTTAGGACATTTGGGCATGTTTAATCTCCTTAAATTTACCCAAAAAAATTAATTCAAATATTAATCAAAATAAATTCATTAAATAAAAAAATAAAACAATTAATTAGGGAGAGAAATATAGAGAAATTATCTGAAATAAAACAAAAGATTTCGCCGTACTTGACCAACTCCAACCCCCAAGTGGGAGAAATAAGTGGATTAAGTTCCTATAAAAAAAATTAATGATTTTTAATAATCCAAGATAATGATGATAGCTTGAAACAAAAAACCTCTGGCCTATCTATTTAAGATGAAATGGCCAGTCTCTTAGTTTAGTTTGTTTTTCCTCTTGTTCAATCAAAATAATCAAAAACTTGAGTTTAAACATTGGGCACGGGCATGGCATGCTATGTTTAGTCTCCTTGTTAAATTTACCAAAAAATTAATTCAAAATAGTTTTTTTACATTTTGTCCACGATTTAATCAAAATAAATTCATCAAATTTAAAAATAAAATAATTAATTAGGAGAGAAGTAATGAAAATAAAGAGAAACTATTCATTAATCTTCTTTACTAGCAAAAACTCTGTATAATAATGAAACAAAAGAAAATAATTATGGGAAAATCCAAATGCTCCAAACTTAAGTTACTTACCTTGAGAACCCCACGCAAGCCCCACAAGCATAATTCATCATAAGTTCCTCAAAATAAAAATAAAAAAGTTAATCATACATGCAAAGAAGATAATGATGATAATGAAAAATATTTAGTTTAGTCTCTTAGTTTAGCTTAGTCTCTTGTTTAACCAAAATAAATTTGTTTATTTAGAAAACTTGAGTTTTATTGAAAGTAAATCCCATTTGGGTACGGGCTCTACTTAGAACACGGGCATGGGGTGGGCATGTTTAGTCTCCTTAAATTTACCCAAAAAAATTAATTCAAAATCACTTATTAATCAAAATAAATTCATCAAATAAAAAAATAAAATAAAATAAAATAATTGATTAGGGAGAGAAGTATAATGACGAAAATAAAGAGAGAGTATCAATTGAAACAAAACATTCCGTACCTTGACCAACTCCTTAACCAACTCCAAGCAAGCCCCAAGTGACCAGGCGACCAAAAATAAGTTGATTAAGTTCCACAAAAAAAAAAAGTTAATGATCTTCAAACATCTAAAATAGATGAAATGGGTTTGTTTTTCCCTTTTGTTTACTTAGCACGGCACGGGCATGGCATGTTATGTTTAGTCTCCTTGTTAAATTTACCCAAAATATTAATTCAAAATAGTTTAATTTTGTCCACTTATTAATCAAAATAAATTCATCAAATTAAAAAAATTAAAAAAAAAATAACTAACTAGGAGAGAAGTAATCAAAGAGAAAGTATTTATTAATCTTCTTTACTAACAAAAACTCTGCATAATAATGAAACATAAGAAAATAATTATGGGAAAAACCAAATGCCCCAAACTTAAACTTAAGTAACTTTGACCATAGCCAAGCAAGCCCCACAAGCATAATTTATCATAAGTTCCTCAAAATAAAAATAAAAAAGTTAATCATACATAAATAATTTTGAATAATGAAAGATGATAATGAAAAACTCCTTAACTAATTCATTTTCCGTGAAACGAATATTAAAATATCTAAAAACATTTTCCTGGAAGTTATTTTCTGTGAAATGAACGAAACTTAATTTTCCTTAAATATTCTTAAGTTACTATCTTTTCAAAATAATTCACGATTGGATTTTATTTTTTTTCCTTTTGATCCGACTGTCCAATTATATATAAGATCGATTCCATAAGTTGTTGGACTAGACCATAGAATTCCCCATTAATTAATGAAGCTGGAAAGAGATTAATGGAGAAAATTTAACAAATTCTCACATTTGTAGACACATGCTAAACATTCACAAAAATTCCGTGAGTTCTCTCCCTTTTTTTTTTTTTTTTTTTTTTTCTCTCTTTGGCTGAAACAAAATAATAATAATAATTGTGGTAGTTGAGTTAGAGATGAAGGAGAGAGGTCTGGATTCGTTTTCTTGTCTGTATATGCTATAAATTGGACTAAACAAGAGTTTTGATCACGAGCAAATCGAAAGAGTTGCTAGCTAGCTAGCAAGGACAAAACATGGGCGATCAATTGACAGCTCATATCCTACTGGGTAAATAGCGATTGGTAAAACTACATGGTAAATGTCGAAGTTCCCTAAATGAGGAGACCGATCCCGACCTTCTGCAATGATTCGGTGAAAGGTTGCAGTCACTCTTGATGATGGACAGGAAAACATGTCGAGTAAAAATATAACCGATCCCGACCTAGGCGCTTCGTTCGACTATGTATTGATGGTTGCAAAGGCTCGGATGGGATTCGAAGAAGAAAAAATTTTGGTCGCTATCAAGCATATCTGAAATTTTGGTCACTGTCAAGCATATCCTCTCAAATCATCCGTTTCATGAAGTTAAATGCATATTGAGCGTATCGAGTAACGAACCGAATATCCGACATGCAAACTTCCCTTTCAAAATCGAGCGCGAATCATTTCAACCCTAGTACCAATGATAGCTTCTTAGCTGATCTGAGAGCCTTGAAACTTCCAAAATGACCATGCAGAAAAGCAAGGAATGTCTGTTGCATCCACGTTAAGAGAACAAGAGTCATTGTGATGATGCAATAGGTAGAGATATATCATCCCCATGTAATTCGAAACCGGCATATGCGGCTCTATTCTTTTTTTGTTCTTTTTTATTGCCATCTCAGAGAAAACTAATATCAATTCTACAAGCTACTTCGTTGGCCAAGTCTTGGTCGTTTCATAATTCATATTTATTTGCATTTTGCTGAAACAGAACCTTGAATGCGTCAAATCAGAGTATCCTAATCCACCATAGATGGAACAAGAGAAACTGCCGTCTAATGATGTCATTAGTTTAACTGCCGGACAGGGACGTTGTCCGATCACAACGTCTCCCCAGCATCGAGTGGAGGAATATCGCATTCTTTTCGGGGATGAATGGACCGTAAGCTTGATCCCCGAGAACCCAACTTTACTTAAAATCAACCCAACAATTGAATTCATTTTGGCGTACGGTTGCAACTATCACAGTGAGAGAACTGCAAATTATTTTCTCGCCGAAATAGAGAGAGAAGGGAATGAGAAAAGCTGAGGGAAATGGGTTTCCTGATCACCAAGTTACGGGTTTGAGCAGAACAAATAATCACAGACCAGGATAGATATGAGATTAGAAGAGGAATGAGTTAGAGAAGGGACAAATGCTGAGCAAAACGAGTTCCTATGCAGTAAATGTGAACAGCTTAACAAGAGCTTAAACCCAAGATACTTCTAGGTTGGTGAATCCCCGAGTAATGGAAAAAACATGTCCGTCGTGCATCCAAGGATATCGCAAGACGGACAGACTCTAGCTAGCTAGTTAGGCATCTTGTGAGATGTTTCCTAAACGGACATGCACGACATTTTGAGGAAAATATACGCCCCAAAGAATCTCCACGAGCAATGCTGAACTTTCTGGCATTTGTACCAGCACTTTTGGTGTATACGAAGTATTCTTAAACCAGAATGCGATTAATCTAGGGTAATAAGACTAAGAATTGCTTGCTCAGACAATGTCCGTTTCTGTATGTTTTGTCTGTGGCAGCAGGCTCATAAACATCAACGGAAATGCTGAGAAGGAAAAGACTTCCCCGCTATTATTTTTCCCGAAGCTCGAAGGATATGCTCCATATATTCCTCGCACAGCATAGTATTCATAAATTATATATAATCTTCAAGAGACTGCGTCCTTTCTCAACACATCACTCAGTCCTCTCCGCATGTGAAAAAATAAAAATGGTGCAGACGTCTACCCAGCGGGAACAGCCCATGCAGGTGGAAAGGAAGGAAACAGAAGTACTGGAGGCCGTGAAGAAGAAGAGTGACCCGACAGGCTTGCCATTTTATAAGCTTTTGAAGTATGCAGACGCGCTCGATTGGATTTTAATGGCTCTAGGGACCATAGGATCTGTCGTCCATGGGATGGCTCAACCAGTTGGATATTTGTTGCTCGGCAAAGCACTCAATGCTTTTGGAAGTCATATCGAAGACAAAGATGGCATGGTTCATGCTCTGAAAAAGGTAGATAACTGCACTTCACTTGAATTCCTAGCTTACTGTCAACTGGTGGCTATATTTATTCATAGCGCGCCTTGAGTACCAACTTACTAATTATGGATGATTCACACACGGTGTCAGTGGAGCTTTTCATTCGTGTTTTTCTTCGTACCTCTTTCAGGTTGTTCCATATGTGTGGTACATGGCCTTTGCAACCTTCCCTGCTGGAATCCTAGGTTGGCTTCTTTTGGTTTACTAAGATGATGGAGATGCATATGTTTTTACTAAATCGCAGAACAGTTTTGTGTTGACATGCACACTTGTTTCGCACCTAATCGCCATTCGAAAGTCACTGTTTCCTAGGCTCCAGTAGAGATTGCTTATTTTTGTGTGCCACTCCCAAACATCGCATCAAGTTTTATGGGATCGGAAGTATCATATAATCATTTATCATATTGGACTACTAGCAATAAAGTTAGCAAGAACCACTGGATTAACTACAGGAGAGAAAACTAATAGTATAGAAAGTACGCAGTAACAAAGCATTCGCATGACTTCCAATTTTCTGCAGAGATTGGATGCTGGATGTATGCGAGCGAAAGACAAACAGCACGGATCAGATTAGACTTCCTGAGATCGGTCCTCAGACAGGAGATTGGAGCTTTTGATACTGAATTGTCTAGTGGAAAAGTCATTGCAGGAATAAGTACTCACATGAGCGTAATCCAGGATGCTATCGGAGAGAAGGTAGCAATCTTTCCCTCAAGTTGACTGCTCTTTAGATTTCCCCACCAAAAGTTTGCCGATCATGCTAACATTACTTTTGGCTAGCAGCTGGGGCATTTCCTTTCGTGCTTCGCCACATTCTTTTCTGGAGTCTTGATTGCCTTCATTTGCAGTTGGGAAGTTTCACTGGTCACCTTGTTTGTAGTTCCCTTGATTCTACTGATTGGAGCCACCTACACCAAGAAAATGAATGCCATCTCAGCTGCCAAAATGATTTACCTATCCGAAGCTACTACTGTTGTGGAACAGGTGAAAAAACTTCACGTTTTTTTAGTTATAAAATATCTAAGAAAAGGGGAATCATCTGGAAATTCATGGGTTAATGTTTGACAACGTTCAGACCATATCTCATATAAAAACGGTCTTTGCATTTGTCGGAGAGGATGGCGCAATCAAGTCATTCTCAGACTGCATGGACAAGCAGTCTGTCATTAGCAGAGGAGAGGCACTGATTAAGGGAGTTGGAACAGGAATGTTTCAAGCAGTGACCAACTCTTCTTGGGCACTAATCATATGGATCGGAGCAATCGTGGTCACTGCCGGAAGATCTAGTGGAGGGAACGTCATAGCAGCAGTCATGAGCATCCTCTTTGGAGCTATGTAAGAAAAGTTTACCTTTCTTGTAAGAGTTTTTGGATGAGATTGTTTTGTCTTACAGCGACTAGATAAGCAATCCAATGATGATCATCAAGCTAGTTAATCTGCACATAACATGAGAAATAACATCGTCCTACTTGGGATCTCTAAAGTTTTGTATGAATGCGTGTGTGATGCATTTCATTTTGAGCCTCTTAAGAAGATATCAGATGCCTTTAAGAATCTTCATATGATGAAGTGAAGAAGATATAACCTTAATTATGGACCGTGGCTTCTTTTGCATTCCAGCTCAATCACTTATGCTGCCCCAGACATGCAAGTATTTAACCAAGCAAAAGCAGCAGGAAATGAAGTTTTCAAGGTGATCCGGAGACAACCAACTATTAGCAACGCTTCAGGGGGGATCGTATTGAAGGAAATCGAGGGAAACATTGACATAAGGAACATTCACTTTGCTTACCCATCCCGAGAAGATAAGGTGATTCTTCAAGGTTTTACGCTGTCAATTCCAGCAGGAAAGACGGTGGCGTTAGTTGGTAGCAGCGGGTGTGGGAAAAGCACAATCATATCCCTGGTTGCAAGATTCTACGATCCATCGAAAGGTCTAAAACCTTTATCCTCCATGTTCTTGAGCTGAAATTTGTTATCCTCTCCTTATTATTCCCACGGTTTCATGCTTCTATTGCTCATACATTTTTTGCGCAAAAAGATTGCTGACGATTGAATAATATTGCATAGGTTGCTTTTTTTTTATGATTGGGTAATATTGCATGTTTTCAGGGGTCATTCTCATAGATAACCATAACATCAAGGATCTTGATTTGAAGTGCCTCCGCCAAAATATTGGAGCAGTTTCCCAAGAACCATCACTGTTTGCTGGCACTATCACGGACAACCTTAAAGTAGGAAATTTGGATGCAGATGACCAACAAATAGAGAATGCAGCAATGATGGCAAATGCACATAATTTCATTTCACAGCTTCCAGATAAGTACTCGACAGAGGTAATATGCAATCTCCTAGCGACAGATGTAAATAAACGATGTCTCTCCTGAAAGTTCTCAAGCTCTCATTAGACAAAAAACAAGGATCCTAAGTTAAATTTTGGCGCCATGATGATGGACTAGGTAGGGCAGAGGGGCTTCCAGCTGTCAGGAGGACAAAAACAAAGAATTGCAATAGCCAGAGCCGTTCTCAAGAATCCTCCAATACTTCTGCTCGATGAGGCTACAAGCGCTCTTGATTCGCAATCTGAGAAGCTGGTTCAAGAGGCATTGGAGAAGGCCATGCAGGGAAGAACGGTGATCTTGATTGCGCACAGATTGTCAACCATCGTTAATGCAGATGAAATTGCAGCCGTAGAGAATGGACAGGTTAAGGAGACAGGAACGCACAGCACCCTATTGGAGACCAGCAAATTTTACAACAGCTTATTCAACGTGCAGAACATCAGTGTTGTTCGTGATGAAAGGTTGGCTGCCTCATAATAATTATTTCCTACCGTTTGTGCATGACAATTATTTTGATAAAAAAAAAGGAACAGGTTCTCACTGGCCCATGATGTTGATTGAATGACAGAACTGATATATCTTCGCAAGATTATGAAATTGACCAACCCTATGGCTCACCTAAAAGCAGAGTTATAAGTGAAAAAGGTGCAGAGATAGAAGAAAGCCTCAGAGAAGATCCTGAGCAAGAGGAGCGCAAGAAAAGATTAGAAGCAGTCCACTTCTTTAGAATCTGGTTTGGGTTGAAGAGGACGGAACTTGTCAAGATAGCCATCGGCTCCATTGCAGCCGGTTTCTCTGGAATCTCAAAGCCTGTTTTTGGGTTCTTCATCATAACAATAGGTGTAGCATATTGCCATGAACATGCAAAGCGGGAAGTTGGATGGTACTCGATCGCATTCTCCCTAATAGGGTTGCTATCATTAGTCTCTCACATCTTGCAGCATTACTACTTTGGTGTGGTCGGTGAGAAGGCCATGACAAACCTTAGAAAAGCTCTCTTTTCAGGTAGCTGTCGCTCTTTTTTGCTAGCAGAGTCCTTTACAGTTTAATGCAGAATCTACTAGCTCCGAATTTGAGATTCTGCCCAAGTTGTGAATCATTTATAGAGTACAATTTGCATTGATTGTTCTAAAATCCTGCAGGTGTCCTGCGCAATGAATTCACTTGGTTTGAGAAACCCGAGAACAGCATTGGGGTGGCTACTTCGCGAATCATCAATGATACATTCATGGTGAAAGTGATAATTTCTGATCGCATGTCCGTCATTGTCCAATGCATCGCTTCTATACTGATTGCTACAGTAGTTAGCATGATTGTAAACTGGAGAATGGGTCTAGTGGCTTGGGCTGTGATGCCTTGCCACTTCATTGGTGGGCTCATTCAAGCCAAGTCAGCCAAAGGATTTGCCGGCGACTCTTCTGCAGCACATGGCAAAGTCGTTTCCCTTACTTCTGAGTCGGCGACAAACATAAGAACTGTAGCATCTTTTTGCTATGAAGAGCAAATTCTGAGGAAAGCCAAGTTAACGTTGGAAGTCCCAATGAAAGAAAGCTGAAGAACCAGTATCAAGTATGGAATAATCCAAGGATTCTCTCTTTGCTTATGGAACATTGCACATGCAATTGCCTTGTGGTACACCGCGGTCTTGGTTGATAGAGGCCAAGCCACATTTGAAAACGGCATAAGATCATACCAGATTTTCTCTCTGACGGTACCTTCTATTACAGAGCTGTGGACGCTGATCCCCACCGTATTATCGGCCATGAGCATAGTCGCTCCTGCATTCCAGACCCTCGACCGAAAAACTGAAATCGAACCAGATGTGCTGGAAAATACACATTATGGGAGGATCGAAGGAACTGCTGAGTTCCAGAACGTCAAATTCAAGTACCCATCACGACCAGAAGTTACCGTTCTCAAGAACTTCACGTTGAAAATTGAAGCTGGGACGAAGGTGGCTCTTGTTGGGCCAAGTGGTGCCGGAAAGTCCTCTATTCTGGCCCTTCTGCTGAGGTTCTACGATCCGATGGAAGGAAAGGTGCTCATTGATGGGAAGGACATAAAGGAATACAACCTGAGATGGTTGAGGACGCAAATAGGATTTGTGCAGCAAGAGCCCATCCTCTTTAGCTCCTCCATCAGAGAGAACATCTGTTACGGATATTGCGGGGCTTTGGAAGCTGAAATAATGGAGGCGACGAGGCAAGCCAACATACACGAATTCATCAGCAGTTTGCCGGATGGCTACGACACTCTAGTCGGGGAGAAGGGCTGCCAACTTTCTGGGGGACAAAAGCAAAGAATAGCCATAGCAAGAACACTGCTGAAGAAGCCGGCAATGCTGCTCCTGGACGAAGCCACAAGCGCCCTCGATGCTGAATCCGAAAGGAGTATCGTGAGTGCTCTGGAGGCGGCAAACGAGTCCAATAACTGTGGCCTCTTATCCCGGACCACCGTAATTACGGTAGCACATCGGCTCTCCACCATAGTCAAATCAGACAGCATCATTGTCATGGACAAAGGCGAGATCGTGGAGATCGGTCCCCATTCGACCCTGATCAGATCAGGCAGTGGAGTGTATTCTCGACTGAATAGGCTCCAGAGCTTGAAACAATGATCGGGTACCTAGCTATTAGCCCTATCGTGAGAATCGAATCAAGAAGTTCAGATGGAAAGATGGAAAAGCAGTAGAACTAGGAATGGTCGAATAACACCCGGAAGGTGCACACTGGACTCCGAATGTGTTTCGTCGAGTCCCACGTCGAGAATGTTATCATTCATACCAAATGAAATGAACGTTTGCTATCTATTCCTGAAATTTTCTTGATAAGTTAAGATTGAGAACTGTCGTCACCGGCCGATTGTATTCGTGTCGTCGTCCGAGTTAATGCGAAATGCAATCCAAACGTTACATCGAAGCTTTCCCGCTAATTCATGAAACTTCCTTCGAACAGGACTGAGCATTAGCACCTCACAACAGCAGAATGCAGTTCCGAATTTCGTACAAGGTGATGATAGAGGGCTCTCAAAACACAAAATCGCAATGAAAGATCCAGTGAGTCATAAAACCATCCATTTCGCTCCGGAAACTCCTCGAATCATCGTTTTAGCTCATGCAAGACTTTCTTAACTCGATCGTTTGTACAAACCGGACCAGATTCAATTTAGTCCAAAAAGCGGAGTACGCCGAGTCGATATAACCCGAACCAAGCCGGCTGAACCGGATCGATCCCAAGCAATCATAGCTCGGTCAAAGGTTTGCATAAGAAAAGGCAAATCACGATGATCTCTCCTGCCTAGAGAGACCGTAGCAGAAAAAATCGAGGAGAGATAGAGAGAGAAGTAAAGCGGAGAAATGAGTGGTCGAGGGGATGGAGACAGAAGCAAGGCAGTAGGACCAATCCGAAACCGAACCTCCATTCCAGTCGGAAATCATTCAAAAAAACGTAACCCTTTTATACTTTTATCAATTTAGTATCAAGCATTCTCCTATTTTACCAATTCAACCCATTCAGCTTATTTCGATTGAAATTTTGCAAACATGAACACTAGCACTGCCACATTAGACAACCAGTGGCTAGTGATTTTTTTTTTTCTTTCTTCTTCTTTTTGCCGGTAGCCGACCAACAACCAAAGGTGAGGCTGACATTCCTTGGGTCTTGTAGTGGCTCGCCTCGTCCAGCCACGCCTCGCCAAACCTCCAATCATCAGCAAAGGGAAGAAGAAGTAAAAATTCGGAAAAAATAATAAAAAATTCATGAAATAAAAAATATTTTTTAAAACTGTCCATATCAGTGTCGATTGTCCTACGTGACAGATCGCATGTCGCGTCGGTGATTTCCTGGCTAAAATTGACTAAATTGACTCAATTGATAAAAAATAAATAAAAAATTAAGATTGAATTAACAAAATTGAAAAGTTTATAATTAAATTGGGAAAAATACAACATATTTAGAATTTTTTGAACAACCGTCCTTAAGGTAGTCATGTAAACCTTCTTTAATTGAAGACATATTCGAAATGATGGCAAAATTATCAATCAAATGCCAATTTTAGATATAGCAATCCTATTAATCTCATCAATAAGTTACCCACCGCCTCGGAATTCTTCACTTATATTAATCAAAACTTACTAATCATAATAAGTATTTCTTTTACTTTTCAAATTAAAAAAAAAAAGTAGCCGTTCCCTTATTTTTGTCAGTAATTTCTTTCCTCGATTTTCATACGGCAACTTTCCCAATCAAATAATAAGTTGCGAAATATCGGATTGCTCAAAAAAAAAAATTAAAAAAATAAAGAGAGATTTAACGCATCGGTGATAGTGACTTCTGCATATGAAAGCCACTAACAGTTAAAGCTACGATCCAATCAATCGTTCCATCCATCCGATCCGACGGCCTCGCATCGCTTCATCTCCTATCCGACGGTCAACACCGCCTCGGAGGGACCATTTTCGGGCAATCGAGAGATGGAAAGGACGCAGGCTTTTATGGCATGCAACCCCACGCACATCGACTGGACCAATTTTAAAGGTCCGAGTCCATAACCATTAATAGGAACCCGACCCCATCTCCCATCACCCGATCCGACAGTACATGGGTCCGACCGGTGTCCGAAACATCATTACAAAGATCCCTTAGGAATATGCTCGGAGAAGTGGAAACTCGCGTGGGTTAAATTGCAAAGCGGAAAGTCGTCGCTTGAGAAAAGTTGGGTGCACCATGATGAGAGCATAGAAAGGAACCGAGCATCGCCAATCCGGTGTGAATCCACCAATTGGTGAACCAGATCCGTAGCGTAGTAATACGGAATAATGTGGCACGATCATTGGTCACGATGGATCTTAGGTAGGATGCGCGTGATTTGACCGCGCTTCGTGCGTCGATCTTTATTCCGGACATATATTTTAATTTTAAGTGCTGAAATAGCTAGATAGACATCGTGGGTGTTCAATGGGTTCCTTTATCCATGAGTAGCTTGAAGAAAAGTATAATATTTCTCTATGAGATTTTATTGGATCTAACTTCATTGTCAAAAAATATGGGTCGCTTGGAATTTAAGCGGTTCCTCTCGATCGTCCCGAGCGATGCCCACGTCGAATAATTATAAATCCCCCGTCGCGTTTCGAGGCCGGCGTCTTTGTAAATCGATCTCGTCATCCTTCCCAAGTCCTTTTTTAAATCATGTTAATTTCGTTGTGGATGGCATGGCGAGACGAAAGGAACGGGCTTAAAAAAAATATATATAAAACGCAGGAACAGAATCACCTCCACGCCAAGCTATCGCCCCCGAAGCATCCACGTGTTCACGTCGCCCGTCCAATGGGCCGTAGCGAAGATATATCGTCACGCAACCTGCCGAATCCAGATGTGAATATGTTAAAATAAAATAAAAAAAGGTTTTTTATTTTTATTTTACTCAGTTTTATCATCAAATACCCTGCCCAAAAAAATATATAATCAAGAAAAACGGAAGACCGTTAGATTCATTGAACCTGGACATGCACACGCGCACCGGAAATTCCAAGACCTTTCTCTATTTAACCGCCGTTCTCAACTTCTCGCAGCCCTTCATTGCACCCAGCCACCAAGCTCTCTCTCTCTCTATCTCTCTCGAGCACACTCGGCTCGCGCCGAGCTCCAAGGATCTTGGGCCGCCCCAACCATGGCACCAGCCGCGCCGACCCGCGCCGAGCCGGACAAGGCGCTGATGAGGAAGAACGAGGAGCTGGAGAGGGAGCTGCGGGAGAGCCGGGCGCGGGAGGAGCGGGCGCGGGACGAGCTGCGGAGGACGGCGGAGCGGCTGAGGGTGGCGGAGGAGGCGGAGGAGCGGCTCTGCTCGCAGCTCGGGGAGCTGGAGGCGGAGGCCGTCGTGCAGGCGCGGGAGGACCGGGCCCGGATGGTGCTCCTGATGGAGCAGCTGTCGCAGGCCCACCGGCTCCTCCAGGCCGCCTCCATCTCCCTCCCCGCCGCCGCCGCCAAAGATCAGGCCTGCGCTTGACAGAACATGCGTACCGTGAACATACACATCTCCCTCCTGTTCCCTTATTTCCCCTGCTCTCCAAGGTTGTCGGCAGTGGCTTCTCGGTGTTTTTCTGTTGTATGAAGTCAGTAAATATGGTCGGGTGTGGGATCGTCCGGCGAGGAGGAGATCTTGAGTGTCTGTGCTCTCCTCCATGTAATCTTGATCTTCTTCTTGTTGTTGGGTCGTTTGTGAAGATTTGTAGAAAGATTTGACCTAGTGACGATTGTAAGCAGTGCAAGTTCTCTTTTCCGTTCATTTTCTTTTTACCTTGGGTAAGTTTCCCAGTCGCTGCGTCTTTCGTGTTTGGTAAGTGAGGAAAACTCGAGACGAAATCACTTCCTCGTCGAGCGTTCGTTAGGACATAAAAGGAAAGAACTCCGTCGAGCCGTCGATCATGCGGGCCCCACTCTTCCTCGACCGCAACCCCCCCTTCGACTGGATCGATCTAGCCGTGATTCACGTGGACGTCTCCTGATCCACCTAAGGTTTATAAAATTACCACAAATCCCACAAGGGGTCAACCAAGAAAGCGAGGCACGCAACCTGTCCACGTCGGTCGATACCCCGCAAAAAAGAATGGTATCGTTTCGTCATGACGCACGCTCTTACCATAAAACCGCAGAGGAAATAAGGGTGAGGGGCAACTTGTAGCTTTCCCACACTATCCTCTTTTCCATGGAAAACGACACCCAGGTCGCTTCCTAACCACAATCCAAGGATAGCATTTGGTCCCATTCCAAAATAAAAGACAAGCGAAAAAAAAAAATCCTACTCTACCAAAGGGCAATGTCAATGACAATGTGATGAGACTGGCTCCTTTCCTCTTAACGAGAGAGATTATTCCCAATTATTGGACTACAGTGCATAAAAAAGCATCTGAACGGGGAAAAATAAAGCGTGGAGAACTAGATTCGATTCTTGCTCGATAAGGCTGAACTTTAAGGCAAAGCCGTGATTGAAGTAAATTCTTGCGAACTCCCTCCGATAGGTTTAAATGAGGAATGAAAGCCAGCCAAGCATATAGCACCCATCTTTTATAAAATACGGAATAAAAGAAAGTTAGGGAAAAGAGAAAGTAGAGAGGATGCTAGGCGGCAAACCTATTTCCGGACAGAGACCTGGGAGATGAACTGTGTTGCCCACGAGGAGGACCATCAATTGAAAATTGTTTCTCATTGGAGATGGATCTACACGTATTGAGGGCCCATGGCAAAGAAATCAAAGCAATGCGCACTTCGTCAAAATGGCAGTTGCTTCATCAGGATGGTGATGCCTCCTCCTTTCACAATCTGGCGAAGGAAAGCAAGAAAGATTGGACTTCCCATTTGGAACGGCAAGAGTTTCCTAATCAGAAAGATGGAGAAAAAGATAAAAGATGATAACGGTCCGAGCCCCCTCTTCGAAAAGCACAAGGTGACAATTGAGGTTTATTGGGTAGCCCCGTGACCATGACGACGGGTCGATGTCCTCTTGTCTTACATACAGTATGGTTAGGTTTTGAAAAGAAAGACAAGTAAATTAATGGCGTTACCTCAACAGCTGACGCCTAGTGGTATGAGCCAGTGTTCCACGATATCGCTTCCGAGAATAATGCATGTATTGAGCTGTAAGCAAATGAATCCTAGACCTCCTACACCCCAACGAGACAACATTACAAGTTTGTCGATCTCGAATCTTTGGATCGCTGACCAGAGGTGGCGTTGAACAATGATGATTCAAATCTAATATTTTGCAACGCATGTGAACGCAATGTTATGAAAGACTGGTCAAGTCGATTGCTTCCGATCACTCCTTGGTGAGCAAACGTCAACCCGAAAGAAAGAAAGAAAACAAAGGAAAAGTAAGGGAAGAGAAATAGCTCTTGAAAACTTTGAAATTAATCACCCCGTGGAATATTTTGGTCTTCTGAGAATAAATTGTAACGCGGCAAGCACGTTGATTTCTCCATTTCTCGTTAACACGCTTCGCACGTTGAAATTTTCCTAATGTTGTACAAATCATGCGTCACATCCAAGGACTTCTCTTTATAGAAACCGCCGTTCTGGCAGCCTTCCGTTGCACCACCCAACCACCAAATTCTCTCTCTCTATACTCTACTCGGGCCGAGGTCCAAGGATCTTCGGTCGCCCATAGCTCCAGCCATGGCTGCCACGCCGAGCCACGCCGAGCCAGAGAATGCACTGATGAGGAGGAACGAGGAGCTTGAGAGGGAGCTGCGGGAGAGCCGAGAGAGACAGGAGAGGGCGCAGGACGAGCTGCAGAGGACGGCGGAGCGGCTGAGGGTGGCGGAGGAGGCGGAGGAGCGGCTCTGCTCGCAGCTCGGGGAGCTGGAGGCAGAGGCCGTCATGCAGGCACGCGAGAACCGAGCGCAGGTGGTGCTCCTGATGGAGAAGCTGTCGCAGGCCCACCAGCTCCTCGAGGCCGCCTCCATCTCCCTCCCCGCCAACAAAGATCAAGCCGGCGCTTGACAAAACATCCATACTGTGAACATATCTTTCTTCCGTTCCTTCTTTTTTTCCAGTGTTTTTTCCCCTGCTTTCTACGGTTGTCAGAGTGGCATCTTGCCCTATTTGTCGTATGAAGTCAGTAAATATGGTCAGGTTTGGGTTTGTCAAACGAGGAGGAAGAGGAGGAGATCTGAGCGTCTGCTTAGTTTGATGGGATTTCGGTCTCCTCCATGGAATCTTCATCTTCTTGTTCTGGTCATCTTGTGAAGATTAGCGGAAAGATTTAAAAACTTGGTGATCATTAGGAAAAAAAAAAAATATCTCGCAATTAGATCACACGGACCCCTCTCCCTTGGTAACGTCTCGCCTGGGTCTTGGTGTGCATCAACTGAATCCATTGAGCCGTCGATCATGTAAGCCTCCTCTTCCTCGATCGTGATCCCTATCAACCTGATTGATCTAGTCGTAACTCATGTAGGCCTCTCATGATCAACGACCGCGGTTGCATCGGATCTATTGGCAAGAGTTTCTCCATCCTCATCCTCTCCCTCTCTAGAGAAGGTGAGTCCATGAGATACAATATATATAGGTCAAAAGTAACATTTCATTCCTTTAAAAAAAACAGAGAACCAACGCAGTTCAGCTGCAAACCAAGACAAATTTCAGATAGTTTCAAAGCAAAACAAGTTCCAAATAACAAGATTAATCATCAGAATAAAGTTAGGGGTTCCATGCTCAAAGGATATATTTTTAACTTCTTTAAATCAAAATTGGCGGGCGTTATTGAATCCATTTTCAGTAATGAACACACACCAAGAACTCCATCTATTAATACGGCTTTGCCTTTCAATGATGTGTGCCTAAGTTCTACATTCTCAATACTATCACCATTCAAAGTAAAAAAGTTGACCGAGCACAGATATATGACTGAGAGCAAAACCTTTACAAAGCTCCTCCAATTTCCTACTAGGGAGGCAAAACCTTGGAAACAAACACGCAAAAATCCCAAAATCTAGACTAGATCGGGATAGAAACCTCACCAAAATGGGAAAGAGAAGCTTCTAAACCTAGATAAGATCATAAGAGAAATGATCCCCAAATGGGAGGAAAGAAAGAAAAAGAAAACAAAAAATCAGATCGGTGAACCAAAAAGGGAGGAAAGGGAGAGATCTAACTCAAATGGAGGTTGAAGAAGGAATTTGCGGGGACTGCAATTCCCACACTGCCTCTTTTCAATGGAAAACGACACCCAGGTTGTTCCCTAACCAGAATTCAAGGATAACATTTGGTCCCGGGGCAAAATAAATGACAAGAGGGCAAAAAGAAGTCCTTCTCTACCAAAAGTGCGAATGTCATGAGAATGACTTTTTCCTTCAAGGAGAGAGATTATTCCCATTTTGTTCACTCATTATTATTGGGAGAATTACCAAAAAAGTCATAAACCTATTGCAATTGTGCCAATTCAGTCTTAAACTTTTTTTTTTTGCCAATTTAGTCCTAAACCTTTTATAATTATGCCAATTCATCATCTCACAAAATTAGGCCAAATGTATTGACGTGGACGCCGGCCGAAAACAGCTGGCCGGCAAACAATTTTTTAATATTTTTTTTCGATTTTTTTCTTTCTTTTTTTTCCACCTTCTACCTTGCCAGCCACTAGCGAGGCTCGCCCTTACCGACCACTGGCGAAGGTAAGCCTTGCTCAGCGACGGCGAGGCCGCCGTCGCCCAGCCAAGGTGAGGCTCGGCCTCACCAAATCTGGTGACGACGACCTCGCTGTCGCTGGGCAAGGCTCGCCTTCGCTAGTGGCCGGCGAGGGCAAGCCTCGCCCAGCGACAGTGGCCTTGCCAGTGGCCGGCGAGGCTAGACCTCGCCATGGCTAAGCGAGGCTCGCCGCCGTTGCCAGATCTCGCAAGACTCGCCTTCGCCAGTGGCCGGCGGGGGCGAGCCTCGTCGGCCAGAGGAAGAAGAGGTGGGAAAAAAAAAGAAAAAAAATCGAAAAAAAGAAAAAAAATATTAAAAAATCGTTTGCCGACCAGCAAATTTTGGGTGAATGAATTGAATTAGCACAATTGTAAAAGGTTTAGCACTAAATTGGTAAAAACAAAAGTTTAGGACTGAATTGGTATAATTGCAATAGGTTTAGGACTTTTTTGGTAATTCTCCCGTTATTATTCAATTACAGGGTATAAAAAACATCTGAACAGCGAAAAAATAATTTGTAAAGAACCCGACACGGCCAACCTTTAACAGTAAAGCTTGTGATTAAAGTAATTTCTCGCAAATCCCCAATTTTCACGGTGTTTGGCCCTTGGATCCGATTGGTTAAAATATGAGGAATGAAAGCTAGCCAAGCATAGCACCTATCTTTTACATACGAAATAGAAGCAAGAGAAAAAGGGAAAAAGAGAGAGGATGCTCGGCAGTAAGCGTATTTCTGGCCAGAGAACTAGGAGATGAACAGGTGCTCACGAGCGGGACGATCAATTGAAAATTGTTTCTCATAAGAGATGTGGATCTGCACGTATTATAAGGGCCCATAACAACGAAATCAAAGCAATGCGCACTTTGTCAAATTGGCAGTTGCTTCATCAGGATGGTGATGCCCCTTTCGCAATCTTGTGAAGAAAAGCAAGAAAGATCGGACCTTTCCATTTGGTACGGCAAGAATTTCCTAATCAGAAAGATGGAGAAAAGATAATAGATATCAGATGATCCGAGCCCCCTCCTCGAAAAGCACATTGTGAGGATTGCCATTTATTGGGTAGCCCCGCGACTTTGGCGACGGGTCGACATCCTCTCGTCTTGCTAACAGCATTAGCTAGGTTTTGAAAAAGAAAGCTTAATCAATTAATGACGCAACCTCGATGGCCGACGCCTAATGGTAGGAGCTAGTTGCTTGCAGCATAGCTAGGTTTTGAAAAAGAAAGCCAAGTCAATTAATGACGTATCCTCGATGGCCGACGCCCAATGGTAGGAGCTAGTGTTCCATGATATCGCTTCCGGGAATAATGCATGTATTGAGCTATGAGCAAATGAATTCTAGACCTACGACACCATGACGAGACGACATTACAAGTTTGCCGATCTCGAATCTTTGGAGCGCCGACCACAGGTAGTGTTGAACAACTGTGATTCAAGTTGAAATATTTCGCAACAGGCATGAACGCAATGTTATGAAAGACTGGTCAAGTCGATCGCCTCGGATAACTCTTTGGTGAGCAAATGTCAACCCAAAAGAAAAGACAACAAAGGAGAAGCAAGAAAAGATAGATAGCTCTTGAAACTTTGAAATTAATCACCGCGTTGAATACTTTGGTCTTCTGAGACAAAATAGTAAGCCGGCAAGCACGTTGAATTCGTTGGCTAATTTAACGCAGATTAGTACGAGCTATATCCTGAACTTATGACATTGTCTTCTAGAGAGAAAAGGTATAGGTATCTGCTTTGACTTTTTGATGAACTAAACTATGTTTAGTTTTTTTAAAGGAAAACTGGAATGTGGCTTAAAGCCCTTCAAAGCACATCACAGTAGAACAGGGTCTAATCGTGCAACAAAATCACATGATATAGTCCTCGAATTAGTTTGAACCATCAATCACAGCGAAATATCAAGATTGCAAATTTTCTTAATTCAACATTTGTGTATTTTGGCATCCCAAAAACGTTTTTTCCCCCTTTATGACACAAATTTATGAGATTGCTATAGCATCGTGTTAGAATTTTCAATAGAGACAAGGACTTTTCCAAAGCTTTAAGGAAAGACGTCTCTCTAAGTAAGCCATTTCGATGCCTCTCAAGCAGAAAAGGTAAAACATTTCCACGTTGGTTATTGACAAAGATGATTGGAATTTTCTTTTCCCCGTTGGCTTGGGCCAAACTACGAAGCTTTCATGGTAACCATCGCAAAGCAAACAGTCTAAAACATGGTTTTTGGCATTACAGTGGGCAAAACCATCGCATTTTAGATAATAAATGAAAGATAACTTCATATGAAAGATTATTCAAAAGCCTATGGAAGCAGAAAGCCTACATGACTTCTTTCTACCTTAGTCGTAAAGTTTAAGTAGAAATGAGCTGACCAAAAGTTTCCAATGTGCTGGCCGACACAAAAAACAGAGGTCACTCGAGATATCTGAAAAGAAACCATCCTCCAGCCATTTCGAGTGTAAACAGTACAAAGAAAAGCTGCCTCTACCGAAGCAGCTTGGAATTAGATAGAAGCCAAATGCTTGACGCCCCGATGTCTAACAACCTAATGAAGCAAAATGTAATCTCAAGAGAACTAGCTCTAGGAATCACTCTTCAACATCTAATGAGATGCACCTTTAAACCAAGAAGCCTCCGATGACAGCATGGGCTTCCCTTTCTCTATGTCCCCTCATTTATACCTTGTACTCTTGCTGAAGTACTGTCTAACTAAAATATCAAAAGAAGAAGGCAAAGTATCCGAGAAGTACTAGACCCCATTCAGATCACCCAGATAAAGGTTTCCTTCCCCACTAGAGGTACGACCATCAAAGTTCATAGCCCTCAACCATGACTTTGCTTATACGACACCCCTGGAGAACGTAGACAGTGCAAAATAAAATGAATTAAGTTCCTCTTACTTTAGAATCTTTCAAAATGCCAATCAGTTTGGTGGCAAATGTGGTCTACAGCTTCCTTGCACCTTTCAGCTGAGGATCTCTGTACCACAAAATACATCCAAATCAATTGGTTGATAAATAAAATAGTTAGTCATATTATGCATTTATGTTGATTCAGACCTCTGAATGTGATCGAGAATGAGCAGCCTCGGTCCTGGAGGAATGTTCACATCTCTTAGAGCACTGCAATACACAAAAAAGATCAATAAAAGGCCAAAGATAGCCAACATCGATAATGAAAGCATTTAACACAAATATGCATCACAATATGATCCTGAATTGAATGCAGCAAAAGAAATAAGAGAAAACAAGAAACAACTTGCCTATCAGTGAGTAGAGGCAATGTTGTATCTGTTAGAAGGCCTTTCTTGAAGTTTTTCTCATAATTCTGAAGACCAAGGTTCGACAACATGCTTCTTGTTTGAGAGTAGTAGACATCTTCGACAGGAGGCTGAGAGAATTTCTGCCCTAGCTGCACAAGCCACCAAAATTTGATCTGTTTAGCTCGCACCTCTAAATAATACATAGGCCAATGTATCCATACAAAGGGACCCCCTCAGGATATCCATATCGACTGACATTATGCTTGAAAAGCTGCAACAAATTGTCATAAAACATATGTAGCGTAACAATGCTGATATACTATTCAGAATTCCAGGTTCCAAATATTGGATCTTCACCTTGAAAAGACCACCCTGAACAAGTGCAAAGAAAAACCCCGAAGTAACTGCATTTGCCGCCTGATTTGGGCCACCCATGCCACTGACCAAAGAGAACATGGCTCCAGAACCAAAAGCTGCTACCATACTGCAGTGACAATACAATAGTTCAAGTACGAGCAAAGAGAAAATCACAAACACACGAAATCCAGCTCCCGCTATCAATGGTCAATAATGTCCAAAGTAAGACAAAAGCTGAGATCCAGAATAATACTTTCAAATCTCTTAGGGCAACACAAAACCAGCTTTTAGGGATTACTTCATCTAGTCCTACGATGAGCACAAATAATTTAAACAGAACTAAAAAGCACCTCAAGTTGCAGCTGCACTCTTCAAATACTTTATACTACACTAAATTTATAGACCTGGACAAAAAAATTTACTATTAGACATTAGAAGTAGCTAACATGGAGACAAGGACCATGCCTGTATGTGAGAGAAGGGGGCGATTGACCCAACCGAAATTATTGATTTTTCCTACAGCATGTATAGATTCTTTAGTTAGGCATCAATCTGATACTATTATGAGTTTTGACTCCCATTACTATTAAACACCATAAATCCAACCTAAGTAGATTTTGAACGGCTCAAATTACAACATAAAGCAGTGGAATTAAATGTGCTTATTTCAATTTTCCTGTCTTGCAATAAGAAGATACAATGTTTGCAAATGCATTAAAAAGATTTCCATGATATAAGTGCGAACTTGCTGAGCTACTTGGATTCGCTTCTAAATCCTCACTCCTTGAGCTTGACTTGATTGTTCACGAGTTCAAGAAGCTTAATTATCAAATTGAATCAAGGTTGAGCTTAGTAATACTTCATCAAATAGGCTTGCAAGCCAAATCAGGGTCTCCTCCTCATATAACTCGCCACTCTAGGTTCCCCAATTGTCTTTTGCAATTACTTTTATAATTTTTTTTTTTGTATTGTGAGATGGAAATGATATGAGAGGAGGCAAATTATCAACAAAAATCACCTGGACTGGACATCTTCCTTCCCCCTCAACCTCTTCATAACACAGGAGATGCCAGCATTGACGCCCGTCATGACAGCAAAATTGCGAGCTTGTATCAAGGGACCACCGGATAGAGCCTGTAGAAAAGAAAACCCATTCGTCACGTTCCACTGTTCTCTGTCCTTCCGGACAAACCAAAGCAACTTGCTCTACTTTACAGCAGTCGACGCTGATATTGAAAGTAATTCACCAACTCCCTCCATAGATTCTCAATATCTAGAGTACCTTGACACTCGCTCTTTCAGACAAAATAAAGCATCACAAGAGTTCAACCAACTCAACAGACACTTCATTCACCGGCGACATTGAAACTGATGACAAAACTCACAGCTGTCAACATTCGAGCGATAATCGCATTATCATCCTTCGATTTGGTAACTTAGCTCAGTATAGCTGCACTTACTCCAGCAGGACATATAGCAATTATCACCGCTCATTTTCTCGCCAGGCTCTCAAGCAAGGTTCCAAAAAATTCAATTACAATACAAGCTACAACTCAGACTTCCCCAACTTCCACATCAATACCAAAACGTGGCTTAAGGATTTGACATGACCAATCAAAGAACGGACAAGGAATCAGGAGGAAAATCGGAAAAACCGAACTGACCTGAGCTTGCTTGAGCGAGGCCATGGCCTGGGGGTTGAGGTTGGCCCCGGGGGGAGGGCCGAGGGAGGCGGAGACGTCGTTGGTGAGGGTGCCCATGATGGCGCCGATGGCGGCGCCCTGGGTGGCGCCGGTGGCGGTGACGACGGCGGCCTCGACGGGGAGCGACTGCTTGGAGAGCCAGTCCTTGAAGCCGGCCTCTATCTCCTTGAACCGGGACTGGAGCTGCTCGATGGGGTTGTTAGGGGGCAGAAGCTTGGAGACGACGACCCCGTGCTTGCCTTGCTCCATCTCTCGAGGTCGGCGGCGGCGGAGGAGGGCGATTTCCGGCGTCGGCGTTAGCGGCGGAGGAAGCCGGGGGAGGAGGGTGCTGGGGTTTTAGGTGGGGGCGTGGAATTGTGGATAGGCAGCAACAAGAAGAAGCTCGGGTGCATTTTCGTAATTTCAGCTCCAACTGCTGCCGACCCTCGTACCTGCTCGATGCGCGTGCGTCTACCGAAATTATTTTATGTAAGAAATATTTTAACGGAATATATATTATGGTTTTTTGTTAATGCCCTGCTAAATATCTAACTAAATATTTTCAAATACAATTATCTATGAGTCTTTAGGGTAAAATACGCACGAAAAGCTAATATAGCGGTAAATATCGATACCAATCAGATCTAAAATAATGGCTCGAAGTAACATCTCGATGATGATTGTCGAATACTCACCCTAGGAGTGAGGCAAGGGTTGTGATAGAGATGCGCCCATCGATGTAAGCCCACCATGTTTAGCAAGGGATGGTGACCCTTGTTGAGATCAAGGCCTCATGAGCATAGCGTGGCATGTTGGACTATAATCAAGTTCCATGTGGGCCCACCTGAAATTTTTAATGTTTCCATCCAACATCAACCGATTCATATTGTAAATACTTATATGACAATGAAATGGATCTATTCGTTTGGATATATAATACACCAAAAGTGACCGATCTACAGCCTACTCACGTATTTTTTTAAGTGCTTGTCTAGATAAAAATTTTATTTACGATAATTTGTTTCATCTAAATTTTGTCTCCAAAAACATTTTAACTTTTTCTTAACCCGAAACACCCTAAACTTTTAAAATTGTAGATTCACATAAAGGTTTTTTTTTTCTTTTAATAATTTTCTAGAATTTTATTATCTTAAATTTTGACGGAATGGAAGGAAAGGCTTTTTAGCTTTACAAAAAGCACAAACAAACGGGTCAATGGGCCTAACTGGTCTCTGGTGCTTTTCTCTAATTCCTCTCTCCTTTGTTCGGGAGATGTTGTTTGGTTCGGTGGAGAGAGGATCATAACCGGAGTAAAAATCAGGACGCGATAGTTCCCCCAACCAAACACGCCCAAACTCAAACCCGAACCCAAAACCCGATTCCCATCTCCTCCTGCTCCAAAACTCCCGCCTTCTTCCCCTCGCCGGAATCTCCCGCTCTCGCCGCATCCATTCCACCCGCCGCCCCGCTCCTCCCTCTCTCCAGCACGAGCTTCGACTCCGTCTTCCTTGTCGGGTGCGCTTCTCTGCTGGCCTCGTCTTCCTCGAATTCCTCTCGGTAAGTGTAAAATTCCGGCTGGTGCAATGGCATTAGCTTAGGGCTTTTTTGAATTTCGTTTCCGACGGATGTCGTTCCTCGCGAGCCGAGCGCGTTCTTCTCCCGTCGGCGCTCGATGAGAACTCCGGGGACACGTCTCCTCGTTCTCTGCAGCTAGTCTAAAGCTGATTTTATGGGACTGAATAGGCTGATTGTCGACTGAAACGGCTAAACGGCTAATCGCGCGAACGCCTCCCGAGATTCGGCGAAATTGCGCGGCGTCCTTCATTTTCTGGAGTCTGGATTGGGGCATCTGTCGCTTTAGAGTTTCTGTGTGCATGTTCGTTGCATTACGGATACATTTTCGAATTAAGGTTTCCGTGTGCATACTTTGAGAAGTGGGGGATGCCCCTTTGCGTTATCAGTAAGTATAGGCTGTGTTCGTGTGAATTAGCCTTGTTGGTCTTTTGGATTTGGATAATGTTGGCGAATTTAGTTCGATGTTTCAAAGATGCCCTCCCCCCCTTCTCTTTTCCTTAGATTGAATTTCCATGCAGAAGTGTGGTCAGCTTATTTTGTGCATCACCTGTTTGTTTATATGCGTTTGAGAGTCGCTGGGTCTTTCCAAACATGACTAATGCGAATGTAGACATTTGTGCTTGCCGTGCGTGCGCATCCACGTGTGCTGATTACTTTCAGGACTTATAAGTCTGCTTTTGCTGTATTGTGGTTTTCTAGGAGGAGAATGAGCTTTCCTTGTGTTAAATGTTGAATTAGGTTGATCGTTCGATTAGAGAGCCTGGCATTGGTTTCCATGAGCTTGATGTCCAGATGAGCAGCTCAAGGGAGAATTCACCCGACTGGCTCCGTGCTTTCAAGGTACCATTTCAGAATGATTCCAATATTATTTTCATAAGAATTTTATGGTTCTCTGTCATACTAGTTTTAATTTTTTTGTTGATCAAATATTGTATTCACCTTATGTTAGTCAAGAGATTACAGAGTCACTTCTCCTTTTTCTTTAGGTCAAAATGATTTGAGCATCGGCAATCTTCTATCTCCTTAAAACATCAGAGCTGAGACTTGTTTCATATGTATTGACCAATTTGTTACAATGTTTTGAGTGATTTCCTCACTTTGACTCTTACCAAGATGGCATTATTAGACTCTTTTTTGTGCACGTGACTTTCACAATGGCATTATTAGACTTATTTCTGCTCTTGTCTTAACTGTATGCTTATAATTAGGATTTTCTTTTCTTCACAGGCGCCTCCAAATTCAACTGTCTCACTGTCCTCTGATTCTGATTATTCTCAAAATGACAGTCCTAAAAAGGAGGATGATGTTGATACTGATAAACTGCCTTTACGTAAGTTCATTGAAGTCTCGAGTAAGAGCAAATCTCAAGATTTATCCGTTAAAGAGACTGGTGCACATTCAGCCGAGAAGATTCTAAAAGAGGAGTCTCCTGAACAAAGACTTGGAGTAGACAATCCAGGATTCTCCAAAACTAAGAAATCAACTAATCGAAAGAAAAGTGAAGGTAATGTGGAGAGCAGGACATGAGTACTTAAGGGCTTGCTATAAAAATTATTAAAACTTTGGATAGCAAGCCATTAATTTGTGGTTCCATCTGGAGTTTAAATCCAATTTTGTCACTTAAATAGAAATCTAAATTTTGTCAACAGTACTTGTATCCAATTTTTATGGCTGGCAACTTCTTTACAGGAGATCAGAGACTTGGGAAGGTTAGGGATAAAGTATCAGCTAAAAAACAGGTAAGAAACATTCACATAGAAGTCTTCAGTGATGCTTGCACTGATCTTAGTATTAATTAAAGGAATTGTTTGGAGATGAGGACATCTTTTTCAGATGAAATTTTTTCAAGTTAAATGAGAAATGGTAGAGCTTGGAGTGTTGAGAATAATATCTTTGACAACTAATAATACAGAAAATTCCCTTCCAGGAACAGCCTGAAGTTATTTATGAGTTCTGTGGTATTTAACGTTAGCACATGAGAGATTAAACTTAATGGATGGAATCTGTTACCTTAGCCCAGTCATGTTTACTTAGGTGTTTGCTCAAAACCATCACAATATGGCTCTATTCTTTCGATGAACTGAGTTAGTCTTTTCGAGTAAATTCGTTCTTGAACCAATTTTGTGTTGCTTATAAGCTCACCTTTTGATTGAATAGGCACCGAGCCATTCAATTTGCACATTGTCATCGGATTCGGAGTCATCTCCTGCCAATCACCTTAGAAAAGAAGGCATTGCAAATCATGAAGAACTTCATGAGCTAAAAGCATCTAGTTACCAAGAGGAAGAACAGGAAAAAGAGGCATCTCTTACTGATGCTAATGAAAAGTCTCCATCAAAAAAGGCTTTAAAAGGAAAAGGTTTGAGAAAACAGCTGAAGTTGGAGGATACACTGGATACGGAGAATAAAACAGGTAACATATAATATAAAAATGTATAAACATGGATGGGAGCTATGACAAGCTTTGGGGAGCATTATGAATCTACCCTCTTTCTATTCCACACTTGCATGTACAGGGGTCGGAATATATATACAAATTTAAAATTTGTGCAGGGGATGGAAGAGATGTTGAAGTTGCAGAGGAAGAAACATCTGAGAAGCATAGAGAACTGCATGTGAGAAGGCTTGCTAACACTTTAAATTGATACTCTGTCTAATCTTAAATCAATTCATTGACTTGATAGTTATTTTTTCAGGTGGGCTCTTCAAGATTGCCTCTGGTGCTTTCGGAGAAAGTTCAACGTTGCAAGGTGGAGGAAAAAGCTTTATATTTATCAACTTTTTCTTGTCTTTCAGTCTGGGAATGCATATTGTACGGTAGTCCTGGACCAAAACAATGCTGAACAGTGTAAAATCCACTTCAAGAACATCTCTCAGTTTGGATTTGTTAGAAAACTACAATGCAGAGATTTTTCATGCAGGGAGCGGAAGTAGTCTACCCACTTCTTGTCCTTTGATTTAGTTTCTTGCTCTTTGATGAGCAAAATCACAAATTTATGCTTTCAAGTCACCTCCTACTTCTCAAATCTTGTGCATAATTTAGCACATTGTTTTTGGCCAAGGATTACCTGAGGTCGCATTCTTTCCTCTGACATCACTTTTGGAATTGATTTATTATATTAGGATACAGAGTACAGGAAATAGAACAAATTAAATTGAGAAAAAACCCTTTTGGCTGGTGCAGGCGCTTGTTGAATGTGAAGGGGATTCGATAGATTTGAGTGGTGATATGGGCTCCGTGGGTCGAGTAGTAATTTCAGATACTCCATCTGGAAATCAAGACATGTTCTTAGATTTGAAAGGTACATACCAACACCTTGACCCTAGTTCTGCTGTTTCTAGATATCTGAGTAACCCATCTGGTGCATCTGTAGCTGGTGCATCTGTAGAGTTGCTGGGCCTCCCTTGCAAGCTTATATTATTTTGACTTGTCTTGAGAAGTTTTCGCTATTACTGACTAAGTTGTGCGCTAAGGTAGCTCTAATCTGAAAAGTTGCGTTCCCCAAGTAATTGTAAATATATCCTTCTGCTGGTTTCCTTGTCAGGCATTCTGTCTAGTTGCATTCATGTCTGTCTTGGGTTTTGGTCCATTTTCTTGAGTAGTTCTGTACCACAATTGTGTGTCTTGAGCATCTTAATTGTATACTTTGACTTAGAGATGATGGGTTTGTGTCAGGAACCATATACAAAACAACCATAGTTCCTTGCAGGACATTTTGTGTTGTAAGTCTTAAAATCTCTCTATCTCCCTCTCCTCGCCTCAACCGCCCCCCCTTCTCCTCTCTCTCTCTCTCTCTCTCTGTGTTTCCCCTTTCCACGCGCACGGACACACAGGCACGTGGCACACTGATGTGAAAAGCTGGTCATGTTCATGAATAGATTGTGTATTCTTCAAACTCTTTTTGTTGCTTTGATGTGACATCTTTTATGTTTTCTTCTTTTAGGTTAGCTTTGGTCAGTCAGAGGCAAAGGTATGGTCGGTCTCTGTTTCGGTTTGTCTAGCATTTCGAATTTTTTCGGGTTTTATTTCTTGTTAATTATTCCCCTTAACAATCAGGTTCTTTGCATCATAAAATCTCTTTCTCTGGAAGAAAATTCTTCCATCTCATCCATAGATATGCTTCTTGTCATATTTACTATGTTATAGGTGTTGCGTGATGAGTTGCAGTGCAACACAAGATATACCTTGCTGAGACCCTGCTTTTTCGACAGATTGAAGCAATTATGAATGATTTTGTTCAGCTGAGTGCACAGTCCAACATCAGCGAAGCTGAAACCATGGTTGAAGGTCAGGTTTCTTCATGTTATATTGCAAAGTGTTATGTTCTCTGTGTGATGTTCACTTAACATCTGATCAACATGTACTCTGTAACCTGAATAGGAACACTTGATGGCTTCTCATTTGATTCGGATGAGGAGCCTGATAAGGCATCAAAAGCCACTGCCTATCAAATTGATCAAAAAGATGGCACAGAAGGAGAGATCGTTGGGAAGGCCAAAAGGAAATCTGAGAAAACATCAGTATGAATTTTCTGCATTCAAACTGAGTTATCTTAGAACATTTGTTATTGTCTGTGTTTATAATCAGTAAGTGTAATTATAGGGATTGCCTCTGAAGAAAGGTAAAACTACGGGGAGCAAACCACAGCCTGCCAAGAAAGCTCGGAAGAAGAGTCAAGTTTCCAAGAAAGGCGCGGGCAAGAAATGAAACCTACATAGAGTTATAACATTTTTACCCTTGATAGATTTTTTGACAGCTGAAAATCTTGGACACGTAGTTTAACATAGTGACAGAAGCTAAGATTGGATTGAATCTTGTAAAAGAGGTTGCCTCGCAGAACAGCGAGAGCCTTTATACCAGAAAGTTGTAGTTTCTCTGATTCTTTTCTAAATGTCAATTCGGTCAATTTAGATTTCTTATTTCCATAATTTTGTCCCGGACAAGTCCCATGGATTTCAACTGAATGACAAATCCGGAATGATAAGAGGAACTTGTTTTTGTAATATACATGCCAAATACTCCACAAGAAGCTTTACATAGCTTGTCTAAGCTTCCGTGTTCTAATTAAAAGCTGTAATAGTGAAGAATTGGCACGAGGGCTTATGGCAATATGCTTTACAAATAATGGACTGTGGAGATCTTTTCTTCTTTTCTGCCTATAGAATAGGCTATACTGGTCCCTGCAGTAAACACTTTCTTCTGCAATCCCTATTTTCTTGTCGAAATGTTTCTTTATTACCTCTCTTCCTACTATTTGGTCACCATCTCGGTTATTGTACCCGCTATAAAAGTTCTCGGCAGGTATGCTATTCTATGATCATCTAGACTATACTCTGATCAGGTAGATTCAGATAAAGTTGAACGAGGATTGGGAAGAAAATCAACATTGCGAATGGCAGGAGGATGCTAGAGCTGGAAGTCATAGCCACAGTCTTGCCACTTTTAGCGCTTTGTACTGCTGGGGGTGTCGACACGCTATCAGGTCTCTTTACCCTGCAGCGTCCACGTCGAGGATCTGTTGTAAGGCGGAACTTGAGTAAAGAGTTTGAAAGCAAAATTGCAAAATGAATGAAGAGGTTTTACAGAGAAACGTACCCATCGGAATTGGGGCAGAAAGTGATCGCGTAGTTATAAGCCTTGCAGGTGAAGGTACTCGTGCCATCATCAAAAGCGTAGCTATAGGCCCTCGGGCAAGCTCTCTTGAAGATGCCTGAATAGAAGGAGGGGCGACAGGTCGTCGGGTTAGCGAATTGCCCGCTGCAGCAATACTCATCTAGCCCGAATGCCTCGCATGCGCTCTTGCATGCGACTACCCCGTCTCCTCCCTCACCACCGACTACCTGAAGCTCTTTCGGACAACCTGTTGCCAAATCAAATTTTCGTTTTTTCTCAATGCACTCATTCCAGAGCGAAGCAACCAAACATCAAATCCTTCGTTCTAGCCAAATGAAGCGCACCATCATAGATAAACTTACCCATGTTTATATCTGAAGCGCAGCCTGTGGCATTACATGAGCCGTATACTCCTTGTGGCACCGCAAGAAGGGGCAAATTATAGCCGTCGACTATGCTTACGTCATAGTAGTCCTTGTCATTGCCTAAACCAAGGGTGATCTCGAATAGCGAAGCTGGAGGTGCTGCGCCACTACCGTCACACTGCAACCTTCCCCCACAATCTCCGGTTTGGCATGTCCCTGCACCCAACTCGTCAAATGTGCAACCGGTCCTTGCCCATATCCTCCCGGACCATCCTGGAACCGATGGGATCCGGATGCTTTGGCCAGGGTCTAGCCTGAACCCAGTCGTCGGAAGTTGGGGTGTCCCGGATCCTGCGAGGGTCCCGGGCCATATGGTTTGGGGGCAGTTGTTTGTTACAGTGAATGTGCAAGAGTTGGAGCGAGGAAAGAGGAAACAGAAGAAGACAAGGAAGAGACCTTTCGAGAGGTCGGATGACTTTGTTTGCATCGTACTGGCTAAGTTCTTAACTTTCAAGAGATTTTCTTGAAAGGGTGGGTTTGGCAGATAGGTTGATGAGGCTTCAGCAAGCCCCTAGATATGGCAATTTCTAAGATTCTTGGAAGTACGAGGGAAAATTGTGTACATAGGATTACGTTGCTTCCATGAATTTCTCAGCTGCAATATGACCCTATTGGGTTTAGCATTTCCTTCTATCCTGATAGGCCTCATGAAGAAGCAATTCCTTCCTTCGGCTTTTGCGTAGGATGGGGACGTATGTCATGTAACATTCTCTCTCTCCTTTGGAATCATCTTCGAATCCCTAACTAACGAATCAGCTGGATTGATTAGATGCTACTGTAAGTAAGATTTCATTTTAAAAAGCGATTCATATTCTTTCTCGGCAGCGAACATTATTCTGTACTAAAGTGAATTTTGCCTTCACGAAGATACATTTGAGCTTAACAAAAGTATGTACGCTTGGATCTTAAGATTGATTTTGGAACGAATCGGAATGTTTTCTCCTGCTAAAGCTACCTATTTGTTTTAGGAGTCCTCTACTTCAATCTACCATCCATCGCCTGAAAAAGCATCAACCACTCAATCAAATTGGCAGAAGGTTAGAACACGGTAATGACCCTGAATGTTATGTTGCCAACCCAGAAATTGTCTAAACAGATACCATCCGGCGTTTGCAGTATCACAGAAGTTCCCAAAATTTTACAGATTCTGAGAATATCAGAGTCACATCTCACCGGGCTGTTCAACTAATTACTACATCGATGAGCACTTTCTAATAAAAAGAAGGGAAAAGTACGATAGAAATCCTAAAACTTGTAAAAAAAATAATTTGTTGGTTTAATTGAGTTCTAAAGTTAATACTATTAGACGGAAAACACCGATGTGGCCCATACGTGACATTTTAAATGAATTTTTATTTTCCACGTGTCTTTTTTTCACTATTTTTATTCAAAATCTTTAAAAATTAGATTTAAAAACTAAAAAAGAAAAGCTAAAATTTATTTAAAAGCGCATCCGTCGCCACCACCCATCACAAGAGGGGCCGTCGACAGTCGCCCACCCTAGGTAGGCGTGGCCGGCCCTCGCCTTCAGCCGAGGGCAGGCACCCATATCTGGGCATGTTGACTCTCACACCAGGTTGACAACCATTGCTCGCCATGGGTGAGGCCTTATCTGCCCTGGCTCGTGGCTAGCAAGGCTAGCTAGATCTGGGCAAGCCTCGCCATCCCTAAGCAAGGGCTGGCCTCCCATGAGGGCCGGCAAGGTTTCACCTATGGCAGGTGATGGTCGCTAGCCCCTGTGAGGGCCAACATGCCCAAATCTAGGCATCCTCGCTTGACCTAACAAGGGTTGTTGGCTCTCGTGTAGGGCCGGCGAGGCCTTGCCTTAGCCAAGCGAGGGCTCGGCCACCCCCGCTTAGGGTCGGCGACCGTCGCCGGCCCCTTTAGCAATGCAATGGGCGATGATGGCAAAAGCTCCCATCGGTGCCATTTTTTTTTAACGGTTTTGTTTTTTTTAAATAAAATTTAGTTTTTCCTTTTTAGTTTTTAAATCTATTTTCTTAAAAAGAATAAAAAAATTTAAAAAGCCCTGTGGAAAATAAAATTTGAATTAAAAATGTCACGTAAAAAATAAAAATTCATTCAAAATGCCATGTTTGAGTCACGTCAGCATTTTCCATTAATAAGTTTCATGATATTAACTTTATGATTTAATTGAACAAATTTGACAAGTTTTAAGATTTCAATTGCACTTTTTGCAAATTTCGAGATTCGATTGCATTTTCTTGACAAATTTTATGACTTTTATTGATCCCGATATACAGTAACTATTTTTATGTCATAGATCAGGCAACACTGCCATAATGTTTAGTCATTCCTAATTATTAAAACATTAACCACCACCCCAACAATGCACCAGTTTCAACCATCTTACCAACCATCTTTCAAATCAAGAATGCCCGTGTTACCCACCATCATAAATACTAACCAAGTCTTCCACACCAGCAGGGCACCTGTTGGTACATGCAAATGCATCCTCACTTCATAATTCAACAAGCAACCATGAAGAAAGACCAGAGACAAGACAAAGTGACAATAATAATTGCCTCTCTTTGTATTGAATAAATTGAAAGGCTTAAAAAACTGCAGAAAGCAATCCCATCTTGGGCCTGTCGCTCCATAATTCAACAAGCAATTGTGAAGAAAGACCAGAGACAAGAAAAAGAAGTAACATAATAACAGCCTGTCTTTTTATTGCATTAACTGAAAGGCTAGAACTACCGCAGCAAGCAATCCCATCTTGGGCCTGCATACATCAGACCAGATAGTTCTAAGAACAAATACAGATTGAACAGAGAACTGATACAAGATTTTGCTTGGGGATTGTTTTTTGTTTTGGGGGTTTGGGGGTGGTTGTTTTCGTAACACGGAACAAATTGCGCTTGGTTGACTTTCACAGTTCATTTTCCAGGGTCAGCAGAAGCTTGGTTGAGCAAGACCCCAGTTCAAACCAAACTGCTGCGAATTAAATACGAGTCAGCAAACCAGGCAACCCACAAAGATTCAGCAACTCTTGAACTCAAATGAAGGCAAAAGTAACTCTTTATGTGCATGTACAAATTGAGCTTTGGTTTGACTTTCACAGTTCATTTTCCAGGGTCAGCAGAAGCTTGGTCGAGCAATACCCCAGCGCAAACCAAACTTTTGCAAATTAAATACAAGTCAGCAGAGCAAGGAACCCGCAAAGATTCAGCAACTCTTGAATTCAAATGAAGGCAAAAGTAACTATTTATGTGCATATACAGATAGATGGGTTCCAGTAGCGTTGCTGTTGCTTTTAGAAAGTAACCTAACTCTCCACTGGATTTCTCAGGACGTACACTTCTCTGGCTTCCCAAAGATGGGGCACCGACCTTAACCAAACTGTCAATAGTCCACCAGAGAAAATGTTTGCAACACAAGCAGAGATGTCCAAAAGCAGCCAACTAGGGACCTTGAAGTTTCCTTCTCAAGCATTTGGAATTATTTGTGCTGAAGAATACAAACTCCAGAACAATTCCCAGCATTTCTTGGTTGCCACACATGATTCAAAGCTTTGGAAGCCACCCGGAGAAAGATCATACACATTTCCATTCGTCTCCATTAAGTCCACCTGGTATTTGGATATCAGGACACCACAATCTGCACTGTCCTCACCCATCTTCCTGAGTGAAAACTCTGCATGACTGCCACTGGGGAATCAATTACCTACACACGAGAAATGAACACAAATAAACTAAAAGCTCCAGACCTTTAAACTTCAGAAAATTTAGAGGAGAATAGATCATTCATCAATATTCAACAGATTAGTCAAAACTCTCCTGAAAGTGCACATGCTTCAACCCTGCAAAATTACCATGTAGAACATCAACACCCAAGAAAAAACAGCCAAGGATAAACATGAAATGCAACTGAAAGGAAAAGACTTAAAAGACAAATTAACGCTCGCTCGCTCTCTCTCTCTCTCCCTCCCTCCCCCCATGCACTCATAGAGTACACATAATATGCATTAAATAATAAAGCCAAGTTTCAACCATATACACCAATTCTATATTGCCCTCGATCTGGGAACTCGGAAAAGCAGCCCTGCATGGGTGAACAGTGGTCAAATTTGACAAACCAAAGGATTATAACCATTACACATCTGAAATACAACAGATAAAATTAAAATAAGAGGTAAGAGCTATCAGTTAATAATCTCTTCTACACCTTTTATATTACATATAACCTTCCTCCCTGTACCCACTCAATCTGGAAAAGAAAGGGAAAACATCATCAAGAAAAGAAGAGGGAGTGAAGGAAAAGAGTAAATAACGATTAAAGATACTACAACGATTGCCGCATTGACCAGAGGCACCATGCGATAGTTACAGTTCAGAAACTGTAGTACAATGAGAGACAGAGTTCAGCTACAACATTGGTATCAAAGTCGGACTATAGAAGAGAGAATTTATCTAGAAATAGTTAGGTAAGATTGCATTAAACAACCGGTAGAAATAAAGTCCTCCTACAAAAGGCAGGATATATCAAGCCTGCCATTTTTTAAGTATCCGTATTAAGTTCTTCGACATAAGTTCAACGAAAGGACAAAATGTTCCAGAAGCAACATAGCATAAAGACAATTATTTATAATCTAGCTCATGTCCATCCCGTCTCCAACTTGGCTGCAGATAGGACTGACAGCAGAGAAGGATCTCTCAAATGGAGAAGGATGAAGCTGTGCATCACGCCTGCGCTTAAATGCGCAGCTTTCGGAGGAAGAACTTTCAGCATCAAGCTTCCTACGGACGCCTCTCACAGCCTGTTCCTCAGTTGGTGTTAGGGGGAAAATCTTGCCGCTTGCTAGGCAAAGTGAACTATGGTTATCATACAAAATCCTCTGGTTACAATTCTTGTCACAGATGTGTGTCAGTCCTGTCAGTTTACAAAGGTACATGTTTCCACAAACATGTTCGTTTTGGCATTTCCGATCGCATTTGTGGACTGGAATAGGCCCATCCCGGCCTAAAATAGTTGACAGATAAATAATATTTCCAGCCCCTGCTACGATGGATTTGCCACATACCTCCATTGCTTCCTTCAACTAGAAACTTCTTAACTCCACGACTATATCCCAAACGTTAACACCTTCCCCCGGAAATGTTCTGCAGAGCCCAACAAATCACGAAAAAATGATCAAACTCTCCACAAAAGGCTAAATGGCGTAGAAAGCTGTCAAATTCTCAGGTCTATTATCGTTTTATCTTTCACCACTCGCATCATCATCATCGCCTTCCACGACCTCAAGGCATGCGAGTGCTTTTTGTCATCTAATAAAACATAATATGGGCAATAATGGAGGAAATGAAAGAGAGACCGAGAGGGTGGGAGAATGATCAGGGAAAGCTCAAAGGGTCGCAGATTATAAGCAATAGCTGGAGACGACAGAGCTATTCAAAGGCCAAAAAAGGCAAATACAGGTCCCAGCTGCTCTCTCTTTATTTATACTGGACACCATCCCCAGAGAGAGAGAGAGAGAGAGAGAGAGAGAGAGAGACCCCGAAAGCTGAACAGACAAAATTTAGCCAAAATCTTAAATTTCTCCGTGGAGACTCAGAGGGGGGGGGTAATAAAAAGCAGAGGTGGGTCAATTTCTCCTCGAACCACAATCGCAGCGCCAACTCAAATGGCTAATCCTCGCAGACCCGGTCTCAAAAAAGGCAATTTTATCCTCCTCCATCACCAACCCATAATTAGGAACACCAGCTAAGATTTCCCCACCAGATCTACGCCACACGAGCGCGCAACTGGCAGAACAGAATCGTTCCAAGGCAAAAGATGCCCAAAAAGCACCGCGCGGACAAGACACACGACAGAAAACGAAGACCCTCTTCAGGGCAACACGACCAGAACCCAACAAATTCCACGGCCGAACCCACGTCACCATGACCAAAAAGAAAGAAGACCCAGAAATCACACGAAAAAATCCCATCGAACCCAGAAGCGAGAAGCCACTCACCAGCTCGTCGAGCCACAGAACGCTTCGGCCTCCTCCTCGGAACCCAACAGCGACAGCGCCTTCCTCTTCTACCCCTCTCTCTCTCTCTCTCTATAACCTCTTTCTCTCTCTAACCTGAAAGCGAAGCAGCTAGGCGACGAGGAGTGAACGGAGTATTTATAGAGGAAGGAGGAGGGGAGAGGGAGGGCCCAGGGGGGAGGGGGCTCGTCCCTCTCGTTCTTCTCGTGACGTTGACGAAGAACTGTGAGAGAGAGAGAGAGAGAGAGAACAGACGAGATTAGGAGAGGAGTAGATGGAAATGAAATGCGAGTGAAATTCGTGCGAAATGAAGGGGTGAATTTGTCAGATCAGATACCCCCGTTTAAGTGGGAATAACGCCTTCCCCTCCCCCAAAAAAAAAATAAATAATAAAATAAAATAAAAAAGAAAAGCGAAAAGGAAAAAGATAGTGGATAATAATATAAAGCGGAAATATCAACCGGCGTTCACTGTGACGTGTCTAACGTCTCTCCCCTGCTTTATTCCAACGTGTTTTTCTTATTTTTCTTTCTTTTTTCGTTGTGCGTCCTGATTGGGAGGAAATGAAGGGGGCGTGCGTGGACTTTCGAACGGTCTCGCCCTATCCTCGCCGTCCACGCGTCGCCGTCCGCGTCGTGGACGGAGAGGAAAGTGCGCCCGGTCAACTGGACTTATTGAACGGGCGCCGAGATGGTCGGTGGGCCTTTCGAGGGAAAGTCAGGCCCAAAATCGCTTCACCCGATTGAGCTTTTCTGTAAAAGGCCCAATGGGCCATGAAAATTTAGGGGTGGTGGGCCGGTTTAACCGGGAACGGTCCACCTCCTGGGGGCCGGGAGACCGCCGGTCCGTTTCGGCTCCCTGGTGGGTCCGGGAACTGGCGTTTTTCTTGCTCTGTTTCTTCCTGTTTTCCATTTGGAAAGAGAAGAGGAGAAAAGACGATTTCCATCCGTGATGGTGAAGGAGAGAACTGCGGGCGAGGATCAGCAGGATATGGACGGCGAGTTCGATTGGCGCGAGAGGTGTTGGAGAGATCGTTTGCGACTCGCCTCCATCTGCATCTCCATCTCCATCTCCATCTCCACCCACCCTTCGATCTGCTGAATCTATCACCGACTCAGTCTTTGATCTTTCTCCGTCGCAGTGGCTTGGAGGTTTCGGACCCCGTCGTCGCCTGCCCTGCCGATTTGGGGTTTTCTCCAGTTCTCTGGTCTCCCTCAACCTCCATTGTTCTCCATTCTTCTATTGCTCGGTTTTAAATCCACTGCGTCCACGCTTCGATTCGCAACTTGGCCGTCTTCTGCTTTGTCGAAAAACAGGCTCTTTGTTTGTCGCATCGACTAATTAGGGTTTTCCGGATATAATATAACTAATTTGGGTTTTCATTTTTGTAATAATAAAAATTAGAAAAAAAGAAGAAGAAGCTATCGGCCCGGTCCGGTGGATGGGCCCACACCTGGAACCGGACCGGACCGGACCGATATCTACCGGTCCGGTTCGGTCCGGTTCTTCTTGCTCATAGTCGTAGGACAGTCAAACGCCCCCTCCTCCTACTTCTCCAAAGACCCTCTGTGCGTTGCTAGGGTTTTGGAACGGCGGAGGCGGCCGTCACGGTGGCGGAGGCCGGAGATCATGGTGGGATTCAAGAACCGGTACATGGTGATGGAGGTTTTCCTGGATCCGAATCGAGAGCTCGGGGTGGATGACCCCATCATACTCACTCAGTTCAACGTATCCAAGGCGATACGAGACAGCATCCTCGTGAACTTCGGAGAGTGCGGCCTCGCTTCGTCTCTCGGATCCTTTCAAGGTACTCGTCCTTCTTTATGGGATCCCTCGTATCCTGGAATCAGCAGGTGTTTGGAGGTCGAATTCTCTGTTACTTCGCTACCAAGTTCTGCGATTCGGTCATGGTCAACCCACGTAGTCGTGATCTTTCGTGCAGTGAAGTATGTAAATCCCATCACGAAGCTTTGCATCATCAGAGCTTCTAGGGAGGAGCACCAGAAAGTTTGGGCTGCGATCACCTTGGTCACGAGCGTCGGAAATTGCCCGGTGCTGTTTAATTTACTCGACTTGAGCGGTGAGTCGAACGAGTGTCGAGCCGGATGCTGAATAGCACAAAAATTCATCCATTACTCGTTGAAATTGAATCATGAAATTAACGCTGTATTCTCCTACTGGCGATTGTAAGTGGATTAGCTTAGTGGGATCGGCTTTTGTATCTCGATCCTTCTTAACAATAGAACAATACCACGTGGATTCTTGAACTGTGTTTTCTTCTTTTTTTTCTTTTTTTTCTTTTTTTACACGAGTCACATTAACTGAAGCTTGAACTTTGAAAGCATAATGGGTGCCGAATTTGCAGTGCTGTTATTGTGATACTAGCATGATTTTCTAGCAGATTGGGAAAAATTTCATAAGGTTATTAGCTCATATTTCTTTTCGTCTGACCATGATGTGCAAAATTATTTGGTGGAAAGAGTGAGATCTTTTCCTGGAAGCTAATTGAATGAGATTTCTATTGGTGCCAGGAAGCATCAAGGCCTGTAAAAAAGCTGCCTTGAAGTGTGATGAGTTGAAGTTTGAGCAGTACAAGCTTGCCTCCGGGTCTCGTCTCTCACCTGAGGTGATTCAGCAGATGCACAACTGCCAAGAAAAGATTAAAATTTTGGAGCACTAGGAGCTCTGCACTTGTACAGTGTACACACCTTTGGCTGGTATGATCTTGAGCAATTTTTGTTTTCTTTCTTCCTTTTATATGATCTTTCAAGTTTCAATGCGTAGCATGTAATTTAAGCACCTGAGCTGAATCTCTAAATGGTGTATATGTTGGCTGTTGGCAAGAATCTTGTCCTTGTTTCTTGGGAGTGCTTATAAATGTCATGAATTTTTACTGGACAGCACGTGCATTTGATATTCCAAATTAAACTATGGTGACTGAGATTTCAAAAGCAGTTGAATTTGGTATTTCCACTTCATACAGAATCTGCCGATTGGTAACAGAAATCTATCTGTATGCGGATGTATTATGTCTCCTAAATTTTTTATATATGACTCTTCTCAGTGCATCCTCTGTTTGTCGATCTTACGATATCTTCTAGGCTTTATGTCTAATTTGATCTTGACATCACTGTCTTTGCAGGTTTACGGAAGCAGGGCAAGTGAGAAACCCTTTTCAACTTTCACCTTAAGGATTATAACTTTCCTTTTCTTCCTCAAGCTCCCTTAGCTCTCTTCTCACTGGAGTTGATATCCCGTATATCAGACATGCCAGGTGAGCTTTACTGCTTCTACTGCCGTGACTTGATAGACATGCCTACACCTCATCTCGTCCATGGGTTAAATCTCCATTACTGAAAGTGGCTGATCGCATGGCGAGATGATCATATGGGTTTGGTCGATTCATTTGATCAGATTTACACCGAGGTTCAAGAGGCAATGTGGAATATGAAGCCGAAAGATTATCGTTTGAGTGCAAGTACAAAAGAATTGCTGGTACCAGTTATGTTTTTTGAAGGCAGTGTGCAGCGGTCTTGACTTGAGTCTGATTGCCCTCTACTCCATGGGATAAATTTGCGGTATCTTCAAACAACCATCTTTTTCTTGTTTTTATTTATCTGTTTCCTCTTTTTGTTTTTTTTTTGGTTTGGTTCGTGTTCTCTAACGTTGACATGTCGTATGCAAGTCTATTGATTTGGCACTCCAGAAAAATGGAATCAAATTTAGCAAGGTCTATTTCAAGTATTAATTTCATAAAATATCACCGTGCTTCTGTGATAAATATCATCATAATTCATGACACCCGATAAAGATCGTATCAATAAAAGAAGGTCCATTCATCTTTATTGTCTTCATGGGTCGAGTCATTCATACTCAGATGTAAGTTGATGAAAGTCAGATCAGGCGTGCTTAATGTGATCTTTAGAGCGAGAATGCTGGTGTCTTTTAGATGTTTCTGTACTGTGCTTACATCCGAACCATAAAGCTAAGAGACACCGAGTGTCAACGTCATCTTTGTACGCCCTTAAAATTCATGGAGGTATTTGATTTCTAATGCAATAATAATTAATAAAACTCCTAATTTTTATGCTAATTGTCGAGTCTCAGATGCTGAATAAATGATGATTGCAAGCCTGCATCTGTTTTGTGCACTCCGGATGCTTCCAAATTGCATCGAGATCCCTTGATTTCGATAGTTTAGATGTATTTGGATGTCGTGTCTCTGCCAGTAGCTGAACATTACCGTCTCAATCCCCCTTTATATACACTGAGAGGGACTGTACAAGTACACTCGACTTCCTTGCACAGACAAAGTTTGAGCCAAACCACAGGCACCAAGAATCTCTGGAAACACATAGCCAGCTGAAGCAGCTCTCTTTTCATTGAATTCAATGAAATTAGCGATCCATGATTGGGGCTCATGAAGCGTTTCCAAGTGTCACTGTACCATGTCATCTATATCCTCTTTACGTTTTAACTACTAAACTGGCGTAGACGAACCAATCCCTTAAAGCTGAATAATCTATTACCAGTATCAATATAATTCAGTAATAGAAGTCATTATGGTATGTTGTACTGAATTCTCTATTTGTTTCATTGGTTGTTGTGATGTAACGTGACTTAAAACCAAATCAAGAGAACATGAAAATGCTAGAAAGAATTCGTGCTGATTGAACAATTGCTGCTCTCAATGATGGTCTTTGATACATGGAGTTGTAAACCACTAAGCACGTGCAAAAATGCAGTTGTTCCTTGAATTATGGAAAAGACTATCAACATCATAGTGAAAAGGAGTATAAAGACCAAATACAGAAAAATGCAAGATATTTCCTCAAACAGGTCGAGAAATTTCACTGAAACTATATAGTAATATAGACTAATTTACTGGATCACAGCTCGTTATGAATGGTTCTCATAACTCAATTGACCTCTCAATTTTCAGTCCACAAAAGCAAATTAAAAGTTAAAATAGCACCCATAAGACAAGCTATAGAAATAAATTATTAATGATCCTCATTTAGCGAACAAAACCCTCTTTCCTATATGTGTGTGTATATATATATATATGTGTGTGTGTGTTTGTGTGTCTACATATATATATATATATATATATATATATATATATATATATATATATACATGAGATCATATATCATAGGTGTACATCTATAATTTATAGTTAAATAGATCGCTTAAAAAAGGGGAGCAGATATTACCCTACACTTTCGTAACCCTTACTTTATTATAACGAGAAGCACTGTACGTCAATATTATAAAAGAGAAAAGTAGGAGAATAACAAAAAAAAGTCATAAATTCATTACAATTATATCAATTTGGTTTTAAACTTTTTTTTTTTTTATCAATTTAGTTCCAAACTTTTTATAATTGTGCAAATTCAATTCATCCAGTCATTTTTGGCTGACTGATGCTGACGTGAATATTGGCCATTCGACTGACGTTGATGTGGATATTTTTAATAATATTTTATTTTTTCGAATTTTTTATTAAGTTTTTTCTTTTATTTTTTTACTTTTTCCTTTTTCTTTTCTTTCTCTTTTGCTTTTTTTCCCCGCCGGCCATTGTGGGAGCAGAAGCGAAGAAGGAAGAAAAGAGAAAAGAAAAGGAAAAAACAAAAATTAATAAAAAATTTGAAAAAATAAAATATTTTTTAAAATTATCTACGTTATCATCGGAGAGATAGTCAACATCCACATCAGCGCCAACTAGCCAAAATTGGGCAGATTGATTGAATTAGCACAACTACAAAAGGTTAAAATCGAATTGGCTAAAAATGTGTAGAACTACATTGGTCTTTTTTTTTTTTGGTAATTTTCCCTAGAAAAAAAAGAAGATAAAATCATTAATTGGCGAGTTTAGATTTATTGACCAATACATCATTATCATATCCAAATTAAAAAGGAAGACAAATCCATGCTGATATATTTTTCTGGAAATATTATATTAAATTGAATGATATGATTCATTTTCTGATCTAATTAATGTAAAGGTATGTATCTAACTAATTTTAAGGAAAGTGAAAGGGAATGCAACATTGTGATGATAATAGAACTCCATTTTGCCAAACTTTTCTATTATTTATAGATATCATTGAGGAGTTGATCACAATCACTAAATTACAAACATCACTAATTCTGACCATAGACAGGTAGGTAGCCTAGCCAACTTGAAAGAGCCGCAACTAATATAACTAAGAGTGCATTTGTTTCGTAAAAGATAAATTACTTAAATAATATTTTCTTAAAATGATTACTTGTATTGCCTGTGAAAATAAAAAAATAAAAAAATAAAATTTTTATCATTCATAGATATTTAAATATAAATTATTGTTGATAATTAAAATATTTTTTATTGACTAATTATTTCAATTCATATAAACGATTATTTTAGAAAAATAACTTTCGAATCATTACTTTTTTTATGAAATAAATATAACCTAAAAAGGAGCTGAAGGTACAGATGTTGGTACATGATTGGTGAGAAGATAATAGATTCGAGAAGAGAAGGGATCGGACGCCATCTTTCTGGAACCTATAGGCTAAATCATCTATTCGGCGGCGGCGGGGGGGGGGGGGCACGTCTCGCGGTCCCACTCTCTACAGTCTTCCTATCAAAAGAACCCAATAAATGATCTGGTCGCTCAAGCGACGTATAAGAGGATTTCTGGACCGAATCGGAAAAAAACAACAAAATGAGGATACTCAAGAAAATGATGAGGGCGAGGGATCCATGGACCAAGACAAGTGTCGATAGCCAATACAGTTTGCTTACGGTCCCGTAGACGCCTGCCATGAATGCCAGAGGTATTGCGGTAAGAGCTACCAACAATGGGATAGTTGATAGGAAAATGGCCACTCCCTTCACGTTAGGATCATTAGCAAGTGTCCAGAAGAGCATCACGATTGCCATGATCGAGCTGTACATGGCTGTGGAGTTGCTAATCACAAAGACATTGTACATGGCTTTGTGGAGCAATGCCGGGAGTCCAGCATTTGTGTCAGAATCATAATATCCTCCGGGAACGGAAAAACCAGAAACGAAACTGACAGAGGCTATAAGTGTCGCCACGACCAAGAGAGTACTCACGTGCTCCTTGAGCAAACCCAGTAGTCTCGATAGTCCCAATCGTTTCAGTGGGTTTCGACCAGTGGGATTGCAGATAGCTAATTCCCTACTTCTTCGTGTTCCAGCAGTAATCAAAATTATCCTTATTAACCTCTGCAAGCAGCAAGTCAAAGAATAAACGAAGAAATCAAAACATTATGATTTTGGCGACTAAATTATAGATCTGGGTGAGAGCACACTAATTGACATGCCTCACTAACTATTTATTCTAGTTTTGTCTCTGATTGGTATAACAATTTGCGATGAATGTTTATCCGTGAAAAAAGTGTAAAAGGTTGTACCTTTGAGAGTAAATCATCATATGCTATAATGTGTTGCTCTACCACGTCGAGAGCCGTCATGTTATTATAATTGACCAAACTAGGATTAATTCTTCTGTCTCGTGCAAGAAGCAAGACTGAAGGATGGTAATGCAACACGGCCACATGCAGAGGCGTATTCCCTTCCAAATCTCTTGCATTTATGAGGTGACCGAAATTGGGATTATCCAGTATGTTTCTGACAGTTGCAGCGCGTCCATGCTGCGCTGACACGTGAAGAATGTTTTGTCCCAGCCTAGTTAGAAACTCTGCAGGGTCTGACCATTGTTGAAGTAGCTCGTCGACGATCTCGGCGTGATCCATCATGCAAGCAACATGAATAGGAAGATAACCATCCGTGCTGTCTTGCTCCAGGGCGTCTGTTCGGTAATGTTGCATCAAGAACTCTAACTCCTTCGAGATAATTGGTGTATGCTGCTAAGTGTAGTGGAGTGCCCCCTCCCGAATCTCTCAATTGAAATAGCCACGGCTTCCTTTCCTGCATCTCTTCCAGCATATCTAAAACCAATGCAAAAATTTAATCATATGGGATGAACACAAGTTTCTAATTCTTCAATAGGGGTTGATCCCGCTGTAGATGATCCCAAGTATCAGGAGTTGTCTCATTAAACTAGACTTCGTTTGTGAAAATCGTTTTTTTCCATCAAGAAGGGAAATTTACACACAGCCATCTCCTTGTCCCTTTGTCGTCTATGCCAAATATATCCCACAAACAGACACTTGCACATCAATACCAAGAACTAAGCCACGCTTCCACAATCCAACATGGTATCAGAACTCCAAAAATCATCAGGAAACCAAATTGAAAAAAAAAAGAGTGACCAAGAAGATCAAAGAATAAGCAAGAGCATGATGGTTGGGTTTACTCTTATTCTCGTGCATAATGGCAACGTGAACGGGCGACATGCCGAAGACTTCTTTAGTCTCTGATCTCCTCTGGTCTTCACCATCGTTTGGTACTTCCAACAAGGCGTTGAGAACATTTATGTCCCCTGTTTCGACTGCTATGCACCATGGTGACTTGCTTTCCTTATTCTGACGATATAGCGGATTGGGGTCTCCTCTCACAAGTTGACGGATCACGTCGCAATGGCGATTCCTCACGGCCTCGTGTAGAGCGGAGTTGCCGCTGTGGTCAATGCATGTTGGGTTCCCCCAGGGAAGGAGAAGCTCCACAGCACCACTTTTCCCGGTTCTAGCTGCAATGTGCAGCGGCGTCTCTCCTCTGGAATTCTTACAGGAGATCAAGTGCTCAGGGACGAAATCGATGATTGCTCTGACATTATCACTGTTCTCTGTATTCCAACGGTATCAGGTTAATTTGAGTGCGAAAGTTTGAGAATTGTAAAATGCACGGCCACAACCTTTTTAATATACCTGCCGCAGCGTGAAGCAGTGTATTCCCCAGGGGGCTGCGTAGCCCGAGAACAATTGGCAACGGCACTCTTTCCCCGATGCAATGATCCTCCAGGGCTCCGGTGAACGCGTTGACATCCCGTCCCTTCGCAGCCAAGTATAGCTGGGGATCCAAAATATTGTCGGGTCGTGGAGGATCGTGCTGTTGCTGGTTCAGGTCGACCCTGATAAATAATGCTTCCAGTCTCCTCCTGCTCTCCCTCCACGTCTCCTGGGGCAGACGCTCAGCCATCTCTCCGTGGACGATTATGACCCGTGACCCTGAGGGAAATGCCCTGGTGTGTCTTAGGAATCAAATTCAGCAGAGTTAAAGCGACCAAGTCGAGTACAACCAGATTGGCCTTAATGAACCTCTCCAACCCACATTTTACTGTTGTGTTAAAATTGGTATCCAATGCGCATATTCATCTCATTTTCCTTCTTTATAAGAAACCCCCCAAAAAAAAAAAAAAAAAACAGAAAAATTAAGAAATGGCAAAATACACGTTGCCTGTGTGGAATTTACACCATATTAATTTTTTCCCCCAAAAGTTATCGAACAGTAAAAGAAATCTAGAACAAACAAATGCATTGGAAGCAATGAGATTTTTACGACTGTATCAGTATTGGGGGTAAATATGTTTTCTTTTGAACGAAGTTACTTGTCCACCTTCTCTTCAAAATTTTAAAAAGCTTTCCAAAATTTTAAAATTAGAAAAAGAAAATTATGTCGATATATGGGTTAATTTTTTTAAAAGATATTTTACACCTTATAAAATCAAATTGCAAAAAAGAATTAAAAAAAGTAAAAGAAATGCCACTAATAACCTTAAATTATGACATTTATATCCACACTTTTTTTTGTGTAACTAAAACCCTTAAACTTGTATACTGTGCAAGCTTCAATTACAAGAAATATATCAAGCGCAAGATTTAAATTAAACAAAAGAATTTATCTAGACAAGATTTGAATCACTTAAAATAATAGATCCTCACAAAGAGTACACGACAAAAATGAAGACCTTCTTCACACCAACAGGACCAAAACCAACAAATTTCTACAGCTGAATTACATCGCCACGAAGAGAAAAAAGAACCCATAAATCACATGAAAAAAGCCGATCAAACCAAAACAAAGCCACTCACCACCTTCTGCGGAACCAAGACAGTGCCTTCCTCTTCCTCTCTCCACGCTCATCCTCTCCCCCTCTCTCTTCCGCTTTGTAACCTCTCTCTCTCTCTCTCTCTCTCTCTCTCTCTCTCTCTTGTGAAATCAAAGTCGAGAGGAGAGTAGAGTGAGTGGAGTAATTATAGATGAGGAGAGGGCCCATGGGCTCATCCTTCTCTCTCTTCTCGTTGACATTGATGAAGAATTGAGAAGAGAGAGAATTATGGGGAAAGCATAAAAAATGTTCTAAACATATTGCATTAGTGTCAATTCAGTCATAAACATTTTAATTTGACCAATTTAATTCTAAATTTTTTCACGTTGATATCAATTTAGTCCATCTGGCCAATTTTGGCCAATTGACATTAACGTGGATGCTAATCGATACTGACATGATAATTTTTAAATAATTTTTTATTTTTTGGAATTTTTTATTAATTTTTTTTCATTTTCTTTGAGACTTGTTGTGACATCCTCCTTCTCCCCCTCTCTGTTGTCTCCCTCTCTCTCTCCCCCCTCCCTTTCTACCATCCATCACCCCTTCCCCTCTCTCTCTCTCTCTCTCTCTCTCTCTCTCTCTCTCTTCTCTCTCCCCTTTCCCCCTCACGTCAACTCCTGGCCCCCCCCCTTTTTTTTTTCTTCCCTCTCTCTCCCTCTCTCTTCTTTCCTCCCCCTTTCTCGGTTGAACCCCCTCCTCCTCCTCTCTTCTACTTCTTCTTCCTTTCGCTTGTTGCCATTCTGCTCCCCACCACCAACACCACCGCACCTTCCCCTCACCAACTCACCACGACACCTGTTGGGATATAATATGCGGAAACAACAGGATCTTGCAATTTACGTCAACATGAAATCATCAGAGAAATAAACGAGAAAAATAAGGACATAAAAAATTTACGTGGTTCGATTCGAGTATCAGTACCTATATCCACGGGGAGAGCCAGTGACAAATAATCCACTATAATCGGAGAATCAGAGTTTACAATCACTCACACGCTCAAGTGTTTCCCACACCTAGATTTAACCCCAAACCCAAAGTGTTTATAAATAAACAACTTACTTGGACATAAACTCACGGCGCAAAATTACCGCGCGTTCAAGCTCAAAATACAATGCTCTACATATGCCTAGTTTGCGTACATATGGATTTGCGTTCTTCTTTCTTGATTGCGCTTCAGCTCGACGACGTGCGGCTCCTCCTTTTTTTCGTAGGGTTTCAGCTGCAACTTCTCTTGCGAAAGAAGGAAAGAAGACTTGCAATTGTTTCTACTTTTATACGCGTGCTTAAGTCAAAGTTTGACCTGGGCCCACCACGTTTTGTCTGTCTTCACACGTGCAGAGGACTTCTTTCTTTTGTTTCCATGGCCGAAAAAGAAATCCAGCGTGAAGGTCACGTGTGTGCATGTGTGTGCGCCCAAGGTCAAACTTTTGACGTTGGGCCCCACCACCTTCCTCTTCACGTGCAGGGGACTTCTTCCTTCGGCGTGGAATGGAGGAAACTTGCTCATTTTATTTAATTTTCCTCCTTTGTACTGCTATAAGGAGTCCAAGAAAATAAGGGCTTCTTCATCCAATTTAAAATCTACTTGGGAAATCTTTATCGACAAATTCAGTTTAACAAATTGTTATCCGAATTCAAAACTTGAGATATTAATTTAACAATTCTCCACTTTAGCTCAATGTTTGAAACCAAGTTATAGTGCTCATTATCCATGCTGCTCTCCTAACGTCCCGACGGGCGCTCACTCTCCACAGACGCTAATAGAGCTCAAGTAGAGCTTGAGCTTCGCCAAAGGAACAGACTTAGTCATCATATCTGCCGGATTATCTGTTGTAGCAATCTTTTTGACAATATTATTACCCTTAGCTAAGATATTTCGGATGAAGTGGTACCTGATGTTGATATGCTTCGTTTGCTCGTGATAAACTAGATTGTACACCAAATATATCGCACCTTGGTTATCACAGTGTATATTCACACTTTTCTGTTCTAACCAAAGTCCAAGAGCAAACTTTGTAACCATATCGCCTCTTTCGCTACAAAGGTTAGTGCCATGTACTTTGCCTCAGTTGAAGACAAGGCAATATGATCCTGTAAGGATGCTTTCCAACTAACTGCACCACCCGCTAGCATAAATACGTACCCTGCTAAAGATCTGCAATCATCCAAGTCACCGGCGTAATCCGAATCCACAAAACCAGTGGTCTCACTACCATTGCTATCCCTCTGGTACACTATACCCACATCCATCTGTTGTGCCCTTCAAATATCTAAAAATCCACTTCACAGCTTCCCAATGAGCTTTATCAGGACTCTTCATATAGCGACTAACCACGCTCACAGCTTGTGAAATTTCAGGCTTAGTGCACACCATAGCATACATAGTACTACCCACGACACTAGAATAAGGAACACGAGACATATGCTCCTCCTCATCCTCAGTCTACAGTGATAATTTATCTAAAAGTTTAAAGTGTTTCGCTAAAGGTGTACTTACAGATTTTGCTGACTGCATATTAAAACGTGCAACGATCTTCTCAAAATATTTCTTTTGAGATAGACGTACAACTCCTGCAGTCTTGTCACTCAAAATCTCCATACCCAATATTTTCTTTGTAGCACCTAAATCTTTCATCTTAAATTCAGCATTTAACTGCATCTTCAGCACATCAATATCAGACATATTCTTAACTGCTATCAGCATATCATCAACATATAAGAGTGGATAAATCAAAGAATCATTCTCCAATCTCCTATAGTAAACGCAACTATCCATCTGACTTTTTGAATAGTTTTGACTAGTCATGAAAGTATCAAAATATTTATACCACTGCTTAGGAGACTGTTTTAGCCCATATAAAGATTTCTTTAACAAGCAAACATGATCTTCCTTACCTGGAATAGCAAATCCCTCTGGTTGCCTCATGTAAATCTGCTCTTCCAACTCACCATGAAGAAATGCAGTTTTCGCATCTAGCTGTTCTAACTCGAGATCCTGCGAAGCAACTAAAGCAAGTAAAACACGAATAGAAGTATGTCTTACCATAGGAGAGAACATCTCATTGTAGTCAATGTCCTCACGCTGTATATACCCCTTTGCCATAAGTCTCGCCTTATACCTCACTGCCTCGACACCGGGAATGCCCTCTTTCCATTTAAAGACCCATTTACTTTCGACAATTTTTTGGCTCTTGGGTACTTTGACCAGCTCCCATGTCTGATTTCGATGGAGTGATTCCATCTCTTCACTTATAGCCCCTAACCACTACGACGACTCCGAACTAGCCATTGCCTCAGAGTAAGACGAAGGCTCATCTGTCTCCACCTCATCACCTACAGTCAATGAATAAGCAATATTTGTATAACCATAACGTACCGGTGATTTAATTTGCATTCTCTGTCTATCTGCGGCTATAGTGTGCTGCGGCTTTGCTGGTTGGTCACTATTACTGACTTCAAGAACTGCGATTTCATCTGCAGTCTCAACTTTTATTACCTTCGAGGTCTCCGGAGTCTCCACCTGAATCTTCCACCTCACTAATGACACCATGATCTATCTTCTCTGCTGGTTGTGTCTTAGAACTCCTCTGTTGAAGCATTGTAGTCTTGTCGAAGATCACATCTTTGCTGATTAAAAAATTGGGTGATTTGAGATTGGTGCACCACAGTCGGTAGCCTTTCACCCCATGTGCATAACCCAGAAATATGCACTTCTTCGCCCTCGGCTCAAACTTACCATCACTCGCATGAGCATACGTAGGACATCCGAATATACGTAATACGGAGTAAATCAATAGGTTTCCCCGAGCATACTTCCTCAAGAGTCTTCCACTCGATAGCAGATGATGGAGATTGATTAACCAGGTAACATGCCATGTTCACTGCTTCGGCTCAAAATTCCTTGCCAAGTTCTGCATGCGAAAGCATGCATCGAGCTCGCTCAAGCAAAGTTATGTTCTTCCATTCTGCCACGCCATTCTGCTATGGTGTCCCTAGTATTGTGCGGTGTCTCACAATACCTTCTTTCTTACATAACTCGGTAAAATCTTTACCACAGAACTCCATGCCATTATCGGTTCTCAAGCACTTGATTTGTTTATCTGACTGCTTCTCAATCAATGCCTCAAATTTCTTGAACCGATCAAACACATCATATTTGTGCTTCAGAATGTAAACCAATACCTTCCTCGAATAATCCTTAATAAATGTCAGCATATATCGGGCACCTCCTTTCGAAGGAACCGAAGACGGGCCCCAGACGTCTGAATGAATATATTCAATTGGTCGTTTGGTCAAATAAATAGCTGTAGTAAACTTAACTCAATACTGCTTCCCAAAGATGCAATGCTCACATAAGTCCAGCTTCCCTGTTTTCTGACCTTCAACAACCCCCTTTCACTTAGCATCGTCATACATGCCTCACTCATGTGCTCTAAATGCATATGCCATAATTGAGTCAAGTCGAGAATCGACTCACCGATGAAACTGCAGCGGTTCCGATTCACGGTTTCTCCTAGTAGATGATAGAGAGTATTCACTTTCTTCCCCTTCATCATTGTCATGGCACCTCGAGAGATCTTCAGTACTCCACCTTCAACGGTATACCTACACTCGATGTCATCGAGTGTCCCCAGAGAAATAAAGTTCTTCTTGAACTCTGGTACATGCCTCACATCTGTCAATGTGCGCACCACCCCATCGTGCATCCGAATCCGAATTGTCCCTATCTCCACAACCTTATGGACTGCATTATTCCCCAAAAGAACTCTACCACATCTGCAATTTGGTAAAGAGTAAACCAGTTCTTATGAGGCGTCATATGATAAGAACATCCCGAATCTAGTACCTATTTGTCTCCTGACGAAGTAGTAGTCACACATAAAACAGCTTATGCATCACTAGTGCTCCCTTCGACAATGTTTGCCACGCTGTTTGTGACATTCTGCCTATCAACTTTATTCCTCCGCTTTGGACAATCTCTCCTGATGTGCCCCACCTCGTGACACTTAAAGCACTTCACGCGTCTCTTGGACTTTCTATGGTGTGATTTCGATCTGCTTTTACCTCTACTGCTACTAGACCCTCGATGTTATTCTCTACCCCGAATTGTCAGTGCTTACGCTACTCCTTGCGTCAGACCGTCATCTCACAATTTTTTCTACCACTTCTTAGAGAATAAGGCGGACTTTACCTCTTCTGAGGTAATAGTAGTACGCCCCTACAACAGTTAATCAGTAAAGTGCTCCCATGACTCTGGTAAAGAGGCTAACAACACCATGCCATGTTCTTCATCATCAAGTATCTTACCGACGTTCTTCAGATCCATCATGAGTTTATTAAATTCATCTAGGTGGGTTCTGATAGACGTACCTTTAGTATATCTAAATTGAAACATCTTTTTCAACATGTACAAGCGATTGTTCAAACCATTTTTCACATAAAGTGCTTGAAGTTTTGCCCATAATGCTGCGACATCCTTCTCCTCAGCAATCTCTATTAAGACCTCATCCGACAAATTAAATAGGATTGTGCTCTTTGCTTTTTCCATTAGCTCTACCATCTCAGAGGCTTTCATTATAATATGGCAACTCATCTTCACCATCCAATGCCTTGGCCAAACCTTGGGTTGTCAGTAATGCCCGCATCTTAATACTCCATAACACAAAGTTATTGCTCCCGTTAAATTTCTCAATTTCAGATTTCCTATCAGACATAATTGCAATCACATAATTTCCAGATAATAATCAGACAAACAAAAGCTCCAAATCACAATCAAGAAATCCAACCCAAGCTCTGATACCAATTGTTGGGATATAATACGCGGAAACGACAGGATCTTGCAATTTACGTCAACATGAAATCACCAGAGAAATAAACGAAAAAAATAAGGACACCAGAAATTTATGTGATTCGGTCCGAGTATCGGTACCTACATCCACAGGGAGAGCCAGCAGCAAATAATCTACTATAATCGGAGAATCAGAGTTTACAATCACTCACACGCTCAAGTGTTTTCCACACCTAGATTTAACCCTAAACCCAAAGTGTTTAGAAATAAACAACTCACTTGGACATAAACTAACGACGCAAAATTACCGCGCGTTCAAGCTCAAAATACAACGCTCTACGTATGCCTGGTTCGCGTACGTACGGATTTGCATTCTTCTTTCTTGATCGCGCTTCAGCTTGATGACGTGCCGACGTGCGGCTCCTCCTTTTTCTCGTAGGGTTTCAACCGCAACTTCTCTTGCGAAAGAAGGAAAGAAGACTTGCAATTGTTTCTACTTTTATACGTGTGCCCAGGTCAAAGTTTGACCTGGGCCCACCACGTTTTGTCTTCATCACGTGTGCAGAGGAATTCTTTCTTTTGTTTTCGTGGCCGAAAAAGAAATCCAGCTTGAAGGTTGCGTGTGTGTGTGTGTGTGTGCCCAAGGTCAAACTTTTGACGTTAGGCCCCACCACCTTCCTCTTCACGTGCAGGGGACTTCTTCCTTCGGCATGGAATGGAGGAACTTGCTCCTTTTATTTAATTTTCCTCCGTTGTACTGCTATAAGGAGTCCAAGAAAATAAGGGCTTCTTCATCCAATTTAAAATCTACTTAGGAAATCTTTATTGACAAATTTGTTTAACAAATCGTTATCCGAATTCAAAACTCGAGACATTAATTTAACAACACCACCTCCGTCCGTTGCTTGGAGCCACGGCGTTTGCCGTCCTCATCGCTAAACCGCCATCTCCACCGCCAAGCTTCAAGGGTCGTCGCGCCGCCGCTTGCCCGCCGCCACCGCTCGCTCGTTGCTGCAAGTTTCCACCCACATCCCTCACGCCGTTCGCAATGTCGTCCTCGCCACCCGCTCGCCGCCATGAGCCACCCCCCCTTTGGCCGTGAGCTTCAAGAGCCGCCGCCACTGCCATTGAGCCTTCGAAAATATTGTCGGGTCGTGGATGATCGTGCTGTTGCTGGTTCAGGTCGGCCCTGATAAATAATGCTTCTAGTCTCCGCCGCTCTCCCTCCACGTCTCCCGGGGCGGACGCGCTCAGCCATCTCTCCGTGGACGATTATGACCCGTGACCCTGAGGGAAATGCCCTGGTGTGTCTTAGGAATCAAATTCAGCAGAGTTATAGCGATCGAGTCGAGTACAACTAGATTGGCCTTAATGAACCTCCCCAACCCACATTTTACTATTGTGTTAAAATTGGTATCCAATGCGCATATTCATCTATTTTTCCTTCTTTATAAGAAACCCAAAAAAGAAAAAGAAATCTAGAACAAACAAACGCATTGGAAGCAATGAGATTTTTACGACTGCGTCAATATTGGGGGTAAATATGTTTTCTTTTGAACGAAGTTACTTGTCCACCTTCTCTTCAAAATTTTAAAAAGTATTCCAAAATTTTAAAATTAGAAAAAAGAAAATTATGTCGATATATGGGTTAATTTTTTTAAAAGATATTTTACACCTTATAAAATCAAATTGCAAAAAAGAATTAAAAAAAGTAAAAGAAATGCCACTAAAACCTTAAACTATGACATTTATATCCACACTTTAATATCCACACTTTTTTTGTGTAACTAAAACCCTTAAACTTGTATACTGTGCAAGCTTCAATTACAAGAAATATATCAAGCACAAGATTTAAATTAAACAAAAGAATTTATCTAGACAAGATTTGAATCACTAAAAATAATAGATCCTCACAAAGATTACACGACAAAAATGAAGACCTTCTTCACACCAACAGGATCAAAACCAACAAATTTCTACAGCTGAATTACATCGCCACGAAGAGAAAAAAGAACCAATAAATCACATGAAAAAAGCCGATCAAACCAAAACAAAGCCACTCACCACCTTCTTCGGAACCAACACAGTGCCTTCCTCTTCCTCTCTCCATGCTCATCCTCTCCCCCTCTCTCTTTCGCTTTGTAACCTCTCTCTCTCTTGTGAAATCAAAGTTGAGAGGAGGGTAGAGTGAGTGGAGTAATTATAGACGAGGAGAGGGCCCATGGGCTCATCCTTCTCTCTCTTCTCGTTGACATTGATGAAGAATTGAGAAGAGAGAGAATTATGGGGAAAGTATTGTTGGGTCGTGGAGGATCGTGCTGTTGCTGGTTAAGCATTTAACTGCATCTTCAACACATTTTCTTTGTAGTTGCCTCATATAAAGATGTTTTTAACAAGCAAACATGATCTTCCTTACTCGGAATAGCAAATCCCTCTAGTTGCCTCATATAAATTTGCTCCTCCAACTCACCATGAAGAAACACATTTTTTACATCTAGCTGCTCTAACTCGAGATCCTACGAAGCAACTAAGGAAAGTAAAACACGAATAGAAGTATGTCTTACCACAGGAGAGAACACCTCATTGTAGTCAATGCCTTCACGCTGTATATACCCCTTCGCCACAAGTCTCGCCTTATACCTCGCTGCCTTGACACTGGAAATGCCTTCTTTCTGTTTAAAGATCCATTTACTTCTGACAATCTTTTGGCTCTTGGGTACTTTAACCAGCTCCCATGTCTGATTTCGATGGAGTGATTCCATCTCTTCACTCATAGCCCCTAGCCACTACGACGACTCCGAACTAGCCATCACCTTAGAGTAAGACGAAGGCTCATCTATCTCCACCTCATCACCTACAGTCAATACATAAGCAATATTTGTATAACCATAATGTACCGGTGATTTAATTTGCCTTCTCTGTCTATCTGCGACTATAGTGTGCTGCGGCTTTGCTGGTTGTTCATTATCACCGACTTCAAGAACTACGGTTTCATCTGTAGTCTCAACTTCTGTTACCTTCGAGATCTCCAGAGTCTCCACCTGAAGCTCCACCTCACTAATGACACCATGATCTGTCTTCTCTGTTGGTTGTGTCTTAGAACTGATCTGTTGAAGTATTGCAGTCTCGTCGAAGATCACATCTCTGCTGATTAGAAAACTGGGTGATCTGGGATCGGTGCACCACAGTCGGTAGCCTTTCACCCCATGTGCATAACCCAGAAATATGCACTTCTTCGCCATCGGCTCAAGCTTACCATCACTCGCATGAGCATACGCAGAACATTCGAATATACGTAATCCGGAGTAATCAACAGGTTTCCCCGACTATACTTCCTCAGGAGTCTTCCACTCGATAGTAGATGATGAAGATCGATTAATCAGGTAACATGCCATGTTCACTGCTTCGGCCCAAAATTCCTTGCCAAGTCCTGCATGCGAAAGCATGCATCGAGCTCGCTCAAGTAAAGTTCTATTCTTCCGTTCTGCCACGCCATTCTATTGTGGTGTCCCAAGTATTGTGCGGTCTCTCACAATACCTTCTTTCTCGCAGAACTCAGTTAAATCTTTACCATAGAACTCCATGCCATTATCGGTTCTCAGGCACTTGATTTGTTTATTTGACTGCTTCCTTGAACCGATCAAACACATTATATTTGTGCTTCAGAAAGTAAACCCATACATTCCTTGAATAATCATTGATAAATGTCAGTATATATTGGGCACCTCCTTTCGAAGGAACCGAAGACGGGCCCCAGATGTCTGAATGAATATATTCAACTGGTCATTTGGTCAAATGAATAACTGTAGTAAACTTAACTCGGTGTTGCTTCCCAAAGATGCAATGCTCACATAAGTCCAGCTTCCCTGTTTTCTGACCCTTCAACAACCCCATTTCACTTAGCATCGTCATACATGCCTCACTCATGTGCCCAAAACGCATATGCCATAATTGAGTCAAGTCAGAATCTAACTCACCTGATGAAACTGCAGCGGTTTTAGTCACGGTCTCTCCCAGTAGATGATAGAGAGTATTCACTTTCTTCCCCTTCATCACTATCATGGCACCTCGAGAGATCTTCAGTACTCCACCTTCAGCGGTGTACCTACACCCAATGTCATCGAGTGTCCCCAGAGAAATAAGGTTCTTCTTGAGCTCTGGTACATGCCTTACATCTGTCAATGTGTGCACCACCCCATCGTGCATTCAAATCCAAATTGTCCATATCCCCATAGCTTTACAGACTGCATTATTCCCCAAAAGAATTCTACTACCATCTGCAGTCTGGTAAGTAGTAAACCAGTACTCACATTCATCTCCTGATGAAGTAATAGTCACACATAAAACAGTTTCTGCATCACTAGTGCTCCCTTCGGCAACATTTGCCACACTGCTTGTGGCATTCTGCCTATCAGCTTTATTCCTCCGCTTTGGGCAATCTCTCCTGATGTGTCCCTCCTCTTGACACTCAAAGCACTTCACGCGTCCCTTGGACTTTCTATGGCGTGATTTCGATCTGCTTTTACCTCTGTTGCTACTAGACCCTCAATAATGTTCTCTACCCCGAATTGTCAGTGCTTACGCTACTCCTTGCGTCAGACCGTTATCTCGCAACTTTCTATGCCACTCCTTAGAGAATAAGGCGGACTTTACATCTTCTGAGGTAATAGTAGTAAGCCCCTGCAATAGTGAATCAATAAAGTGCTCCCATGACTCTGGTAAAGAGGCTAACAACATCATGCCATGTTCTTCATCATCAAATATCTTACCGACATTCTTCAGATCCATCATGAGTTTATTAAATCCATCTAGGTGGGTTTTGATAGACGTACCTTCAGTATATCTAAATTGAAACACATTCTTCAACATATACATGCGATTGTTCAAACCTTTCTTCACATAAAGTGCTTGAAGTTTTGCCCATAATGTTGCAGCTTCCTTCTCCTCAGCAACCTCTATTAAGACCTCATCCGACAAATTTAACAGGATTGTGCTATATGCTTTTTCCATTAGCTCTACCCTTTCAGAGCCTTTCATTATAATAGGCAACTCATCTTCACCATCTAGTGCCTTGGCCAAACCTTGGGTTGTCAGTAATGCCCGCATCTTGATGCTCTATAACACAAAATTATTGTTCCCGTTAAATTTCTCAATTTCAGATTTCCTCTCAGACATAATTGCAATAACATAATTTCCAGATAATAATAAGACAAGCAAAAACTCCAAATCACAATCAAGAAATCCAACCCCAAACTCTGATACCAATTGTTGGGATATAATACGCGGAAACGACAGGATTTTGTAATTTACGTCAACGTGAAATCACCAAAGAAATAAATGAGAAAAATAAGGATACCAGAAATTTACGTGGTTCGGTCCGAGTATCGATACCTACATTAAAGGGGAGAGCTAGTAGCAAATAATCCACTATAATCGGAGAATTAAAGTTTACAATTACTCATATGCTCAAGTGTTTTTCACACCTAGATTTAACCCCAAACCCAAAGTGTTTATAAATAAACAACTCACTTGGACATAAACTCATAGCGCAGAATTACCGCGAGTTCAAGCTCAAAATACAACGCTCTACGTATGCCTAGTTCGCGTACATACGGATTTACATTCTTCTTTCTTGATCGCGCTTCAGCTCGACGACGTGCGGCTCCTCCTTTTTCTCGTAGGGTTTCAACTGCAACTTCTCTTGTGAAAGAAGAAAAGAAGACTTGCAATTGTTCTACTTTTATACGTGTGCCCAGGTTAAAGTTTGACCTAGGCCCACCGCGTTTTTTCTTCTTCACACGTGCAGAGGACTTCTTTCTTTTGTTTTCGTGGCTGAAAAAGAAATCCAACGTGAAGGTTACGTGTGTGCGTGTGTGTGCCCAAGGTCAAACTTTTGACCTTGGGCCCCACCACCTTCCTCTTCACGTGTAGGGGACTTCTTCCTTTGGCGTGGAATGGAGGAAACTTGCTCCTTTTAATTAATTTTCCTCCTTTGTACTGCTATAAGGAGTCCAAGAAAATAAGGGCTTCTTCATCCAATTTAAAATCTACTTGGGAAATCTTTATCGACAAATTTGGTTTAACAAATTGTTATTCGAATTCAAAACTCGAGACATTAATTTAACAACACCACCTCTGTCCGCTGCTTGGAGCCGTGCCGTTCGCCGTCCTCATCGCTAAACCGCCATCTCCACCGCCAAGCTTCAAGGGCCGTCGCGCCGCCGCTCGCCCAATGCCGCCACTTGCTCATCGCCGCAAGTTGCCACCTGCATCCCTCATGCCGTTCGCCATGCTATGACCGCCATCTACAAGCCACCCACTCGCCGCTATGAGCCACCCCCAAGCCGAGCCTCTCCCCCACCCCCCCTCCTTGGCCATGAGCTTCAAGAGCTAGAGCCGCCGCCGCTGCCATTGAGCCTCCGGTTGAGTCACGAGGCGTCGCGTTCTCGACTCCGTCGCGCCGCCATTGCCGTTGGCTCACTCACACCGGAAATCGGTTAGTTAACCTCCTAATTGTGGATTAGGGTATTAATTGCATTTATGGGGTGGTTATTCTAATTTTAACTGCTATTAGTTTAAGTAATTACGATTATCTTAATTAATCATGGTTAGATTAATTAATTGAGTTTAGTTTAATTAATCGTAATTTATTTATTTAATCGTAATTATTTTAGTTAACGTAAATTAATTTTAATTAATTATAGTTAGGTTAATTAGTCGAGTTTAGTTTAATTTATCACAATTAGACTAATTAATCACGACTAATGTTAATTAATGACAGATTAGCCGTTAAGTAGAATTTTATGCTCGTTTTACTGGATGAGTTTATACTTAATTCTGATTGTTTGAGCGTGTAATGCCATAATGTTTGATTTCCCATATCATGTATTTTAAATGTTATTTTTCAAAAATGGTTTATTGGTAAGAAAATAGCAAACTTTGAGGTTTTGTGTTTGGACGCCGTATTTTACGTGATAAAGGGGCAATGATGTTTTAAAATGATAATGTGCAAAATTTGACAAGTTGGTTTCAAATACGTGACAACGTGCGATTATTTTACTGGAATTTTAAATGTAAAGATTTTCTGAAGTTTGTTATTTAAGCACGAACTCTTTTACACTGGGTTAATTAACGGAAGATAAAAATTGGCTTGAGTGTTGGCGTGCTTGTGTTGTCATTTAATTGAACCAGTCACCCAACGAGAATTTGGGGGCGATGCCGGATTTTTATTGGATGCCCGGCGGGGATCCGGATGCCGAGTTGCGGTTGAGGCCGGACCGATTCTCCTTTATGGAATGCCGTCTAGGCGGGGGTTCTAGATGTTGCCGTGCCCAATGGGGCGGGACGATTCCCGGTCATGCCGGAAGACCTCCAACTCATGTGTTGGTCGTGGCCCGAGAGGTCGTAATAATCGGAACACATGTGAATGATTGTGATGTATTGCACTTTATTATGGGGTAAAACTGTTAGACATGGTATGAGATGTGCCAAAACAGGTTTTACCTTATAATCAGGACCCGTGTAGATGCTTGGTGCATGGGAGTTATGTGTTTTGATTATTGATTATGCTCGTTGTATTGATAATGGCATATGTGACGTGCTAATATGCAGGGGTGTGCCAAGGCAAGGTAAGATTGTGTGCCGTTGCATAATTAGGCTACCTCCGAGGCGAATTTGCGTCCTAATCGAGATTTAGGAAGTTCACTCGTTGATATTTATATCTCACCCCGTTGTTGATAACCATTTTCAGGGCCTTAGCATGGAGATTTGCTAAGTACAGATGTGATGGGCACGAGACGCGACACTTTTTTGCTAGTCTTGCCATTAGTGAAGTTTAGGTTAACCCTAATCCTTGAAGGTTTTTGAGAGGGTCGATAGGAAGTGGCCATAGAAAGGCTTGTAATTATTAAACTTCTTAGGGGTAACAACGGATAAATAAAAATATTGTTTTGAGCAATATTTACTGTGTTTTACTCTCCCTATTGTTTGTTTATTGATTGGGTATTTATTTAAGTTGCTTTTGCATGTGTTTAATCAAAAAATAAAAAGAATGGGTCGGCGATGCATCCTGGGACATCGCAATTTAATCGACCACCGTGGGATGTTCGTGCACTCGGGGTTTGGAGTGTGACACTTGTCACCCATTGGGTGAGGGCAGCGGGTGAGGTAACTTTGCCTAGATCTAGACGAGGCCAGCCTCACCATGGGCTTGCTGTGGGCAAAGGGGGCCTTGCCCATGATTGGCAAGGCCATGGCGGCCTTCACCTGAGCCTTGGCGAATGCTGCCATGGCCTTGCCAATTGTGGGTGAGGCCACCTTCACTCGTGGCCAGGCCGTGGCAAGGCTGACCTTGCCCAGATTTGGGCAAAGCCACCTCGCTCGCTATTCTAGGTGAGGCTGGGCGAGGGGTATGGCCATTGCTAGCCACCATAGGGAGAAGAAGCCCAAGGAGGAAGAAGAAATAAAGGAAAAGGAAAAAGATTTAAAAAAAAAAATTATCCAAAAATTGTCACTTCAACGTTAGCCAAATGGTCAGCGTCCACATTAGTGATGACCGATCAAAATTGATTGGATGGATTGAAGTGATACTAATGTAAAAAGGTTTAGGTTTAATTGATCCAATTAAAAGATTTACGACTGAATTAATATCATTTAGAACATTTTTTGGTAATTTTTCCTTATAGACGAGGAGAGGGTTCACAGGCTCGTCCTTCTCTCTCTTCTCATTGATGTCGATGAGAGAGAGAGAGAATTATAGATGAGGAGAGGGCCCACAGGCTCATCCTTCCCTCTCGTTGTCGTTGATGAAGAAGTGAGAGAGAGGGGGGAAATATTTAGTGGTTGCAAGTGCTGCCTAAATTGGCGTGCTTTTTTAGCAATGTCACTAATAGATTGATATGTGTCTATTGAGTAGAATAAAAATAAATAAAATTTTGATTTTTATCTTCTTCCTCCATCATAGAGCACCACCTCTCCGGCCACCATCTCCACCGCTTTCAGAGTTTCTTGCGGTTAGCCCAAGCTATACTTCCATCATCTCTCGTGTTTGGCTCCAATGTTGCCCGTCCAAATCTAGACGAGGCCATGGCTTCTCAAGCTCATGGCTAGGGTACAGCTCGAGCGATCATGGCTCCAGATTTGTTGCTGCTGCAATTCGTTGCAGGGAGCTTGAAAAAAGGACAATGGAAGGGGACACTAGAGAGAGAGAGAGAGAGAGAGAGAGAGAGAGACTCCATGACCGTTTGAGGTGGAGGAAGGGACTTGCTACGACAACCATGGGGGAGGTGGGCGTTGAAGATGGAGGTTACGGTTGACACGACCAAAGTTGGGCGATGGATTCTCAACTAGCCAGAGAGGTGGTTGTGATGGAAATGAGGAGTGAGAAAATCTGTAATTCCAATTTTTCTAATTAGGACATGTGTCAAGTTTTAACTACACCAACTCAGATTAATGTGCGCCATGTCAGCCGGTTCCGTGGCACCCGCAAACCACTTAATATCCCTGGGAGGTAGATAGAAATGAAATGCGAGTGAAATTCGCAAGGAATAAAAGGTGGATTTGTTGGAGCATATATATATGTATATTTAAAAGTTTGAATAGTCCACCTTTGTTAAACCCACCTCTTTCTTGTCCATAAATTCAAAAACTGATTCATTCAACATAACCTCAAAAAAGGAAAAAGTACCAAAAAAGTTCTAAACATTTTGTATTGGTACTAATTCAGTCCTAAACTTTTTAATTTGACCAATTTAGTCCTAAACATTTTTACATTGGTACCAATTCAGTCCATCCGACTAATTTAAATCGGAAATTGCTAACATGACCGCTGATAATCTTATGTGGCGTCACGTGGACAAATTTTATAATTTTTTTAGATCTTTTAAATTATTTTTTTCTCTTTTTTTTCTTCTCCTTACCCCTTGGCCGGTGAGGTTGCTGGCCCACCATCGCCAGCCACAGGCTGGTCGGGGCAACAGCCCTTGTGACCTTGTTGGCCACTAGTGAGGGTTGTCACGCCCTTGCCAGCCACAGGCGAGGGCATCGGCCCCCGCCTAGATCTGGGCGAGGGCCAAAACCCTTGCCCGTTGGTCGGCGAGGGCCTTTGCGCCCTCGTTGGCCACAGGAGAGGGCGTGACGACCCTCGCTCGTGGCGGATGAGGGTGGGGCGGCCTTCGCCCAGATCCAGGCAAGGGCCATGACACCTCCAATTGAGGGCCACAACGGCCTCGCCGGGAGGCGTCGCAGCTCTTGCCCCCATGAGCGTGGGTCTTCACGCCCTTGCTTGTGGCTGACAAGGGCACAAAGGCCCTCGCCCTTGGCCGGTGAGGGCATGGCGGCCCTCGCCCCGACCAACCTATGGTCGGTGACCTCATTGGCCAAGGAGAAAGGAAAAAGAAAAAAAAAAGAAAAAAATAATTTAAAAAAATCTGAAAAAATATATAAAAAATTATAAAATTTGTCTACGTGGCGCCACATAAGACTATCGGCTAACACGTCAATAATTTCCTGCTTAAATTAACTGGAATGATTGAATTGGTTCAATTGAAAAGTTTAGAACTGACTTGATACTAATGGAAAATGTTTAGGACTATTTTGGTACTTTTCCCCTTCAAAAAAGGTTAGGAAATATGTCGAGTCGTGCGGTTTTGGCCCCCAATTCCCAGTACTCGGATATAACCATTTGTTACCGTCTAGATGACTCATGAATTTCCTCATCTATAAATATAGCACTAACGCATCTCCATTTTGGTGCAATTCGCCTTACCCTCGGTTCCCATGACAGAATAAGATTGCCTGTTGTGACAAAAATGACACTACTTGATACTTGTTTGCTTGATTGTCATTACACTTGAATTGGTACAATCGTTGTGATCCTAAATTCTGGAATTGTATTCGTAACATTGTTTTATCTTTCTTTCTATATACTTTTCATATCTTTGTAATGTATTTCGTCATTTCCTAGGAATACAAATTTCAATTCCAGTGAAATTTACTTTTCCTTGCACTTTGATCGTGGTTGCATCACTCCATTAAACCTTCATTCGAGTATTTTGTGTTCAAGTGTGTAATTACAAAATGATTTTGATCATTCCCCAATATGTCTAATATTATTCTCTCAATTGGGCTAGCATTTTTCTCTATATGTTGGTCCCTTGGTACAAGGTAGAGAATGTGTGAAAATTTTCCTTGATTTTTAGTTCTTTAATAGAAAGAGGATCCAAAAAAGACCACTGAGTTTTAAGAGGAAGAATAAAGTACTATGAATAAGTGGGATAGTTATCCAAAAAGTTCTTAATATATTGTAAATAGGTCAATTCACTCTTAAACTTTTCAATTTAGTTAATTTAGTCCTAATATTATAATGATTTGCCAATGTAATCCTTCCAATGTTTAATAAAAAATTGTTGACATTGACAATTTGAGCAATTTTTAAAATATTTTTTCTGAATTTATTAATAAATTTTAAAATTATTTTCTTTTCATTCTACTCGGTAGCCCCACGAAGAAGAATGGTGAAAAAAAAAAAGAAATGAAAAAATGTAAAAATTTTAAAAAAATTCATCAAATTTTGAAAAATTGCAAAAATTATCCATGTCAATGCTGGCAATCTCATATAGGATGGTTGACATTCACGCCATCAATTGTCGGTCAAACTTGATCGAAATGACTAAATTAACAAATTATCAAAAAATTTAAAACTAAATTTGATCAAATTAAAAAGTTTATAATTGAATTGGCCCCGATACAATAGATTTAAGACTTTTTGAACATTTTGTTATGAATAAGTAGTGTTTACATGCCATTTTGATTATTAAGGACATTGATGACCAAGAAGATCTCTCTTTTACAATTATTACATGATTAATCAACGAATTCAACTAAGAACAAAGTAAATGTGAAGATTGGATGATTACCCAATAACTTAACATGCAATGTCCTTGTCATGGACTTACGAGGACCATGCATGTTGGGATATTTTGTAGAATGTGTGGTTTAATATTTAATTATTCAATCACTCCCCTTCACGCTTTGTCTAATATTTAATTGGGGAGGAGGTAAATGAGACTTAGCAAGATTTGAATTTAGAATCTCTAACTCTGATATCATGTGAAATTTTATGAGACCTTAGTTAACTTTTCTAAAAGTTTAAATTATTGGATCGGAAAAGGCCTTGGAAGATATGTGTATGAGAGAGCGAGAGAAGCTGGAGATCAGTGCTTAAATACAGAGGGGATTAAAAAAGACCGGAGAAATTTTGAGGAAGAGAACGATGAAGACGAAAGAGAGGATTGCGTGTGGATTTATCAAATGGTTTTGAGAGATTTAACAAATCGCTTTGGGGGATTTGAAAGTGCATTTTCGCCTTAAGGATGATAACTTTCCTTTTCTTCCCCAAGCCCTTTCAGCCCTCTTCTTACTGGAGTTGATATCCCGTATATCAGACACGCCGGGGCGAGCTTTACGGCTTCTACTGCCGTGACTTAAAATACATGCCTGCGCCCCATCTCGTCCATGGGTTAAATCTCCATTACTGAAAGTAGCTGATACCATGGCCAGATGATCATAGCACAATATAAAAAGATGGAAAAAAAGATGAGACAATCCTTGTTTGATTGGAGACACTAGTTGCCTTGTAATGTAGAGAAGTCCAAGTCAGTCAACGTAACAGATGCGCCAAGTCAAGAAATTAAAAGAGGTGTACCCAAATGGACGTTCCATTATTAGAAGGACCGCCGCCAGCCATCCCTTTGAGATTTCCTTCTCCACTTTGCTTCCACTTTCCCCACGTGATTGTCACGGTCCACGTCCCATCAACAAACAAGTTCAGTTTATTCTGATGGACTCACTATCTTTCTTCTTACTTTCTTCCTCGTCTTTTTCCCCTCCTCCGCCTTCTTTGAAATTTTTCTGTTCCATCGTATGTGTATTCCATATTTATTTGCTAAATTAAGTGACAAACTTTAGATGTAATTCTAATTTCTTACATGGTTAAATCATTTCATAAAATAAATCATCTCCATGAAAAAGTATTTCACATGACAATGATATGTTGCAAAGCATTATCGTCAATCTAGTCAAGAACGACCGCATGTTCTGTTGTGCAAATCTGAAAAAATCTCTATATGAGGCTAAAATGTTTGCAATAGTATATGTGCATAAGAGTTACATCAAATACCCTCTCCTATACTTTGCAAAGCGCTTGGCAACAGAACTTTAAGCTAGTACAACTATATAGATATAGGATTTATGTAGGAACAATTTGAAGTGACACTGGGTCTCAATAACTCTCTTTATTGAAAATTTAATTAACCTAATGATTGACAGGGCATAATACTTTTATTCATCGACCAATCATATTTGATTGGTGAAATAATTGATAGATTATACATAGAATCGGTCATTATAGAAGTATTGAATAGTGCCATTATCTTTATGAGCTAATTCATATTTTGACTCACTACATCCTTTGGCGTCAATTCTTTAGTAGAAACAAATAACTTATATTATAAATATTACCACGAGATGAAGCAACGCACCGTGAATTACTCAGTCCGACATCGCTAGTGAGCGCTTGCAATAGAACAATAATGAGGAGCAACACTTAATCGATATTGGTGGAGCTAGGAGCATTAATCATGTCTCTATTTGTCTTTGGGTGAAGACAAATTGGTAAATAATTGCTCGTTGTGAGTGTGGAGGCAAAACCATACAAGAAGATGCAAGGAAGATTGGCTAAACCTTGTTTGACTGGAGACTTAAAGTGGCCTTATCCTATAGAAAAATCCATGTGAGGCACGTGACAAATTCATCCAAGTCAAGAGATTAAAGGTGGTGGACCCAAACTGAAGTTCCATTCCATTGTAAGAGGAGTCGTGTCCAACCCTTCTCAATTGATGACCTTCTTTATGGACCTACATATACAGCACATCTCGGAAATTCCCACCCATTGAAAATTTAAAAGATTTTGTTTCACATGAGATCTTTCTTTCTCCGTGTTCTTCCACTCTCTCCACATGATTGTTGGTTCCCCATTCCATCAGCAAGGAAACTTATCTCTCTTCCTCTCTCACCATCACTTCCTTATGATACATCATCTTTCTTTCTTATTTTCTTTTTCGTTTTTTTCCTTCTCCCTTCTTCTTCTCCATCTTCTTTCATCACCTGTGAGTCACGATCATATGAAAATTCATATGTGATTTCAAAGAACAACATCAAAAAAGAGAAATGCGTCCAAACTTCTTCTCCATATTACAACATAATACATCAATTTTGACGTGATATCATTAAGCCATGTTACACTAGTCCATTGGTCTAATCTTTCGAATGGAACAATAATTTCATTGACTGTTAGATAAGTCCAAGTATTTGTTCTTGTGTGCAATGATTTCTTATATATTTTGGACACTCACAATAAAAAAATTACATAAATATAACTATCAGAAAGCGAAATACAATGAGAATTCATATACAGTTAGAATAGAAAATAGGCTAGCGTAAGGAATCACAAAAAATATTAGAAGATAGGTGGGCTGGCGGTAGCAGGTGGTGAGTGTGAAAAAAGAAGAGTTTTTTTTTTTTTTTTCTTATTTTCATTTTAGAAATTGAAAAGTAGAAAATTTCTACTTCTCATTTCTATTCCAAACCAAATTCTTAACAAAAATTTATTTTGAAAATAAAAAAAGGAAATTACTTTTCCAAAAGAATTTCTATTTCAAACTCGTTCCCATAAAAAAAAAAATCAAAAAACAACTAAACAAAGTGATTATCATGCATGACATTTGCCTGCTTAAAAATACAACTACGTAGGGGATTCACGTCTAACTTTATTTTTTGGTTTTTTTCCCCCTCGACTTATGAAAGACGCCTTAAAGAGATAAAAAGTTAGCACATTTGCTTTTATGTTCCCGTCGAAAGTTGAAGCACCACTCGAATTATTTAAGAAAAAATATGAAATGATATGCAAAATTACATGTTAATGTTTGTAAATGATGAAAATTTCAGGTATTTAGAGTTATAAAAATGAAACCTGTGCACGCCGCAAAATCAGATTGAGTAAAATGTAAAATGGGTAATAGTAATCTCCCCGACTGTAATTATCTTATGGCCAAACAAAGGAAGCATAAGCTAGATGCTTTCTTCTGCAATACAGGTTGTGAGTAGCTGACGAAAACATCATTTGCCATCGCGTTGTGGAGTTGCCCGTATGGTGAAAGCATACGATCAAAACATGCCCATGTCATCATGGGCGATGGTGCCAGATTCCTCAATAACCGATGCGTTTTCATCTATCACAGCCCATTAATACCCACTCATCTTAGATATTTTGGACAATAAGTCCGAGGAGTATGCTCCGTGATATACATAAACGAGAAAGCAGCAAGTCCTGAGCACTTCACAAAGATCAGTGATTTACTAGAAACATGATAACCGTCGCGACTAAAGTTAGAGTTCGTCAATGAATAAGTAGAGAGGGGAGAGCAATTATTCTTGCAATTCCACCTCAGGATATCACCGAAATTGATAGTATCATTACTTCATTAGATGGATTTAACAATATAGTTTGTGGGATTGTTTTCACATATTAACTCAAGTCTTGAGTCACCCTAGCCTTTCGAGTCGTTTTTCAATCGAAAGAGATAGCTTATCTTGTGAACTTCACCACAAGACGGTTGTTCATTTTAGTTGTGTCCCTAGTAGCACAACAAGAAAGACCAATGGCACGAGGTACGCAGATATGGAATTGCGAGGAAAAGTCGTGTCACTCTCAACTTGTGAGCAACGGAAAATTGGGGCTTGATATGTGGTGGAGTGGAGGATCAACAAGGATAGAAAATGTACATGTAATAATGGCGAATGAGAGAGATCAAACTTGGGGTCGTCTATTGAAAAACCCATATCAACCAACAAAACAAATCGAGTTGAGAATGTTATAGGAGTAGGGAGTAGGACCCAACATCACCCCATTTCTTTCTTGCAAGAAAACATCACAAATTGATAATCCATATATTTAGCTGTACCATACCGTTTCATATTTTTGGAGAACTTTCTTAGATAAGTAAGTTATTTCAAATTCCCGGAGATATTTATGTTGCTAATGAGTTTTCTATTTCTTAGATAAGTAAGTTATTTCAAATTTTTGAAGATATTTATGTTGTTAATGAGTTTTCTATTTTCAAATATGACAAGAAAGTCGTCAAAGGATTTGATTGCAGTATTTGGATTGAAGTTAATCAACGTTAGTTAAGAATCGAATGCATCTTGATAATTAAGGATTGCATAAATTCAGTTCAAAGATTTTAAAAAGATAAAATTGTTAAGAAATCGAAAGACGTATCGACTTCATTCTATTTTTATTGAAGAAAATTCTCTAGTACTCATTAGAGTGAAATAGTTGAACTTTATAGTTCCCGCACTATCTTTGCAGAGAATCTTATAGCGTCCTTAGCAGTTTGGCATAATAAGAAGACTTCAAAGTCACCAATAACAAAAGGTACTGGGGTTCTTCGAGAAAATACAAGTTCAATGTTTTTTTTACTCGAGAATTATGATTAAAGTGGTGTATGTTAGTCATTAATAAGTTCGAGAAATGCAAGTTCAATCCGAAATTTTGTAGATTTTGTTCTTGATTGTTTATAGTAACCTAAATAATATTTAGTACTGGGACAAGAGAATACTTGATGACTGTTAAAATTATGTCAAATTTTAAAATTTATTTTTTAGCTGGGACTTTTCCACAATAATTAAGATTGGGCTTCATCCATATTAAGTTTTTCTAGAAGATATAACTAAACAATAAGAATTAAGAAACCAAGGTTGAGTACAGATCACCTCCAAGAGACCAAAAACTATCAAGCCTCTGAATTCATTTAAGAATTAAGAAACCTTCTCGGTAAGTCCATTCCCTTCGAGATAAAGCATTTGCAAAGAACTACAGTTTCGGATCTCAGCAGAAATGGGCTCCATTAAGAAACCTCATGCTTAGGTGCTTCAGTCTATGGGTTCCGAGCGAGGCTATTCCTTTAAGGCATATCATCAAACAGTGACCGTGCAGTATTCATTTGGCCCCATTGGATCAATAGCTAAGAAAGCTTCCTTATACCTCATAACAGAGAGAACAAAAACAATGTCTCCCACTGAAGGAAGCATATAGATTCCTATTACTCGTGGTACATAGACGTATCCTGATTCGATCAGTAGTGCGATGAAGCCTTTGAAGCCGTGCACGATGGCGATTACGCAATCCAACATGTCAGGACGAGTAATTTCGACTTCGTCAATGAAAGATCCTTTTGGTTTTGGTTGTGTTCGATGAGTGTGAGCCGTGGATCATCAATTCCTAGTATTGAGCTTGAGAGCTTCGTCTATGGAGGTTGAGCTTGCTCAGAAGAAGATGACTCCATCAAAAAGGAAACTTTCAGTCCTGTAACTAGAATCCAGCGATGGAGAGAGAGCTTGAGTTGGAGATGGTGGTGGCACTAATTTGTCGTCGTGTCTGGGCGACTCTGCTTGATGGGGCTTGAAGGAATTGGATTGCACCCATTTGAGGTGATGGGCTGGATTGCCTTAAGCCCAAATGGAATGAACGTGGCCGGACTCCATAGATGGATCTTTCATTGATCATTTTTTTTTATTCTCTATTCTATATTTATTTATTAAATTTTTTAAATTAAAAAATGCCTGTTCGATTAGTCCGTAAAAATTCAGGTGTCAGCACCTACTATCAATACATAAAATGCAATACTTATTTCAACGAAGTTGTCAAAAGAGTGTCTCTTCAATTATTAGTCAAGTGACTAATTAAGGAACTAATTTACGAAAATTAGAAAATCTATACTCTATGTCTATGCCAACAAAAAAGTAGTCATGTGGCAGCTCACGCAACGGTTCCCTTATTATTATTTTTTTTACCTTTTTACATTGGTAGTTCTAGCCCTTCTATGGAAAAGAGATAGTCTATGCACGCGTATATCTACGGTTGATAATGAATCTGTTTGGGGGTGATTTCAACTGTCTTTTTTTTTTTTCTCTCCCTGGGAATCTTGCAAGTCCTACGATTTGGTTTTCATATGCAATGCGAAGCTCCTAAAAGCTTTCAAACACACAAATATTGACGTGCTTTGACGTGTACAACTTGTCATTATTTTCATAGATTCTCTCATTTTTAAGTTTTGAAAATAAAGTAGTTAGTTAAAGTGTGCACGGAATCATGCGAAATTGCGGTTAAGTATCATTGCCAACAGATGCTTATTGCCCACATTGCACTGGGATCTGAAAACCTAGCCTCCAGAGATCCTACTGAAATCACTGGAGGCATAGTATCTTAAGTAGTCATATGAATCATTGTAGCAAAAGAAAGTTGTCTTCCATGAAGTACTATCATAGAGATGAGTCAACCCGGATGTCGTACCCCAAACAATTAAGTCAAAATCCACGTGATTGCGTCATGTGTGTTAAATCTTAAGAACGATTCCCTAATTAAATCTTCACATTGGGATGTGGAAGAAAACACTGAATGAAGTCAACAGAGTTTTTAGTTCAATCTCGATTTCACCATAGTCACAAGCCAGCACATGATTGCTCGAGTATAGAAGTGGCTTGGGAGACGTTCTTAGCTTAATGGAAGGACTCATGCACAATGAAGTTGCAAGTTTAAAGACCTAGAAGAACAAAATGAAAGTTTTAAGACTCAAATGCATTATTTTGACAAGTCGTAGGACTTTTCCATGCAACTGTCTCATTTTCTTTCCATCGTTTAAATTATAGCTAATGTAACTTTCAAGACCATATGATTGTTCCATCGGTATTTTCTGAAGAATTTGATCAATTTTCGATCATAGTAATGAATTGCAAAGAAAATAATTTTTTGTTGCAATCGGTGAATAAAGAATTTGAATTTTGGCGAGCCAAATGCTAAGCGACTTCTTAACGAGTTATCCCGAGTCAAAAGAGGATACTGGCCCACTGGCAAGTATATGTAAGATGGGCATGTTTCGCATCCCTCTCTGGTGACTATTCTACAAAAAATGAGTGAGTTGATTCATAGATGATTAACTGGATAAGCTAAACTTCACATTGGATGAACATATAGAATACGCTTCCCAAACAAGGTTATAAACCTAAACATACGTTGCATTTAGGAGATTGTATGGATCACAAATGGTGAAACTATATACGATGTACAATAATACTCCAACCATAAAAAAAAAAAAATACAATAATGCAACAGTAACCTAAAGACAAAATGTAATAACTGGCAAACTAAACTAGCTCACCTCCTACCCAATATAATACTATATTGCGGGGAACAAAGCTTTTCCAATTAAACTGTGCATGATTCTGAGCATCATTGCTATCTCCAAATGGAAAACTAGTGGAAATTATGTGAACGCTCAATGAAATTGAGAATATTTCTAATTCCAATTTGGCTTTGTCTTCATCAACTGGCTCATCTAATGGGTAGATAAGAGGTTTTGGAGGCATTTGAATATTACTAATATCTTCTTCAAGCATTTCTAAGGTTTTGCTCATTGGAGGCCGATGGTTAGGGATTGACCATATACACCAAAGTGCAACAATTATCATCTTTTTATCACATTCCTTTTCTCTTCTACAACTTCTTCCATTTCAACACCTTTTCATCCATTGACTTGGTCATACACCCAATGTGGAAAATAAATTTGGTTTGACTCTTCTGCATTGGCATTTACACTTTTCCTTTTACCTGCCATTTTCATAAGCAACATCCCGAAGTTATAGACATCTGCTTTAAAAGATATACCGCCAATATTTTTGTAGAATGAATTAGAAGTCATGTATCCCCAAGTTCCTCTTGTAGCAGTCATTGAAACTATGTTGTAACCAATGGGATATAGTTTTGTGAGTCCAAAATCAAAAAATTTCGGAGTGAAATTCTTATCTAAAAGAATATTGTGAGGTTTGATATCAAAGTGTAGTATTTGCATCCCTACTCTCGATGTAGATATTCAATCCCCCTCGCCACCCGAAAAGCGATCTCATATATTTTCTTGTAATCCAGAATCTTGTCACCTTCCTTAGCGAAAATGAGCTTATCCAAAGATCCATTTGACATGAGATCATACACAAGAGTTTGTTTCGAACCTTCATAGCAAAAACCGATGAGTTGCACTATATTCACATGGTGAGTTGTTCCAATAGTAGCCACTTCACTAATAAAATCTTAGTCATGGGCCTTGGATTGCTTTAAAATCTTGATAGCCACTTCTTTTCTACTTCTAAGCCTTCCTTTGTATATAGAACCATACCCTCATTCACCTAGTTTTTGTTTAAATTTTTTAGTAATCTTCTTGATATTCAAGTAAGAGTACCTTATGGGCAAAAAGTTGTTATGAGCCTGCAAGAATTCTTTGATGTTCTTGTCCATTGCTAAGTGCCTTCTTCTATACTTGTAGATTAAAAATATTGTAACAAATGGCATGCAGATTATAAATTTCACTACAAAGAAAAGCATTGAAGGAAATTTTAATAGGTCAGAGTAAGAATTTTTTTTTCCATAACTATAGGAAGAATAAATCACTGCAGCTTACCTAATAGCATAGTCACGTTCTAAGTTGTCGAAAATGCAATATCATCTAGGACACCTGTGGAAGGAATGAATGATGTGAAAAGGAATTGAAGGAAAAGAAGTTTGGAAAGCAAAACTCAAGAGGAAACAGAGTAATAGCAAGTTACTTTGTATTAAATTTAGTCCAAAAGAATATGGGAAGTGGGATGCGTACATTTGCAAATAAGTGGAAATAATAAGCTTCGTTTCCACGTAGATGATGGACAACGAAAGTCCATTCGCTTTGTTAGCGGTCAACAAATCTAGAGAAACAGTAGTTCTTATTTTTAATGAAAAATTTTGTTCCTCCTATCGATGCATGACTGCAAATTTTTAAGGATTGTTAACGAGTGTCTCTAGGATTATTAGTAAAGTGACTGATTAAGAAATTTAGGCTTCCATTTATCTTACCATAAATATGATATTCTTATAAGATATTTTCTAGGAAATTATTTTTTAAAAGTAATGATTGATATTTGTCTAAAACCTCAAAATGAGAAGAAAAATATTTTCTATGGCTTGGAAGGAAAATATTTTCTCGCCCTCATCCATTTGCCGCTTCGGCTCGAGCCGGGAAATTGGGTGCAGCGTGTGTTGCCCCCCTCCGTGAAACATTTAGAGAGGACAAGCAGAAAAAGATCGACTTTGATCTCTGATAATTCAGTTGTTCAAGCGCAGAGAGAGATGCCTGAGGAGGGCGAAAGAGCCGAGTCTGGTTTGGAGCCTGACCCGACCCGTGCAGCGATCCAGCGAATCTATTGAATAGAGATTGTACGGAGCCACTACCCTCTCCTCCTCCCTGCAAAGTCACAATCGAATCCGTGAAAAAAATGATTTTTCGACGTCCATTGTTGAATTTTAAACGACCCGATCGTGCCACAAAATCTAACTAAAGTTTCACTCATGATCACAATTTACGATCAATTGGAATCCTCTGTGATCACAATCCAAAATTTATTTTTCATGAAAACAGAGCAAAAACAAGTCAAAAGAGGAAGCGAACCTACTTGACCCAAACCATCGACGACGTCGTGGGGCATCAGCAACATCTGGTGCTAGTACATCATCGTCGTCGCCTTCGAGCCACCATCGCCAATCTGGTGGTGCCCCAGCTTGGAGGCCAGGATTGCCGCCGGCTCATTGAAGTGGTGGAACCCGACACAGGCGGCCTCATGCTTGGACAGCGTCAACTCAGTGGGCAAGTCGATGGGGTTGTTTGCGTTTGCTGGAGTGAGGTCGGGCCACAAAGGGAAGGCGGTCGAGAACATCATTTGCTCGGAGAAGTCATTGCTGGTGGCGGAGGCGGAGGCGGTGGAGTAGAATCAAGGGGACGTTTGGAAATAAAAAGCAGTCCTAGCATGAGAAAGATTAAGAAGTTACGGGGAAAATATCATTTTCCCCAATTTTAGAAGAGTTTTCTCCTTTTGATCGGAAAATATTTTGTTTGACTATTTATTTTTCATGCCCCAAACACTAGAAATTTTGGAAAAGTCTTCTTGAAAAACAGTCTATTTGAAGCAACTACAGCCTAAGAACATGTAAATTATAATTCTGTGCCAACACAAACTAGTCATGAGATTGCTCGCACAAGCATCCTCTTTCTTTTTATTTTTATCTATGTCCAGCTGACGTCGGTCTGTCCGGAGGTCGCTTTCACTATCACTTTTTCTTTTATTTTTTCTTTTTTCGTGAATCTTCCAATCCTTCAACTTGACATTAATGAGTAATGTGAAGCTCCCGAAACCTTTCAAATACACAATGTCATAATACACTATCATGTATATTTTTTTCATTTTTCTTGGATAATAGATATTCCTTTCATTTTCTAGTTTCGAGGAGAAAGTAGCAAGTGAAATAGTGTATAGAATCATGCACAACTATGGTAAAATTTCATTGCGTACGAGGAAGAGAGAGGAGGGAGAGAGATTTTGAGAGAGATTGTTTGGCCAGATCTGAAGATGATAAAAAAATAAGCCCCCTATAGTTTTTGGAGGGAAAAACCTTATATATATTCTTAATTTAAAATCAAATCTCGATCATTGGTTTGATCCGACAGTCAGAACTTGATCAAATGGCCTAATTAAGGTCGTTAGAGGTTAATCCTAATCAAAGCATATCGCATGATTGCTCAAATGGTATCAGTGTGCAAAAGTCGAGAGCTTGAACTCAAACTACGATTGAAGTCTAATTGGGGGTAATTTTGTAATTTCATGAAATTCGGCGGTATTTTCGCAAAATTTGAAAAATTGAGGGATGAAGGGACAAGATACACACGATGAGGAGTCCATGGATGGTTGCTGACCTCCAAGAACTGGCCGGCAGAGGGCCAAACCAGCCTCCTCTGTCGGCGACGGATTGGATCGATCGAACTGGTTCAAGCTGGTTAAAGCAGTTCTCGAGTGGTTTGGGCTAGCCGGTCCTTCAGGGGCTAAATTTTATGCAATTTAGTATTTAGTCCCTTAAGGACTAAATTAGAATGAAAACTTACTCAATTTGAGGAAAAACGGTCGAATTCTAAAGAGATTGGCTAATTAAACCATATAAATGCGATCTAGTGATTTTCTATTGGCCTAATTGCTTGATTAACATACAAAATAATGACTTCACATCATGGGTATACGCAATTGGACTTTATAGGCTGAATTGGACAATTTCACATAATTTATTGATCAAAATCACTAATTAATTAAAATCGAATTTAATTAATATCGCGAGAAATCTATTCGGCTAATTGCTAGTGCTTAGGATAACATATCACATCCAAATTGACTTTGAATGGATATCATGACTCTTATACTAAAAATGAATTGAGGTTTAATAGTGAAATTGAACCTTGATTCATGAAATTAAACTTTAGTTTTAAGTAGGTCAACTTGAATTTCTTTTAATTGAAGCTCATTAATTTGGTTTTTCTATACTCAAGAAGGTTGAATTCCTCAAACTAGAAAGTTCTCGAATGAATCTCTTAAAATGGACGTTGAATTTAGACTTATTTAAAGAAAATGAGTGGAATGGAAGTGTCTATTCGTAAATCATGAAAAACTGATTTAGACCCCCTAACTAAGACTAAAAGTGGCAATTCACATTTCACACAATTGTTCTCAAAATTGAATAAATGAGTGAATAAAAAATGGTCTATAGGTTAAATGTCGTAAAAGAAACTAAGCCTAATTATGACTAGAATAAAATTAATTTTATTTTTTGTCAATTTTGAACATAAAACCGAAATATTCGAAAAATAAGGTTCTTAATTGATTTTTGCAGAATTTTCTATACTAAAGTCAAATTGAAACTAAAATAAAATGTTTTGTGGATTTTCAATTTTTCAAATTTTTTTTTTTGTAAAAAAATTGATCAAAAATCAACCATTTAGTTAACTTTTTTTAAAATATTGATTTTTGTGTCAAATATTTGATATTTTTTGAAAATTAACTTGGCTAAAATAAAGTTAAGATCATTTCTTTTTGTATAAAAAGCCAACTTTTTACATGGGGCTAACTATTGGTCAAAGAATTGACCAAAAAGTTAACCTAAAGTCAACCGTTTGACTTTTTTCAATTTTCGATGAAAATGAATAGGAAATTGATTAAAAATAACAACGCAAAAAAAAGAAGAAAAAAAAGACATTTTTTGCTTGAGAAATAGATTCTGTCACAATTGAAAACTCTAATCTCGACTTTTTACTTTTAATAATGCGTCTTCTAAAAATTAAGTGTCGACAAACACCGTAAGTCATCGCTTGCAATAGAACAAGAATGAGCAGCAACACTTGATAGATATTTATGGAGCTGGAAGCATTGGTCATATCTCTTCTGGTCTTTGGGCGAAGAGAAATTGGTAAAGAATTGTTTGTGTAAGGGAGTAGGGGCGCAATTTAAGAAGATTAAAGAGAGATTGGACAATCCTTATTTGATTGGAGACTTGGGAGTCGCCTGGTCTTTGTCGAGAAGCCCAAGTCAATCAACGGAATAAATGGATGCCAAGTCAAAGAATTAAAGAGGAGCGGCCGGTGGCGATCCCTATTTGATCTTTCCTTCTTCGCTATCTCCACTTTGCTTCCACTTTCTCCACTTGATTGTTGGGTCCAAATCCCATCGACAAACAAGTTCACTTACTTCTGATGCACGATCTTTCTACGTTTGTTTCCCTCCTCCCTTTTTGTCCTCCTTTGAAATTTCTTTGTTCCATGGTCGGCACTTTATCACTTGATATTTATTCCATTTTTGTTAAAATAAGTGACAAACTTTAGACGTAATTCCAATTTCTTATACAATCGAATCACTTCATGAAATCAATAATTGCTATGATACATTGCATGGCATCATCGTTGATCTAGCCATGAACGACTGCGTGTTTTGTCACACAAATCTGAAAAAAAAAAATCCTTAAATGAAGCTAAAATGTATAAATTTGTAAAAGTTTATGTGCATAGTAGTTACATACTCAACAATACTCCGCTTAAAAGCACAACCATGTATGCCCGAACCATAATGGCATTCCTATAATGCACGTCGCAAGAATGACTGTAGTTGCTAATACAGCTATATAAAGATGGGATCCATGTAGGGACAGTTTGAAGCAGTTGTGGTTACTAATGACTTTGTATATCATACAGACTTTACATCTTCTTTATTGAAAATTTTCTCACCCTCACGGTGGACGGGGCAGACAAGGGGATACCATTCTTAGCGAGAATCATAAGGAAGACATGCTTCAAGAATCATTGAAGACAAAAGCAAACCCTATAGCCTTTGCTGTGGGTTGGTGATTAGTGCGTGCAATCGATGCTATCACTTCTAACTAACGATATCTCTTTTGATCTCCACTTTTATTTAACTTTGTTGGATTGATACAATGAACCAATTTTGTTTAAGTTAATCATTGGGATGAGTACGATGTTTGTAGTTTTTTAACAGGAGTTGATCCCGTTCAAGACAATCCAAAGTATCGGGAGTTGACTCACAATTTTGCCCCATAGGATAGCAAGATATCATACCATTTGTTACACATGCCTCATTAATCTAGACTTTGCTTGTGACACTTGATTTTTCCACCACCAGTGGAGACCAAAATGAAAAACACAAGAGAGTGACCAAGAAGATCAAAGAATAAGCGAGAGCACAAAAGTACGGTTTACCCTTTTTCTTGCGTATAATGGCGAGATGAACGGGTGACATGCCGAAGATCCTTTGGCTCTCTGATTGACTCTTTGATCTCCTCCAGTCTTCGCCATCGTTTAGCGCTTCCAACAAGAGCTCAAGGACCTTCGAGTCCCCTGTTTCAACTGCTGCGCGCAATGGAGACTTGCTTTCGTTATTTTGACAATACAGCAGACTGGGGTCTTTACTCACCAGATGACCGATCACCTTGCTATGGCGATTCCTCACGGCCTCATGCAGAGCAGAGTTGCCGCAGTGGCCAGGGTCTATCGACACCCCTTGGTGAAGGATATGCTCCGCCGCAATAGCTTTCCTGGCTCTAGCTGCAATTTGAAGCAGCGTCTCTCCTCTGGAGTTATCACAGTAGATCAAGTGCTCAGGGAAGAAATGGATGATCGCTCTGACATTATCATCAATCTCCGTATTCAATTCATGTCAGTTTAATTTGAGCGCGAAAGATACGCAAATTTTGAAATGCATGGTCGCACCCTTGTTAATATACCTGCCGCAGCGTGAAGCAACGTGTTCTTGGAGGGGCTACGTCGCTCGAGAAGGACAGGCAAAGACATTCTTTCCTAGGTACAATGATCCTCCAGGGCTTTGATGAACTTGTCGACATCCCCTTCCTCTGCGGCCGAGAATAGTAGGGGATGTATATATCAATATAGAGGGGAATTACATATAACTTTAAAAAATTTATCCCTTTTGGGCAGATAAATCTTTTTGAGTCATACATCCCCATCTTTTAATTTTGGAATTTATCTTCATACAATTTTCAAATTAATATACACAATAACTTCCTTTGGGCAAGTAATTGTATATACTAATTTTTATCAATAGGAAACTCCAAAAAATATATGCCCAAAATTCATCTAACAATATGAAGCACTTTACGACATGTGCTTCCCAAGATCATATTGCATTTATCAAGCAACAATTTTTGCCACAATTTTTTTTTATTGTAATCTTTGGACCGGTGATATTGTAGTTTGTCTTTCTGGATATTGTAGTTATATGCATACTGATAATGCTTTTACGATCTTTATTAAAGCATTTATTTTTTTATGATCATCACTGTTGATTTTATTGTTATCATTTCTCCTGTTGACTGAGAAATGGAAGTATAACACAGTATCTTTAAACAAATTTTAGTTTAAAGATGACTGGATGTCATAGATTATGAGATCTCATGACATAATTGTACAATTTCATGTTGTTTAGAAATCGTACTGAGGTAATTTCATGTTGTTTAGAAATTGCGCTAATGTAATTTCATGTTGTTGAGAAATTGCACTGAGGACCGATAAGAAATAGTGTATATTTTGATCACATGTTGGCACTATTTCTTACTACACTACTAGGCCCATGATCCATGAAAATATAATACTTATTATATGTGATTATGGAAGGTATTGTGTTGTGGCATTTTCTTAACACATTGATCTCCATAGTCCTATACTGAGGTTATATAGGATTGGATTGGTATTGAGATGCCATTATTGGAATATTATTTTTTAAAAGTTGTGGCCACATAAAACAAAATTTTCAGTTATTAACCCGATAGTATCGTTTTCAAATATAAGATCTTTTTCAAAATAAAATAAGTTAATTAATGTAGCCCAAGTGGAAGAATGTTGGAAATTTCCTATTATATGGGCTTACATTAATTAATTGATTTTCTATTTTAAATAATCGGGTTAATGGATATTCCAATATTTATTAAACCCTACAGTGATCTAATTAAATTGGGTATTGGCATCTAATGATAACGGGCCTAGTTGAGTAGTAAAGTGTAGGCAATTTGCAAAAAGATTAGAATTTGCAAGTTTGGAATTTGCTGGTCAATTAGGCCCGTTATCATTAGATGCCAATACCTAATTTAATCAGATCACTGTAGGGTTTAACAAATATTGGAATATCCATTAACCCGATTATTTAAAATAGAAAATCAATTAATTAATGTAAGCCCATATAATAGGAAATTTCCAACAGGGGATCCATAACCTTATCGGGTTGTGCAGGATCGTGCTGTCGTTGGCTCGGGTTTTCCCCAGTCAACGCTTCCAATTTCTGCCTTCTCTCCATCCAAACCTCCTCCTGGTCATCTATAGACAGCTTCACATCAATCTCCTTGTGTGTATATATCTGTTGTAACGACCCGGGCCCACTTGTGTGATATTGTCCGCTTTGGACACTGAGTCCTCACTGCTTTAAACCGCGTCACACATACTAAAGGGCCCAAGCCATTATATACTGGCCCTGGACTCCCCCCCTAAGCGATGTGGGACAAGAGGGAGAGGGATCCCTTCCTTGCGCACGTCCGGGGACCGAGGCGCGGACGCACCGCCATCCCTCCTCCCCGCGCACCGCCGCTCGGGCCGTCACATCTGTGACTTTGAGTGAATTGCCCTGGTGTCCAGCAAGGACTCAAATGTAGCATATTTATAGCCACAAGTCGAGTTCGACCTGATTGGCTTTAACGAACCTCCCCTCAAGCCCACATTTTACCGTCGGGTTAAGTTGGGTCTCCAGTTCCCGTATTCATCTCTGTTTTTCTTCTTTTTTGGATGGATAAACCACCTGATGGTTCCGCCACGTCCTTCGTTGGCGACGGGTCCACTTTCTGCCACAAATTTTTCCTAGGACAATCAGTAATAAGAAACCAAAAAAAAAAAAAAAAACTAAAGAAACATATTTTTCCCTAAAAAAGATTGAACATAGTAAAAAAAGATTTGAAACAGAAATGGGATTGACACGATAAATTATTGCATCCATGTTAGTCACCATCAAATTCAGATTTAGGTTACTAGTCCACTTTCTTGTCAAAGTTTCCAATGTATTTTCAAAAATACAAAAAATAGAAAGAAAGTTGTCATTATATGCGTCAATATTTGTATATTTTGAACGGTTTCAGATTTAAAAAAAAAAATCAAATTGCAAAGCAATAAAGAAAAGTAAGATGACCGGAGTTTTTTCACCCAAACAATCGATTCCCTCATTAAATTATTAAAAAGAAAGAGCTTAAAGCAGCGGTCCTTTCATAATTTATTCTGTCTTTTTAACAACGTGAAACATCCCTTAAGGCTTAAGCCCCAATGTGGGGGAAAATCGTTACATAACCGTAATATGGACTTGTTTGTTAGAATTATGTTTTAGTGAAAAAAATAAATTCTTACTTTACTGTACAAATTTACAAAAGTAGAAAGAAGTACCAAAAATACCTGGGAACCTACATCTCAACCTTTACATATTGTGAAAGTTTCTAGTGTTTAGAATTTGAAAAAAAAAAAAATATATATCAAACCGCATCATTCAAATTAAGCAAAAGTTTATTTAGACATAGACCCATCCTAAATCTGAACCACTAAAAGTAGTAGATTTCTTATAATTCGCATCGAATCTTATGGTTCTGATTTATTTTAATGGATGAATTAGGTTGATTGAACAATTTAATACAGTTATAGACTGGGGCATTATAGCATTTAAGAGAACTTTAGTTGGCATTAGAGCCGGCTTTTGGCAGATCTAGATGTATGTTAAGCCCCTATTGAAGGGAGTCCCACATTGTTTGGGAGAAACCAGTTCCTCTATTTAAAGCCTCGAAGCTATCCTCCCCTCACAAGAGCTCTTTGGGGATGAGAACCTCAAAGTTCTTACAGGCATGGTTCATTTTTCATACCATTTCTTTCAGCAGTCTCATAGGTGGCCTTTCGAGTGGACCACACATCTGTTTTGGTACGAGGGATAGATCCCAGCGTGTTTGGTACGAAGGAATCAGCCCATTATCCTTTTGTCTTGCCACTTGCATCATCATCGCCTTCCGCAAAGCAAGGCAATTAGGGAGGTAATGGAAAAGAGACGAGATTGGGAGGATAAGCAAAGGATCGCAGATTTTAAGCAATAACCGGAGAAAAACAGAAGTATTTTCAAAGGCCAAAAAAGGCAAACACAGGTCCCAGCTGCTCCCTTCATTTATTATACTAAAGATAATTGGCGAGAGAGAGAGAGAGAGAGACGTAAGCTGAACACACGACAATTAGCCAAAACATTAGTTCCTCCATAGAGACTTAAAGAGGGTAAAAAGCACAGATGGGTCAGTCCTCAAACCACAATCTTAGCTTTAGTTCAGTGGTTAAAATGTCTAGTAAAGAACTTACGTTGAATGAAAGCTGTCATAAGCAAAGCCCAAGACAGTCCTTCCTTGCTTTGGCTTTGCAACATTCTTGAAAAGCCTTTCTTGCCCTCATAACTTACTAAAACTCTTCTTTTACCACGAAATGCACCCTGAGAACTACAAACGAAAATAGTCGAGCGCAACTTCAGATGAGAAAATAATCTAAAAATTTTCAAATTTATTATATTTTTATCAATTCAGTCTGAAAAATTTGAAATTTATCAATTCTTTTTGTTGGTAATTTTACCAATTGAGTTTTAAATATTCTCACATTTTTTCAATTAATTCCATTTAATCAATTTTGATTGAAAATTACTGATTTATCAGCTATCTTACATGGCATGACCAACATTAAAGTAGACAATTTTTAATAATATTTTATTTTGCATTAATTATTTTTTTCTTTTTTTGTTATTTTCTTTTTCTTTTCTACAACTCTAGCCAATGAGGGCCGTAACAACCCCGCCCAACCCAAGCGAGGGTCACTAGCCATTTTCGGCTAGAGTTGTGAAAACAATAATAAAAATTAAAATAAAGGAAAATAAAAAAGAGTTGATAAAAAATTCAAAAAAAATTAAACTATATTTAAAAATTGTCTACATTAGCACCAGGTGTGCCATGAAGGATGGCCGACATCCATGTCAATAATTTTTTTATCAAAATTGACTAGATTGACTCAAATAGAAAGATGTGAAAATGTTTATGACACAATTGATAAAATTAAAAAGTTCATAATTATATTTATAAAAGTACGATAAATTTAAGACTTTTTGAATAATTTCTCCACCTCATACCAATGGCCTCATATCTGGCAGGCGAATTTGCTGTGACAACCCAAGTGGCCGTTGAGTTAGCTACCAAAGTTGCGGAGGGTCTGCTACGGTTTAGATTTGGTGCAAGGAGGGTCGACTGGCGGAGACGTAGAGAGAGAGAGAGAGAGAGAGAGAGAGTAGCTGCTGATGAGGTGCGAGAGTGACCAAGTATTTAGAGCATGTTCATAACTCTTTGTAAATTCAGCTTCCATTTTAAATTATCAACCCTCGTTTTGCATATACACTTACCCACGATATTCACGGATTACAGTTTCATGTTGGACACGTGCATTATAATAATGTAGTGATTATAATGTTCAACTTACACGTTCATCCATATGATGAATGCTATGGTGTTTGGTATTTAATTTTGTAACCGAATTTCTCTACGTGTTAATAATCCAATCGCAAGTCGGCGGTAAAACTAATAATATTTTATTCATAATTATTTATCGAGATATAGGTTCACGTTCTTTGACTCTGACGTGGTGCATGTGAGTCTATCAATTTGGCCCCGCCCCAAAGAAGGGAGTCGAATTCAGCATGTCCTATTTCGAGTATTAATTTTTCATAACACCTCCGTTGTTATGTTATAATTATCGTCAGAAGTCATGGGACCCGGTAAAGATCCTACTCATAAAGTATGATTATTACGGTGTCATTCATCTTTATCGTCCTCATGCGTCAGGTCACTGACATAATTTTTTAAAAACTCTTAAACTTATTGTACGATAATTAATCTAAGTCATTCACAATTAAATATAAGTTAATAATAGTCAGATCGGGACTTTCCTCGTTTACGCAACACAATCAGAGCAAGAATATGTTATTGCACTATTAAAATCGAAATTAACATGGATCATGGTTTAATACATCTCTTTATTGTGGCATGTTATAATGCTGGTGTCCTTTACATGTAACTTTTTTTTATCTGTGCTTACAAGCTATAAAGCCCAAGAATATCAAGTATCACCGTCATATTCCTACTTCCTTATGGTGCGTTTAGTAACTATTCTGTTTCCGGGAACAATTTTTGATAAGAAATTATTCTTTTTTATTTTGTTCATGAGAATAATTTCTAAGCATTTTAAAGCATTTAATAATTGTCTAAAATTTCTACTCCTGGGATATAATTATGTTTGGTATCATTCTCAAAATTTCTAATCCAAATTATTTTCTTTTAATATTTAAATAATTTTTTTTTTCTTTTCTTTCTCTGCTTCTTCTTCAAACTTTGGCAAGTCGCCAGCCAGGGGATGACCAATGACCGGCCAGATGAGAGCCAGTGACCTCACTGGCCCCTGGTGAAGTCGTGTTTCGTCAATTGAGCCTCACAGGCAGTTGGGCAAGGCTCGACTCACCGATGGCTAAGCAGACCTCTGGCGGGCTCGCCAAATCTTACCCAATCGATCGCCAGCAACCAGCGATGGTGAACAACGGCGGCAACAACAACTAGCGATGGCGATAGTGGAAGATGAAGAGAGAGGGAAGAAGAACAAGAAAAAATTGGGTTAGCTTTGATTCCAGAATTGTTCCCAAAAACAAGGAATTGACTTTTTTCTACTCCTTAATTATGTTCTAAATCTATTCCCAAAGTAAATTATTTCTAGGAACAAAAATTTTACCAAACGAATTTCTGTTCCAAATCTATTCTCGGGAACAAAAAAATAGAAATTTTTATTATTTGGCCGATTGTTAAACGTGCTCTTAAAGTTACATGGAGAAATGTATTTGATTTTTAATGCAATGGGGTCCCAACCTCTCTCAAAGGGTGAGGAGCGCACGCTTTAGAAGCGTGTCACCTTGAGGCAAGCGACGATTTCCAAGTGAATTGGACAATTCCCCTTACAATGTGGTGTTAGTACTTGGCTTGTGTTCTTCCAAACCCTACTGTAGAGACATTGATGGACTCGGTTAGTTTTGTATATCTACCTTTTTTAAGCCACCACAAATTTATTGAAAGTCAATTAGAAGTCAAGTGAAACGCGGAAAACCTTTTCATTTATGAGAACAAAAATCCAAGAATGGGAATTGATACATTTGCTCATTGTTTTGAAGATGTTTAATCATGCGATCTTGCTCGATTTTCAATTCTTAGGCACATCTATCTAGGTGACCATGCATTGCGAATTCGCAAAATTATATCTACCAACCACGTAATCTCATAACAACATAACTATTTAGGATCAAACACACAAAAAAAAAAAAAAATGTAGATAAAGTGGGTAAAATATCAATTCGAGACATGATCGGGCAAAATTAGACAAGGCTTATTATTATTATGTGTCTGGGGATAAGACACGTCAATGATACTCGTAACTAAGCATGAAAATACTTAAACTAAATAATGCGAATTTCCTAACTAAATGATAACAATGAGACATTAATCAAGCATGAACTAAACCTAGCCTTATACAATTCTAAGCTAGAAGCAATTCCACTCTTCCTTTATCACTTTTTTATGTTCATCTTTTAATTGAAACATGAACTAACTTCTATTCTACTTAAATACTACTAAAATCTCATTCGATCACTAAATTGTCACTTGATTATTATGATACTAACTTTTTTTACATTATAACTTTTTCAAAGTTTTTGATTTTTTTTCCATCTCTATTTTAGAGAAAATCTGATTACACATCAAACGATAATAAACATGCTAAGTGCGTGCACAATAATTATTCTATTTCTGTTTTGAACAATTTTTCTATTCCAAACTTATTTCTAGAACAAAATCCATTTGGTAACGTAATTTTATTTTTCTATTTCTGAAACAAATTTTTAGTTTAGAAATATGTTTGAAATAAAAATGATAAATAAAATATTTTAACTTATCTATTTCTCGAAATAAAAATAAGAAATAAAAACTTTTCTCATCGCTCACCTTCTCTTCCAGTCAACCACCCATCCACCGATGCCGGTTGTGTCCATCGCCACTATCGCCGCCGCCGCCGCCATCACCGGCCACCATCGGTCGTTGGTTGCCGGCCGCCACCGCCGAGAGATAGAGAAATTTTGTATGAAATTATATTTTGGAAACAGAGATTTCGCATCATTATTAAACACATATTTTTACTCAGAAACTCATTCGGGAATAAATATAAATATTTATTTCTCTTTCAGAAATCAATTTTTGGCTAGAATGATTGTCATTTGCACCCTAATCGACCAAAAGTAAACCACAATTACACAAATGTGACTGTAACGATGTCTATAAATACGAGTTCGACCTCAGTGTCTATACTAAGGCGAAAGGGCAAGCTAGGGCTGCCCCCGGCCACCTTGAGAATCCCCCTCTACATACCCAACCGCCCATGGTCCAATATGGATGGGGCAAAATTGAGAAACCAAAGAGATCAACTGAGTTGCGAAATTAATTGCATAAACATGCTAATTTCATGTCAGTACCGGCACTTCTACCATATATTCATTTTTTTTTAATCTTCTTTTCTTTTTCTTTTTTTATATATATTAACGACAAGATGATTACAATCTAATCTATGCTAAGAACGTGCCAATAAATGAAAAATCCCCAACCAAAATGTTTGATAACATCTGAAATAAACATACAAAAAATGCCCGGGAATGATGTGGCCGTGCAATAGGACCACCCCGGGACTCATTAGAGGATCGAGGCGAGGCCAAATCGGCACCACCCATGGGCTGGATGGTGGCTACCAGCAAGTCCACAGCGGCTCGCACGACATGGAACACATTAAAATGACGAGAAATCAACCGAAATCAACACTCTAGTGAGGTCAAGATCTTCCTAGTTCAAGCTCAAGAAGGCTGTGACCAGCAAGGAATACAAAGTATACCAGCGAGCAAAGGATGACTACAGGTACGTTTAGAGGCATAAAAATAAGCAAATAATCCACTAGATGCAAAGAAATGAGACTAAAGTTTTTTTTTTTTTTAATGCTTAAGAGGGATCAAACAAGGAAATAAACACCAACAATAATGATAGCAATAACGGCAATAGCAAGATAAGATTGAACACGATAAAGATATGCCGAGGTCATCCGAATGTCCTGCCTCAAACACGACCAGATCGGAACTGGTGAAAGCGAGAGCCGTTTATTTTCCTACATCCAACAAAAATAAAATGAAAAGGAGATACCTTTAGGGAAGAAGATTGCCGAGAGCGATGATGCTGCAGCAGAGACCGAGAGAAACTGAGGAACCGAGAGCTAAGACAGACGAGGGAACGACGGATTTGGAGAGTGAGTGACCGAGAGAGTAAGGTGAGAAGATGGAGATGATAAGACCAAGAGACTGTGGTTGCTTGAGGGTAAGCTAAAGAAAGCGAGCAGCGACGGAGATGGGAGCGAGGGAGTTAGTAGCGACAGTATGGTGTGAGCCGGAGATGGTGGAATCGGAGTGAGCTGTGGTGAGGAGGGGGTGGCGAGAGCAGCAGCTAAGCTAATGGCGAGGGGCCGAGATGGGGATGGCAGTGACAGAGGTGAACGAGCGATGATAGTGAGCAGGAAGCAAGGCGGTGAAGCTCAGCAGCCGAGAGGAAGAGCGAGATGGAAGCGACGGCTGGAAGGCAACCTGTCGCAGCCTGCCCTGCCGATTTGGGGTTTTCTCCAAGTCTCTGGTCTCCCTTAACTTCCATTTTTCTCTACTCTTCTTTTTCTCGGGGCTAAATCCACTGCGTCCTCGCTTCGATTCGCAACACGGCCGTCTTCTGCTTTGTCGAAAAATAGGCTCTTTCTTTGTCGTATCGACCAATTAGGATTTTTAGGATAAATTTTTTTCTTTGATCCAGGATAAAATATAACTAATTTGGGTTTTCATTTTTGTAATAATAAAAATGATTAAAAAAAAAGAAGAAGAAGCTATCGGTCCGGTCCTGTGGATGGCTCCACACCTGGAACCGGACAGGACCGATATTTACCGGTTCCGGTTCGGTCCGGCTCTTCTTGCTCATTGAACCGTCAGACGCCCCTCCTCCTTTGTTCCCAAGGACTCTCTGCGTAGCTAGGGTTTTGAAACGGCGGAGGCGGCCGTCGCGGTGGGGCCGAAGATCATGGTGGGATTCAAGAACCGGTACATGGTGATGGAGGTTTTCCTGGATCCGAATCGAGAGCTCGGGGTGGATGACCCCATCATACTCACTCAGTTCAACGTATCCAAAGCGATACGAGACAGCATCCTCGTGAACTTCGGGGAGTGCGGCCTCGCTTCGTCTCTCGGATCCTTTCAAGGTACTCTTCCTTCTTTATGGGATCCCTCGTATCCTGGAATCAGCAGGTGTCTGGAGGTTAAATTCTCTGTTACTTCGCTATCAAGTTCTGTGATTCAGTCATGGTCAACCCCCGTGGTTGTGATCTTTCGTGCAGTGAAGTATGTAAATCCCATCACGAAGCTTTGCATCATCAGAGCTTCTAGGGAGGAGCACCAGAAGGTCTGGGCTGCGATCACCTTGGTCACGAGCGTCGGAAATTGCCCGGTGCTGTTTAATTTACTCGACTTGAGCGGTGAGTCGAACGAGTGTCGAGCGAGATGCTGAATAGCACAAAAATTCATCTTTTTTGTCGAATTGAATCCTCCAATTAACGCTGTATTCTGCTACCAGTGATTGTAAGTAGGTTGGCTTACTGTGATTGGCTTTTGTAAATATATCTTGTCTCAATTCGTATTGACAAGAGAACAATAGCACCTGGATTATCAAACTGTGTTTTTTTAAACGAGTCACATTAACTGAAGCTTAAACTCTGGAAGCATAATGGGTGCTGAATTTGCAGTGCTGTTATTGTGAAACTGGCATGATTTTCTTGCAGATTGGGAAAATTTCATGTGAGGTTATTAGCTCGCATTTCTTTTTGACTGGCAATGGCATCATGCATAATTATTTGGTGGAAAGAGTGAGATCTTTTTCTGGAAGCTGATTGTTTCTATTGGTGCCAGGAAGCATCAAGGCCTGTAAAAAAGCTGCCTTGAAGTGTGATGAGTTGAAATTTGAGCAGTACAAGCTTGTCTCTGGGTCTCGTCTCTCACCTGAGGTGATTCAGCAGATGCACAACTGCCAAGAAAAGATTAAAATTTTGGAGCACTAGGAGCGCTGCACTTGTACAGTGTACACACCTCTGGCTGGTATGATGTTGTGCAATTTTTGTTTTCTTCTTTTTTCCTTTTATATGATCTTTCAAGTTTCAATGCAGCAGCATGTAATTCAAGCCCCTGAGCTGAATCTCTAAATGGTGAATATGTTGGCTGTTGGCAAGAATCTTGTCCTTGTTTCTTTGGAGTGGTTATAAATGTCATGGATTATTACTGGACAGCATGTGCATTTGATATTCCAAATTAAACTATGGTGACTGAGGTTTCAAAAGTAGTTGAAGTTGGTATTTCCGCTTCTTTCAGAATCTGCTGATTGGCAACAGAAATCTATCTGTATGTGTATGTATAATGTCTCATAAATTTTTTTGTATATGACTCTTCTTAGTGCATCATTTGTTTGTTGATCTTACTGTATTTTCTAGGCTTTATGTATAATTTGATCTTGACATCACTGTCTTTGCAGGTCTACTGAAGCAGGGCAAGTGAGAAACCCTTTTCAACTTTCACCTTAAGGGTCATAGCTTTCCTTTTCTTCCCCAAGCCCCCTCTGCCCTCTTCTCACTGGAGTTGATATCTCGCATATCAGACACGCCGGGCAAGCTTTATGGCTTCTACTTCTGTGACTTGAAATACATGCCTAGTTCTCATCTCCTCCATGGGTGAAATTTTCATTACTGAAAGTAGCTGATCCATGGCTGGATTATCATATGGGTTTGGTCGATTCATGTGATCAGATCTACATCAAGGTTCAAGATGCAATGTGGAATATGAAGCCGAAAGAATATTGTTTGAGCGCAGGTACAAAAGAATTGCTCGTATTGGTTATGTTTTTTGCAGGCAGTGTGCACCTGTCTTGACTGGAGTCTGATTGCCCTCTACTTCATGGGACAATTTTGGGGTATCTTCAAACAACTATCTTTTTCTTGTTTTTATTTATGTATTTATTTCCTCTTTTTTATCTGTTTGGGTGCGTTCGTGTTCTCTAACTTTGACATGTTGTATGTGAGTCTATTGATTGGGCACTCCAGTAAAACGGAATCAAATTCGGCAAGGTCTATTTCAAGTATCAATTTCATATAATATTGCCATGCTTGTGTAATAAATATCATCATAATTCATGACACCCGATAAAGATTGTATCTGTAAAAGAAAGGTTGTAAGATTGTCGTTCATCTTTATTGTCTTCGTGAGTCGAGTCATTAATAATCAGATGTAAGTTGATGATAGTCGGATCAGGTTTGCTTAATGGATCTTTAGACCGAGAATGCTAGTGTCCTTTAGACGTTTTTTGACTGTGCTTACATTCCGAACTATAAAGCTAAGAGACACCGAGTGTCAACGTCATCTTTGTACGCCCCTCATGAAGAAATGCATTTGATTTCTAATACAATATGAATTAATTAAACAGCTAATTTTATGCTAATTGTCGTGTCTCAGATGCTAACTAACTGATGATTGCAAGCCGGCATCTGTTTTGTGCACTCTGGATGCTTCCAAATTGCATCAAGAACCCTTGAATTCGATGGTTTAGATGTTTTTGGACGTCATGTCTACTAGTAGCCGAATATTCCTGTCCCAATGCCCCCTTACATAAACTGAGAGAGGCTGTACAAGTACAAAACTTCCTTGCACACGCAATGTTTAAGCCACACCACAGGCACCAAGACTCTTGAAACACATAGCTAGCTGAAGCAGCTCTCTTTTCATTGAATTCAATGAAAGTAGCGATCCATGATTGAGACCGATGAAGGGTTTCTTAGTGTCACTGTTTATACCATGCCATCTATATTCGCTTTATGTTCCAGCTACTAAACCGGCATAGACGAACCAATCTCTTAGAACTGAATAGTCTGTTACCTGTATCAATTTAATTCAGTAATAGAAGTCATCATGGGATGTTGTAATGAATTCTCTATTTGTTTCATAGGTTTTTGTGATGAACCAAATCAAAAGACATGAAAATGCTATAAAGAATTTCTGCCGATCGTACATTTGCTGCTCACTATGATGGTCTTTGATACAGAGTTGTAAACTACTAAGCACGTACCAAAATGCAGTTGTTCCTTAAATTATGGAAAATACTATCAGCATCAAAATGAAAAGGACTATGCAAACCAATTACAGAAAATGGAAAGATATCTCCTCAAAACAGGTTGAGAAATCTCACTGAAACTATTTGGTAATGTAGACTCGTAGTCATCCTGATAACTGGACAACAACACGTAGTGAATATTTCTCATAGCTCATTTGACCTCTCAATATTCTGTACACAAAAACAAATTAAAAGTAAAAATAGCAACGATAAGACAGGTATAGAAATAAACTAATTGATGAACCTTATATAGCAAAAAAAAAGCCCTCTCTCCCATATGTGAATATAGATAGATAGATAGGTCTATCAAATATCACAGGTGGACATCAATAAATTTATAGGTAATTTGATAATTTGACTTATGTATTCAATTCTCTTAACCCTTATTTTATTATGTCATTAACTAATAATATAAGAGAGAAAAACTAATGTTATTTTAGATTTATTTATTACACCCAAATTAATAAGCAAGGCAAACCGATGCTGATTTATTCTCCTAGAAACATTATATTAGATTGAATGAAATGGTTGATTTTCAACATTGTGTTATGCAACATTGTGATGGCGTGACCCGATTACTAAACTCCTTAGCTGTTATTTATAGATATCATTGAGTAGCCAAGCACAAAGTATTGTGGATCACTGAATCGAAACAGCAACAGCTGATGTGACTAAGAAGTAGCCAAAGGTACGGACATCGGTGCATAATTAACGATCAGATAATAAATTCAAGGCTGGAACAGACGGCATCTTTCTGGAACATGTAGGCTTAAATAATTCTTCCAAGCGGGGGCGGAGGTTATAGTCACGACTCACGAGTTTCCTGGATGGATGTAGCTTCACGGCCCGCAGTCCCACTCCGTGCAGCCTTTCTCCACGCTATCATAGGGCCCATCACGTCCCGCTGTCCCACTCCCTGCAGCCTCGCTCCGCGCTATCATAAGGCCTATAGAAATAAATCTGTCGGTGAAGACACGGATGAGAGGAGGTCCGCACCCAAGCGGTGTATACATCAAAATGAAGTTACTCAAGGTAATGAAGAGGGCGACGGCTCCCAAGGCCAAGGTAAAAATCGATAGCCAAGGGAGTCTGCTTACGGTCACGTAGACACCTGCCATGAATGCTAGAGGCATTGCGGCAAGAGCTACCAACAATGCGCCACTTGATTGGCGAATGGCAGCTAACCTCAAGTAAGGATCATTAATATGTGTCCACAAGAGGATCACGAGTGCCACGGTGGAGCTATACATGGCCACGGAGTTGCTAATCACAAAGACATTGTACATGGATTTGTGGAGCAATATGGGGATTCCTGCATCTGGGTTAGAACCATTATATCCTCCGGGAACTGAATAACCAGAAGTGAAAGCAACAGAAGCCATAAGCGCCGCCACAACCATGCGAGTATTCACTTTGTCCTTAATTACATCCAGTTGCTGCGGTTTCAATCGTTTTCGTGGGCTTCGATCGGTTGGCTTGCAGATAGCTAATTCTCCACTTTTCGATGTTCCAGCAGATCGCAAAACTATGCTCGTTAGCCTCTGCAAGTAGTAAGTCAAAGAATAAACAAAGAAATCAAGACATTATGGTTTTGGCAACTAATTATAGATATGGGTTGAGAGTACACTAATTGACATGCCTCACTAATTTTATGTTCTAGTTCTTTCTTTGATTGGTATACGTTTGGCAATGTATAATTACCCGCAAGAAAAATATAAATGGTCATACCTTCCGAAGTGGAGCATTAAATACTTCGATGTCCTGCTCTACCACATCAAGAGCCGTCATGTTATTCATGTTTATCGAGTTACGATCAACTCTTCTGTGTCGAGCAAGAAGCATGACCGAAGGTTGGCAGTGCAACGCGGCCAGATGCAGAGGTGTATTCCCATTGAAATCTCTCGCATTAATGAGCTGATCAAATTTAGGATTTTCCAGTATGGATTTGACAGTTCCAATATGTCCATACTTTGCTGACACGTGAAGAATATTTTCTCCTAGCCTAGTTAGAAACTCCTCGGGGTGTGGCCATTGTTGAAGTAGCTCATTGATGATCTTGATATGATTCATCATGAAAGCAACATGAATAGGAAGATACCCATCCGTGCCATCTTGCACCAGGGCACTTGTTGGGCACTTCTCCATCAAGAACTTGACTCCATCGAGATAATTCGAGTATGCTGCCAAGTAGAGTGGAGTGCCACCTCCCGCATCTCTCAATTGAAATAGCCACGGCTTCTTTTCCCACATCTTGATCAGCATATCTGAATATAAGGCAAGCAGTTAACCATTGGGATGAATACGATGCCTATAATTTTCAAGAGAAGTTGATCCCATTCAAGACGATCCAAAGTGTCAGGAGTTTTGCCCCATAAGATAGCAAGCTATCATACCATATGTCAACGCGTGCCTCATTAACCTAGACTTTGCTTGTGAGACTTGATTTTTCCACCACCAGCGGAAACCAAAATGAAGAACACAAGAGAGTGATGACCAAGAAGATCAAAGAATAAGCGAGAGCACAAAAGTAGGGATTACCCTTTTCCTTGCGTATAATGGCGACATGAACGGGTGACATGCCGAAGATCTTTTGAAACTTTGATCTCCTCCAGTCTTCACTATCGTTTAGCGCTTCCAACAAGAGCTCGAGAACCTTCAAGTCCCCTGTTTCGACTGCTATGCACAATGGAGACTTGCTTTCCTTATTTTGACAATACAGCAGGCTGGGGTCTTTATTCACCAGATGATTGATCACCTCGTGATGGCGATTCCTCACGGCCTCATGTAGAGCAGAGTTGCCGAAACGGTCAGGGTATGTTGGCACCCCTTGGGGAAGGAGAAGCTCCACCGCACCAGCTTTTCCAGCTCTAGCTGCAATGTGAAGCGGTGTCTCTCCTCTGGAGTTCTCACAGTTGATCAAGTGCTCAGGGACGAATTCGATAACCGCTCTGACATTATCATCACTCTCTGTATTCCATTCATGTCAGGTTAATTTGAGCGCAAAAGATCGCTAATTTAAAAAAAAACATGGTCCCACCCTTTTTAATATACCTGCCGCAGCGTGAAGCAGTGTATTCTTGGCGGGGCTGCATCGCCGGAGAAGGACAGGCAAGGACACTCTTTCCTTGACGCAATGATCCTCCAGGGCTTTGATGAACTTGTCCACGTCCCGTCCCTTCGCGGCCGAGAATAGCTGGGGATCCACAATATTGTCGGGTTGTGGAGGATCGTGCTGTTGCTGGTTCTGGTCGGCCCTGATTAATAATGCTTCCAGTCTCTGCCTTCTTTGCCTCCACATCTCCTGGTGCAGACGGTCAGCCATCTCTCTGTGGGTGACTGTGCCCTGTGACTTTGAGTGAAATGCCCTGGCGTCCTAAGAATCAAATTCAGCAGACTTATAACGACCAAGTCGAGTTCAAAGAGATTGGCCTTAATGAACCTCCCCGACCCACATTATACTGTTGTGTTAAATGGTCTCCAATGCGCATATTCATCTCTTTTTTCTTCTTTATAAGAAAGCCGAAAACAAAGAAAAAGAAATGGCAATATTCACTTTGCCCATGCGGAGTTTACACCGAATTAATTTTTTTCCCTCTAAGTAATCCAATAGTAAAAGAGACCTGGAATGAACAAACGCGTTAGATGCAATGAATTTTTTATGACTACGTTGATATTGGGGGTAAATCTGTTTTTTTTTTAACGAAGTTAGCTGTCCACCTTCTCTTGCATCCAACTGAGAGAATAGAATCATCCCAAGGTAAAATGATCCCAAGGAGTATCACACCCACTCGCACCAATAGCACCAGAACCAACAAATTTCTACAGGTGAACTCAATTGCCATGACCAGAAAAAGAACCCATAAGTCACATGAAAAAAGCTGATCAAACCAAAACAAAGCGACTTACCACCCTCTTCGGAACCAACAGAGTGCCTCTCCCTTTCTCCACACTGAAACACCACCCCCCCCCCCCCCCCCCAAATTCTCTCTATCTCACTCTCCCTCCCTCTCTCTCGAAACCGAAGTCCAGAGGAGAGCGAAGTGAGTGGAGTGATTATAGACAAGGAGAGGGCCCACAGGCTTGTCCTTCTCTTTCTTCTTGTTGAGGTTGACGAAGAAGTGAGAGAGAGATAAAATTATGGGGAAAGTATAAAAAAGTCTTAAATTTGTTGCGTTGATACTGATTTAATCCTACACCTCTCAATTTGTCTAGTTCAGTCACACCAGCATACAGAACAAAATCATCCCACAGCAAAATGATGCCCAAAGAGTATTGCCCCCACTACTAATACACGACAAAAATGTAAGACCTTCACACGAACAGCACTGGAACCAACAAATTTCTATAGGTGAACTACATCGCCTTGACTGGAAAAAGAACCCATAAATCACATGAAAAAAGCTAATCAAACCAAAACAAAGCCACTTACCACCCTCTTCGGAACCAACACAGTGCCTCTCTCTCTCTCTCTAGAAACCGAAGTCCAGAGGAGAGCGGAGTGAGTGTAGTGATTATAGACGAAGAGAGGGCCCATGGACTCGTCCTTCTCTCTCTTCTTGTTGACGTTGAGGAAGAAGAGAGAGAGAGAGAGAGAGAGAGAGAGAGAGAGAGAATTATGGGGAAAGTATCAAAAAAGTCCTAAATCTATTGCTTTTGTTTTAATTTAGTCATACACCTTTCAATTTGACTAGTTTAGTCACACGAGCATGCAACTAAGAGAAGAGAATCATCCCACAACAAAATGATGCCCAAAGACTATCACACCCAACAATTAATACACGACAAAAATGTAAGACCTTCTTTGCACCAACGGGACTAGAAAAAAAAATTTCTATAGCTGAACTATATAGCCATGAATAGAAAAAGAACCCATAAATCACATGAAAAAAGCTGATCAAACCAAAATAAAGCCACTTACCACCCTCTTCGGAACCAACACAGTGCCTTCCTCTCCCTCTCTCCACACTCAACCCCCCCTCTCTCTAGAAACCAAGTCCAGAGGAGAGCTGGAATGAGTGGAGTGATTATAGATGAGGAGAGGGCCCATGGGCTCGTCCTTCTCTCTCTTCTTGTTGATGTTGACAAAGGAGAGAGAGAGAGAGAGAGAGAGAGAGAGAGAGAAAGTATCAAAAAGTTCTAAATTTATTACATTGGTACTAATTTAGTTATATACCTTTCAATTTGACTAATTTAGAATCATCTCACGGCAAAATGATGCCTAAAGAGTATCGCACCCACAAATAATACATGACAAAAATGTAAGACCTTCTTCACACCAACAAGACTAGAAAAAACAAATTTCTACAGTTGAACTACATAGCCATGACCAAAAAAAGAACCCAAAAAAAAAAAAAACTGATCAAACCAAAACAAAGCCACTTACCACTCTCTTTGGAATCAACACAGTGCCTTCCTCTCTCTCTCCACACTGATCCTCTTCCCCCTTCCCCCCTCTCTCCTGAAACCGAAGTCTAGAGGAGAGCGGAGTCAGTGGAGTGATTATAGACAAGGGGAGGGCCCACGGGCTTGTCCTTCTCTCTCTTCTTATTGACGTTGATGAAGAAGTGAGAGAGAGAGAGAGAGAGAGAGAGAGAGAGAGAGAGAGATTATGGGGAAAGTACTAAAAAAGTCATAAATTTATTGTATTGGTACCAATTTAGTTGTATATCTATCAATTTTGACTAGTCCAGTCATAAACTTTTTCACGTTTGTATCAATTTAATGTATCCGGCCAATTTTGACTAGGTATCACTTTTGACTAGGTGACAATGATATGGACGTTGGCCAATGCTGGTCATCTAACCAATGACATGATAATTTTTAAATAATTTTTTTATTTTTTGGAATTTTTTTATTAATTTTTTCCTCTTTCTTTTTCCTCTTCTTCCTCCTTTGGCTTCTTTTCCTACAGTGGCTCATCAGCCAAGTGGCGAAGGCCACCCGCAAGGCGGCTTTGCACAAATTTAGGCAAGGCTAGCCTCGCCTTGGCCTTACTATGGGCGAAGGAGACCTCACCCACGATTGGCAACGCCATGGCGGCCCTCGCTCGAGCCTTGGCGAATACCACCATGGCCTTGCTAGCTACAGGCGAGGTTGCCTTCGCCCATGGCAAGGCCATGGCAAGGCTAGTCTCGCCTAGATCTGGGCGAAGCTGCCTTACTTGTGGCCTTAAGTGAGGTTGGGTGAAGGTCGCGATCCTTGCTGTCCATTGTAAGGAGAAGAAGCCTAAAGAGGAAGAAAAGAAAAGAAATTTAAAAAATATAAAAATTATTAAAGAATTGTCATTTCAGCATTGGCCAAATGGTTGATGTGCATGTCAATAATGGCCAACCAAAATTGGTAAGATAGACTAAATTGGTACCAATGTGAAAATGTTTAAGACTAAATTGATCAAATTAAAAGGTTTAGGGCTGAATTGATACTAATACAATAGGTTTATGACTTTTTTTGTAATTTTCTCGAGAATTATAGATAAGGAGAGGGCTCATAGGCTTGTCATTCTCTCTCTTCTCGTTGATGTTGACGAAGAAGTAAGAGAGAGAGAGAATTATAGACAAGAAGAGGGCCCACGTCCTTCTCTCTCTTCTCGTTGACATTGACGAAGAAGAGAGAGTTATAGATGAGGAGAGGGCCCACGGCTTGTCATTCTCTTCTCGTTGACATTAATGAAGAAGTGAGAAAGAGGGGGGGGGGGGGGAGAGAAAATATTTAGATTGCATTAAATTCAAGATAGGATAAAATTCATTAAATCCCGTGTTTGGTCTTTACTCAAGACGGGATAAAGTTGGATATAAGAAAGATAGAAATCGAATAAAATTATCCAGGGGAGGTAGAATAAAGGTAAACATGATTTCTACCATCCATAATAGGAAAGTAATTTTTCTCAAATAATAAATTTCTTAAATTAATAATATTAAAATAATATTTCAATATAAATAATATTTGAATTCTTATATAGGAAATTCAAAATAACAAAAAATAAAATTTTATTTTTCAATTTAATCTTATGTTTTATATATTCGAATTTAATTAATATAAATATAATCATATTTATTACATATTTTAGGTATATTAGCAAAATTTACTGTTTAGTGAAGTTTTATTAAAAATGATAGAAGGGGAAAAAAAGAAATAAAAAGAAAAATAATTAAAGAAAGAGAGGAAAACAAGCCAAATAAAAATAAAATAGGAACAAGTGTTGTGAGAGATTTTTATTATATCAATTTGTGAACTTTTATGTTCATCCACACTAATGTACTTGTTATACCAAATATTGTAAGCAATATGATATGAATATATTTGACTATAAATCCGTAGTTTATCAAACAATGGATATGATATGAAGAGATCCATGGATTTCTTATCCTATCTTATCGTGTTTAAAAATCCAAATGACTAAGCGCAGCTTTAGTGGTTGAAAGCACCGCCTAAATTGGTGCGCTTTTTTTTTTTTTTTAATCAATGTCCAATGATAGATTGATACACGTTTGTTGAGTGTAATAAAAATAAATAAAAATTTGTTTTTTATCTTCTTCTTCCTCCATCATAGAGCACCACCTCTTCGGCCACCATCTCCATCTCCACTGCTTCCGGGGTCGCCTGCTGTCGCCCAAGCTACACTTCCGTCATTGCTCGCATTTAGCTCCAATGTTGCCCGTCCAAGATCTAGACGAGGCCATGGCTTCTCGAGTTCATGGCCGGGGTAGAGGTTGAGCGGCCATGGCTCCAAATCTATCATGACCGCACTTCGTGGAAGGGAGCTCCCTAGAGGAACTCGAAGGGAGGATGACGGAAGGGGAGAACAGAGAGAGAGAGAGACAGAGAGAGAGAGTCCATGACTGTTTGAGGCGGAGGAAGGGACTTGCTGCGGCAGCCATGGTGGGGAAGTGGGCGTTGAAGATGGAGGTTATGGTTGACATGGCCGAAGTTGGGCGGTAAATTCTCAACCGGCTAGAGAGATGGTGGCTGTGACGGAAATGAGGAGAGAGAAAATCTGTAATTTCAATTTTTCTAATCAGGACACGTGTCAAGTTTTAACTGCACCAACTCATATTAATGTGTACCACGTCAACCGGTTTCATAGGACACAAATCACTTAATATTCTCGCCGAAAGACAATAGATGAGTACGAAAGTAGATAGAAATAAAATGCGAGTGAAATTCGTGGGGAATAAAGGGTGGATTTATCGGAGCATATATATTTTTTTAAATTTCGAATACTCCACCTTTGCTAAACCCACCTCTTTCTCGTCCATAAACTCCAAAAATGATTCAATCAACATAACCTCAAAAATGGTTAAGAAATATGCCCAGTCGTGCAGTTTTGGCTCCCAATCCCCAGTACCCGGATATAACCGTTTGTTACCCTTTTGATGACTCATGAATTTCCTCATCTATGGATACCACACTGACGCATCTCCATTTTGGTGCCATTTGCCTTGCCCTCAGCTCTCATGACAGAATAAAGATTGCCTGTTGTGACAAAAATGACACTACTTGATACTTGTTTGCTTGATGATCCATACACTTGAATTGGTACAATCGTTGTAACCCTAAATTCTGGTATTTTATTAGTTACATTGTTTATCTTTCTTTCTATGTACTTTTTATATATGTGTAATGTATTTCGTCATTTCCTTGGAATACAAATTTCTATTCCAATGAACTTTACTTTTCCTGGCACTTTGATCATAGTTTCATCACTCCATCAAACCTCCATTTATGTATTTTGTATTCAAGTGTGTAATAACGAAACGATTTTGATCATTCCCCAATATGTCTAATATTTTTTTCTCAATCGGGCTAGTATTTTTCTCTATATGTTGGTCCCTCAGTACAAGGTAGAGAATTTGTGAAATTTTTCCTTGATTTCTAGTTCTTTAATAGAAAGAGAATCCAAAAAACACTTCACTTTGGTTTAGGAGGATGAATAAAGTACTATGAATAAGTGAGATAATTATCCAAAAAGTTTTGAATATACTGTAAATAGGTCGATTAACTCTTAAACTTTTTAATTTGGTTAATTTAGTCTTAAAATTATAAAATTTACCAATGTAATCCTTCCAATCAAGTTTAATCGCAAATCCTTGACATTGACAATTTAAGCAATTTTTAAAATATATTTCTGAATTTTTTAATAAAATTTTTAATTCTTTTCTTTTCATTCTATTTCTTTTTTCACCGTTCTTCTTCCTTGAAGGGCTGGTACCTCGGCAACCCCTGCCCGCACTTCAGGGAAGAAGAACAGTGAAAAAAAAAAAATGATAAAATGTAAATTTTTTTTAAAAAATTCATTAAAATTTGAAAAATTGCACAAATTGTCCATGTCAACGTTGGCCATGTCATGTAGGATGGTTGATATTCATCTCATCAATTGTCGGTTAACCTTGATCGGAAGGACTAAACTAACAAATTATCAAAAGATTTGGAACTAAATTGATCAAATTAAAAAGTTTATGATTGAATTGGCTTTAGTACAATAGATAGAAGACTTTTTGGACAATTTTGTCGTAAATAAGTAGTGTTTAGACGACATTTTGATTATTAAGGACATTGATGACCAAGAAGATCTCCCTTTCACAATTATTACATGATTAATTATTAAATTCAACTAAGAACAAAGTAAATGTGAAGGTTGGATGATTACCCACTAACTTGACATGCCATGTCCTTGTCATGGCCTTACCAGGATCATGCATGTTGGGAGATTTTGTTCCAATAGTTTAAACTATTAGATAAAGACGTGATTTAATCTTTAATTATTCAATCACACTCCTTCACGCTTAGTCTAGTTTTTTTGCCCAATACTAAGTATTGACATATTTAATTGGGGAGGAGGCAAATGAGGTTTAGTAAGATTTGAATTTAAAACTTTCAATTCTAATATCATGTGAGATTTTATAGGACCATATCCAATTGTTCTAAAAACTTAAATTACTAGACAAATATACGGATTAATATTGGAAAAGGCCTCGGGAGAGATATGTATGAGAAAGCCAGAGGAGCTAGAGATCAGTGGCTTAAATACAGAGGGGATTGAATCGAGACCAGAGAAATTTCGAGGAAGACGACAACGAAGACAAAAGAGAGAATTGTGTGTGGATTTATCAAATAGTTTTGAGAGATTTGAGAAAACGCTTTGGAGGATATGAAAGTGTATTTTCGCCGTTATTTGAGCGAAGTGGGGGTGTCAAATGACGAATGAGGAAGACGCATATTTCGTTCTGGCAGGGGCACTATGGGGGAAAGCACGAGATGGGGACCGAGTTTTTAGTCTGTCTCGACTGGTCCGAGTGCGGAGTTGCGTTAGCTAGAAGGCGGGAGAGAAGGGGAAGAAGAGAGGGAAAGGGAGGGGGGTTGGCGTTCTGGAAGGCCTTGGAGGTTTCCCAGGCCCTCACATGCGTTTTGAGTTCACACGTGGGAGAGTTAACGGAGAAGAAAAATAGTTAAATAAACGAAATGGATTTACTCCTCTTCTTTTACCATTGATTTTCTGCGAAATTCTTTTTTTTGGAAAAAACCAAAGAAGATGGATATATTGGAGGTTAATTCTTTGTTATTTTTCTACCAAGTTCTGTGATTGAACCCATGTGATTGTGATCTTTCGTGCAGTCAAGCATGTAAATCCTATCACGAAGCTGTGCATCATGAGAGCTTCTAGGGAGGAGCACCAGAAGGGTTGGGCTGCAATCACCCTGGTCACAAGCGTCGAAAATTGTCCGGTGCTGTTTGATTTACTTGACTTGAGGGGTGTCGACCGGGATATTGAATAGCACAAAAATTCATCTTTTACTTGTTGAATTGAATCATGAAATTTACGCTGTATTCTGCTACGAGTGATTGTAAATAGGTTAGCTTAGTGTGAACGGCTTTTGTAAAAATATCGTCTCAATCCTTCTTGACAAGAGAACAATAGCACCTGGATTATCAAACTGTGTTTTTTTAAACAATTGCATTAACTGAAGCTTAAACTTTGAAAGCATAATGGGTGCTGAATTTGCAGTGCTGTTATTATGATACTAGCATGATATTCTTGCAGATTGAGCAAAATTTCATGTGAGGTTATTAGCTCGCATTTCTTTTCGTCTGGCAATGCCATCACTATGTTGCAAGAGCATGCCAAAGTACAAGAACATTCCAAGGACGAAGGCATAAGCGAATTTAGTTGAAGACGAGCTACTAACATTCCGAAAATGCTCCAAATCCAATTAAATTTGCAATGAGCTAAAGGTTTTAAAACTTTGTTTGTGAGCCACTTCTCTCGAGGCTTTGGGCCGAGGCCTCTTCAAAAATATTTTTGGGGATTTGGCAATTTTTTTTAGGACCTCTCTAGCAAATTGCCAACCTTGGCAAGTTTTGGCCATCTCTTAAGGTTAATTAATTTTTTTCTTCCAAAATCATCCTTATCAATTTCTTCATCCTAAGCAAGGTCAAATCTAGCTACCAACCTGGCAGTCTACCTTGATTGAAATCGCCGGACACGTTGCCGACTCTTAAGCCCTTCGTTGGTTTTGAGTTTTTTTTTGCTTTAAAAAAAAAAAAAAAAAAAAAAGCAAAAGTTCGTTACAAAGTGTGATTTTTCCAAACACCAGTTAAATCAAAATTGTTTCCTAAATGAACTTTTAAATTATAATTTATCAAACATTTCAAAAAGCCCATTTACTTTTGCATTTTTCCAAAGAATCAAATACACCCTCAAAAGCCTTTGAAAATACAATTGCATTATCACAAACTCGCCAAAAAATTTGCCAAATCTCTTTCTCTTTCTCTTGAGCCAAAGGCCTTTAGTTTTCCCAAAGCAAGTCCCAGCTAGTATTAAAATTTTCCCAAACACTCACCTAATGGATTTTTTATCAGATGAGCCAAGTCAAGTCGTGGGTCCATGTGGGTCCATGCTGGGCCAAACTCGACTAATAAGGGAAGGGCCATAAGAGAGGAAGGGCAATATATAAGTAAAAAAGAAGAAAGAAGAAAGTTTTGATATAATACGTTGGTATACCCCTCTTACCCCTCCCTCTTGAAGAACCCCCTCTTGAAGAACTCCAAGGCTTCAATCAATCCATCTGGGACTACAACTATTACTTAATTTGTGACAAACAAGTTATGTCTTTTTGTGAGGTGTTACATATTTTCGAGAATTCATTTCCTACAATTCATTTCCTACATTGGTGTTGGTGTAGAGCGATGTTCTTCATGTTTTTAACATCATGTTTTTATAATTTGTTTTGGGCTGAAATTTTAAGAAATGTCCACATCTATTATTGTTGGCCGCTAGGAGCTTGGCTGTGCGTCCACAATCGCGTTGGCGCATGCCCAACCCTATGCGCAAACACGTAGGAGTGTCAACGGTTCGGTTCGGTTCGGTTTTTCAAAAAAACCGAACCGAACCGAACCGTTAGAAAAATCTTCCGAACCGAACCGAATGAGATCCAAACTGGATACGAACGGAACCGAAACGATTGGGTTCGGTTCGGTTTTTCGGCATTTTTTTTTGTTTCAATTCTTTCTCTTCTTTATTTTCAATTTTTTAATTTTTTTTTATTCCCTAAATCTTCTTCTTCCTTGCGTTCTTCTCCCTCCCCGAACAACGCCTGCAGCTTCCCTGTTTCACCGAAACAACCTTTCCTCAAATCTCACCCAAAAACACCATCAGCCGAAGCAGCCAGCACCCACACTGTCACCGAACCACCACCCTCTACCAGTCGTTCCCTCCGACTGGTGTCAACTACCGTCAGCGGACTACTTGGCTCGGCTTCCACCGAGCTTGGCCGGGAAGATAGAACTCGGCCCCATCAACCGGGCACCATTCGAGGTAGCCCTGATGCCGACATCTTCCCACACCCACCCGTGCCAACACTGTTAACCTTCCCTTTCCTCGAACCGTCCACGACCAACCCACAAAACCAAAGAAAATCTATGCAGATCTAGCCTAGACAAAACGTCGAACATCTGGGGTGCGCCCACGAAAAAGCTAACGAAAGCTCGACAGGGAGATCAATCAACAATCCAAGCAGAAGCAACAACCAAGCAAAGTCTAGAGACAACAAATCGCAGCCCGCCGGAGTCGGGCCGGATCTCGGGCGAACCGAAGAGCTGCGAGCTTCGATCCGGCGAGCCGAAAAACGGAGCAAAAGGAGCACGTTTGTGCTCTCTGGTGACAGGGCCCTACTCGGCTAGACGAAGGTGGACTTCATATAGAGAGCTAACGATGGGGGCCAGAATTGAGATAAAGGTGAAAGTTTTGTGATTTTTCACGAGACAAAAAAAAAATTAGGGCCAGAATTGTCACTCGACTTAAAATTGGTGTTTTTTTATGAGACAAAAAAAGTTGGGGCCAAAATTGTCCCTCAATCTAAACTTGATACTTTTTTTTTAAAAAAAGTTAGCCCAAAGATTCAATCATCTACTTTACTCTTATTTAAGGGCATTGTAGATGTAAGATAATCATCATGTCCAGTTGCAGTAAGATAAACTTGTACATCTTTAGACCATGATGGATAGTTAGTGCCATGCAAGACAGATGTCAATTGAAAATGCGTCAAACCAGTAGATGATGCAGAAGTCATCAGTATTAACTCCAATAATGCAATTAATTAGCCAGACAGGTTGAACACAAGAATCAACCAAACCCAATAATAATGACACAATAATCGAGCACTTAACTCCAAATGTGCAATCGATTACAAAATAACAAACAGAAACGAGGGTTCAATCGGTCCACCACTAAGTCAATATACTTTACCAGGAGGCCATAAAATCATACCAACCAGTACAAGATTACTAAAAACCATCCAACACTTGAAAGATTACTATGCGCATACCAACCAACACTTCAAGAACCGATATACTCCAATGAGAATCTATATAAGTATAATGGACAACGTCTTTTGATGCCCTCAGTTTGGGTCATTTTTTTTTTATTAATTTTTTTTTTTGGGTGTAACTCGTGCAAAACCAAACGAAGACCTTGCAGAACCGAACAAAGGCCTCCGAACTCCTCAAGATATATGAAAACCATAAATTCTAGATCGTAAGACACACAAAGACCAGATCGTGCAATCGGTCTTCAATCTCGTCATCAAGAAAGAAGGCTGAGCACATACCGATTTTGTTAGATGGGCTTCGGCGATTGACGCTAGATAGTAGTTCTATCTAGATCTGCAAGACAGGCGTCAATTGGAGGTAGCGGGTGACGACGAGGATGCCGATGGGGGGCAATGACAAGGGCGAGAGATCTAGATCTGCATCTAAATCTGGTGACACGGTCTCCTTTTCGTTCAATATTTTGAGATGAAGGGAGCTGAAGACGATTTGGATGAAGACCGGCAACATGCGATCACATGCGAAACAAGACGAAGTCAAGTATCGTGATCAAGAGGATGAGAAGGTCACCACAGGGTTCATCGGTGCAGGTCAAGATGAAAATAGTGATGGAGGCCGAGACAGCGGGTTGGTGGGGGGGGACAACAGCGGTGGATGGATTCGGAATTCAGACTAGATCTGGATCTGGAATTCAAACCTTAGAGAACCGGCGTCCTCTCTGCTCTGCTGTTTAGAAGAGAAGTGCGCCGCGATGACTTGCTCTGATACCATGTTGAAAGAGAGAGTATTCTGCGTATTGTATTCTTTTAATCAAAAAGGATTACAAGAATACATACAATATATATGAGTAACCCTCTAAACATAAGATTAAGTATTGACTACTTTACCCTTATTATTATATCATAACGGTATGGTAACGAGCTGTTGGTTGCACGGATTGTTTACTAGTATGAAATTTGCAAAGAGGTGAAGAATGAGTTCTATTCGGCCCATATTAGGCCAAACCCGGCCCATAAAAAAAGTGTCCATAAGAGGAGGGGAATTTATTTTTTTAAGTGTAAATAACTACAATATATAAATAAAATGGAAGAACTTTGAAAGCATTCCTTTTTTCTACTTTTGCGACGCAGTGTACTCCTTTTAAAGAGTGGAACTCTAAGGCTTCAATCAATTTTTTTAAAACTGCAAGGAGTACTTATTATGTGACAAACAAGGTATGTCCGTTTTCGTGATATATCTTTTCGTCGGTGTTACGTATTTTGTGGATACGTTTCCATATTTATTTTCAGTATTCAATTGATCGAATATCAGTTCGTTTTTTTCTTTTTATGCAATCCATTTCCTACACTCACCTAAGACCTATGTTTCGTCCGGGTGGGCAGCGTCCTCCTTGCGAACGGATCGCTCACCCTCATCGTGGTCCTCCCTCGCCCATCAACTCCAGCCGAGCTCTCTCAAGCTCTCCCCATTGGGGTTCGGATCTTTGACATGGGTGAAGTCCTCGGCGGTATTAGGGTGGCTGGGGTGCACAAGAGTAGTACGTGGCGGTGGAGAGGGGCCCGGTTGCGACGGCGCTAGTAGTGTGAGGAAATGTGGTGGCTTGGAGGGTAAAGTGGGTGGGAGGTTCTTGCAGTAGAAGAAGAGAGGGGGGAGAGGAGAGAGTGACCTGCGTGGAGTCGGAGTTGGGCGAGTGGGCGAGCCAGGCGATTCACGAGCCGGGTTAAGGCGAGGTGAAAGTGTGCCTTTGACTGTCAATTTTTTTGAAAGTTTTTGCCTCTGATACCGAGATGATCGTCTCCTTCTATTCTTTTGCGCCGGAAAGGTTCCTTTTGACGACTTTTGGTGGCTTTTGCTTTCGATGCCGACGTGACTGTTTCTTTTTTTAATACTGATTTTAGTGGAGATTGTCTTCCTCTAATCCTCTTTTTATTCGTCGTCTTCTAAAAGGCCATAACAGTACATACACACAAACATATATGTTCCTATGCTGCTCCTTTTCTTATGTGTTTCATAGCTTTAATAACTGCTAATTGTCACAATTAGAAAAATTGATCTAACTCTGTCCAGGATTTGAGGAAAATTTTATTTTCTTTGATATTTTGACGAAGAGATAATGAAGATAATAATGCTGAATCGTTGAATCGTTAACCTCTTTTATCATTCAAAACTCCAAAAAAAGAAGATATGCTTAAATGCTCTGTTTGTCAATCGAGGCCAAGTAGCTTTCTCTTGTGATTTTGCTTTTGAGATGGGTTTATTGTGATTCTGCTTCTGTGTTGAGATGGACTTGCGGACTTGCGATGTTAAATCAATGTTACTTTAGAGGATCTTAGCAAGAATTATCGTAGTCAAAGATCTCATCGTTACACATATTGAGGCCCTTGCATTTTGTTCCCATTTGAGAGAAACACTAGCTGAAGCAATTTCAAAAGAAGAAATTCAATGATCACTTGAAATGGCACAATCGCAGTGGCAAGCTTTGTTTTTTTGCCTAAAAAAATGGTGAAGTGTAAAGGATGGGCACGTGAACACTTTAGCCGATGTGCTAGTCTATGCATTATGACCGAGAGGAGGTTTCATGCGCATTTTAATTGTATATGAGGGCTAGGAAGTTGTAATCCTTGGACATTTTAGCCAAATTTATAAGAGAACTAAATCATACGTCTCATTGAACCTCATCTGGATAGATTATATAGATAGATTACCTTGGCATGCTTCACCAAAAAAGGACTAAACCTCATCTAGGTATATTAAATAGGTAGATTACCTTGGCATATTTTAAGCTGATGAAGATAGATTACATAAATAAGTTTAAAATAGGAAATAGGAAAGAGAATGAAAGAGACATGGCCTTCTGATGTTTATCATACTTAATTTAAATTTTGGATTTGCTGTTAAAGCCTTTTGATTCAAATTCCTTAAATAAGTCCGGCAGCATTTGAAGCCCGGCATTTGAAGTAGGAGGCCGTTTTAAGTTGGAAGCAAACCTAACTAGAAGTTGGATTTCATAATACGAGTAAAATGTGTAGTCCAATAAACCATTTTACAGGCCTGCCCATCAATGAAAGAGCGTAATTTTCTTCCAATATTGGTGGTTTATCTATGAGCGAACCAATAATGAAATTGCATGCTTAGCTTCAGACCCGGTGAGCTCAAGAGGCGCCACAATCGATCCACTAGTATTGATCCACCCACCATGCTACAACAGGCACCCACCACTACACAGGCGCTACTACACACCGTCCTGCATTCCTCATTATGCCTAACCTTGCCCGTCCATTCAACTTGGCAATCCTCCTTTGAATACCACTTGTTCTAATTTTAAACTTCAACGAGAATCCTCCCATAATTTCTACCTTCCTAATCTTTTCCCATCTCATTCAATCAGTTCTGCAGCAGCACAAGCATCCACTCCAGGAACACCACCTCCCACATCCAGATCAGAAAACAAGTAAAAACAAGTACTGCCAACCGAATTATAAGAATATATCCACCTGCTCGGGTGTGACACGTGACAATCTACCTTGAATACCAGAAGCTTATTACGAAAATTACATGCCACACCACGGATAAAAGTCACTAAATAAGATTGATCGAGAGCAATTTCCATGGTGCAAATTTCCGTGGTGCTGCATCCATGTAAATTACGTCGTCACAAAGGTTATCCAACAAAATTGTTTCACATTTCATTTCTTCCTTCCAAAGTAGAAACCGGATGGGATGGCCACCCTAGCAACCGCGACACCCAAAGAGACAAAGACGAAAGCATTCTAACAGTAGAAACCGCCAGTTTTTTCAAAGGAACTTCCAGACGATCCACTACCTAACAAAAGCAACAAAACAAGTTATAACATAAACATCAGATGCAGAAAAAGGAAAGATCATGACACGATTAAGGATTTATAAACCATCAATTATTCAAACTAACGGACAGGTGCCATGTGCCATGTGGAATGACCTCTCTGATGGTCCACCATACCACATGCAAGAAGCACTCGCAATATTTTTCAATAAGATCTAATGCAATAATTCTTACCTTTGCATGCACAAGTGATGCATTGCTCATGTCTTTGCCATGTCCTTGAAGGCTAACTTGTGGCAGTCGAAGAGCAAAGTCATGCTAGAGAAGAGGGAAGCAATGGAATTTAAAAAGCACCAACTAAAGTAAACCCATAAATAATGCTTTGTATATACGGAGCATCTAAGAAACTGCAATTCAAGATCGCGACTTAAGGGTAATCTGGATCTAAGTCAAATATGGTAATCATCTATGAAGATTCACAATGTCCATAGAAGTCGATCAACAACGTAAGTGAGTTGAATTGACTTTTGGATTCTCAGCCATCCTCTAGCTCCTCTAGCGTAGGAAATCAACATCATTCGCCTTCAGAATGAAGTTGTCTCCGCTGCTCAAAAGGATATTGTGCTGCCTTCCCTCAGAAATAAATGCATTGAGAATGAATTACACCCCTAACTATTGCATAATAAGCACCTCTCACATTGATTTCTGAGTAACAATCGTTTCTTAGACGCTCGCTACAGCCATCACTTAGAAGATAAGAACACCTTAGGGAAGGAAGGGAAAAGAAGGCAACACTTGCAGCGGGCAATCAGCTAGTACCAAAAAAAAAAAAAAAAACAGTATTAACCTTGCTGCCATACTTAATTGCTTCCTCATATGCCACACGAAACTCCCATCCAGGGTAGACCTCAACCTTTACAATAAATAACAGAAGCGAGATCGAGAAAGATATGTGTGAGTTAAATTGACTTTCGGATTCTTGGCCTTCCTCTAGTGTAGGAAATCGACATAGTTGGCCTCCAGAATGAAGGCTCATGCTGTGCTGCTCAAAAGGGCATTGTTCTACATTTCCTTGGAAACGAATGCATGGAGAAGGAATTACCCCTAACTATTACATAATAAGCATCTCTCACATTGATTTATGAGTATCAATCATTGATGCCGATAAACCAGAATGTATCATAGACAGTCTCTACCGCTATCACTTAAAACAGCAACAGAACACCTTAAAGGAGGAAGGGAAAAGAAGGCAATACTTGTTCTGGGCAATCAACCAGCCAGCGTACTTCCTTGCTTCTTCACTCGCTACACCATATACATCTCCGCCAGAGAACTCAAACTTATTAACAACCTAATAAATAACAGAAGTGAGATCCAAAAGGATATATGTTGAGTCCAGTTAAAAGAGATACAAAAGGATGTAGCAGACCAGCTAATGCTGACATAAAATTTGGTCTTAAACAGGACGCCTCATGGGTTATAGCGATCAAAGTTGGAAACAGATTGCAGAACAACATGCCTTGGCACATGACCGGTCGTAAAGGATACCGGTTGGATAGACCATTAGAAACCACCCACAGATGGAGATGAAATCAAATTGATCCTTTAGATTTGTATCAAATGATACTGATCAAAAGAGCATGTGATGTACACTGAAGACATCCTCTCCCATGAAAAAAATTTGCCACAAAATATGTCAAAATACTCTTCCCCCCGAGTATACTCGATATTCTGAGTACACTCGATATTCTGGTGCTTCTTCAGAAGGAAAACCCACAAGATGTGAATTAGAATTACAGTGTTAAGCTAGAAAATCTATGGGATAAAAAGGTAAGATATTGTGAAGGCGAGTCGAAACAAAACAAGTACCACACAAGTACCACATGACCTATTGAAAACCATCATCGTCCACTCAATGCTTGTGATCACCAAACTTTTTTCTTGTGAGATAAATTTTTGTAAAGAAACAAGCCCAACATTCATATAAGACACACCTTCAATTTATGCGGTATCAAACTCACTCTAAACGGAAACTTATCATTAGGCCAATTAAATGCTTCCGCCTGCACTCAAACAGGAACCCCAATCAAGGTCGTTCTGAAGCATAGAACAATGCACAGTGCAAGCGAAACGCCCACAACATGATCCATCTTAAATTAGCATGAAGAGAGAAACACTTTATAATCCACAAGGTAAGTCATAGTAAACTCTACTTCTACTTCTCTGCATGATTCCTGCAACCAAAGCCATCTTATTACATTTACGGCACAAACATTAAACATAATTTGACAATAAACTATGGTTGATTCTCTTTCACTGCCACATTTTGTGGGCAACCAAACAGATCATCAAGCCCAAATGCAAGTAACTCAATTTTCCAAGTCTCATTTCCTTTTCCCTTCATTTTCCTTCTCCCAAACAATCTTTGGAATTTGCTCCAAATCCAAATTTTAGAACTCGAACCTTTGCAGCCCTCACTTGAGACCTATCTTTCCTCCCTTTCCACCTCCGGAGCACGTACACGTAGATGCGGTCATTGTCCTTGCAGTCCTCGGACACGCATGTGACCACCACCCTCCTGAAGAGTTCCTCGGGTAGCCTCCTACAACCGGATGTTAAAGTAATCAAAACTGCAGAATGAAAAATTGAAAGCAACTAGGTCTTGACTCTGGTGTCATCCTCTAGAGAGGACAGATCAATTCCACGCAACCTTGAAAAATAGAGAGAATACTCACGGGTCTCCCTCGTGAAGAATTGTCTCGACTTCCTTGCTCATTTCTCGGTAAAAATTGTCCAATGCCTCCTCACCATAATTCATCGCCTAATGCAGAAAACCAGAAATTTCGCAAAGTGTAATGACTTCTCTCTGATGGTCCACTATACCACATGCAAGAAGCACTCGCAATATTTTCAATGAGATCCAAAGCAATAAATCTTACCAATGATGCTGCCCTGCATATCTCTCTAATTTCCTCACGTGAACAGCTTTTCCAATACGCTAGCAGGGGAATATCCTAGAGAAGAGAGAAGTAATGGAATTTAAAGAGCGCAAACTAAAGTAAAGCAGAGAAATAATGCTTTGTATATCTAGACCATCCAAAAACTGCAATTCAAGATGGCGACTAGGGCAGCTCCATAAAAGTCATCAACTCCTAAAAATACTCCTAACTAAAAATGCAACAACGTAAGTGAGTTGATGAAGTGGTCTCTGCTGCTCAAAAGTATATTCTTCTGCATTTCCTTGGCAATAAATGCATGGAGGATGAATTACACCCCCTAATTATTACATAATAAGCACCTCACATTGATTTTCGTTGAAGCCGATAAACTAAAAAGCATCCTCGCTACAGCCATCACTTAGAACAACAAGTGAATGCCTTAGAGAAAGGAAGGGAAAAGAAGGCAATACCTCTATTGGGATACCATTAAAATACTCTTGTTGGGGAGAGTCCTCAGGCATACTAGCATCCTAATAAACAACTCAAGTGAGATCCATAAGGATATATGTTGAGTCCAGTTAAAAGAGATGCAAAAGGATGTATTTGGTCTAAAAGGATATTGTTCCGCATTTCCTTGGCAATGGAGAATGAATTACGCCCCTAATTATTACATAATACATGCCTTAGAGAAAGGAAGGGAAAAGAAGGCAATACCTCTTTTGGGAAACCATAAACATACTCTTGTTGGGGAAAGTCCTTAAGCATATTATTTGCAACCTAATAAACAACTCAAGTGAGATCCATAAGGATATGTGTTGACTCCAGTTAAAAAGAGATGCAAAAGGATGTATCTGGTCTAAAAGGATATTGTTCTGCATTTGCTTGGCAATAAATGCATGGAGAATGAATTACGTCCCTAACTATTAGGGTCCTCACATTGATGAACGCCTTAGAGAAAGGAAGGGAAAAGAAGGCAATACCTCTATTGGGATACCATGAAAATACTCTTGTTGGGGAGAGTCCTTAGGCATATTAGCATCCTAATAAACAACTCAAGTGAGATCCATAAGGATATATGTTGAGTCCAGTTAAAAGAGATGCAAAAGGATGTAGCAAACAGATTAATGCCGACATAAGATTTGGTCTAAAGCAGACACCTCATAAGTTATAGCGATCAAAACTGGAAACAGATTGCAGAAAAACATGCCTGCACATGACGTAAAGGATACCATTGGATGGACCATTAAAAACCACCCACAGATGGAGATGTAATCAACAAATTGATCCTTTAGATTTGTATTAAATGATACTAATCAAAAGAGCATTTAATGTACACTGAAGACATTCACTTCCATTACAAGAATCTGCCACAAAATATATGTCAGAATACTCTTCTCCTCGAGTATAATAGCAGATATTCAGACGAGATGCAAATTAGAATTACAGCATTAAGCTAGAATTGTGAAGGCAGTTCTAGAGTCCAAACAAAACTAGTATCACCCAACCTATTAAAAACTATCATCATCCACTAATTCGTCAATGCTCGTGACTTTCACCAAACTTCTTGCTTGGGGGAGGGAACACTAAGCCAACAAATCCTTCCATCCAGGTCTGTGAGAACAAATTTGCAAAGAAACACGCCCAAGGACTAGGATAAACATTCATAAAAGACACACCTCCGGAATCCAAGCAATTTAAGCGTACACACATCACCAGGGCATAACCGCAAAAATACCCAAACTTTCTTAAACTTGACGCAAGGGACACGAGGTTGTTCTAAGGCATAAAACAATGCAAGCGAAACCCCAATCCATCCTCAATTAGCATGAATAGAAAAAGTAACTGACTTAAGCCATATTATACCGCACAGCACAAACATTTAACGAGAACAGATTATACCCTGCCAAAATAGGGTTCGACAAATCCGATTCTCTTTCACTGCCACATTTTGTGGGCAACGAGACAGATCATCAAGCCCACGTGCAAGAACTCAATTTTCCGAGTCTCAGTTCCCTTCATTTTCCTCTCCCAAACAATCCTCAGAATTCATTCTAAATCCAATTTTTAGATCTCAGAACCTTCATAACACTCGCCTGAGACCTATCGGATCCCTCGCCGCCGCCATTGCTCTCTCTCAGGCTCTGCACGTTGGGGTTCGGCTCGTCGAGCTGGTCCTCCGCGGAATCAGGGTTGGGCTCAGGCGCACGAGAGTAGTACGCGACGGTGGAGGGGAGCCGGGTCACGAAGGAGCTGGTAGAGAGAGGAGGAAATGTGGGCGGAAGATTGTGGCAGCAGAAGCTGCGTGGGGTGGGGCGACTGGCCGAGCCAGCCCATTCACTTACCGGATTAAGGCGAGGTGCAGGCGCGCGAATCACTGTCGATTGCAACATTGCGATGATGAATTAGCAAAGCGAGGACGCTGACGAGGATGAGAGCAGATTCTTATGCAGAGAGAGGAAGGAGGGAGGAGAGCTCCGATATCAGCGGACACACACAGAATCCTAACGGATTCGATTCGTTACAGAGAGAGAATCCCCTGTGATACGATTTGACGTGGAGCGCAAGCTTTCCTTTTTCGGTTAGATTACCGAGCGGTAGGATCGATCTCGGAGAAAATATAAGGTGGGCCGGCTCACGCCACGTCCGGCCCAATCAAATATTGATGCGGGAGTCGGTTTTCAGAAAGGTGACCTTGAAAATTGTAATTTGTGTAACCAATTGAAAATACAAAAATTCCGGCTATGACCGAAACCCAAATGGCATAGTCACTTTTTCATTTTCAATAAAGAGAAAAAAAAAAAAAACTCCTTGCATAATATGCAAGACCGGAGCAATCATAAATAATATGAATTTTAAGCCTAACGTGTTTCATGAACTCGTACTTTTCTAATCAGCTTATCGGAACTTTAATATGGGTTCATAGAACTAATTAGTCGACCTAGTATAGCTATAATGCCTTCCCATACACTTTTTAGTTTTGCTTTTCTTTCCATTTTATATAAAAGATATGAAATTTACCGCCATATTGCCGAGTTGGTTAAAGGTGTTCTTTTACTATTGGGGTCCATGATCTTGAAATTTATGTAATCGATTAAAATACAAAATTCGAATTTAATTTGGAATTAATGGAACTAGTTAATGGAGCCTAGTGATGATGGATTCGGATCAGAACCCAAATGGTACAGGTTCTTTTCATTTTCAATAAAGGAAAAAAAAAAACACTTTGCATTTTTTATTTTCCAACATTAGTGCCTAGCAATATCCGAGGAATTATAAATTATAAATGATATGAATGTTACTATAATAGAATTCTTAGAGCGCAATGTGATGTTTTAGATTTTAGATAAGAACCCACAGAGCCTAGGCACTTTCTCGTTTTGCTTTTCTTTTCATTTTCAACAAAGAAAAAAAAAAAAAAAAAAAAACTCTCGGCATCATCACATTTAATGCCATCAACATTAGTGTTTACAATATTTGAGCTTTTATAAATGATATGACAATTTTATTATGATAATGTGTAGTCGAATGTATTGTTTTTCTCATGTGGTCATTGAAATTGCAAAAATTTTCTAATTAAGTATCTTCACCCTAATTCCGAAAGATTTAAACCAAATGGGATGGGTACTTGTCAATGGTATGATACTAGATAGTCAACTCTATCAATAACTGAAAACTACCGGAAAGTTCATCAATTGTACATCGGAAAATAGTCCAGGGCCAGGCCGCCTACGGCCGCGAGACCCAGGCGACGGTTGCTTGGGTGATGCGGCCCTTGGGTCGGGCGACCTCGGGCGGCCCTCGGCTGGCGGCCGTAGCCCTTCGCCAATCCGGCGAAGGGTTTAGTTCAATTTTCAAAAAAGAAGAAGAAGAAGATATATGTATATACATATATTATACTCATCAAAGCCCATTGCAAAAGTTTTTTTTACCAAACGCACATTCAACTCAAAGTCCATTTGCAAAATTTTTTTACCAAACACAATTGCATTTCCCCAAGTAGGTTTGGGCTTTCAGCAATGCGTCTTAATAGCTCTATGAACGGCATTGACAATTTTTCCACAGAGAGAGAGAGAGAGAGAGAGAGAGAGTTCTCTTGGTTTCGTGCATCAACATGGCGTTGAAGTTCCACTTACTATAAGACTATAACAAGAATGAGATAGTAACTAATAATGGGTGACATAATTCTAGTTAAGCAAATCATCTTCATATGAATTTATTAATTGTAGACTTGAAAGTTGAAAGGAAGTGTTTTAATTGCCGCTGGCAAATTCATGTGGATTGTTTTAGTCATGCTTAATTGTTAATTCAAGTGGAGCATCTAACATTTTAAGCTCTTTCTTTTTTGGTCGAAAACATTCTAAACTCTTTGAACCAGCCAAATATCATAAGAGAAACATATTATGTTTTCATAAACATACTCTACAAATATGAAAAAAGTTCTTCCCGTACATTTAATATCTCATATGATGTGAAGCCACGCCCTTATTCAAGCCTTTTTGGGGTTAACTTTCCACTTTCTTAAAATTTTAATTTAAATTAATATTTTTTTATTTTAAATCTTGGAAAGAAAGTCACATTTACCAGTTTCAAAAAAACATAGTTAATACCACGAAAAACTCTTAACAGACATATATATGATAAAATTTATCACAAACTTATTTTTTGACCACCAAAAATTCAAATTAGTACACACCTATGATAAATCTACGTTAAAGTAATTTTTTGACTCCCAAAAGCCTCAAATATCTAAGATAAATTTACCCCTAATTAGTTTCCTTTAAATTGGATTTATACCACAAAAATTTACAAAACAAGTACACCGTTAAAAATCCCAAAAGAATTTGATAGTAAAATTTAATAGAAACTAATAGAGGGTAAATTTGTCATAAGTAATTAGAATTTTTGGTGATAAAAAGATTAATTTTGACTAAATTTATTATAAGTGTACTAATTCATGGTTTCCCTAATATTAACTCTTTTAAAAAGGAAAAAGCCACAAAATCCCTAAAATATGAATACTATGACACATTTGGTGACATAAAAATCCTAAACTATGTCCGTGACTCATAACTTTTTCATGTGACATAAAAATATATTACTCCCTATCAAAGTCAAAGTTCTGCTAAATGAATTTTAAGCATCATGTTTATCTCATGTTATGTCAACATTATTTGCTTTTTTGGCGTCTATGTAAATGGATTTTTAATAATTCTTATTGATAAAATTTTGACGGGAAGGTAAATGTTCACATGAGTATAAATTTAGAATTTTTTTGTGTCGAAAGAAACTTATGATTTTTGGTGGCTTTTGCCCATTAGAAGTAAAGGAATATGTTCGATCGATGGGATTCCTAATTTGCAATAATTGGTGAATTTTTTCGTTTGTTTCACGCAGAAAGGAAATAATGGAACATGCAGGATGGATGAGAGAGAGATTCTTAGTTTGATACATGAGAATGGTGTTGATGTTCCACTTACTATAAAATTAAAACTAAAATGATTTAGTTACTAATAATATCTAACCAGATTCGCTTTCATCAGAGAACCTGCTTATGTTTTATTTATGTTTTATTAAAAGGTGTGCTATGGTAATCGTCTCCTTTATATTATAGAATAATCGAGACGAGTAGATCACAGATTTCTTTCCCAAGTCCACGGCAATTGGTTAGACTTTTGGATAGATAAACATATATTTCATGAAATTCACTTAAATTGATTAATCCAACAATAGAATCTGGAAAACCAAAAAAAAAAAACAAAAAATGTGTATATATATATATGATGAACATGACCTCTTGAAACAATTCAATGCTTGTTTTCAACGTGAAATATATATTGATGGCTTGTAAAATTACTTTGAGTGTGTTGATTTGGTGATGTAATTTATATTTAGTTGTGTTAATTTCAATTAGGGTTATTTTTTCAATTAAACTTACCAAAAGTTAAAGTAACTATTTTGTTTTCCAGTCAAATTTAAAATGTTATTCGAATTCGTAGTTTAAAAGATCACACAAAAATCATATGTGAATATTAGTGTCAATATTTATCAATTAATTTGTAATTATTATTAAGTATCCTTGAGAATATATGTGGTGGGTGCAGCACTAGGACTCTCCTAGGTGGGTGTCGCGACCTTTCCTATGGGAAGGCAATAGGTTTAGGGTATTGCAGCCTAAGGTCCATGCACGAACTCTCCAAACCCAAAAATTTAACGTAAAAAAAAAAAAAAACAAGATAACTAAAAGAAGCCAAACTCAATATGTCAATACTCGCCACATGTCCGAAGGACAATTTGAAACCCTAACGACTTAGGGTGCGCATGATAAAATTTCTATTTCTCTATTTATCTGCTCCCGAAACATTTTTGAAAGAGAAATCCGTTTGGTAACACAATTTAATTTTTCTATTTCTAGAACAGATTCGGAAATATATTTGAAGAAGAAATGAAAAGCTAAAATTTTTAACTTCTCAATTTCTATTTCAGAAAGAAATCAATTTCTGTTCTAGAAATTTTGTCATGCGCACCCTTAGTTAACTTTGAGAAAATTACTCCAAAGATTAATTTTAACCTTTTCAAGAAAATTTAAATTTTTTAGTTTTTTTTTTTTTCAGATTTTTCGATTTTCTTTTAAAAGAATTTTGAATTTTCCCAAAAAATTGATTTTTGCAATTTTTTATTTTTTGCCATGTGCACCCTTGGTTTTGCTTTTTCTATTATTTATTCTTTTTTTTTCTTTACTTCGTCCCTTCCCCTGCGTGTCTTCAACCCTCCCTTATTCAGTGCTATGAGCGCGCCACGTCATTGCTCTCGTTGTGCACATCTGCCAATGAGATGACGACACTTGTCTCGTGACGGGCCCGCTGAAAGATGGAAGGTCGCTCCGCTGGCTCTGCAAAGGACGGGCCAAGGTCAATAAATGCGTGCTCAAAATATTTCTCTCTCCTCACTTGAATTTTCTGCATTCTCTCTCCTCTCCTTGTAAAAGAACAAAGAAGTTGAAAGAACGACTCAGACTTCCATTGTTTCCTTCTCCGTGCATCCCGCCTCCTTCGGCACTGTTTGGTAACCATTCAAACAATGTTTGATTATGATTTTTTGTTCCCAGAATTAGTTTGGGAACATAATCGTGTTTGGTAAAGTTTTTGTTCCGGGAATAGTTTTGGACAAGAATTGAGAATAAAAAAAAAAAGTTAATTCTTGTTTTGGGAACAAATTTAAGAATCAAAACCAACTCTTTTTCTTCTTCCCTTCCGCCATCTCGCGACCGCCGTCCACCACAGCCCGCCGCCGCCCGTCGCCGTCCGCCGGTGGCCGCGGGCCTCCCCAGCCGGCGAGGCCCGCGGGGCCACGGCGAGGCTCGGCCTCGGCTGGGCCGCAAGCCTCGCGACGCCCAGCCCCACCGATGGCCAAGCGAGCCTCGCTCGCGCCGGCGACACTCCGATGAGGCCGCCGGCCCTCGTCGGCCGGTTGCCGGTCCGGTGACCGGCTACAAGAAGAAGAAGAATAGGAGAATAAGGAAAAAAAGAAAAGAAAAAAATTTTATTTAAAAATTTAAAAAATTGATTTGGAACATAATCAATTAGCACGGTACCAAACGCAATTCTATTCCGAATAAGAAATTTTGGACAATTACCAAACGCATTCTTTTACTCAAAATCGCTTCCGGAATAGAATAAAAAAGAATAATTTCTCATCAAAATCTACTCCGGAAACATAATCATGACCAAACACACCGTTCGCCTCCGCCTCTGCCTGCCCAAAAGCCTCGCCGATCATCTGCCTCTGGCATCCTCTCTCTCTAGCATCTGCTCATCCTCCTTGAGGGAGGCGGCCTCGGTCTCGTTCTCGAGCGGCACCCGAGCTCCCGTCGGCGGCCGACGGGCGTTGCTCCCGACGCCGGGCCGCTCAATCGCGAGGGAGATCTCGGTGGACACAGGGCGGGGTCGACGGCGCGGAGAAGAAGGAGAGGCGCGGGCTAGAGAAGGATTCCCACTTGTTGTGGAGGAGGTACGTGAACTGGCTGTACCAGCACCAGGCGGACGTGAGCCGGATCAGCTTCACGGACGAGTTCATGGAGGAGATGGAGCCCCAGTTCCAGGCCGCGTTCAAGGCGATGGAGAAGCTGGAGAAGGGTGTGATGGCAAACCCGGACGAGGATCGCATGGTCGGGCACCACCGGTTGAGGAAGTCGGAGCTCGCATCGACCCGATCTTGAAGGCGCAGATTGAGAGCACGCTTGACGCCGTCTCGCAATTTCGCTGCCGACGTGGTCGGGCGGTAAAGTCGGTCTGGAATTCCGTTCGATGTTGCTCTCAACGTGGTAAGAGAGGCTGTAGTTCCTTGTGTTTTTTTTTTTTTTTTTCGGTTTGCCATCGTAGTTGCACAGGGCGATTTCTCGGTAAATGTGAACATTGTCTTAGGGTCTCGCATGGTAACGTTTCATTTCTCTCAATTTCTGTTCTTTTGTTCCCCGGAACAAAAAAAAACAGAAATCCGTTTGGTAAAACATTTGTTCCCTGGGAACAATTTCTCTATTTTTTTGTTCTCGGGAATAGATTTGGAAAGAAACGAGAAGTAAAAAAAGTTGCTTCTTGTTCCCGGAACAACTTCTAGAAATAAACCAATTTTTTCTTTTATTCCTCTCTCTTGCCGCGGCCACCTCCAACCGCCCGTCGCCTCCGCCAACCGCCACCCGTCGCCTCCGTCAACCGCCGCCGCCACCTCCGCCGTCGGCCGTCAGTCGCCAGCCGCCGCCGCCGCCGCCGGTCGGCGATCCGTGAGCAAGAATAAAAAACGAATAAATACAAAAAAGAATCGTTGTGTTACCAAACATATTTCTATTCTTTTTCTATTCCAAGGGTAGAAATTTCGTGTAATTACTAAACAGGTTCTTTTACTCAGAAATTGTTCCCCGGAATAGAAATAGAAAAGAATTATTTCTGAAAAAAAAAAAAAAAAAAAAAAAAAAACTCTTCCCCAGCTTAGAAGCGTTAGCATGCGCACCCTTAGCCGCTCCAAAAGCATGAGCTGAGGAATCAACAATAATCTTCCCTTAGTTGCTTCAGATTTCTGGTAAATGTGGTCTGACAGGCAAATTAATCCATAGAACTTAGTCAGATTCTCACATTGTTTCCCATCTTGAACAGCTCCTCCAGATAGTTTTTTTCAAGTAAGAGATCTGTATTTTTTTATGCAAAGGTAACACATGTTAAGAAATCAACAACAATCTTCCCTGGCCTGGAACAGATATTGCACACGGAATGTGATATCTTAGATTTCTTTCGAAAACACATGTTCTTTATATCACTTTTTCTAGTTTCTGTAGTTTGAATGGGTTCCCAAGTCTATTCTGCAATTTGCTATATATTCTGAGCAATTTTCTGCTGGGATATTCTTAGGATTGTGGGGTTCGTTGCCATGGTTCTTGTTCTCTGGTTGCCTGTTGTTGTTCCTCTATTTCCAACACTTGTGCAGAGCTGGATGTCGCATTTTTGGCCTTTACATTGCTGTTACGATACTTGTTATGTTATGGGGCAAGCGGATCCGTGGGTATGAATATCCCCTTAAGCAATATGGGCTGGATTTGATGTCGATGCAGAAGGTATGGATTCAATCAAGTTCATATGTTTGACAAACATAGACCAGATGTTAGGCAGGTGCATTAACTGTGTATTGTATGTCACATGTCTTTGTCCCACACTCGCATCTCGGATTCCCTATTGGTATATGCATACACTCAACTTATTATTAGCACTGTCATTTTTAGATTCAGTGATGACCCTGCATCGGAGAAGAAAATACTTCCACGGCTCAAGATGAGGTTAGTTTTTTTTCTCTTTTCTGATTACAAGTGTCATATCTAGCTATTGAATTCCCACTTCTTTTGATGGTTTCAGGGGGTAACTCTTGACTCAAGTGGATGTTTGACCTATGAAGCTGAAAAGAAATTGGAAGAGGTAACTAGTTTTTCTGCATATTGTGGTCCAGCATTAGTTAGAATAGGAATGAGGTCTGCTTGGTCATTCTAAAAAAGTTTCGTGTACTTCATACACAGCTAAGAAGGAGGCTACAGGGTGTTTCTTCGAATATTCATTATAAAGATCTCACCTCATCTGCCAAGACCTCGTCCGATTAATACACTCAAGAAAAATTGCTTCGATTCAGAGAGCCCAAGAAAAAGAAATCCTTACGGAAGAAAGAGAAGTTGGACTTAGATGCCCTTGAAGTGGAAGCAGTTTCAGCAGGGTTGGGTGTTGGAGATCTTGGATCACGTGAGGATGGGAGGAGGCAGGCTAGCAGAGAGGAACAAGAGAAAATCGAGGCTGAGATGAGAAAGAATGCCTACCAATTGGCCTATGCTAAAGCAGAGGAGGCATCTAGGTTACTGCAGGTGGAGCAAACTCTTCCTCTTAAGACAGAGAATGACGAAAACATGGTCATTGCTGATGACGATGAAGATCTTTATAAATCTTTAGAGAGAGCTAGGAAATTGGCTCTAAAGAAGCAAGAAGAGGAGGGGGCTTCTGGTCCTAAAGCGATAGCTCTTTGTGCCAGTAGTATTCCCAGCACACACAATGCAGAAAATCAGAGTGTCGCGATTGGAGAATCACAGGAAAGCAGGGTTGTCATGACAGAAATAGAAGGTTTTGTTTCAGGCCTCGAGGTTGATGAAGGTATACATTCGATTAATTCTGTGTTGGCTTGGACAATTTGCGATCATATTTTCTTTCTGAACTGTGGAACCCTTATTTTGTTCTCCAAATAATTCAGATTACTGCCTTTTGCTGATTTGGGTAGCATTGCTGCTTATTGGGTCAAAACTAGTTTAAGTTGGCTCTTCAGTTTAGAATCCTGGTATTGTTTGGATGGTCAATGAGCAACATTTCTTGTTCTTTCACTGTATGCATACTGAAAGATTGTAAGTGACTTATTTTAGAATTTGCCTTCTGTGTATGTGCGAACAAGCAGTGCACTTGATGCGCCTCATTGAACAACATCCTGAACAACTTGCAAACAAGCCAACTTTTCACATACAACTTGCAGTCTGTTGCTCATGCAGTCACAGTAGCTTGTTTATTTGGGATGCATTTTAACTTCCGAACTAAATTCCTAATCGCTGGTCGAGGGGATTGCTGTCTTGAAGAGTGGTGGACTTATTCAATTGTTTTGGCCATATTGGAGTTGCTTAGTTTTAAAACCACAGTTAGTTTTCAGGATATATGCTGCCTAAGAATGCTGTTGGTTCTACTGAGAAGGGGAGAGGGACATGCATATTGGGCTTGCATTGCAATTTTGAGATTTCATTCATGTAATTGAAATTACTTCCTCTTCAAATCGGTGTTATATCCACCAATTGCTTGATATGGTCTTTGGTGTCTGAAAGAATATGTGATGTTATTTTCTTATCAAGTGAGTTACTGAAATTGTGCCATTACCCCTCGTTCCAGTTTCTCATAAGCCTGACACAGAAGATGTCTTCATGGATGAAGACAAAGCACCGGTAACATCTGATAATGAAGTAAAAGATGAGCCCGGAGGCTGGACAGAATTTAAAGAATTTGGTAATGATGAAGGTCCTGTTAATGAGGATGAGGAGGAAGTTGTTCCGGATGAGACAATCCATAAATATTCCATTCCAAAAATAGAAAGTTCATGAAGCTGCAGTGGGGAAAGGGCTGTTGGGTGCCCTAAAGCTGCTCAAGGAACGGGGAACACTTAAAAGAAACTGTTGAGTGGGGTGGTAGAAACACGGATAAGAAGACAAGCAAGCTCGTAGGCACTGTGCTCTGCTCAGTATTTGGAGTTCTTGCAGTTTGTCAGATGCCAAGAGGTAAGTGACGAGGGACTGCAGCATGTTATCCACTTTCCTTCTTTGCGGACCTTGCGATTGGTAAAGTGCCTAGGAGTCACCGATGATGGCCTGAAGCCACTTGTGGGATCACAAAAGTTAGAGTTGCTTGTGGTGGAAGATTGTCCTCAGATTTCAGAAAGGGGCCTTTAAGGTGCTGCAGAATCTGTTTCTTTCAGGCAAGACTTGTCATGGATGTATTGAAGCCATAGGGGCACCTGTTCTGTCCTTGTGTCTATTGGATTGAGTAGTAAAATATGTTTTCTTGTAGTTGTTCAATAGATTTGTATATGATTCAAAAGATCGTGCTGTTTGTGGTTAGAGGAAAAACAATTGTGTTGTCATTAGTTGATTAGTTGCTGGACTGGTGTTGTATGTCCATGCTAAGGCATATGCCTTGCCTTCTTTTTGGTTGCTTAAGCAAAGCCCCTGTTGATGATGTGCAGTTGAATGCTCTCTTCATTAATCCTATTCATAATTTGCTCTGGAGATTGTTTTTCACTTGCAGGAGTTCACAATTGAATATTACTTTCAATCAGGCGTAAAATGGTAGGGAACTCATAGCTTGAGGACAACTTTGACAGTGTCATGTCATTATAACATAAATGAGTGTCATATGGGCAACTTCTTGCTTTCGAATGTCAGCCCCAACTTCGATATGCCAGCCCCAACTTCAATATCTAAGTGGGTTGATGATGATTTGCAATAGATTTTTCCCTTATCTGGGTCCACCGTGGACCAACTAAACCCACGGTGGACCAACTAAAATCCAATTAAGTAGAGAACATTTTTCCACACGCATTGATTGTTTGTTGGGTGAGCTAGATTACACCATATTCCACACAAAATTTTGAGACCCACAAATACTACACATTTCAAACGCCTGAAAAACCACCCTTTATCCTCAAAATGCTCTCCAAAAAAGAGTGTATTGGGAAGGCTGGATAAAAGACTCTTCTGTGAAGAAGTGGCCAATTTATAATGAGCTAATTTCCAAAATTTCAGTAGTCGGTGACCTTTCTAATTCATGAAGAATCTGCTAGTAATTGATAACTCTAAAAAATGAAAGGCATCTTATTGTGTACTGTAATACCAATTAAGTTGTTGAGAACCATTCCTCGGTAGGCTTGCTTTCCCAGTCATAGAGCCACACCCGGCTTTTAAGAAGAATGACTTCTTCCCCCTTTAGAAAAATAATTATGTCCCATGGCAAGAATCTTGAGTGTTCTACAGGTTCTCAAAATCATGCAAGCCCAGCTGTATACAAGCAGGACATGCACACACCTAACCACATTCACACACGAGCATGCATGCCCTATATATAGCAGCAAATCAAAGCAAAGGTGTTCACGCCCCCCCATATAGCAACAAATCAAAGCAAGGTTTATAGGGATGGCCATTATCTCTCCATAAACACATGCAGAGCACTTGCTCAGTCGTTTGTCTAACAGCAAGAGTAGCATCTGTGAAATAGCCACTTGCGAATCACATAATCTGTACAACCATCTCTAGGAACAGTAACAATGAAGATCACTAATAAAGGTGCCATTCAATTCTCGGGCAACAAAGAATTCTCAAAAATTGCCGCACAGGTCTAAGTACATCTTCAAAAGCAACAAGAGCATCTATATTTTGATCTTCATAGTTGATAAAGCTAAAAGGTATATAGAATAATGTAATGCGGAGCTGCAATCGACGCCCAGAGCCTGAAGTTACTTCCAGCCCCAATAGTAAGTTGCTCGAACTCAACAAGTAATAGAAGACTTGTCAATAACACTTCAAGTTTTCGGCTTCTTTGGTGCTCCCAAGTTACTATAGGCTTCCGCTTTATCCCCAATAAATGCTCAACCTAGAATACAGCCGAACATCAGAACTTATGAAGTATGAACCAAGGGCAGGTGCCATAAAAGCCAGGACAAAAAGATTCCCTGGTAAAAGAAAACAAAAGGAGAAGAGAGAAGCCTTAAAACCATTTTGACAAACCCAGCTTGATAAAAATATCACTAAAATCGTGATGCCTAAGACCTTGCTTTTCTTCTAAAAGTCTAGTAACTTCAGTCTAAAATGCATTTGGAAGCAGAAGTACAAAAATGATCTGATGGTGGCAAATACTCAGAAATTATTCCAAGTGGTTTTAAAAAGATAGCCTGGCGGTGCCGCATACATAGAAAACCTTGCACCTGAGATGCATCTTGATAATTTGCGTCGAAAATTATGGTGCAAACAAACACAGGCCAATTTCCTTTTTGCAATAAAATAAGAGTAATACTACATCCAAACTTGGGTCGACACTGACCTTCCTACCTCCAAGCATGGGCGTTAAGCTCCCGGGATCCTTCTCAATGGTGGCAAAGCCACTTCTTGGATCACTGTTTTGACTGGAAACACCCCAAAAGAAAAAAGAAAAAAAATAATTAAATAAACAGGCACAAAGTAACAAAAATCTAATCATTATTTTATCATTCAATTACCATGGCAAATAGACATTGCATGAAGTCCAGCTTACACTTATTAGATGGTGTCTGATTGTCTTCTCAGATATAGATTGTTTATCATCAATCAAGTCAGACCACTAAAATTTCTATTAAGGTGCCGCCTTTTTAAGCATAAAGATGGAGACGTCTATAGGTTGATCTATAATTAATGGTCATAGGCTATGATTTTTAAGTTAACAAATTCACGAGTCTTGAAACTGGAGATTCCCCTCAAACGTCTGGGGAAATATAATCTGGAAAGAGTCATCCAGGCAGTGATCCATGGAGCTGTACATTAGCAAACATAAACATCTTAGCAGAGCCCAGGCTCTGAGGGATTTGGGATAAATAGAAAATCTGAAGCAGCAAAGCGAAAAGACAGTCAAGCACTTTGGTCATGGAACAAGACACTCCACATTGACATCTTATAAAGTTAGGTTAATCTAAAATGCTAGGTACTTAAATACCAATGAATAAAGAACTAGTAACTTGATTTTTTAACACAAGAAAACATGCCACTAAGCACAAGATAAGGTGTCTTCATTTGAGCTTGAGCTTCCCTCATCCTCTCTGCAGACAAAGAAGGCGTGTCTGAATTCTTCATCTGCTTCAACTTCAATTCTTCCTGGTATTGCTTCATGCACTTCTCTTGCTTCATTTTGCCAGGCCCTTTTTCATGAAATATATGGGAAAGCAATCGGAAAGCTTCCTTTGGGGTTGACTGTTGCAAAACATTAAAAACAAGAAGATTGGCATAAAAACATCAAAGTAATGAATTGGCGTTTCTTTGTCAGACGCAAAAGAAATTATAATGGAGAATTTAGTATTACAAGGCTATAGTAACAAGACGTGAGTGGAAAATAAACTTACAGAAGCCTTGGCAAGAGCCTTTGCAAGTAATTCAACTGCTGACATGCCTGACTTGTTCAGTAGTTGCTCGGCTGCAGACTTGAATGTCGTAATGACACTGCATTTTGGAGGATATTAGCATCTTGTTATAGGCAATGATTCAGCTTCTCAGCAAAAAGAATGACTGTACCTATCAGAAATGTCTTATTGATTCTGCAGCTTCGACACCAGCAGTTTGAGCAACAACTTGGCTGCGGAGCAGCAATGTGTTCAAATTTTACCCCAGACTCTCTTTCGATCTTAGATACATTTGCCCTTCTTGGATCGTACGGCATGACAGCTACTCCAGTAGTGCCTAGAAAACAACATTGCCCTCAGCATCTTCTGGTGAGCTATAGAAATGATGAAGCTATGGAAAATGCAATGCAGTTGTGCTAATAGTCGGCCTCTTTTTTTTTGGGGGTTAAGTGTGAGCCTCCATGTGATGTTGAAGCATATATTCACAGAAAAGAGAAGCAAATCAAAACATACCACATTAATTATCCAGCATACCTGGATAATAAACTGGACATCATTGATGTCCAATCCACGTGCCGCCACATTCGTGGCCACTAATATCATATTCTTGCCAGACCTGAAACCAGCAAGTGTAACTTGCACTCAGGAAGCAAAGTTTAAGCAAGGAAAAGCATGTCTTGTGTCAATTAAGAGGCAAAAAAAGGTTTCGACCATTTTAATGTAGATGGTCATTGGTAGCCATTCCGAGCATGTATCCAGATGGCCTTTTACATTTTGTTTTTGCTTAATATAAATCTTGTGGCTTGCAGACACTTCTTTTAAATCTGAAACTCTCAAAATCATCACAACACTCAAGTATCGATACATAAATTCAGAAATAATTCATTCATAGTATTTGTCAAATTCAAATAATATTTTAAATTTTAGGGGAAAGTACTTATCGCTTTTGCTTAAGTGTAACCAAACATGCCCCAGAGCGTGAGAGTTGATTTCTAGAAATACTTGCATACACAAAACCAGAAAACAAGTGACATACAAGGAATGCATCACTTAAACAGATAGCCCCTGCAAATTAACAAAAGAATATTGTTTCCAGTCATGATGCCGGACCTACCACTGAATTAGATCCAAAAGCAAATGCTCATAATTCATTCTATTGAAGCCTAGACCTATGCATCCATCACTCGAAAATCTAAGGGTATGTACCCCACTAAAAGCATCAGCCACCTTTATTCTTTGAAAATATTTTATAATGAAAGGGAATTTTTTGCTACAGACCAATTTCTTTGCCTCTGGATGTAACATGTATTGCTGTAATCATTTATACCTTGTGAAACCACCACACATCAATATATCAGCACTCTCCAAGAAAATGAACTTCTAGGCAAACTAGGTTGGTTGATTTGATTAAGATAGTAATAAACTCGCACGACATTGTCACCCACTATATGTGGTAGACAACTAGAGAGCAGGCAAACCAACTATTTGTAGTCATGTAATTTAGTATAATAAACCATGCTCTATCTTCTTTGTTCATCTCCTCTTCAGTGTGTTACAACATTAATACTCTTACGCGTACTAGTATCTCTAAAGATTATGCACATTCATCATTTACCTCTCGTTGTGCTTGCTGTATGTCTCCATGCAAGGGCCGTGCTCCAGCCCATAATCTCGAAAGTTGAGAGGCAGATTTCTTCATCTCAGTAAAAATTATGGTACGGCCTCCACTAAAGAAAATCCAACCAGAGAAGAAAGTTTTAAGTGTACACTGTCAAGTAAATCTTGTGACTAACAAAAGAGCACAGCATTGAAGAAATGAAAATGGAAACAACTAACCTGCTGTAACAGCGTATTATGTCTGGGATAAGCTGAGGTCTAGCCGAGCTTGTACAAGGAATAACAATATGCCTAACATTGGTTCTGGCCTTCATTTTCTCATTCCCTACTGGATCTATAGTTCTCTTGTTTTGTTTAAGGAACATGGAAGAAATCTGGAAATGCAAAGTGGCGCCATCAGGAAAAGTTGGGTGAAGATGAGTTTGCACAACAGCAAATAAGTAAAACCAAACATTGACAACCAAGATACAAATTCAAAACAACAAAACAATTTTGCCAGATTGAACTACATACACCCTTCACCTATTCTGGTAAACTAACGCTAAAGAGCAACGTCTGAACTTTACCTGTATCCTTCACCTTGCCTACAAGAACCAGAAGAATTGAAGGATAAGTATATCCACATCTATCAGCGATTTGGTTAGATAAAAAAAAATCACATAAGTGAGACAAAGATTCTCCAAATATCTCATGTTATTATCGATTTTCAAACTGCAACCTAGAAAATGCCTTACGTAAACCTACTCAAACAAGCCTCAAGCAAGCCTCAAGCAGAGGAATAGCAATATTGGTTTGAGCCCCTCTTAATGTATGCACAATAAGAGGTATGTTACATATAGTAGAGCATTTAAAAGGCACAAAGAAAATAAAGATCTTGCTCTTAAAAAAATATTCAAAAATCTCCTTTTAAAAAAGTTCTAAGCAGCCGCATGATGGTGAAACTGAAAGACCTATTGTCAAATTTCAAAAAATAACATCACTAACAATAATTGTAATTGCAATAGATAAGTAAAGCATATTTCCACCAACTCCATAGTGAAAAAAATTAGTACACACACTAAGAATTAGCTCCACATCTTCAACAAAACCCATCCTTAGCATTTCATCAGCCTCATCAAGGACATGGAAGGTTAAAGAGCTCAAGTGAATATTTTCCCTCTCAATGTGGTCCTACCACAAGATGTAACAACTGTGAACATGCATTATTCCCAGTGTTGTAATTATGGTTGTAATTATGGTTAATGGATCAACGAAAGCCAATAATTTAAGATACGTTTTTTCTATTCACGTATCTCTTTTGGATTCATGAATTTCCTATAGTTTTCTGTTCACGTATCTATTGAGTTCATGAATTTCTTAAATTCATGTATCTTTTAGTTCATGTATTTATTGAGTTCATGAATCTCTTGTATTCACGTATCTTTGAATTCATGAATCTCTTGGTTTCATGTATCTCTTGATTCATGAACTTCGTGGATACAACGTCTATTTAATTCATGTATCTCTTCTGTACATGAACTAAAAATCTCTATAAATAGATGGGAGCATAGAGCTTCATTACGGCTTTTGGTTCTTGGTTTTTCCGACTCGATTCCAAAAGGCTTTGATATACTCTTCTACTCTTATGTTTTTTCTGAGTGTGCTGGTTCAATTGAACGGTTCGACTGAGTCCTGTTTGCATAGTGCTAATCCAAACAGGTTCGAGGTGTTGTATCTTGGGAGGCATAGTTCGTGAATCATGGAGCACCTTTGGCAGAACTAATCGCCTTAAGGAGATTCGGATATCCATACCTCACCTCCAATTTTATGTTATTTTTCAGTGATATCTTATTTTCTTCTTCTCCAAGATTGGTAAAAGGGAGGATATTATAAAGTTGTTATCATCTTCTTTACATTGATGTTCTGATTACAACAAACAGTGTGTTTTCTCTGGATTAATTTCCAACAATCTTAAGGCGATTAGATCACTCACTGTTTGTTGTTCTTGTTAGATTATTGAGATGGCTGGAAACAATCAAGTGCCCTTCAATGTCCCGAATGTTTCAGGAGACGTTCCTATGGTCGATTTGACCGTTGTTATGGAAGATGTTCAACCCTCGTGGTCTCGAATTTGTAGCAGCCAATGCTACGGGCCCTTGGGCCAACACCAATTTTGGCGGTGCGGGTACAAGTCATACGACTGGTATGCCTAGGACTGTTTTTCATAACAGTATAGGCCAAATGGCTTTTGGCTCCGTTTCTGGAGGGGTAGTTCAACGAACTATGCCTACCGTGATGGCAACACATCCATTCTGACTAATGAGAGATTGTCTCGCTGTGGTGATGTCCAAAGCAGCTCTAGTGTCGAACACTAATGGCTGGTGGCTAGACACAGGTGCCACAAATCACATATGTGCAGATAAGCACATGTTCTCATCTTATGAGAAGGCTGAAGAAGATGAGAAACTTTATATGGCTAACTCAGCATCAGCAAAGATTGCCGGAAGAGGAAAGGTGATCCTGAAGTTTACATCTGGCAAAGAGGTTGCCATGCCGAATGTGCTGCATGTACCAGAGATTCGGAAAAACCTAATTTCTAGCCCCATACTTGTTAAGAAGGGTTTCAAAATTGTATTTGAATCTGACAAATTTGTACTATCAAAAGGAGGGATGTATGTGGGGAAAGGGTACTTGTGTAATGACCTGTTTAAAGCCAATGTGGCTGTCATTGATGTAAACTCAAAGTATGTGTACCCAAAGACTATTAATAAAGAAAAGTCTTCGCTTACACTGTTGTGTCTCCTTATCTATGGCATGGTAGATTAGGACATGTAAACTATGGTACAATGAAGAGAATAGCAAACTTGGGGTTAATTCCAAGATTTGAGTTGGATGCCCATTACAAGTGTGAGACTTGTGTTGAGGCCAAGTTTGTCAAGAAACCTTTCAAATCCATTGAAAGAACAAGCGAACATCTACAATTAATCCATAGTGATCTATGTGATTTAAAGTTTGTAGAAAGTAGAGGAGGAAAGAAGTACTTCATCACATTTGTGGATGACTGTACTAGATTTTGCTATGTTTATTTACTAACTAGCAAAGATGAGACTATGAGCATGTTTGTCAAGTATAAAAATGAAGTTGAAAACCAACTTGATAAACGAATCAAAGTGCTTAGGTCTCGATAGAGGAGGAGAATATAGTTCAATCAATTTCAAAGAGTTTTATGCTAGTTTTGGAATAATTCTCCAAACGATCGCACCTTATACTCCACAACAAAATGGAGTTGCTGAACGATTGAACAGACACTAAAGGAGATGGCTAACGCCATGCTTTTAAGTTCAGGTTTACCTCGTAACTTGTGGGGGAGGCGCTTTTAACTGCAAATTATATTCTTAATAAAATACCCCACAAAAAGAGGTAAAACTCCATACGAGTTATGGAATGGAAAATTGCCTTCCTACAATTTTCTAAAAGTGTGGGGTGCTTGGCCAAGGTGGCAATTCCTCCTCCGAAACAAACTCGGTTGGGACCTAAAACGGTGGATTGCATATTCATCGGTTATGCTCAAAATAGTAGCGCATATAGATTTTTGGTTCACAAATCTGAAAATGCGGAAATCCATGTCAATACAATCCTTGAATCAAGGGATGCTGAATTTTTTGAGGATATATATCCTGCAAAAAGAAATCAAGGAGAACTTTCTCAGAAAAAGCTTAGATAATCAGAATCTGAGAATGATGAAGTTATGAGCAAAGAAGCTAAACTTCGAAGGAGTAAAAGGTCTCGAATGGAAAAATCTTTTGGACCAGATTTTCTAACATACATGTTAGAAGGTGAGCCCCAAACATATAAAGAGGCAATGTCATCTCCAGATGCTTCTTTCTGAAAAGAAGCTGTTGACAATGAAATCCATTTTATCCTAAGTAACCATACTTGGGATTTGTTTGATCTTCTACTTGGAAATAAACCAATTGGATGTAAATGGATATTCAAGAAAAAACTAAAAACAGATGGTTCCATTGATAAGTACAAAGCTCGGCTTGTAGCCAAAGGGTTTAGACAAAAAGAGGGTCTTGACTACTTTGATACTTATTCACTTGTCACAAGAATAACATCTGTAAGGATGTTGATTGCTATAGCTTCACTGTATAATTTGCAGATACATCAAATGGATGCGAAAACTGCATTCTTAAATGGTGATCTCGACGAGGAGATTTATATGAAACAACCTGAAGGGTTCAAGGTCAAAGGATAAGAACACAAAGTGTGTAGACTTGTTAAATCATTGTATGGACTTAAACAAGCTCCTAAGCAATGGCATGAGAAATTTGACCGGGTAATGATTCAAAATGGGTATAGAATCAATGAGTGTGACAAATGTGTGTACACTAAATCCACAACAGTTGGATATGTACTTATTTGTCTATATGTCGATAACTTATTAATTCTTGGAGATACTACTGAGGTCATCAAAATCACCAAGAACATTCTCAAGAAGAACTTTGAGATGAAAGATTTAGGTGTAGCAGATGTTATACTCGGCATCAAAATTCTAAGGAATTCTGATGGCTTAGGTTTAACACAATCTCATTATATTGAAAAGGAATTTGAGAGATTTAAAGGATTCGGTATTAAAGATGCAAACAATCATTTTCTTCCACACCTAACTTTAAGAAAGAACACTGGAAATAGTGTTAGACAACTGGAATACTCTCAAGTAATCGGCAGCATCATGTATATCATGAATTGCACTAGACCTGATATTGCGTACTCGGTAAGCAACCGAGTAGATATACCTGTAACCTAGGTCACGAGCACTGGAATGCTCTGATGAGAGTATTAGGATATTTGAAAAGGACAAAAGACTATATTTTACAATATGCAAATATCCAGCTATTTTGGAAGGTTATTATGATGCCAACTGGATTACAGATTCTGATGAATCGAAATCGACTAGCGGATATGTGTTCACGTTAGGAGGTGCAGCAGTGTCATGGAATCCTCTAAACAAACTCTAATAACGCGCTCTACAATGGAATCAGAATTTGTTGCTTTGGATAAAGCTGCTGAAGAAGCAGAATGGCTTCGACATTTTTTAGGAGATGTTCCATTGTGGCCAAAACCTATGCCTGCAATTTGCATACATTGTGACAATCAAGCGGCGATTGCAAGGGCGCAGAATGTGATTTATAACGGTAAGTCTAGACACATTCGTCGTAGACACAATACCGTAAGCGCGCTTGCTCCCAAATGGAATAATTTCTTTAGACTTTGTAAAGTCAAAGGAAAATATTGCAGATCCGCCGACAAAATGTTTGTCAAAAGAGCAGATAAACTGCGCATCGAGGGGGATGGGTTTAAAAGCCTTAACCCAATAAAGAGATTCCAGGGTGGAAACCTAACCTATGCGATTGGAGATCCCATGGACTAGGTTCAATAGGACAACGCAAATTTTGGAAACTCTAGTTTAAGCACCGTCTCCCATTCCTATGATGCAACAAAGCTTTCCTACAAATTATTAAGGGTGCGCTATGCGTTTAATGATTCCTATAACTTGGAATATAACATCCAAGTGAGATATGGTAGGATATCTTTAATAGAAATGCACCTATATGCGTGGAGCTGGCCGACTCAATGAAAATCTTTAAAGGCTAGATTTTCTAAAGCACGCATGAATCCCGAGAGGTTCAGGGCCGAAAGAACGAACACAACTGAGAACCAATCTTGAATTGGAAATACTCCGTGTGAGGTTTATTGTCTAGGCTTACACAAACAAATGGCGATTCAAGGCTTAGTGCATCGACTAGTTAAGTAAGTCTGATAGGCTTTCACTAAAGAAGGTTCAAAGCGAAAGCTACCTATCTTGATGCGGTGTATTTCAACAAGCATGCTCAGATTCCTTCGAGTCAAAAATGTTTTGTTGATCCATTAATGTGGGGGATTGTTGTAATTATGGTTATAATATGGTTAATGGATCAACGAAAGCCAATAATTTAAGATACGTTTTTTCTATTCACGTATCTCTTTTGGATTCATGAATTTCCTATAGTTTTCTGTTCGCGTATCTATTGAGTTCATGAATTTCTTAAATTCATGTATCTTTTAGTTCATATATTTATTGAGTTCATGAATCTCTTGTATTCACGTATCTTTGGATTCATGAATCTCTTGGTTTCATGTATCTCTTGATTCATGAACTTCGTGGATACATGCGTCTATTTAATTCATGTATCTCTTCCGTACATGAACTAAAAATCTCTATAAATATATGGGAGCATAGAGCTTCATTACGGCTTTTGGTTTTTGGTTTTTCCAACTCGATTCCAAAAGGTTTTGATATACTCTTCTACTCTTATGTTTTTTCCGAGTGTGCTTGGTTCAATTGAACGGTTCGGATCGAGTCCCGTTTGCATAGTGCTAATCCAAACAGTTCGAGGTGTTGTATCTTGGGAGGCATAGTTCGTGAATCTGCGGAGCACCTTTGGCATGAACTAATCGCCTTAAGGAGATTCGGATATCCGAACCTCACCTCCAATTTTATGTTATTTTTCAGTGATATCTTATTTTCTTCTTCTCCAAGATTGGTAAAAGGAAGGATATTATAAAGTTGTTATCATCTTCTTTACATTGATGTTCTGATTACAACAAACAGTGTGTTTTCTCTGGATTAATTTCCAACACCCAGCAGGTGAAAGAAAACCAAATAAGCTTCCAATTCAATGAATTACTTTCACCCAGCCAGGTGTTCCAATCACTATATCCACTCGTCTCCTCAATCGGCTTTCCTGAGCATGATAGGGAGCTCCACCATACAAACAACATGATGTTAAGCCCACTGCTCCACCATAAACTTCAAAATCAGAGAACACCTAAAATAATAGGGTAAACGATGTCAGACATCTATCTCTGTAAAAAGATGAGATTATTTCTATAAGCTTTATTCCAATACCTGCTTGGCCAATTCCCTAGTAGGTAAAAGCACCAAAACACTTGGTGGCCTACCACATCCTGTCTTCCTTGAGGTTTTTGCAGGCCCATTCGTCAGAGATTCCAAAATGGGCAAGACAAAAGCCGAGTTTTGCCCCTGGTACAATTCGCACAGTGAACAAGCTGATAATCGGTGCGAAAAAATTAAAATCCATCAACTACGTAAATGAGCAAGCGGTTCAAAAACTCATGTTCCTAGCAACCAATCATCTTTAAAAAACTTGAAATGCAACTATGGCCAAACAAATCTTTCACGCCGCTTTTGGTTTTTATATGTCAAATAACACCAATGAACTAATGTACAGATGACTCTGCCACAAACTAGAAGATTTATTTAGCTGTAGGTTTTTTGGTCGAATTACCAGCTGTAGGTTCGAATGCCTAAAAAGATCGGTCAGAATTTGACTTTTGCAATGACAATCAGGGGTTGAAATACGGGGATTTAGGACCAAAAATGCACGAAAGACATTTCACAAACCAAGTGCACTGTGCTACACTCTACACCATCATTGCTTTGTTGTGCGGTTAATTAAAACAACATTCACCAAGCTCATACATCAACTATTCACTACTCATAGAGCAAATAAAACCTGCTTCTCTTTTCATATATGTCGGCTTCGTGACCGTTTTCCGCATCACACACTATCATTACTCCAATGTCCGCACCATTCACTTCTCTAAATTGTCGCTTAATTAGCAGATTTCAAACAAGCACGCGACCATCAACATGTCAATCCTGCGAAATTCAAATAAAAATTTTTCATACTCCGACCGGTGCGGGCACGGCCGACCAAATCAGTCCAAATCGTCCTATCGAAGACGATATCAAACGTCATGGCTTGAATGGGAAACAGCGCCTCGATACCATTGTCCTTCAACTTCAACCTCAAGCTGTCCGAGATCTTGAAATTCAACACAACGTTGGGGTTCTCCTCCTGAGCCACCTCTCATCATCACCGTCACTCAACCTCACCTTATTCTTTTTCTTCTTCTTCCCCGTCAAGTTCTCGAGGTCGACCAGCTCGGAGCTGGTCTCACTCTTGTCTTCCTCGTCGTCCTCGCACAGCTCCAGACCTTCCTCTTCTTCTCCTTCTTCGCATCCCCCGATGCTCCGGAGCTTCGGCCGCTTGGATTCTCGAGACTTTGCTACCGCTCTTCTTTTTCTTCTTGTGCTTCTTGTCCGACGCCACCATCGGCCTCGAGCTGGACCTTCGCCTTCATCTTCTTCTCTTTGCTCTTGCTTTTGGAGTTCTCCGGGGGTTGAGCTGAATCGGACACAACTATCCAAGGCATCGATGAAGCCGTCGGGAACCGCGAGAGGAGTTTAGGGGGACGGGAGGGGGAGGGAGGGGTGGTTTTGTCCTTCTCTTCTCTTCTCCTCTCCTCCTCCCCGTGCTCGATCTCCGCGTTGAAAATAGTCGAAGGCGGAGGCGGAGGCGGAGGCGAAGGCAGGGGGCTCGGGACTCGCCCGCACCGCCGGGCTCTCGGGGGCAATGTGCCGGCGCATGACCGACGATGCTTTTGGGAGGCAGAGGAGGAGAAGAAGCACTGATGACGCGTTCGTCGAAGGTCCAGAAGTTGTCGAGAAACCAACGCGAGCACAAACCTTGTGCTCGATCTCCGCATTGGGAACAGTCGGAGGTGGAGGAGGTGAGGACCCGATGCGAGGAGAGAGAGAGAAAAGCCACGAAATTCAATTGAGGAGTGAGATATTTTTTGGGCGGGAGCCTTAAATGCCCTGACCCATTGTCCCTTTTTGGGCGGCGGGAGTTTTAAGCATTTATTGACGTGAACTTAGTTCACAGACATTAGTGTACACATAGTCTCATTAACTCAACCATAACATAAATATAAATAATAAATAATACTAAATTAATATTTTATATATATATATATATATATATATAATAGCTAGGAATTTAAATAGGGAAATAAAATATAGGAAAAAAATAAAAACGAAAATTATTTTGAATTTTCTTTTTTATTAGAATTTCATGATTTTCCATAAAAGAAGAAAAAGACAGAGGAGAGAAAGGACAAGGTCGGGTCCAACCTCTTCTCCTCCCATCTCCGGCCCCCATCTTTTCCTTCTCCTCTCGGTCTCTCTAGCCAGTCTTCTTCTTCTTCTTCTTCCGCTCTCTGACCTCCGCTTGTCTCGCCACTACTTGTCTTACTAAAGTTTCAAATTTTCCCAAAATTAGCGATCAAGTAGCCTTAGTTGCGTTTTATATTGTGTTGAGATTTTTTTTTCTTCGGAGGTAGCCGCTTTTTACTTAACTCACCAGCATCATACAAAGGAAAGGGGAAATGAAATTTCGGATTGTGAATGGCTTGGCAAGACTATATCTCTTGGTAGTTTCAAATGCAATGTAAATGAGTTCCTCCACTAGGTGAGAATTAAGTCTTGAATAATTCTATTCAAGTCTACTTTGCTCATATTTGCTCTTAAAAAAAAAAAAGTTAATGATAACCCCGTCGTAAGTTCCTATGGTTTATTTAAGATGAAAAACTAATCGTCTATTTAGTTTAGTCTCTTGTTTTGTCTTGTTTAATCAAAATAAATCTCTCGAGTTTGTCCAATGCTCTACTACGGCATTGGTCACCGGATGGGCATGTTTAGTCCCATGTTAAATTTAGCCACACTTCTTCTTCCTATGAAACTATTATATACTTCAATCAAAATCAAAATGAATTCTTGAAACAAAACAAAATAATTATGGCATTTCCAATGCTTTACACGCTCTAAGCAAGCCCCACATGCCTAACCTCTAAAAAATATACATAACTTTGAATAATCTAAAGAAGATAGATAATGATGATACCTATCTAATAGTCTATTTAGCTTAGTCTCTTGGTTTATTTTTCCCTGTGGTCTTGGATCCATATTGTTTACTTAGAAAAAAAAACTTGAGTTTATTAAAGGAAATTCAATTCTACACCTTAGAATTCAGGATGAAACTTTAAGTGGTACCCATCTAAAAAATCCTTCATTACATGTTGAGCTCGCAAGTTTTCACTTAGAGAGCAAAACAAGCTGGAAAGCAAATCACCAGCACCAAAGTAAAAAAGGAAAAATCAGCTAGCCTAATGCTTGATAAACTAGATTGTTATTGCTCCTTTTCCCCCAACTGCCCAACTGCCCAGCTGCCACCAGTTACCTAACATATCTAGCTTACATATTTTGCTTTGAGATTTATAACATGCATTTGACCTTACTGGTATCACTTCTTGCATGCGGGCATGTCAGCTAATGGTGTCAAGATGAAATTGTCCTTTCCCAATGTTATTACTTTACCATTTAGCATTTATGATAATAAAACCTCGCTGGTATTTCTTGCCTTCCATGTTTGGAGATGCGGTTAACCAAGAGAATTTTAGAATTTTTGTGTCCATGCTCAATGTAGCAAGAATATTACCTGCAGATTCTTTCTTTTGAAAATTACATGTGGATAAAAGTAAATAGTGATCCCTTGCCAAGTTTTTATAAAAGTAATGCCAATCGCGGTTATAAACTAATCACTTGTATTGCACGAGTTCAAATATATATATATATATATATATGTGTGTGTTAATTTCAAACGTGGCCTCATTTAGTGCTGTTTTTTTTTTTTTTTGTTAAGGCTGTTTTGTAGCTATACCCGATGTTTTCTTATTTGGAACACTCCACACTCTTTTTTGGTAGTGGATTCTTGAGTTCGCTCACCTTGAGAGATATAAGTACCTTCTTGAGTTGGCTCACCTTGAGAGAGAGATAAGTACCTCCGAAATTCTCTCGGACTACAAAAACATAGCCATTTGTCAACTAAATGAATTCAAATACAACAAATTAAATACATGAGGTCTACAATTTGAAGAAGAATAAAATTCTGTTGAAATTGCTAGAAGAATTTGGTTCGGTCAATTGTTCTTAAAATGGCACTTGAGCTATTAGACTCCAGGGAGCTATTTATAAATGTGAAGTACCAATAAGTTTCTGCATGAATTATAATTCTTTTAATAGGTTTATTCTTCATCTTTCATAATATAGTTAAAAAATTGCGTATAGTTTTATCTTGCTTGTTCTGACCTTGTCGTTTAGCTGGTTGTGGTTCTTTTTTTCTCTATAAGTAAAGAGAAATTCACAATGAGGCTTCAAGGGTTCCGACCTATATATAAAAATAGCTGAAAGCCAAAAGAAAGCTCATTTACTAGACTAGTGAGTTAGTAATGATCTCTGATTGTACTTCAAATTTGACCTCTCCCTATGTTTCCAACTCTGTAATGATCCTTCTAATCCTCTCTTTCCTCTTCCTTTTCTCCTCCTTCACATGTTAGAGATATTTTCACTATCGACTGCTAATTTATTCTGCTTGATTTCCTCTTGTCAAATGGACTGAGTATGATGAGCTAATAAATACTATCGTTTATTTCTTCTTTTCCCTGCAGAAAACAAATTTGCTGATGGAAGTAGGGCTAAGACAGTGTGCATATGCTACTATGAGCAAGAAAACAACTGGTATTAGCTTCTATTTCTGGGTTTTTCCCCTTCATTTTTTTCATTTTATTTTTCACAATCTTATGTTGGGTTGGACATGTATTCTTCTTATGTGCTTTTTAGTAAGTCATCACTGACTGATCAAGGATTTATGGGTGATAAGTTTTCCAAACTTGGGGGGACAAGTTGGCTGTGTTCACTGCATTTGAACTCATTCTTTTATGGTGAAAGCTTTTAAATTCGGGTATGGACATTGGCCAAGCATTGTCTGCTTGAAGTTGGCGTAGGTCATTTCTGAGTATGCGATACTCATGGATGAGCCTTATGTAGTTGTGGAAGCACATATAAATGGCAAAACGCAGAAGTTCACGGTACAGGACAATGAAGAGGAACAAATAGTATTCTGGCAGGATTGATGCTGTTGTACTGCTCATTTCTTCAGTAGAGTTTGGAGTGCAAACTCCAATGGAGACTTCGAAGCAGTGCTGTTGCTATATATATGAATCAAATATCCCTCTTGCAGTTACTCCAACAGTTTAGCATTATGGCAATGAAGACCCAGATTAGAAATTAACTAGTTACCGATATGCTCTATAACTTTGTAATGAAATGAGATGGTTACATATAAAAAAGACAGGAGATTAGTCCACTTAGTTTCTGATTTTGGTAGCTCTTCAGGAGCAGTTATTAATGTATGTTCTGTTGTAGGTGGGTCAGTAAACTCATCGGGAAAGGACACAATTCATCGGTAACTAGTGTCGCTTGGCATCCTAACAATGTGAGCGTGTCCTCTTTCTCACATTTGTGTGGTGTTGGACACTAGCAACAAAGCTTTGTATCTTTTTACTGGCTGCACCCATGAATGCCCTTGTTATTTATGGTCATGCCTTCCGTTTACAATTTATTTGGGTTACTGATAGTCACTCTGTTTGTTTGAGTGAGAGTTTATGAATTTTTTAGGGCAGAATATGATCTTATTCTCCATATACCTGCATATGAAAGCTCTCAAAGGGAATTATATCCTCGGTTGGTTGGGAGCTAGGCAAAATAATAACAAATTATCTTAATTAATTAAGCAAAAGGTCATCTAAATTAATTAACCACCAGGGTTCGAGGTGGAAAATAATAAGAAATTAAAAAGGTCCATATACCTGCATATGAAAGCTGTGAAAAGGAATTATATGCGCGAAGCACCATGGCCTCCTCGGTTCGGTGGGTTGGGAGCTAGCCAAAATAATAAGAAATCATCTTTATTAATTAATTACCAGGGTTCAAGGTGGAAAATAATAATCGGTTCGGTGGGTTGGGAGCTAGCAAAATAATAACAAATTATCTTAATTAATCAAGCAAAAGGTCATCTTAATTAATTAACCACGAAAAGGAATTATATGGGCGAAGCACCGTGGACTCCCAGGGTGGGTTTGGGAGCTAGCCAAAATAATAAGAAATCATCTTAATTAATTAATCACCAGGGTTCGAGGTGGAAAATAATAAGAAATTAAAAAGAAAATAATCGAGGTGGAAAATAATAAGAAATAAGAAATCATCTTAATTAATTAACCACCAGGGTTCGAGGTGGAAAATAATCAAGGTGGAAAATAATAAGGTCATTTTAATTAATTAACCACGAAAAGGAATTATATGCGCGAAGCACCGTGGACTCCCTCCGTGGGTTGGGAGCTAGCCAAAATAATAAGAAATCATGGAAAATAATCGAGGTGGAAAAAAATAAGAAATTAAAAAGAAAATAATCGAGGTGGAAAATAATAAGAAATTAAAAGGGTTGGGAGCTAGCAAAAAATAATAACAAATTATCTTAATTAATTAAGCAAAAGGTCATCTTAATTAATTAACCACGAAAAGGAATTATATGCGCGAAGCACCGTGGACTCCCTGGGTGGGTTTGGGAGCTAGCCAAAATAATAAGAAATCATCTTAATTAATTAACCACCAGGGTTCGAGGTGGAAAATAATCGAAGTGAAAAATAATAAGAAATTAAAAAGAAAATAATCGAGGTGGAAAATAATAAGGTCATCTTAATTAATTAACCACGAAAGAGAATTATATACGCGAAGCACCGTGGACTCCCTCCGTGGATTGGGAGCTAGCCAAAATAATAAGAAATCGTGGAAAATAATAAGAAATTAAAAGGGTTGGGAGCTAGCCAAAATAATAACAAATTATCTTAATTAATTAAGCAAAAGGTCATCTTAATTAATTAACCACGAAAAGGAATTATATGCGCGAAGCACCGTGGACTCCTGGGTGGGTTTGGGAGCTAGCCAAAATAATAAGAAATCATCTTAATTAATTAACCACCAGGGTTCGAGGTGGAAAATAATAATGGGAGCTAGCAAAAATAATAAGAAATCATACCACCAGGGTTCGAGGTGGAAAATAATCGAAGTGAAAAATAATAAGAAATTAAAAAGAAAATAATCGAGGTGGAAAATAATAAGGTCATCTTAATTAATTAACCACGAAAGAGAATTATATACGCGAAGCACCGTGGACTCCCTCCGTGTGATTGGGAGCTAGCCAAAATAATAAGAAATCGTGGAAAATAATAAGAAATTAAAAGGGTTGGGAGCTAGCCAAAATAATAACAAATTATCTTAATTAATTAAGCAAAAGGTCATCTTAATTAATTAACCACGAAAAGGAATTATATGCGCGAAGCACCGTGGACTCCCTGGGTGGGTTTGGAGCTAGCCAAAATAATAAGAAATCATCTTAATTAATTAACCACCAGGGTTCGAGGTGGAAAATAATAATGGGAGCTAGCAAAAATAATAAGAAATCATACCACCAGGGTTGGAGGTGGAAAATAATAAGAAATTATAAAGAAAATAATCGAGGTGGAAAATAATTAATTGGATTCCTTGACTGGGTTTGGGAGCTAGCCAAAATAATAAGAAATCATACCTCCAGGGTTTGAGGTGGAAAATAATTAATTAACCACGAAAAAGAATTACATACGCGAAGCACCGTAAAATCCCTGACCCCCTCCCGCCACCTTAATATTCCCACTTGGGTCACAAGCCCACGTTACCGGGCCCAGCAACTTATTGTTCTTGCCGGTGGAGACAAAACATAAAGTCTTGGGTTGCATACTTTGTGGGCGATGTGGGATTGCTGGTGCGAGAAAAGGCGAGAGCTTAGAGGGTAAAAATTATGGTTCGGTGCTAGAGGGACTGTTGCGGCTAAATGCAAAAAATGGGTCGCATTAGCTCCACAAGAAGCTTGTCAACCATTGACAACAACAATCAAGGCATATACTTGCTAGGTTAACTTTATTTAGATTTAGCCAGAACAGTTAAGTTTTTAAAGAACAAGCAAGTAATAGTACATGCAAGGCAATAGTGTTAAATATTACTAACACGCATGAAACACCTAATTGACAACAAAGTAGCAATAACCATAAAAAGGGCAATAATTAGCATTAAAAAGTACGGATAATTTTTACTAACTACAAAGTGATTACACATCTTAGTAGAATCACAAAAAGCTGATGTTCATATTTCATCTGCTCTAAGCAAATTAAGAACAGAAGTTGTGGTGGATCCCAGGATGAAATATAAAATTAAACGTCATCCTTCTACTGTACCTATTTTTCTTCAAAATTTACTCCCTCATAACTCAGCACCTGGCACAAACACCATTGCCTTTGGTCACCCATTCAGATTTCAATATGTGTCTTACCTGTCAAGTGGGACATTTCATGGCCCAGTATTTATCTATCTAAGGTGGAGATCCTCATGAGCTGTTATAAGTTAGACGTGCCATTCAAAATGCATTTCATCTATTCATAGTGGTTAGAATGCTTAGCTTAACTTCTCACACCGCAATATATTACTTTGTTACTTGTTAGAAGTGCCTTCAAAAACCCGAATTTGGAATCCCTTTTTGGCCCATAACAGTTGATGAATACAAGGACTACAATACCATGATAGACACCGAATGATAAGAAAGACAGGACCACCAGGAAACACATCAAGCGAACATTTGTAGCATTCAGGGGAAAGATATAGAGATTTGCACCCTCCAAAATGCGCACTTCGTCATACATTGCCCTCCGTTTCATCGATCATTACCCTAGGCAAAGGCTTTCGTTATCTTCGATCAACTGTCTTAGCACCAAGGTCCCAAAAGTACACAAAAAATCAAAACACTCTCCCTCGAAGCAGCCTATCAACTCACTGAGGTGTTCTTTCCTTTCGCAGATATCGAGTTGCAATCGCAGAAAAAAGCAAAAAGGAAATCATCTAATTTCATAGCGCATTTCCAAGACAATCAAGCAACCCGAAACAAAATGCAAAATCGAGGGAAAAGCAGGATTAACGGAGCGGTCGGGACTCCAGGAGTGGCGACTGGCGAGTGATGTATGGAGCGAACCGGTGAACCGGGACCGCCGCCATTCTCGCCCCTCTCGCCTCTCTCTCTCTCCTCTCCAATCAAAGCACCATCATCAAAGCAGGAAGAAGAGAGCAATCCCACATCGCCAGCCAGAAAGTGTGCAAACCCCAAGACTTTATGTTCTGTCTGCACCGGGAGGGCAGCGGTACGGAGGAGCGAGGCCTTGAAACATGTGCCAACGTCCACCTTTTGCTTAATTAATTAATTGATTAATTAAGATAATTTGTTATTATTTTGCCTTGCTCCCAACCGAGGAGTCCAATCATTTTGCCTCGCTCCCAACCCAGGTTGGGAGTCCAACCGAGGAGTCCATCCTGGTGGTTCGCGATCCGCGGATATAATTCTTTTTTACATCTTTTTGCTTAATTAATTAAGATAATTTGTTATTATTTTGCCTTCCTCTCCCAACGGAGGACTCCAGTGACCCATATAATTCCTTTTCACATCTTTTTGCTTAATTAATTAAGATAAATTGCATCCACCTTTTGCTTAATTAATTAAGATAATTTGTTATTATTTTGCGTAGCTCCCAACCCACCGAGGAGTCCATGGTGCTTCGCGCATATAATTCCTTTTCACATCTTTTTGCTTACTTAATTAAGATAATTTGTTATTATATTATTTTGCCTCGCTCCCAACCCACGAGTCCAACTCCTTGGAGCCCAACCGAAGGAGTCCATGCTGGTGGTTGGCGCATATTATTCCTTTTTACATCTTTTACCGTCGAGTAAATATGCAAATATGCAGAGCATGTGGTAAATAGTAATCAATCGATTCTTCATAAAGTGGTGATGAACTTAGGCCGGATACTTAGAGCTAAGCTAGGCAAAACAATTGCAATAGTTGTAGATTCAATTAAAGCATCATGTTGTGGTAGAATAGTAGAATAGTGCGATATGTCTGCCAATGCCAAAGGGGCCAGGGCTAGGGCCACGAGGGATATAAGTTTGCAGACTCCTTCTGCTGCAAATATCTCTCTATGGATTTCTGCGCTTTCTCATTCTGAGATGGACTATTTAACCAAGTTGGTGGCACCATTCTTTAGGATTGCATGGTGCGTTACTATATATTTTTGGAAGAGTTTGTGTATTTTTGTATGATTTGTGGTATTTGTATGATTACATCTCATCCATACACACGGTACTAAATTTGTTAATTATATTTGGGAAACTTAATCCCCGTATTTGTGGGCCCACATGGCCTCCCAGGTCAGTGCCTTCTCCTCCTCGCAATTCCAGATGCATTGCACGACTTAACGGTGGATTTGGTCGGAATGGCGTCCTCGCCGGGAGTGATCCCTGAATCTTGCTTTAGCCTTCTTTAGGGTACATCCATCTCAACCTCAACCGCAACATGCAATCGCTTCTTGTTTTTTAAGAAAATTTTTCCTTGGCTGGCCTTTCTCTTCTTTCCTTTTTTTCTCCTCATCTTTTCTTTTGCCATGCTAGGTTGAGGAGGCCTTCCTTTATTAAATTTATGTTTTCTATTGATTAGCTCTATAACTATTTCACGCTACTTCTAGTTCTCAACTTGCATCAACTTGCATTTCTTTCGAGAAAGATCCACCATTTAAAAAATTATAAAATTATATTCCTAAGTTTGATTGCTCACATCATTTGCAAAAAGTATGTTTTTTTTAATTGTATTTTCTTAAAAGACTATAAAAGCATCATCATTTGCATAAATATATGCTGAATTGATAAAAGAGTTTGTGTATTTTTTTTTTTCTTTTCTTTCCTTCTCTCTCCTCTTTTTCTTCTTCTCTCCCGAAGACTTTCGATCTCTCTCTTTCTTTCTTTTCTTTCCTCCCCTCTCTCTCCTCTTCTTTCTCCTTTTTATTTTTGACTGGGTCAAAACCCATATTTTACACCGAGTTCTTCGCCGGCGCTGCGAGCACGATGCTCTCTCCTCTCCTCTCCTCCCCTCTCTTGTCCGGTGGTCGCGAGGCGCTGGTTTTCTTCTTAGACAGCAAGCTGAAAGATGCGGCCGAGCGGCGGCACCGGTTCCATGGCGAGGATCTGCGAGCGGAAAAGTATACAACTAATAGGAAGCGGGTTACTCTCTGTACTGCCTGATTGTTGACTCTGGGCCTTCGAGCTACTCCTCGGGGGCTTCGAGTTCGTCCAAAGGGCTGATAGACGGTTGAAATGAAAAAACTTTAACTTTCCCATACATTTCCCTAATGTTTCCCACATCGTTTTTGCATCTTCTGTAGGAGGAAGTCCGGCGGCGACCTCTGCCGTCACACAATTCCCAGTCCAGGTTCGTAGCAAGTGGTTGCACCTCCGCCAGTGGCGCTGCATGCGGTCGTCGGCCGGAAGAGGGACGGATCGGTCCTTGTCTTTTGTGACGAGGGTCCGGTGGAAGTCCCTTGCCCAAGTCGAATAATGGTCCGGTCCAGCAAGTTGAGGCGTGATTAACTTCAATTCCGACGCGTCAGCGAGTGAAGTATAAAGGGAGCGGTACGAACCCAGGTGAAGTATAAAGCGGGTCGCCGGGTTGTGGACGGCCGGCGACGGTCGGAAAAGGGAGCGCGTACGAACCCAGATGGAAAATTCGGGTAAGGGTTTCGAATCGGTTTCTCCGATCTCTTCTTTTGCCGTCTCCTTCGATCGCTGGCGAGCGTCGAATCCGACTGTCTAGATCGCGAATCGCAGGCTAGCTAGCGATTTCAGTAGCTCTGCTCCTGCCGCCGTGCCGCGTCGTCGGTCTTCCTCCTGCTGTGGTTCTGCTGCAAATCTGTAATTTTGATTCCGCGCCTCACTTTTTCTATGCCCGGTTACGACTTAGCAGACCTTGTTTGGCGTTTGTTAGATGGTCGAGTTGATTGAGCGCGCTTGCCTTCGTTGATGTTTTATGTGTTGGGCTCTTAGTGTAGCGAGTCAGATTCAGGTATACATTCTGCAAATCATCTGAGAAATCATCGTTATTGAGTCTTTTAACACGTTTAGTCCCTTGAGTAAAGAACGAATGAGCATCCGAAGGAGGTGTGGATGATTTTTTAAATTTTATTTAATTGGTTGATGTAGAATTTTATGCTCGTGGGATTGTTTTCAAGTTTTGGGCTGCAGCGGCAGTTGTTGACTGAATACAAGTGATATATGGCGGATGATTTTGAGTTGATTGTTTGGAAGATGAAGTGTCTTTCTTTTTGTTTGTTCAGTATATGTTTATTCAAAAGGTTTAGAGAGGTTTTTCTTTTTTTGTTCAAAACAAGGTCTAGAGATGTTATGGAGCATATCTTTTTGGGGAAGGTCCCAAAGTTATCGTTTTTGCTTGTGACTTTCATCCCAGGTCATTAGAAGCTAACATGGGTTTTTTTGGTATTAGTGGCGAAAATTGCCATGAATGGCTGCATTACCACCACTACATGCTATGTTTTAGAAGGATTTTGTTGATGATAAGTGAGCATGATTATTATGGGCTTAGTATTGGTGACGCTGGCAAGTAATGCATTAGGTGGTGGCAGAATTTTCTGTCGTGGTGGTTCTGGTTTTACTGTTGATTGGCAGAAGGTAAGTGATCTATATTAGTCATTAGAATACGTTTGATTGTTCCGAAAATTGATTTGGTGCTTTCAAGAGGCGATCGGGGGTGACGTTTTATGGCAGCGAACACTTTCCCTTGAGCAACTTTTCTCTGTTTTCTGATGATAAGAAATGGTATAGTTTTTCTTTGCATTGCTTATTGTAGCGAAGCAACCCTTGGAAAGTTATTTTGATTTGTACAAGGTTATGGTATGGTAGGTATGTTTATATCTTATAATGTGAGGGTTGAAGCAGAGACTGCAATATGATGAATTTAGTCAAGAAGTTGAATGATTGGCTGCTTTGCAAATTACTTGAGTTCTTCTACTTTTCCCTCATCTACTCTGGCTGGTCTAGCATTCATCTAATATCAAATTGTTATTTCTTGTTCTCTAGGGTTTTTGAGTTGTGAACAAAGATGTTGACGTCTTGTCTCAAGTACGGCCATTATATTTCTCTCTCTACTAATTATTAATTATTTTATTTTTTATTTGAAGAATTTATTTTGATTAATAACTACAAGCTAAATTATTTTGAATTAATTTTTTTGGGTAAATTTAAGAAGACTAAACATGCCCATGCATGCCCAAGTATGCCGTGCCCAAATGTTCTAAGTAGAGCACCGGGATTTCCTATCTTTATGATAAACTCAAGTTTTTTTTTTTCTAAGTAAACAGATTTATTTTATTAAAACTAAACTAAATTCTCTCCCTAATAATTATTAATTAGTTTTTTATTTGATGAATTTAAATTATTTTGAATTAATTTTTTTGGGTAAATTTAAGTCATGCCATGCCCAATGTTCTAAGTAGAGCAATGGGATTTCATTTTTCTTGAGCACTAGGATTTCCTTCAAGTTTTTTTTTTCTAAATAAAATCTGATTTATTTTGATTAAAAGTAAACTAAATTATCATTAACTTTTTTTTTTGGAGGAACTTATGTGGGGGTTTTGGCAAACACCTATGAAGCACGTTGTCCGTGCTTCCGTGTCGTGTCCGACACGTGTCGGAGCGTGTCGGACACCTTGACACGCTCGGACACGGTTGGACACGCGTTGACCGCGTGTCCGACTTTCCGACACGCGGTCAACATTTCTCGACACGCGTCGACACGCGTGTCCGGAAGACTGACGGAGGGTGGAGGGCGAGGGAGCAGAGGCCGCGAGCGACGGCGAGAGACGGCTAGAGAAAGAGCCGAAGAGAGAGAAAGCAAACTCCCGCCGGCGAGACGAAGCCACGCAACGGACCACCGCGACGGCGAGAGACGGCGAGAGAGAGCAGCCGCCACTGTTGCGATGGATCGGCGACGAGGAGGAGGAGGAGAAGGATCAAGAGGAAGAGGAGAGGAAGGGGGTCGTGCGGAGAGGAAGGTGGTCGTGCGGCGAGGAGGAGGAGGAGAAAGATCGAGAGGAAGAGGAGAGGAAGGGGGTCGTGCGGCGTGCGGCGAGCGGCGAGAAGGAGGAGGAAAAGTTCGCTAGGGTTTTTATGAGGGAATAAAAAGTAATAAAAAAAGGGGGACGGTGGAGGGAAATGAACGAAGGAAGTGGCGTGACTTTTGAGTTTTGGGGGAGGGGAAGTGACAGGTTGACAGCCTGTCTGTCATTGGTGGGGGAGGGAAAAATGTAAAATAAATTTGGGGTGGAGGAAAATGGACGGAGGATAAAAGGGGTGGATTTTGGGGATTTGTTTTTTTTAATGGGAAAATCAAATAAATAAGATTAACAAATAATTTCGAAAAATAAAAGTATTGAATTTTGAATAATGATAAATTTTGATTATTATTGAAAATTATGGATTTATTTATATAAATTGATTCTAATTTTTTATTAATTATTAGTTTCATCAATAACTTTTGTTAAAGGTAAAAACATGTTTTGCATTAACTATAAATATATTTTTCGAATTTTTAATGAATTGATTTATTAATATTATTAGTGTATTTATTATAGGCTCTTTTTTCAATTAATTATTTATTTATGAATTTGAATCAAATTAATTAAAAATAAAAATATTTATTTAATATATAACGTGTCGTAACGCGTGTCGGAATTCTCTTTTTTTAGAAATGACGTGTCGACGTGTCGTGTCGTGTCGTGTCGCGTGTCGGTGCTACATAGGCAAACACTACAACAAAAAAAATGCTTAGAATAAAAATGTTACAAAAAATTGTACGCATACATGTAATTGCCACATATGGGACTCGGTTGAGTAGCAATTGTATTCGACTCGGTATTTTGATGTCCTCAATAGGCTAATGAGAAACAATGTGATTATTTTGATGCCCTCAATAGGTGAAACAATTGATAAAAAAAAAAAAAAAACAGAATGGAATACTGAACTTTGATTTATATGTGGTTAGAAACTACTTATTACTACTTATAAGATACACAAAGCATATTACATCAGTTACTATATGTGGTTTGAAACTAATAATAACCATTGATAAACATAAGTATTATAAACATAGGATAACACATATAAATGGAGATAACAAATAAATAGTATAATATGGACAACTTATATTATTACATTACCGACTATTGATAACATATAAAACTCATGTAGCTAAAATAATAATAATCCAATAAAAATATTAATTTAATACTAATAATAACTTATTCCGATACTAATAATAACTTATTCTGATATTAATGTAATATTATTATATTGTTTATAATGTCATAACTTATTGTTTCTAATAAATTAACAATTGTTAATAACATATATACGATTTATTTACATTACCGTTTATGCTATTAATATGGTAACTTATTAACATAATGTCCTCCATTGACAAACATATATTATAAACAATAGTATTTGGTTAGAAACATAAGTAACTAGAAGGATCTAGAAGGATCTACATATAACAGAGTGTCTCATCAATAAATACTATTTATGAGTGCAATATAATATGATTTACTATTTCATCAATTGTTTTTCATTAGCATTGTTATTAAGCAATGGTAAATCAAAATAACCATTTACATATCCACTAAACAATGTGATTTACAAAGAGTGGTTTTTTTTTTTTTTTTTTTTTTTTTTTTTTTTTTTTTTTTTTTTTTTTTTTTCGTGGATTACTTACACATTAAGAAAAAAAAAAAAGGCTAATTAAAGCAAAAACTAGGCAGAAAGTAGCGGCAATGTACATTCATTTTAAGCTCAATTCCTATACATTTATTTCCTTAACTCATGGTCCTCTAAATCCCAAATCAGCTCAATTCGTTTTAGGTGACTCGAACCTACAACTACAACCATGCAAGCATAGTCTTTGGCAGCTTGTAGCATTATCTTTGCCATGAACCTAAATACCATTTAATTTATCTTAATAATTTTTTTTTCCCATTCTTGAAAAAAACTAATACTTACACATCTCTTCCATCCAAAAGGTATTGTCCAGTATTGTTCCCTCCGTGCTTGGAAACTTCTTTTCAAATTGCAGGAAAAAATATAAAGGGTTTATTTAATGCAAAAAAAAAAAATCAATATAAAAAACATCAATATAATCAAATAATATCACATGGAGAACTAGGGGAAATCTTATCTTATTTCCCATAGCATGTGACATAGCATGTAACCTGTCTAGTTTGTTCAGTGTTAAATGTTTTAGGCATATTCTCCTTGTTTTCTACATTATAATAAGCATTAGCATTGAAAAGGCAAACAAAGGCTAACAGAAGGCAAAGGCAAATACCTAACTCGGTAAATCCCCTAAAATTATTAGGATGTTATTCTTCAAAGCCTCATTCCATGCTGCACAAAATTCACTCCCGAGATGTCTAAGCAAACTCCTTCGCGATTTGCATAACTCTAAAAATATTTTTGTAGTCAAACAATTATAATATACTTTTCAAGTAATAGTGTATAGTGTGTGTAATCAATAAAAAAAAAATGCACAAAAATGTACATAACTTGTGGTTTTTGCAACTTAATCTCTTTTATAACTTTTATCCGTGATTCTTGCAACCAAACAATTTTATTTATGACATTTATGGCACAAATCAAATATATATTATATCTTTAATAAAACTGTTTGATTGCAGGAATCAGGGATAAAAGTTATAGAAGAGATTAAGTTGCGAAAACCATAGGTTATGTGCATTTTTTTTAATTGATTGCACACTATACACTATTACTTGAGGAAATATATTATAATTGTTTGACTACAAAAAGTATTTTTGGAGTTATGCAAACCGCGAAGGGGTTTGCTTAGACATCCCGGGAGTGAATTTTGTGTGGCATGGAATGAGGCTCAGAAGAATAACATCCCAATAGTTTTAGGGGATTTACCGAGTTAGGTATTTTTACCTTTGCTTTCTGTTTGCCTTTCCAATACTAATGCTTATTATGATGTAGAAAACAAGGAGAAGGTGCGTAAAACATTTGACACGGAACGAACTAGACAGGTTACATGCTATGTCCATGCTTATTTGTGCTATGGTAAATAAGGTAAGATTTCTCCTAGTTCTCCATGTGATATTATTTGGGTTATATTGATGTTTTTTATATTGATTTTTTTTTTTTTTTTTGCATTAGGTGGACCCTTTATATTTTTTCCTGTGCAATTTGAGAAGAAGTTTTCAAACACGGATGGAACAATACTAGATGCAAGAGATATGTGAATATTCGTTTTTTTCAAGGTTGGGTGAAAAAAAAATTTACTAAGATAAATTAAATGGTGTTTAGGTTCATGGCAAAGAGAATGCTACAAGCTGCTAAAGACTGTGCTTGTATAGTTGCAGTTGTAGGTTCGGATCACCTAAAAGGAATTGAGTTGATTTGAGATTTGGAGGACTAAGGAAATAAATGTATAGGAATTGAGCTGTACATTGCATCAGCCTTTTTTTTTTTAATGCGTAAGTAATCCACGAAAAAAAAAAAAAACACTTTTTATAAATCACATTATTATTATTATTATTTTTTGGTAAGAGGTAAGAAATAAATCACATTATTTAGTGGATAAGTAAATAATTATTTTTGATTTACCATTGCTTAGTAACAATGCAAATGAGAAATAATTGATGAAATAGTAAATCATATTACATTGCACTCATAAATAATATTTGTTGATGAGATACACTCTTATATGTAAATCCTTCTAGTTACTTATGTTTCTAATTGCTTCTACATTTATCAAAATTTTCAACTTCCATGCATAATTTTTTTTCCTTTTTCTTATTTTGATGCGATTTTTATTTTATTTAGACGTCAAAATTTAGGTGTTAACACATTGGCATAGTAGTGAAAGAGTTGCATCACTCCAAACAAGGCTCGTCAACTGCAAATCAAGAAACGGATCTGCCAACACAGCATGAAAAATAAGAAGAGGCTATTTGTAAACTCTAGCCAGGCAAAACAAATGAACTCAACACATGACATCCACCGTCAATGTTTTTCTAAGATGAAGTGCATGAAAGCAGAGGAAGCTTAAAGCCAAATGTTCATAATCGGGGGAAGAACTCTGTCAATGTGGTTATGAACATTTGGCATTTAAGCTAGACAGAGCCTCTGTAGGCATTACACCTACCCCTTGTCACCCCAGGCGCGAGTCGGGGGTTGGTTACCTCAAGCCTACCCAGCAGTAGCCAAGTTTCCTTGACGTGGTGTCTATCTTCACCACCCAAGAGCCCCCAAATTCCACATCTATCTTTGTCGGTTATCTTTATCCAACCGACGGAGAGGATGGGGAGGCAAGTACGGGGTCACCCACCCCAGGGCGGTTCTCCCGCCTTTTCCTCCTTGAGCAGTTTAAGGACCTGCTCAGGTCCAAATCAACCATACTTATATACAAGCTATTTGGAATGGGGTTTCACTGTCCACTTTCAGCATGCTTGAACCTTGAAACCTAAATAAAGAGTTATTTGGGCGAAGATAGAATTGGTGCGCCATCAGAGGGAAACCTCACCTCACACCTAGACTTAGCAAAGACAGTCAAAACCGCCATTGCACTGGCTTTCTTATTTCAAATAGGCCTCAAGACAGTCAATCATTTGATAGAAATTGCACACATATAACTGCAGCTCAGGATAGGATTTATAGGAATCTCTGAGAACAGAGAAATCCTGCAATCGGTCCAAGAACTACATGTCTTCATGCTAAAAAGTCAAAAGGCAACTCATATAGTCATAGGGGGGAGACTTCATCGCATTTCTGCAAAATAGTTTATAAAATTTCACAGGGAAAACTTTCAAATCCTTAGATATCCCATAGAAAACGTTCTAAAGGAAGCCTAAGCAGAAGAACAATATAAGCATGCAATCATGTACTAAAGTGAGGGAGTGCTCTGTATCAATCTTCAATTACAATAATCCTCCAATAGAATTGCAAAAATCCCATAAAAGCATTTTGTTAATGGAGAATGTCCTACAAGAAGCAAAGAGAAAAATAACAGGTCAAGCCAGCCAGCATTTGACAAATCAAGTGATCAACTGGCACACAGAAGCGGTCCTGAAATGCCTAAAGAGCTGATTATTCAATCATCAGAGAATTCAAATGAGCCATATGTCTGCAATTGCTGTGCTTAACTGAGATCAACTAATAGAACAGCAAACTCTGCACCTTCCATCCACAACGAAAATGAAGACGATATAAAGTAGGATATGAGTGGCTCTAAGTTCAAGGCATAAAAGGCATGAAGAATAGAAATTATGATCCCTCTTATGAGATGATTTCATGGGTGAGAAAAGAGTACCCTTTTCACTCAACAAGGAGCATTTTGCAAGTGACATTATTCTCAATCTGTTGATTTATTGCATCCCTGAACCTGAAATAATCTTCTTCAGTGTTGTAAACTTGATGAGAAATGCGAGCATATCCCGTTTTGCTCCCATACTTCTCCCTAGGTCCATCAACACCATAGTGTATAGGCACTTCGATCCCATGATTCACCCGCAAATACGACCTTAGCCTCAGAGCATCCTCTCCGCCGAAAATACACAGCTTCGAAGGAAGACCAACCATGATCATACTAGCACACATCTCTGGTGGAGACCCGAGATTCGTCCCCCAAGATTCTGCCAGCATTTGTCCCATTTTCACAACTTGCTCGTGATTCCTCTTTATGATCCCCTGAATCCCTCCTTCGAATCTCTCCACGAATTCAAACGCCGCAGGGACAACAAAGCTGAGAGCTATAATCCCTGTTGCCAACCCACGCGCTCTCTATCGGCAATCCATTCCCATATTCATGTGTAACCACAGGATGGTGCATGTTGCTCACCAAACCCGACGATTTCCGACAATACAAGAATGCCACGGAAGGCGGGCAAAAGAACCACCTTATGCAAATTGCTCACGTGAAAATCAGCCCCAATGTCCTGCACATCGACCTCAACGCTACCAATCGCGTGCACCGCATCCACAAAAACCTGATCTCCGCCCTCCTCCCTACAAACCTTAACTAATTCCTTCACCGGAATTAGCACCGACGGCATTGAGGTAAATATGATCGATTATAGGTATGGTGACAAGATGGAGATGGCGAATGACGGAGATGATGAGACTAGAGACTATGGTTGCGTGAGCGTGAGCTAAAGAAAGTAAGTAGCGGCGGAGATGAGAGCGATAGAGCGAGCAGCTCCAGTATAGTGTGAGTTGGAGATGGTGGAGTCGAAGGAGGGAGCAGTGGTGAGGGGGGCGTGGCGAGAGTTGGCTGGGAGGATGGAGAGATGGAAAAGGCCACGAGGACGTGCCGGCGCAGCGACTGGAAGGAGGTGGTGGCCGTGGGTTGGTGAGTGACCGGGGGAGGATGCTGGGCCGGTGAGGACGAGCTGGAGGTGGCGATGATGAACCAGCGAGAGCAGCGGCTTGAGCTAACGGTGAGGGGCCGAAATGGAGATGGCGGGGATGGAGGAAGGAACGACGAGAGCGAGCAGGAGGCGAGGTGGCGACTGCTGAGGCTCAGCAGCAGCCGAGTGGAAGAACGACCGGAAGTTGAATGAGGAGACGCCAGTTATGAAGAGAGAACGCGACGGGCAGAGGATTAGGTTCAAAAGCTTGATGGGCCGAAAATTTCAGCTTAAAGGGCTCGAATTGGGCCAAAAGGTCCAAATTCTGGTCGGGCCTCCAGAGAAGCCTATAAGAGAAGAGCGACCCTCAGGAGAGCGAGGAAAGCTAGCAGCTATCATAGAGGACAGGTCATACCTAGCTTCGGCGCCCATCTCTTGTATCGGAAAATATATTTCGTTTTGCGTTTGTTCCGCCACAAACAGCTTCCACCGCATGGATCGGATAGAGTCTTAGAGGTCCTGAAACTACAATGCTCCTTAGTCGCAACATGGAGAAGAAACTCGGTGGTAAAAAAAATGAGTGCAAGACCGTGAAATGATGACTGTCTTCGGTTTAGGGTTGGATTCCGACATTGCCGGCAAGTTTCATCCCTGAGATAGTTGACAGACTCACAAGCAAACTCAGGTGTCGACAAATAGGAATGAAAAGCGCTAGCCGATTTTATGCTAATGTCATTCTATATAGGATGTCAAATATCGAGTCATGTACTCTCTCCTTCAGCCTTCTGCTGGTGGACTTGCACATGCCAAAAACAGGTACCTTTCTGCAAAAGTAACTTCGCCTCAACTTTTGACCAAAAATTTTGTGAAAGCTCGTGTACTTTATTTAGATGAATCACAATTGTAGGAGATAAACTAAAGACAGATTGATATTGCAAAAAGTGATTGATATGATAGCAATGTGATTTCTTAAACCTCTGTCTTTTCAAATTCACATTGTAATCCAAATCTTCCTTATTTTGTAATTTTCAATTAAAGTAATAAATCCCAAATGTTTAGGTGCAGAAATTGATTTCTCGGAAGAGAAATAGATTTTTCTATTTTTATTTCTAGATGAGTTTCTAAGCAAAAATACCCGTTTGATAACGACATAAAATTTGTGCACTCCGATTGCTTCCTAATTGCATCAAGATCCCTTAAATTCGACGGAATTAGATGTTTCTTGGCGTCATGTCTCTGCCAGTAGCCGAACACTCCCATCTCAATTCCCCTTTATATAAACGGAGGGAATGCAAACTTCTAGCTTATGATGAAAGTGAGAGGGAATGCAGCTTTGTGATGATGTGACTCAATTACTGAACTCTTTTGCTATTGTTTATGGATATCATTGAGTAGCTAATGACAAAATATTTCGGATCACTAAATCGAAACAGCAGCAACTAATGAACTAAGAAGGAGCCAAAGGTACGGAAATCGATACATAATTAGCGAGAAGATAGTGAATTCAAGGCTGGATCAGACGCCATCTTTCTGGAACATATTGGTTTATATCATCCATTCAAGCGGGGGTGGAAGATGTAGCTGCGCGTCCCGCAGTCCCACTCCCTGCAGCCTCCCTCCTCGCTATCAAAAGGCCCACAAAAATAATTCTGTCAGTGAAGCCACGGATGAGAGGATGTCTGCACCCAAGCGGCAGATACAGCAAAATGAAGAGACCCAAGGTGATGAAGAGGGCGACGGATCCCAAGACCAAGAAAATAATTGATAGCCAAGTGAGGTTGGATATGGTCACGTAGACGCCCGCCATGAATGCCAGAGGCATTGCAGCAAGGGTGACGAACAATGGGATATTTGATAGGAGAATGGCCAATAGCATCGTGTAAGGATCATTAACATGTGACCAGAGAAGGATCACAATTGCCATGATCGAGCTATACATGGCGATGGAGTTGCACGTCACGAAGACTTTGTACATGGCTTTGTGGAGCAATATGGGGATTCCTGCATCTAGGTCAGAACCATTAAATCCTCCAGGAACGGAAAAACCAGAAGTGAAAGTGACAGGGACCACAAGCGCCGCCACAACAGTGCGAGTATTAGCTTGGTCCTTGTATCTATCCAATTCCGGTGGTTCCAGTCGTTTCCTTGGGCTCCGACCAGTTGGCTTGCAAATAGCCAATTCTCCACTTCTTGGTATTCCGGCAGATACCAAAATTATCCGTGTTAACCTCTGCAAGTAGCAGCGAGTGGAGCAATAAACAACTAAACCAACACTACATGATTTTGGCAACTATGTTACAGATGTGGGTGAGAGCACACTAAATGACATGACTTCACTAATTTATGTTTTAGTTCTGAATCTGATAGGTATAGTAAATTATTACCCGTGAGAAAAGTGTGAAAGGTCGTACCTCCCGAAGTGGAGCATTAACCACTTTAATCTCCTGCTCTACCACGTCAAGAGCCGTCATGTTATTCATGTTTACCAGCTTAAGATCAACCCTTCTATGTCGTGCAAGAAGCACTACCGAAGGTTGGCAGTGCAACGCAGTCAGATGCAGAGGCGTATTCCCGTTGAAATCTCTCGCATTTATGAGGTGACCGAATTTGGGACTTTTCAGTATATACGTCACCGTTGCGATGCTTCCATGCCTAGCTGACACATGGAGAATATTTTGTCCTAGCCTAGCTGGAAACTCTGCAGGGTCTGGCCATTGCCGAAGTAGCTCCTTGACGATCCTTACATGATTCATCATGCAAGCAACATGGATAGGAAGATAGCCGTCCTTGTTGTCTTGCTCTAGGGCGCTTGTTGGGAGCTTCTCGATCAAGAATTTGACTCCATCGAGATAATTCATGTACGCTGCAAAGTGGAGTGGAGTGCCGTATCCTGCATCTTTTGATTGAAATAGCCACGGCTTCTTTTTCCACATCTCTCTTAGCATATCTATATCCAAGGCAAGAGTCTAATCACTTAGGATGAAACACAATGGCTGGGATTCTCCAGTAGGGTTGATGCAGGTGACTCACAATCTTGCGCCTTAGGATGGTAAGCTATCATCCCATATGTGCATGTGCCTCAGTAAATTAGACTTTACTTGTGAAAAGTGATTTTTGCACCGGTAAGGGAAACCAATATGAACAAAACAAAAGACTGAACAAGAAGATCAAAGAATAAGCAGGAGCATGAAAGCAGGGATTACCCATTTTCTGGTACATAATGGCGAGATGAACAGGTGACATGCCGAAAACCCTTTGACTCTCTGATCTCCTTTGGTCTTCGCCATCGTTTGGCGCTTCCAACAATAGCTTGAGAACCTCCACGTCGCCTGTTTCAACAGCTATGCACCATGTAGACTTGCTTTCCTTGTTCTGACGATACAGTGGATTGGGATCTTCACTCACCAGCATGCGGATCACCTCGTAATGACGATTCCTCACGGCCTCATGAAGAGCGGAGTTGCCGGTGCGGTCAATGCATCTTGGCTTCCCTTGGGGAAGGAGAAGCTCTACCGCACCGTATTTCCCAGCTGTAGCTGCAATGTGTAGCGGTGTCTCTCGTCTGGAGTTCTTACATGAGATCAAGTTCTCAGGGACGAAATCGATGACTGCTCTGACAATATCATCACTCTTTGTTTTCCATTCATGTCAGGTTAATTTGAGCACGCAAGTTTGTACATTTTTAAAAGGTGCAGAACAAAAAATAACGGTCCAACCCTTTTCAATATACCTGCCGCAGCGTGAAGCAATGTATTCTTGGAGGGGCTGCGTAGCCCGAGAAGGATGGGCAACGACACTTCTTCCATGACACAATGATCCTCTAGGGCTTTGATGAACTTGTCCACGCCCCCTTCCTTCGCGGCCTGGTATAGCAGAGGACTTATAAACTTGTCAGGTTGTGCAGGATCGTGCTGTCGCTGGCCCCGGTCGGCCCTGATTAACGCCTCCAATCGCCGCCTTCTCTGCTTCCAGATCTCCTGGTCATTTATAGACACCTTCACAGCCATCTCTCCGTGGGTGAGTCTGCCTGTGACTTTTGAGTGAAATGCCCTCTGTCCTAGGAATCTAATTCAGCAGAGTTGTAGAGACCAAGTCGAGTTCAACCGGATTGGCCTTGATGAACCTCCCTAGCCCACATTTTACCGTTGCGTTAAGTTGGGTCATCGATTCACATATTCATCTCTTTTTCTCTTTAATTAATAAATGCACATCCGAATTTCTTTTTCCACCTAAAATTGATTGAATAGTAAAAGAGAATTGGAAGAAAGTAAGGGAAAATTTCAAAAAAGGACTCAAAGTGTCTTATTTTCTCAAATAAGGGCTCGAAGTGGACTTTGTTTCAAATAAAAACCTGAAGTAGCTTTGGTTGTTTCAAATAAGGGCCTGAAATGGCTTTGATTGTTTCAAAATAAGGACCCGACCTCGCCAATTGCCGACCAACTAACTTTTTAAACCGGTCAAGGGTATTTTCGTCATTTGGCATTTTTACCATTTTTTTTCCCTTTTTCTTTTTTTGGTTCTTCTTCTTCTTCTTTGTCAATGGCTGCCGACCATTGGCGATGCCCACAAAAGGCTGGGCGAGGGTCGCCTACGCCAGTGAGGGCCATCCACGCTAGCCACAGGCAAGGGATGGCATCGCTTGGGCATGGCGACCCTCGCCCAGGGGCCATCTACAAGGTCAGCCCTTGCTAGCTACTAGTAAGGACCGATGTGGGTGGCCCTCGCCGGCGAGGGTGACCCTCGCCCAGCCCTCTGTGGGCATCGTCGGTGGTTGGCTGACCACTGGCGAACAGGAAGAAGAAGAACCAAAAAAAAAAAAAGGAAAGAAAAAAGGTTGAAAATGGCAAAACATGAAAATACCCTTGATTGCCAAAAAGTCAGGTCTTTATTTGAAACAAACATAATCACTTTAGGATTCATTTGAAACAACATCCACTTCAAGCCCTTATTTGAGAAAGTGATGGCTTTTCGGGTCTCTATTTGAAACAATGTTCAACTCGGACCCTTATTTGAGAAAAAGATAACATTTCGTATACCATTTTGGAATTTTCCCAGAAAGTAATGCGTTTGACACGATGAACTTCACCGGACCAAAGTGACATGATAGACAAATTTCAAGATGGGTGACTTCCTCCAAAAGTGCCTATCTATAAGTCAAATGACAAAACCATAAGGCTTAGTATGGGACAAGCAAATGGCGACCAAAATTTCGGGTGCACCACCTAAAATCACGGCTAATGGACTACTAAGTATAATTTAGTTCGGGCTCTCCCAAGCCCATACCAATTCGCGACTTAGGTTCAAGTTCTTAACATGCAAATGATATTTCAGTTAGGAGTCGCCACTAATATATTTTTGGTGGGCCGATTAGAAACCCAAGCAAAGTAACGGGAGATTTACTTTACCCCTACGAACTAGAGATTTATGAGTTCGGGGACTTGGTTACGCTAGATTTCTCTAACGTCCTTTCGGTACCTTTCTCTTTTATTTCGAAAAATGTTTGGCAGACAACTTGAATTGATTTTAAATCTATTTCCCTAACATGTGAGGCGATCATGCGGGTGCGCAAACCATCAATTTAACATCCAAGAAAGTAATTAATAAATTGCAGGACTTACCTCATAGCAACGAAAGCATATGCGTTGTTAGATCAGAATTCACATCAACAACCCTAGATATGATTTCTAATTAACACGCAATTTTTTTTTTCACTTAATTAATGAGAATCATGCTTTATGCAATGCATGCCACTAATTTAACATGAAATGATATGACATGGCAACATGACTTAGCTATATGACCTAAGTGATATGACATAAATAAGCATGTAATCTATCCTGAAGCATGAGATGGATTTATTCTAAAAATATTTTTTTTTGTATTTTTCATGAGATTCGAAATTAAAGAAATGCAGTACTTAAATATGCAATCTAAATTAATCTAATGACCTAATTCTAATGACGGGCAATTTCTAATTAAATGAACCTAACAAAAATCACTAAATGACGTGCAAAGAATGTTCTAATTCTAATTTTTTTTATGAAATTCGAAATTAAAATTGCCAAATGATTAAACGTGTAATTAAAATTTAAAACTAACATCCTAAATGAACGCATTTTTTGGATTTTTACTTTTAAAAAATTCAAAATAAAATCTCTATTCTAAATATGCAAGATAACCCTAAAACAAGAAATATTCTAAAATGCATCTAATCTAACTCAAATATATTTTTTTTGGGTTTTTTTTCTTTACGAAAGCAATCAAATAAAGCATCAAGAACAGTGCAGCAACAAATCAAGCAAGATATCATCCATGTCCATTTAATTTTGGGAAATAAATTGACGAATCGTATTTCGCGCATGAGATCGGATTGGCCAATTTTTAAATAAAATCATGAATCGTATCTCGAGCGTGAGATCGGATTGGTGATTTTTTCGTGCAATTGCAAGTCGTATTTCAAGCGTGAAATCGGACTGTCAATCGTATGCACGTTGTGAAATTAGGAAAATTTCTTAATTCATGAGGGATCAAGAGATCTTTCGGATATGGCAATATCGATCAAACATTCAAAGAAAGATTGCGATATTACGAATTAGGCAGCGAGATATATGAAAATCAAATTGATCGAGAGTCTTACCTAATTTACAATGTCACGCGGGTGACCTCCAAATTCGGATGGATGATGGGTCATGGAAATCACGGTGAGGAAGGCCGGCGATCAGTAGCATGCACGGTTGCTCGGTAATCGTCGGATGTGTTCCCCAAGACCGAGTATTTGGAATTCTATTTGAGAACTTCAGGTTCTTTCACTTTGCTATCAAGCTTCACCTTTTGCAAGTTCACATTGTGCGCCCACTATTCTTTCACTCGCAATTTGGTGTCTTTTGTTTGACCAAGTCTCAAGCTCCACTCAATCTCTTGAAGACCTCATCATATCCTCCCTTGGCCATCCAAAACGTGCGTTGCCGACGATATCTCAATTGCAGGTTTGTAGATAGCCAGGGATGTGCGGACTACGATTGTGAGAGTTACGTAACCTGCAAGGGAAACAAAGAAACAAAACTTGCCAAATCTAAATTGCGAGTCGACTGGTGGAACACGGTAAGGCACAACAAGCTGCTATTGCCGATCGTCGAGCGAGGACTGTACCACCACAAGGAACCGAGAGCAACTTTGTAATAAAGACAGGTGCAGTAAGTTGTTTGCATTACTGGACCTCACGATGACTAAGCGGGCTACCGAGAAGTTGCTGTATTTTCACCAAAAATCTGCACGCAGATGGTAAAACATTGTATAAACATGACCGACTATCGTGAAAGCTCGTTGGGCTGGCCACAAAAGAAAACATCAAACTTGCGAGATAACTTGTAATCGTCAAGAGCAAAATTGATATTGCAAGGGAACTGAGAAAGTTTCACTCTTTGGGCGCCAGGTTGGGCAAAAGTGTTATAGACACAAGGCTCAGCGACCCATAAGGCGTCAGGGACTGGTCGTTGCTAGATGGACCGCTCCGTGATGATTGACCTGGCGGATCTAGAGTGGGGCCAGGAACCGGGGAAGCTCGCCAAGTTGCAGCGATGGTGATGAGCTCTCGGAATGCCGATGAGAATTCCCTGGACTTGATCGCGGGTCTGGCACGAAGAAAGGCTCGGTTGCCTTTCTTTCTCTTGACTTGAATCCGTAGCCTCCTTTCGGCTTTTCCTTCGTATTGTGGCCGAGAAAAGCTTCAATTAGTTGAACTTGACAGTGAGTGGGTGTCTGACTAGATCGGCAAACCACACTCACGAGAACGGCCACCAATGTCACCGCTGCATCACCATCTTCAGTTATGAAGGGCTCTCGCCATCTTTCGGGCTCTCGCCATCTTTCTCCCCTAGCTACCCCTCACGTATATCGCTCTCCTCTTTGTGTGGCCGGGTGTTTGCACATATGTGGCCTCCCTTTTTGTCTATCGTGAGCTTGCCTTTATAGCGTCCGACTCTGCAATTCAAAACAGGAAATATGAATATACTAAAGAAAACCACCTACCGACTTCCTTCTTTTGTGAGGTTTTATTCTTTTTTCTTTCCCTTGTATGCATTGCGGATCCATGTGTCCTCATTGAAGAATATTTTTTAAACATTTCTTACCATCAGCTAATCCTTTCTTGCCTTTTTCTAATGTCCTTGTCCGCAAGTTTACATTCACACGATCAGCAAGAAATCCTTTTTACCATTAGATTGTTCATTGATTTTATTATTTTTTAATAACTCACCAAAGATTGATCGAACATTGCCAAACTTCCTTGATTGTAATCGAATTTTTCCAGATTCCGAATCTCACAAAGATGAGCTCGCATTATCTCCTCGAAAATACTAAAAAATCCACCGTCAATTCTCTATAACGGCTCGGGCTAATTTGCTCTCTCCGTGGGCTTAATCCAACTCATTAAATTAAAGTTCGGAACTACCAATTCAAACCCATCTGTCACCAGCTCAATGTAAATGCGAATTAAAATAAATGTACCTAAAACTATATGCTATGCAATTAACTATTTTTTCGGGGATAAAATTAACTCCTAATTTTTTAATGCAATAAATGTCTAATCGGGTCGCCAAAATTTAGGTGTCAACACAAACCAAAGCAAACAATATTCCAAGTGAATTGATCCAAAAATATCACACTCGATGCTTCCACACCCAAACTTGGATCTATAAAGGCCATGCTCAAGTCTCCTACCCTCAAGCTTTGGTCTTGAACCTCAAATCCGAGTCCACAAAAGCCATGCGCAAGTTCTGATCCTCAGCTTAAAAAAAAAAAAAAAAAAAAAGATTGAATTTTAAATTTTTTTGAAAACTCAAATTTTATTATTTTAAATTTTTTCTTTTTTCTTTTTCCTTTTTACTTCTTCCTCGACAGGTTGCCAGCCACTACAACGGCTAGCGAGCTCACAGCCTCTAGCATTGAGGCTCAAGCCTCACCAAATCGAGCGAGCTCGCGGCCTCGCCTCTGGTGGCAAGGCTCAAGCTTGCCTAAGGCTAGCAAGCTCGTGGCCTTTAGCAACAAGCCTCGATCTTGCTGGAATCTGGCAAGCTTGAGCCTTGCCGAACTTGGTCAAGGCTTGAGCTTGTTGTGGCCAACAATCGGCCAAGGAAAAAGCAAAAGGGGAAAATATATATGAATAAAAAATAGTTCAAAATAAATATTGAAAAAAAAAATACGAATTGTTTTAATAATTTTCCATATTAGATTTTCCTTACCAAATGATAAAAAAATACTTTCAAGGTCTTTTTCAAGTTTCAGTCAAATACCGAAAAATAAAGTCATTTTTCCATAAAATGACTTCTTGGACAATATTTTCTAGAAATGATACATTTTCCACAAAACATATGGACTATTAAGCTGTTAGATGAAAGCGCGACTTATTATTTAAAGATCAAAGTCACCAAAAACTCTAAACTATACTCATTATGACACATCTATCGCATACCCTAAATTTGTAACTATATGACATAGTTACCCCAAACTTGTAAAATGTGACATATTTGCCATGAACTTTTTTTACGACATCAAAAACCCTAAAATTGTGTATGTATGACACATTTACATAAAAAAAAATAAAAATTGGTGTCACAAGTACAGAATACAAGTTTCGAGTCTTTTGTATCACGAAAAAATAGTTTATGATAAATATGTCACAAATGGTAAATTTGGGGTTCATTTGTGGTTTTTTCTCATTATTTAAATATTTTATCACTCCCGATTATATTTAGTTTAGTCTTTTTGTCTAATATTAAGCGTGGACATATTTAGTTAGAGAAACAAGTGAAATATTATGTGATATTTGGTAAAATTATTACCAATTATTCTAAAAACTTAAATTATTATATAAAAAGTGATTTATTATTTAAATATTCTATCATATAGACCATTGCCTGCGCAAGGGAGACCCTGCAAGGTGAACACATAACATGTGGCCACAATCTCCGATAAAGACTCAGAGATGCTAAAAAGCAGATATGCCATGCCTCCTCAAATCACGATCGCAGCTTCAGTTTTCTTTTTCTTTGTTTTTTAGGGTCGGAATTTCAGCTTCAGTTCAACAGTTGTGAGACGGGGTCTGCAAAGACCGGGTCTCATAAAGCATTTGATCCTCGTCTCTCACCAGCACATAATCAGAGACGCTAGTCATTTCTCCGCTAGATCTTCACTATCAGGAGCATGCAACTGAAAGAACAGAATCATTCCATGGCAAATGATGCCCAGCACGGACAAGATACATGACAAAAATAAAGACCACTTTCACGCAAAAAAAGACCAGTAGCAACAAATTCTACAGCTGAACTACATCACCACGACTAGGAAAATAAAAACATTAATTGCATGGAAAGCAGATTGATCGAACCAAAACAAAAGCCACTCACCAGCACGTCGAGCCACGGAACGCTCCGGCCTCTCCTAGGAACCAACACAAATCCTCTCTCTCTCTCCATGCTCGTTCTCTCTAGCTTGAAAGCCAGGCCAAGAGGGAAGAGGCTTTATTTTCTTCTTGCGACGATGACGAAGAAGTGAGAGAGAGAGAGAGAGAGGACCAATAAGAAGGAGACAAGTAGGTAGAAACTAAAGGAGTGAAATTAATTGATGACATTGACTGGTATAGGGGCTTATAATAATGATGGGGTGCTCCCCCAACGGCAAGATTTTCAAGGAGACCTTAAGAAAACCGTGAATCCCACTCAATGGGATTATTTGGATTAAAAATAAATTAAATAAAATAGAAAATAGAAAAATTTTAAGAAATTGAAAAAAGAGTTTTATTGAAAGCATTATCAACATGAAATATCTTACATTCCATGTAGAAAGATCAATTGAAACATTTTTAATATATAACAAATGAATTTTTGATTTCTATTGACAACATTATTATGTGAAGCATTTTTCACACTTGCAGTCATGAAAAAAATATTTATCATTTAGCAAAATAAATATAATTACCAAAATTAACATCCAAATCTTTATTTATACAACTTAAAATATCGATAAATTCAACTTGAGTCAAAGCAATCCAAGTTAACTCAAAAACCAAAATCATGATCATTTAGTAAATATCCAAATTGAAATATATTTAAAAATCTATAGTATATTGAATTTGTTTGATTAAATTTTTTGCCTCACTTCCCTTTTTTATATATTGTATAGCCCAACTTTTTTACCATGCTAGTGAAATTTAATTGAATATATCTTAACTAGATAAGTATATATCGTGTCTAACTTCTACAAATACCACAACAACGCTCATTGTAGTGTAAAATTTTTTTTCACTTGTTCAATAATGTTTAGGAATCTCATTCAAATAGTGAAACATACGTGTGGGTTACTAATATGACTTTCTTTATATCAATAATATGAAAATATTGTCGCAAGTACACTATGAAAATATTGTGTTTTACATTTAGATAATTATTCAAAGTTGTTTAAAAAGTTCACAACAATCAAGTATATTTCCTTTTTGTTAAAAATATTGTCTATTTGAAAAAAGAATATTGTCCAAAACCTGAGAAACTTTTGTCAAGATTCTTTCTAAAATTTGCTACATGTCCATTTTATGCTTCTGGTTGCCAATATCACTTCAATGGTTATTTGGTGATTGAAAAGGCACTGTTATTCATGGAGAATAACTGTGCCATCAGCCTAGCAATGTCCTAGGGGTCACGGTGAGTGGAACACCGGTGCGGGAAGCTCTGCGTGAGCTTTTCCTAGAGAGGCAGAGTGAGTTGAGAGAGAGGGCTTTTTTGGAGCAATTTGAAAAAATGAGTGTATATTTGAGGGAAAACTCGTTCAAGGCTTTAAGATTTTTGTGTGTTTAATCTCCACTATTAAATATCTAATTGATCCTATGGTTAACATCTTGGATTGGGAATCAAGGTGCACCCCCATTAGATCCACCGATGAGAGAAGAGAGGGAATGTTATATTATAATCTCCATTGGTTAGGCAATGATTGAAGAGAATCAGGGAGCATTTGTTAGATTGACGACATGAATTGGTTATTTTGTACCGTCAGTTATCTCAATAAAATGACAGCACCGTGAGTTAATCATATTCCCAAATAAGAAAGTGACAAAATTGGTCGGGGAAGAGACAAATTAGGAAGTTCTAGGAGGCGGCCATGTGGAGAGGGTGCCGGTTTTGCGTGAGGCCGAGCTTCCATTGGTCTTCTTCTTTCTCTCTTGATTATCTTGATGGGCCGAGAAATTAGGTTTAACAGGCTCGAATTGGGCCGAAAGGTCCGATTGGATTTACATGTTGCAATGCTGTTATATCCTCTACATATCTTTTTACTGTGCTTACGCACGGGCTATGAAGCTAAGACACAAGTGTCAATGTCATCTGTGTAGGCCTATAAAGCTTATGGAGAAGTGTATTTGATTTCTAATGCAAAAAGGAATTAATAAAACAACTAATTTTTTTTTGGCTCATGGTCGAGTCTCGGAAGCCGAATAAATGGCTGACTCGTTTAGATAGTATGAGGAGATACTGCCAAGTCTAGTAAAAGTTTTAACTTTTGGATGGAAGCTTACCACTCGACGATTGCAAGCATGCATCTGTTTTGTGCACTCAGTATGCTTCCAATTGCATCAAGATCCCTTGAATTCCATGGTTTAGATAGATGTTTCTGGACGTCATGCCTTGGCCACTAGCCGAACCTTCCCGTCCCAATCCCCCTTTCTATAAACAAAGAGAGGCTGTAGCTGCACACCTTGCACAAACAGAGTTTGAGCCACAGACACCTAGAATCACTTGAAACACATAGCTAGCTAGCTGAACCAGCTCTCATTTCATTGAATTCGATGATACTTTTTTTGATATAAATCTTGCCTATTCCCGTTTGAATGGTATTTCTTCAGTAGACTGGACTTCCGGTACTGGTGTGCAGAAGGTTTGGCTATGGAATCAATTCTTGCTATAGAGAATTTCAAGATTTGGTTTTCATACTCTATTTTGATAAACCTAGGAATTAAATATATGATGTAATACTTCGTGTTAACTTGATTTTAGGATTAACTTGTTGGACTTTAGACAATATCCTAAGAAATTTCTTTGTGTTTCCGAATAATTCTCTATTTATATTTATTAGGTTATCTTTAGAAATTTTGGGTTATTTATATTTGTATTGTTCTCTTTTGCAACAAGCTTTTTCGCCTCCGTACGCTTTTCGTGTATACTGCACGTGCTTAGTATTTTTTTAGGTTATATTTAGAATTTTTGTGTTTCATTTGTTTTTATGATGAAATGACTTAAACACCAAATCAAGTAATTATGGGAATGCTATATGACAATTGGAGCCAACTGTACATTTGCTGCTCTCAATGATGGTCTTTGGCACACAGAATTGTAAACTACTATCCACATGCAAAAGATGCAAGTGTTGGTCGAAGGAAAATACTATCAGCATCAAAATGAAATGGAGTATAAAAACCAAATACATATATGCAAGATATCTCCTCAAAACAGTTTGAGAAATCTCAGTGAAACAATATAGCAGTGTAGACTAATAGTCAACATGATAACTGGACCACAACGCCTTATGAACAGTTCGCATAACTCATTTGACCTCTAAGTTGTCAATCCACAAAACCAAATTGAAAATAAAAATAGCACCCATAAGACAGCTATAGAAATTAATTAATATAACTTAGTGAACAAAACCCTATTTCGTATATATAAATTTACATATGTTATATGTATATGAGATCATATATCATAGGTGTACATCGATAAATTTATAGGTAAATTGAGAGAGAGAGAGAGAGAGAGAGAGAGAGTAGATATTACCCTGCACAATTCTCTTGACCCTTATTTTATTATAACTAGTAGCATTATATATCAATAATATAAAAGAGAAAAATAGATGAAATCATTAATTGCTGAGTTTAGATTTATATCATTATTACATCCGAATTAATATGTAAGGCACATCAATGCTGATATATTCTCCTGGAAATATTATAATAAATTGAATGAGACGATTCAATTTTCCTTTCTAATTAATGCAAAGGTATGCGTCTAAGTAATATTAAGGAAAGTGAAAGGGTATGGAACTTTGTGATGATGAGATACAATTACAAAACTCCATTCTGCCATATTGTGCTATTATTTATAGATATAATCGAGGAGAGCTAATCTCAAAGCATTTTGGATACACAAGATTGGAGACCACTGATTCTCACAGTTGACAGGCAGGCTAGTTAAACCGAAACAGCGGTGGGTAATATGACTTAGAACGAGCTAACGGTAGGGATATCGGTACATAATTAGCGAGAAGATAATATTGATTCGAGACTGGAACAGACGCCATCTTTCTGTAACATGTAGGCTTAAATCATCTGTTCAAGTGGGGGCGGTGGCGTCACGAGCGCCCCGGACTGATGTAGCTGCAGGCCCCATAGTCCGACTCCCTGCAATGCCTCCCCCTACTAATCCAAGAAAGCAAATAAGCAGTTGGTCGGCGAAGCGACCAATGAGAGGAAGTTTGTACCCAAGCAGCACGACCATATTAAACATGAAGACACTCAAGAGGATGAAGAGGGGGACGCATCCCAAGAGCAAGACAAAAATAGAAAGCCAAACGAGTTTGGATACGGTCACATAGACGCCCGCCATAAATGCCAGAGGCATCGTGGCACAAGTTATCCAGAGTGGGACATTTGATAGGTCTACGGCAAATAACGCCACGTAAGGATCATTAACATAGGACCAGAGGAGGATCCCGAGTGACGTGATGGAGCTGTACATGGCGAGGGTGTTGTTAATCACAAAGACATTGTACATGGCTTTGTGGAGTAATATGGGGATACCAGCATCTCTTTCGGCGCCATTATATCCTCCTGGAACGGAAAAACCAGATGTGTAAGTGACAGAAGCCACAAGCGCCAGCACGACTGCGTGAGAATCTTTTAGGCTCGTATGTCCCTCCCAGGCCCTCATCACTACACGTCGTTTCTGCGGGCTCCGACCGGTTGATTTGTAGATAGCTAAATCTCCACTTCTCGGTGCTCCAGCACATTGCATAGTTATCCACGTATATAACTGCAAGCGGCGAGTCAAAGTATATATATATATATAAAGAGAGATAAAAAATATTATGATTTTGGCAACTAAATTACAGATCTCACCAAATGACATGCCTCACTAATTTATGATCTAGTTATGTCCCTAATTGGCATTACAAATAATTAGCCGTGAGAAAAGTGTAAAAGGTCGTACCTTCCCAAAAGAAAACCCTTTAATGTCCTGCTCTACTAAGTCGAGAGCCGTCATGTTATTTTTATTGACCAGCTTAAGATCAACTCTCTGGTCTCGTGCAAGAAGCACGATCGAAGGTTGGTAATGCAACGCAGCCAGATGTAGTGGGGTATTCCCGTTGAAATCTCTTGCATTTATGAGGTGACCAAATTCGGGACTTTTTAGTATGTCTTTGACAATTTTAATGCTTCCGTACCTCGCTGACACGTGAAGAATATTTTGTCCTAGCTCAGTTGGAAACTCTGCGGGGTCTGGCCACTGCTGAAGTAGCTCCTTGACGATCCTGACGTTATCTTTTATGCAGGCGACATGGATAGGGAGATAACCCATGTTGTCTTGCTCCAAGACACTTGTTGGGAACTTCTCGATCAAGAACTTGACTCCATCGAGATAATTTCTGTATACTGCGAGGTGGAGTGGAGTGCCGTCTCCCGCATCTCTCAATTGAAATAGCCATGGCCTCTTTTCCCACATCTTGGTCAGCATATCTAAATATAATGCAAGAAGATAATCATTTGGACGACTATGATGTCTGTAATTCTTCAATAGGAGTTGATCCCATCTTAGACGATCTGAAATGTCGGGAGTTCACTCACGATTTTGCCCCGTTGGATAGCAAGCTATCATACCATATGTTACATGTGCCTCATTAATCTAGACTTTGCTTGTGATGCTAGATTTTTCCACCACCAGAGGAAACCAAAATTTAGAACACGAGAGTGGTGATCTTAAGAATAAGCGAGAGCACGAAAGTAGGATTTACCCTTTTCCTTATGTATAATGGCGACATGAACGGGAGACATGCCGAAGATCTTTTGACTCTTTGATCTCCTCCAGTCTTCGCCATCGTCTAGTGCTTCCAACAAGAGCTCGAGAACCTCCAAGTCCCCTGTTTCGACTGCGACGCACAATGGAGACTTGCTTTCGTTATTTTGACAATACAGCCGGCTGGGGTCTTTACTCACCAGATGACCGATCACCTTGCAATGGCCTTTCCTCACGGCCTCATGTAGAGCAGAGTTGCCGCAGCGGTCAGGGTCTATCGGCACCCCTTGGCGAAGGAGAAGCTCCACCGCAACAGCTTTCCCGGCTCTAGCTGCAATGTGAAGTGGCGTCTCTCCTCTGGAGTTCTCACAGTAGATCAAGTGCTCAGGGACGAATTCGATGATTGCTCTGACATTATCATCAGTCTCTGTATTCCGTTCATGTCAGGTTAATTTGAGCGCGAAAGATCGATAATTTTAAAAAACGCATCGTCCCACCGTTTTTAATATACCTGCCGCAGCGTGAAGCAGCGTATTTCCTAAGGGGCTACGTCGCCCGAGAAGGACAGGCAAGGACACTCTTTCCTTGGCACAATGATCCTTCAGGGCTTCGATGAACTTGTCGACGTCCTCTTTCTTTGCGACCGAGAATAGCTGGGGAGCCAAAATATTGTCGCGTTGTGGAGGATCGTGCTGTTGCTGGATCAGGTCCGCCCTGATTAATGCTTCCAGTCTCTGCCTCCACATCTCCTGGTGCAGACGCTCAGCCATCTCTCCGTGGGTGACTATGCCCTCTGACTTCGACTAAAATGCCCTGGTGTGTCCTAGGAATCAAATTCAGCAATAAAAATCAAATTGCGAAGCAACAATTAAGAAAAAAGTAAAAAGACCAGTGTTCGTTCATCCAAACAACCGATTCCCTCATAAAACTCACAAAAGAAAAAGCTTAAAGGAGCGGTCTGTTCATTAGTGCTCGAAGAAAGATTGCTCAAGGCGATGCAATTCAAAGTAGTCATGGTGTGTTTGGTACGAAGGAATCGGTCCATTATGTTGCCATTTGCATCATCACTGCGTTCCGCAAAAGCAACGCATCTCAGATTTCTGTTCATCCATCAAAGAATAATATGGACAATCAGAGGTAACAGAAAAAAGACACAGCGACAGAGAACGGAACCATTCGAAGGCCAAAAAAGGGCAATACAACATCATAGTGTTTCCCAAATGCTTTTTGCATTCCATCAAAACCTTTTAGCCTAAAACGGTTTTCATCCCAGACACAGAAAACTAATAAGTTGGACCGAAGCAAATGCAAGTGAAATTCGTGTGAAATGAATATTTGATGACACTGAATGGGTTGGGCGCGACTCAAGACTAAATCGTCTCTTTTTTTTTTTTTTTTGTAGAACCAGAAGAACGTGGTCTCTTGCAGGCAATTACTTGGCTTCTGAATTTTTTAAAGCCCCCTAGCGACTATGAAGTATAATCGCCTCGTGGGTTCAATGAGCAGTGAAAATAATATGTTTCCGTTGCAAAAAAAAAAAACAAGCGACGGATGTATAAAATAAAAAGAACAAAAATTCATGTAATATTATATTTTCATACTTCTGTCCACCATCGATGGCTAGGTGAGGTGACCTCCCCTGGGCAAGGGTCATTGTACGCCCACTACTAGCAAAGTTGGCCCTCACTCAGGCGAAGGTGGTCTTGCCAAATCTAGCCTAAGCAAGGCCGGCCCTTGCTAGGCATCACCTAGGCAAGGTGACACCTGGCAAAGCCGCCTTAGCTAATTGTGAGTGACGGCGACCATTGACCAAGCGAGGCCAGCCCACCTAACCATCATATGTGGTCGATCATCGATAAAAGGAAGAAGAATGAAGGGGAAAAAAGTAATAAAAATTGTGAAAATAATATTAAAATATTATTAAAAATTATCCACGTCAGAGTTGGTCTTGCCATGTAGAACGAAAGGCGTCCGCATTAATGATTCTTAATTAAAATTGATTGGATAGATTCAATTGACAAAATATTAAAATGTTCAAAACTTAGTTGACAAAATTGAAAAGTCTAAATTAGCAAAAGTGTAATAAATTGAGAAATTTTTTGACAATTTTCCCCATTATAATGATTTAAGAATAATGAGATAAACCTCGAAAATTCTAATCTAACAATTATTAAGCAAAATAATATATTTTTTGACTCACAAGATGATTGGCTATAATCTAGTATTTTTTTTTTCTTTTCGTTTAATTGTGCCTAATATAGGGTAAATAATCCTTAAAAACGTTATTTTAAAGAACGCCACTTCAGTGGAAATCGGATGAAAAAGTCATCCTATTCCCAGGAAATGCTTTTGTGGACGAGAGTTAGACCGTCGATCTCCATAAAATGACAGCACCGGTAGTTAATCATTTTCCAGATAAAAATGAAAGAAAACAAAATAAGAAAGTGACGGTTGGGGAAGAGACAAGATTGAAGGCGGCTGGGTGGCGAGGGTGCCGGTCTCGAGTGCGAAGCCGAGCTTGCATTGGCCTTCTTCCTTTCTCTTGATTATCCTGATGGGCCGAGAAATTAGGTTTAACAGGCTAGAATTAGGCCAAAATGTCCAATTGGATATCACCGTGAAAAGCCCATTGGACCGTTGGCAGCAATTGGCTCTATCTAGTAAAAAAGGTGACGAAGGTGTTATTCACCTTTGTTGTCGTCATGAGTCAAGTCAATTATAATTAGATATGAGTTAATGATAGTCAGATTGGGTTTCCTTAATGTGATCTCTGTCATTTAAGCAACACAGTCGGAGCAAGAATCTATTATCGCACTAGGAAACCAAGTGTTACATTCCCATCTTGGGCAGAAGTTCAGAACTTATTATTATCCCAGTGATAGACTCGCATTTCCCCAATTACCCAACCCATGGGCAGGTGCGGGTGTGGATTGCCTCAGGTAATAATGAAAAGGCACGCTCGAAAGTAACATGGATGATGATTCAACACATCTCTTGACCAGGGCATGTTGTAATGCTGTGATATCATTTTCATATTTTTTTTATTGTGCATACGTTCGGGCTATAAAGCTAGAAGACATCAAGTGTCGACGTCATTTGGTACGCCCTTAAGCTCATAGAGAAAAGTATTTGTTTTATAATGTAATAGGAATTAATAAAGCAGCTAATTTTTATGTCAATAGTCGAGTTTCAGTAACTGAATAAATAGTGGACTCGTTTAGACGAGATGCTGCCAAGTCTAGCAAGAGTTTAACTTTTGGATTGAAGCTTTACCACTCGACGATTGCAAGCCTGCATCTGTTTTGTGCGCTCCGGATGCTTCCAATTGCATCGAGATTCCTTGAATTCCATGGTTTAGATGTTTTTGGACGTTATGTCTCGACCAATAGCCAAACATTCCCGTCCTAATGCTTCTTTCTATAAACAAAGAGACGCTGTAGCTGCACAAAGTACACACCTACCTTGCACATACAGAGTTTGAACCACAGGCACCAAGAATCACTTGAAACGCATAGCTAGTTGAGCCAGCTCTCATTTCATTGAATCCAATGACATTTTCTCCGATATCGGTCTTGCCTATTCCCGTTTGAATGGTATTTCTTCGGTAGACTAGGCTTCCAACATTCCGCATTGCTGAAACCGGTGTACCGAAAAACATTCGACCATGGGGTTGATCCCTGATGTAGGGAATATCAAGATTTGGTTTTCATGTGCTATTTGATAAATTTAGAAATTAATTATATAATGTAATCTTTCTTTGCGTTAACTTGATTTTAGGATTAAATTAGATTATATCAGAATCTTAGATAGTTTTGTTTGATTTTATTAGTTATCCAGTTAGACTTTAGACAATATGCTAAGAAATTTCTTTCTGTTTTCGAATTATCTCTATATATAATTTATCAGGTTATTCTCTTTTGCAACAAGCTTTTTCGCTTCCGTGCACTTTCCGTTTATATCCCACGTGCCTAGTATTTTATTATGTTATCTTTAGAATCTTTGTGTTTCATTTGTTTTTATGACGTAACGACTTAAAACCAAATCAAGTAATTATGAGAATGCTAGATAGAATTCGTGCCGACGGTACGTTTACTGCTGTTGATGATGGTCTCTGGTATGCGGAGTTGCAAACTACTAAGCACGTGCAAAAGGTGCAGATGTTCCTCGGATCATGCAAAACACTGGTAGCATCCGAATGAAATGGAGTATAAAAACCAAATACAGATAAATGGAAGATATCTCCTCAAAACAGTTTGAGGAATCGCACTGTAACTATTTAGCAATGTAGACTAATAGTCATCATGACCACAACACGTGATGAGTAGTTCTCATAACTCATTTGACCTCTCAATTCTTAGTCCAGCAAAGCAAATTAAACATAAAAATTGCACCCATAAAACAGCTATAGAAATTAAGTAATTAACGAACCTCATTTAGTGAACAAAACCCTCTTTCCTATATATAAATATATACGTTATAAGTATACGAGATCATATATCATAAGTGTACATCAATAAATTTATAGGAAAATAGATACCTTGAGAAGAGAGAGAGAGAGAGTAGATATTACCCTGCACAATTCTCTTAGACCTTATTTTCTTATAACTAGTAGCACTATACATCAATAATATAAAAGAGAAAGCCAGATAAAATCATTAATCGGTGAGTTTAGATTTATATCATTATTACATCTAAATTAATAAGTAAGACACACCGATGCTAATATATTCTCCTGGAAACATTATATTAAATTGAATGAGACAATTCAATTTTCCTTTTTAATTAATGTAAAGGTATGCGTCTAAGTAATGGTAAGGAAAGTTAAAGGGAATAGAACTTTGTGATGATGCGATACAATTACAAAACTCCATTCTGCCAAATTGTGCTGTTATTTATAGATATAATCGAGTAGAGCTAATCACGAAGCATTTTGGATACACTAAAATTGCAGACATCATTGGTTCTCACCGTTGACAGGCAGGCTAGTTAAATCGAAACAGCGGCAGCTAATGTAAACGAGGAGGAGCTAACGGTACGGACATCGGTACATAATTAGCTAGAAGATAAGATAGATTCGAGGCTGAATCAGACGCCATCTTTCTGAAACATGTAAGCTCAAATCATCTGTTCAAGTGGGAGCGGAGGCGTCGCGAGTGCCTCGGACGGATGTAGCTGCAGGTCCTGCAGTCTCATTCTCTTCAAGGTCTCCCCTAAATCTTCGAAGGATGAAAATAAGCAGTTGGTCGAAGAAGTGACCAATGAGAGGAGGCTTGCACTTAATCAGCACAACTATATGAATCAACACGAAGAAGTTCAAGAAAATGAAGAGGGGGACGGACCCCATCACAATGACAATAATAGAAAGCCAAGTAAATTTGGTTACGGTCACGTAGACGCCCGCCATGAATGCCAGAGGCATTGTGCCAAGAGTTACCAAGAATGGGAGAGTTGATAGGTTAAGGGCATATAGCCCCCCTAAGGATCATCAGTAAAGGACCAGAGGAGGATCATGAGTGACGTGATCGAGCTATACATGGCCATGGAGTTGCTAATCACAAAGACATTGTACATGACTTTGTGGAGCAATACGGAAATTCCATCTCCTTCAGAACCATTATATCCTCCCGAAACGGAAAAACCAGAAGTATAAGTGACAGAGGCCACAAGCGCCAACACGACCGCGCGAAAATTCGCCACGTCCGTATGTGCCTTCCAATGCAGTACACTTCGTTTCCGTGGGCTCCGAACGGTTGGCTTGCAAATAGCTAACTCTCCACTTCTCGGTGCTCTGGCAATTTCTAGAGTTACCACCGTATACAACTGCAAGCAGTGAGTTAAAAGAATAAAAAGAGAGACCAAACACATTATGATTTTGGCAACTAAATTAAAATTGTGGGCGAGAGCACACTAAATGACATGCCTCACTAATTTATGTTCTAGTTCTGTCCCTGATTGATACACCAAATGATTAACCGTGAGAAAAGTGTAAAGGGTTGTACCTCCCCTGGTGAAGGAGATCTCACTTTCATGCCCTGAACTAGGTTCTCCAATGCGACGTCATGAGCCGTCATGTTATTGTTATCGACCAGCTTCATATCAACTCTCCTGTCTCGGGCAAGAAGCACAACCGAAGGTTGGCAGTGCGACGCAGCCAGATGCAGAGGTGTACGCCCGTCAAAATCTCTTGCATTTATGAGGTGATTAAATTTAGGACTTTTCAATATGTATTCGACAGTTGCAATGCTTCCATACATCGCCGACAAGTGAAGAATGTTTTGTCCCGGCTCAGCTGGAATCTCTGCGGGGTCTGACCACTTCTGAAGTAGCTCCTCAATGATCTTGACGTTATCCTTCATGCAGGCAACATGGATAGGGAGATGGCCCGCGCTGTCTTTCTCCAAGGCACTTGCTGGGAACTTGTCGATCAAGAACTTGACTCCATGGAGATAATTTTTGTATGCTGCGAAGTGGAGGGGAGCTCCGCCTCTCGCATCTCTCAATTGAAATAGCCACGGCTTTTTTTCCCACATCTTGATCAGCATATCTAAATACAACATAGGAAGTTAATCATTGGGATGAATAAAATGTCTGTAATTCTTTAATCAAAGTTGATCCCGTTTAAGATTATCCAAAGTATCGGGAGTTGATTCACAATTTTACCCCGTAGGATAGCAAGCTATCATACCATAGTCTAGACTTTTGCTTGTGACGCTTGATTTTTCCACCACCAGTGGAAACCAAAATGAAGAACGCAAGAGAGTGACCAGGAAGATCGAAGAATAAGCAAGAGCACAAAAGTAGGGTTTACCCATATCCCCGTACATAATGGCCACATGAACAGGTGGCATGCGGAAGATCCTTTCACCCTTTGATCTCCTCCAGTCTTCGCCATTGTTTGGCGCTTCCAACAACAGCGTGAGAACCTCCAAGTCCCTTGTTTCGATTGCTATGCACAATGGAGACTTGTTTTCCTTATTTTCACAATACAGCTGACTGGGGTCTTCTCTCACCAGCTGATCGATCACCTTGTGATGGCGATTCCTTACGGCCTCATGCATAGCAGAGTTGCCGCAGCGATCAGGGTTTATCGGCACCCCTTGGCAAAGGAGAAGCTCCACCGCAACAGCTTTTCCGGCTCTAGCTGCAATGTGAAGCGGCGTCTCTCCTCTGGAGTTCGCACAGTAGATCAAGTGCTCGGGGAAGAAATGGATGACCGCTTTAACATTATCATCAGTCGCTGTATTCCATTCACGTCAGGTTAATTTGGGCGCAAAAGATACAAGAATTTTGAAATGTATAGTCGCACCCTTTTTAATATACCTGCCGCGGCGTGAAGCAATGTGCTCTCGGAGGGGCTGCGTCGCTTGAGAAGGACGTGCAAAGACACTCTTTCCTTGGCGCAATGATCCTCCAGGGCTTTGATGAACTTGTCGACGTCCGGTTCCTTTGCGGCCGAGAATAGCAGGGGATCTATAATCTCGTCAGGTTGTGCAGGATCGTCCTGTCGCTGGCTCGGATCGGCCCCCGTTAACGCTTCCAGTTTCTGCCTTCTCCGCTCCCAAATCTCCTCCTGGTCACCTATAGACAGCTTCACATCCGTCTCTCTGCGTGTGACTATGACCATGTTGCCCTGGTGTCCTAGAGACTCAGATTTACCGTATTTATAGCCACGAGTGATTGGCTTTGCTGAACCTCCTCTCAAACCCCTACTTTACCGTCGGGTTAAGTTGGGTCTCCTGTTCACGTATTCATCTCTGTTTTTCTTCTTTTTGGATGGATACACCACAACTGATGATCCCGCCATGTCCTTCAACGGCGACGGTTCCACCTTCTGCCATAATTATATTTCCTACGAGGATCACTAATAAGAAACCAAAAAACAAATAATAATAATAAAGAAATATTTTTTTCCCCAAGAGGTGATCGAATATAGTAAAAGAGATTAGGAACAAGTACGCTATTGACATTGTGAATTATTACATCCGTGCTGGTCACCTTCCAATTGAGAATAAGGTTACTCGTCCACTTCCTCGTCAAAGTTTCCAATATATTTTTCAAAAATGGAAAAAAAAAATAGATAAAAAAAGTTGTCATTGTATGCGTCGATATTCGTATATTTTGAAAGGTTTTAGATATTTCACAATAAAAATCAAATTGCAAAGCAGTTAAAAGAGTAAAAAGACGGGAGTTTTTCACCCAAACAATCGATTCCCTCGTTAAACACTTGAAAAGAAAAGGCTTGAAGCAGCGGTCCGTTCATGCTTCTTTGTCTTTTTAACAACGTGAAACGTCCCTTAAGGCTTAAGCCTGTATCTGGGGATAAACCGTTACATAACCGTATCGACTTGTTTGTTAGAATTACGTTTTTGTAAAAAGAAAAATAACTAAATAAATAAATAAATAAATAAATAATAATAATAATAATAATAATAATAATAATCAATTTTTACTTTTCTGTACAATTTTAAAACAATAGAAAAATGTACCAAAAATAAATACAAACTTACGTCCTAATCTTTGCATATTGTGAAAGTTTCTAATGTTTAAAATTTTGAAAACATGTCAAACCGCAACATTCAAATTAAGTAAAAAGCAAAAATTTATTTAGACATAGACACATCCAAAATCTAAACCACCAAAAGTGGTAGACTCTATAATTCGCATCGAATCTTATGTTTCAAATTTATCTTAATGGATGTATTAGGTTGACAGGACAATTTCTAAGGCCAAAGATGGTTTTTAACATACTTGTAGAAAAGGGGGGTTCATAGCATTTAAGAGAAGTTGAAACAAGTTCTTATGGGCATGCTTCATACTTCATATCGTATCTTTCAGTAGTATCATATTTTTGTCTTTTTAAGTGGACCCCGCATGCCGATAGGCATGTGACCCTACCGGTAAAGGGATTGAAGGGGTGGGGTCAGACAGTACTAGGTTCAGGGTTCAATTCCCATAAGCACCGCACACACATGTAGATAAAAGAATGAAGTGAGACCTTTTTTTTTTAAAGATTGTTCGAGGTGATGCAGCATGATGTAGGTCTCAACTTATTACAAATCTTTTGTGCTCCAATATGAGACTTGAGGTGTTATAGGATTCCTCATTTAAAGTAGTTATGACATGTTTGGTACAAATGATAGATTCCCTACTTAAAGGAGCAGTGGCATGTTTGGTATGAAAAAAAATCGTCCATTATCCTTTTGTCTCGCATCTCTCCCTCTCTCTCTCTTTTTTAAGATTGTCCAAGGTGATGCAACTTGATGTAGGTCTCAACCTATGAATCGCTTCACAAATTTTTTTCTGCTGTAATGTGAGACTTTAGGTGTTATAGGATTCCTCATTTAAAGTAGTTATGACATGTTTGATACAAAGGATAGATACCTTACTTAGAGCAGTAACCCCGTGTTTGGTACAAAAAAATCAGTCCATTGTCCTTTTGCGTTGTCACTTGCATCATGGAGGCAATGGAAAAGAGACAGAGAGGGTGGGAGGATGAGCAAAGGATCGCAAGTTATAAGCAATAGCTGGAGAAAAACAGAACTATTCAAAGGCCAAAAAAGGGCAAAGCAGGTCCCAGCTGCTCTCTAGATGTCTACTGAGATCACCGTGAGAGAGAGAGAGAGAGAGAGTCTGTAAGCTGAACATGTGACATTTAATCAAAACGTTAATTCCTCCGTGGAGAGTTAGAGAAGCATATGGGTCAGTCATCCTCAAACCACAACCGTAGCTTTAGTTCAATGAAAGCTAGCATAAGCAAAGCCTAATGCAGGTGCTTCCTCACTTTGGCTTTGCAACATTTTCGGAAAGCCATTTTCAAAGATTAATAAATTTTTTTGGGTTGCCTTTCTTGCCCTTAGAACTTACTAAAATTTCACTTTTACCCTTAAATGCTTTGTGACTGTGTTTGGTACTTCGGAATCCAGATAGGATTATTAAATTATGTTATCCAGTGTTTGGTAACGTTCTCCAGACTAGACAAACTTGGATGTATCCAGATAAGAAATCCGACTTAGGAGATGGGATAAAGCTGGATCGGATATGAAATTCTAAAAACTAACTTAACAATTCCCACGTAGCGGAAAACCGCACCTCAAACGAGACTTGCCATCCTTAGCATTTCTCATCAACGGCACCCCACCACCACTACAATGGCTGTCCACCGTGACGATTCCTTACTTCGACATCCATCCTCGCCGATGTCCTTACTCACGGCTCACTTGGAAGGCTAGAGCTCACCTTCATGGCTCCCTCTCCTTCTCAGTCGATTTTCTAGCTTTGCCATCATCACCTAATCGTCTCTCAGATCCTCTCTCTATTTAACCTTTGATTACTCATTCTTGGCCTCCATTGTTTAGGATCTCTCTCTTGGTCAACTCTAAAATAGGCGTTCATCAAGTATTTGATGAAACACCAAAGAGAGATCCTCCTCGCCTTTGGTTCCAATTTTGCTTAATGGAAGAGATCATGTTTGTAGAAAGTTGTCAAGCTTCTGAGGTTGATTTCCCAGAAATTGCTTGTCAGTGACAGTGGTCGAGAGGGTTTATGACTTGGGATATTCAAAGATTTTGAAAGATTTTCAACAAGAAGGATTTTAAAAGATTTTCAATTTTATCTTACACTGCATTTTCAAACATTTCAAAACCTATCTTAGGCTGCACCAAACATTTGATATTATATTTCTACAATCCAAAGGATATTTGAAGGATTCCAAATAACCTCTTATCCTACAATCCGAATTTGGACTATCAAATGACTCTTGGGTATTGCAAACTCAAACAGTCCCACGCAACCTCATACCAATGGCCAACCTCGCTGTGACCACCCAAATGGCCGTAAGGTTGAGATATGATGTAAGGAGGGTCAATCGGCGGAGATGTTTATGTTGGCTGGGTCCACCTTCATGTGGGGCCCGGCCAGCATTAAATTAAAAAAAAAAAAAAAAAAGAAAAGAACAAAAAGAAGTGGAAGTGGGGTCGTGCAAGTGTGTGCCTCTGTCGAAAAAGTGAAGAAAGGAGAGAGAAAACAAAACATGCACAAGCAAGGAAGAAGAAAAGAAAGGAAGAGGGCTGCAACTTTACGGCTTTGATTCGAAGGCCAAATATTGTCAGAATCGGCTCAAATTTCAGTATGTTGTTCGTGAGACCGAGGGCTACGAGTTGATGGTTTTTGTTCGTCGAGAACCATCTCCGAATTCTCCAGTTGCAGTTAAGGTTTTCTTGCTCCAAACTTGTTTATCTACCTATGTGGTGAGAAAAAGATTATTGTAATGTTGATGTTGAGCCTCTAGTGTATGACTAAAGAAGAATACTTTGTGTATCCTACTATTCTTGGTGATTAGTGGATGTTTTTCGGGCGGTCTGTGGTTTTTCCTGCATCAGGTTTTCCACGTTAAATTCTTGGTGTCGTTATTTGCATTGTCTACTTATAATTTCGGCATTATATTTGCATATTGTGAGGCTATACATTGTTGGTTGTTGCTGGGAGTTAGGAGATTTTAAGTTGATTTAGTTTCCGGGGAAAAATTGATCCCGGATTGCGTTTGGCCGTGGTGAATTATTATACCCGAGTTCTCCCCAACAAGTGGTATCAAAGCTAAGATTGAAATTCTAGTGTTAAATGGAAAAAACTAGCAGCACCATGTTTAAGTTAAATGCCTCGAATTATTCTATTTGGAAGCCTCGGATGGAAGATTTGTTATATTGCAAATACTTATTTGATCCTATTGAGGGTGATGAAGCCAAAGGAGATAAGGAATGCAAAGAATGGGAGAGAATGAATTGGAAAATGGTTGGATTTATCCGACAATGGATTGATGATAGTGTGTTTCATCATGTTGCTCAAGAAACGAAGGCGGACACTTTGTGGAAGAAATTACAAGATCTCTATGAGAGAAAAACTCCATAAAATAAAGCTCTTCTAGTTAAGCGACTTGTGAATTTGAGATATAAGGAGGGGAGTAATATGGCGGAACACTTGAGTAAATTTCAAGATATTGTAAATCAATTGACAAATCTTGAGATTGATCTTGGTGATGAATTGCAAGCATGCTTATTACTTGGTACTCTTCCTGATAGTTGGGACACTTTGGTTGTAACATTAAATAACTCGGCTCCTTTTGGTGTGCTTTCTATGAGCATGGTTAAAGAAACTTTGTTCAATGAAGAAACAAGAAGAAAAAGGCTTGAATTATGCTTCTACATCGGATGCTCTTGTTATAGAAAACATGGCGAGAAGTCAATCAAGAATGTTTCAAAGAAATGATACCCGAGGCAAGTCAAGAGAAAGTTCGAAATCAATATCGAGGAGGAGTGTGAAGTGTTATAATTGCGGCAAAATGGGACATTATGCAAAAGAGTGTTAGTTTCCAAAGAGAGATAGATCTCATGATAGAAATGGAGATCGAAAGAAAGAAGAGAAACAAGCTACAATGGTGGTTGCATCCGATGGCAATAATGTGTTTGTATGTGACGACGTATATGTGAATCTTACATGCCAAGACTCTACATGGGTTGTTGATTATGCGGCTTCTTTTCATGTCACCTCACAGCGTGATTACTTTGTTTCTTATCGCAGCGGTGACTTTGGTTATATTAGGATGGGAAATGTGATGATTCCAAGGTTATTGGCATGGGAGATGTTTATTTGGAAACCGATGTCGGATGTAATTTGTTTTTGAAAAATGTGAGACATGTTCCGGATATTCGACTTCACTTGATCTCTACGGGTGCCTTAGATGATTATGGTTATTGTAATTCCTTCTTTGATGGCAAATGGAAGTTGACTAAAGGTTCCATAGTAATAGCAAAAGGTAAGAAGACAGGCTCTCTCTACACCACGCAAGCTGACTTGATTAAAGAAGAGGTAAATGCAGTGGAGGATTCCTCGATTGATTTATGGCATATGAGGCCGGGTCATCTTAGCAAGAAAGGACTTGAAACTCTTGCTAGAAAGAACATTTTACCTTTGAAGGAGAAAAATCTAAAGGAATGCACTCATTGTCTTACAAGTAAGCAACATAGATTCTCATTTCATAGTTCCTCTCCACATACGAAATCAAGTGTACTTGATTTAGTTCACACTGATGTTTGTTGCATGGATGCTAGAACTATTGGAGGTGCATTATACTTTGTGACATTTATTGATGACTGTTCTAGAAAAGTGTGGACTATCGTGTTGAAATCTAAAGATCGGGTACTTGCGGCTTTCAAGCAATTTCATGTCAATGTGGAAAGAGAAACCAGGAAGAAGTTGAAATGTGTTCGGGCTGACAACGGTGGTGAATATAAAGGCCCTTTTGAACACTATTGCAGGGATTATGGTATCAAGCTTGAGAAGACTGTTCCAAAAACACCATAACATAATGGAGTAGCAGAAAGAATGAATCGGACAATTAATGATTGGATTCGGTGTATGCTTTCTCATGCGAAGTTGCATAAGTCATTTTGGGGTGAAGCGATGAGAACAGCAGTGGATTTAATGAATCTATCTCCATCAGTTCATCTTAAGGGGGATGTTCCACAAAGAGTTTGGAGTGGCAAAGATGTTTTCTACAGCCATCTAAAGTATTCGGTTGTCGGGCATTTGTGCATGTTCCAAGAGATGAAAGATCCAAACTTGATGACAAGTCTAAACAGTGTATCTTCTTAGGTTATGGACATGAAGAGTTTGGCTACAGGTTATGGGATCCAATTGCAAAGAAAGTCATTGGAAGCCGAGATGTGGTGTTCTGTGAGTATCAAACCATTGAAGACATTGACAAGGCAGAGAGACCAAAGAATATAGCTCAACGTTCAGTTAGTTTCAGCCCAAATCCTTCTAATGTTGATAGAAATCATGGGGGAGAAGTGCATGGAAATCATGAAGATGGTGAGTCCTCACATAATGTTGATTCTTTAGTTGAGACAGGTGAAATAATTGAGCAAGAGTAATCTATCCTACCTCAAGTTAGAAGATCTGAAAGAGAGCGTAGGCCTTCTCAAAAATATTTGCCGCATGAGTTTGTGTTACTCTCTGATGCAGGAGAGCCAGAAACTTATGAAGAGGCTATATCATGTGAACGAAAGAATGAGTGGCATGAAGCTATGCAAGAGGAGCTTAAATCCTTGCATGAGAACCACACATTTGAATTAGTGAAATTGTCTAAGGGTAAGAGAACACTCACAAATAAGTGGGTGTACAAGTTGAAGATAGAAGAAAATACTTTAAAACCACGATACAAGGCTAGACTTGTTATGAAGGGTTTTCGTCAAAAGAATGACATAGACTTTGAAGAGATTTTTTCACCGGTTGTAAAGATGTCTTTTATTCGAGTTGTTCTTGGGTTGGCCGCCAGTTTGAATTTAGAAATTGAACAACTTGATGTAAAGACGGCTTTTCTTCATGAAGACCTAGAAGAAGAGATATATATGGAGCAATTGAAGGGTTTTGAAGTTAAATGCAAGGAGCACCTTGTATGTAGATTGAGGAAAAGCTTATATGGTCTCAAGAAAGTGCCAAGGCAATAGTATATGAAGTTTGAATCATTCATGGAAAAACATGGATACGGTAAGACAACCTCCGATTCTTGTGTCTTTATGAAAAGATTCTCAGATGATGATTTTCTTATTCTCCTACTTTATGTGGATGATATGTTAATTGTTGGGCATGATGCCAAGAAAATCAAGAGCTTGAAAAATGAGTTGAGTAAAGCTTTTGCAATGAAAGACCTAGGCCAAGCTAAGCAAATCTTAGGCATGAGAATTACTCGTGATAGGAAGAATAAGAAACAGTGGTTATCTCAAGAGAAGTACATTGAAAAGGTTCTTGAAAGATTCAACATGAGCACATGTAAACCGGTGAGTACTCTACTTGCAGGCCATTTCAAGTTGAGTAGTAATGAGTGTCCTTCAAGTGAGAAAAAGAAGGTTGAGATGATGAAAATTCCTTATGCATCGGCCGTGGGTAGTTTGATGTACACCATGGTTTGTACAAGACCCGATATTGTTTCATGCAGTTGGTGTTGTGAGTAGATTTCTCTCTAATCCAAGGAAGGAGCATTGGATCGCCGTTAAATGGATTCTGAGATATCTTAGAGGCACTTCTATACTTTGCTTGTGTTATGGAAATGCGAAGCCTGAGTTGAGTGGCTACTCGGATGCGGACTATGCCGGTGATGTTGATTCTCGGAAATCCACATCGGATTATATGATAATCTTTGCAAGGGGAGCTATTTAATGGCAATCGAGATTGCAAAAATGTACTACTTTGTCTACAATTGAAGCGGAGTATATTGCTATTACCGAAGGAGGTAAAGAACTTTTGTGGATGCAAAAATTCCTACAAGAGTTGGGCTTGAAGCAAGAGAAGTTTGTTCTATATTGCAATAGCATGAGTGCCATCCATCTTAGCAAGAATCCGGTGTTTCATTCAAGATCGAAGCATGTTGATGTGAAGTATCATTGGATCCGAGAAAAGTTAAAGAGAAGCTCTTCCTACTTGAGAAAGTTCGTACCAACAACAATAAGTCCGACATGATGACCAAAGCCTTGCCCGTGGTGAAGCTTGACGCTTGTAGAAGAAAAGCGGGCATGACGAACCTTCCACATGAGGTGGAGGGGGAGATTTGTTAGCTGGGTCCACCTTCATGTGGGGCCCAGCCAGCATTAAATAAAAAAAAAAGAACAAAAAGAAGTGGAAGTGGGGTCGTGCAAGCGTGTGCCTTCGTCGAAAAAGTGAAGAGAGGAGAGAGAAAACAAAAACTGCACAAGCAAGGAAGAAGAAAAGAAAGGAAGAGGGCTGCAACTTTGCGGCTTTGATTCAAAGGCTAAATATTGTCGGAATCGGCTCAAATTTCAGTATGTTGTTCGTGAGACCGAGGGCTACGAGTTGATGGTTTTTCTTCGTTGAGAACCGTCTCCAAATTCTCCAGTTGCGGTTAAGGTTTTCTTGCTCCAAACTTGTTTATCTACCTATGTGGTGAGAAAAAGATGATTGTAATGTTGATGTTGAGCCTCTAGTGTGTGACTAGAGAAGAATACTTTGTGTATCCTACTATTCTTGATGATTAGTGGATGTTTTTCGGGCGGTCCGTGATTTTTCCCACATCGGGTTTTCCACGTTAAATCATTGGTGTCGTTATTTGCGTTGTCTACTTATCATTTTGGCATTATATTTGCATATTGTGAGGCTATACATTGCTGGTTGTTGCTTGGGGTTAGGAGATTTTAAGTTGATTTAGTTTCGGGGGAGAAATTGATCCTGGATTGCGTTTGGCCGTGGTGAATTATTATACCCGAGTTCTCCCCAACAGTTAAGAGAGAGAGAGAGAGTATGAGGCTTTCCAAATCTCCTCGCAAGCAACGTCACCATACCTATAGATCATTTTCTCTCTCCTCGTCGGCAACGTCGCCATACCAGGAGGCTCCTATGAATACACTAGAGATGGATACACTAGAGAAGGTTACTTTTTTTTTTTTGGGACAGAGAAGGTTACTTTGTGTAGCCGCTAATGGGGTGAGAGAGTGACCGAGTATTTAGAGCATGCTCGCAACTCTTTGTAAATGCAGCTTCCATTTAAAATTATCCACCGTCTTTGTGCATATACACTTACCCACGTTATTCACGGAATTGCAGTTTCACGTTGGACACGTGCATTATAATAATGTAGCAATTATAATCTTCAAACTTATGCGTTAATTCATTGAATGAAGGATATTGCGTCCATTATTAATTTTGTTATCGAATTTTTTCACATGTCAATAATACGGCAAGTGAAATTAGTAATAGTTCATTAATGATTATTTGTCAAGATGCAGGTCCATGTTCTTTGACTCTGATGTGGTGCATGTGAGTCCATCCAATTTGGGGAGTCGAATTTAGCAAGTTCTATTTCAAATATTAATTGTTCATGACACCACTGTTGTTGGGTTGTAATTATCGTCATAAGTCATGTCACCTGATTAAGTTCCTACTTAGTACTGATTAAGAAAGGTTATTGAGGTGTCATTCATCATTATCGTCCTCATGCATCAATTCAATGGCATAATTATTCACAAAATCCTAAACCTACTGTACAACGGTTAATTCAATCTTAAATTTTTCGATTTAGCCCACAAATATTCAAGAGATTAAGATTAAATTGACCAAATTGAAAAGCTTCAAACTAAATTAACTGCCGTATAATATGTTTAGAACTTTTTGGACAATTTTTTGTCAACCAATTTATAATCAAATATGAGTTAAATATGATCAGATTGGGTTTGCTTAATGTGACTCTTCTCATTTACTTAACACAGTCAGAGCGAGAATATGTCATTGTGCAATAAAACCAAAATTAACATGGCTGATGTTACATGTCCTTATTGTAGCATGTTATAATGCCGGTGTCCTTTAGATGTTCTTTTATCGGTGCTTACAAGCTGTACAGCCGAGAGACATCAAGTATCAACGTCATCCTCGTACTCCTTTAAGGTTACATGGAGAAATGTATTTGATTATTAATGCAATAGTGTCGCCTCGAGGCAAGCGACGATTTCCAAGTAAATGCGGACGATTCCTCATACAAGGTACTTAGCTTATGTTCTCCCAAACCCTACCGCTGAGGACGTTGGTGGATTTGGTTTTGTAAAAATTTTCTTCTTTCTTTAAGTTGTAGATCAATTAGAAGTCGAGTAAAAACGCTGAAGATCGTTTCATTTCTGGGAACGAATATGCAGGAATGAGAGTTGATACATTTTCTCATTGTTTCATAAACGTTAGGCCATTCAATCTTGATCGTTTTATAATTCTTAGGCACATTCATCTAGGTGAACATGCATGGCGAATTTGCAGAGATTGTATTTACAAACCATGTAATCACATAACAAAATAACTATCCAACGTCAAACAAATGAAGAAATGAAGGTAGATGAAGTGTGTAAAATAAACAACTGGAGAAGCGTCGGGCAAAATTAGACAAGGTCTAATAATTGTGCCCCGGCATAAGACTCCCGCGAATGATACCCGAAACTAAACATGAAAATACTTAAACTAAATGATATAAATTTCCTAACTAACTGATTACAATGAGACATTAATCAAGCATGAACTAAACCTAGCCTAATATACAATTCAAGCTTAAAACAATTCCACTTTTCATTTATCACTTTTTTTATCTTTTAGTTGAAACATGAACTAACTTCTATTGTACCTAAATACTACTAAAATATCACTTGGTTATTAAAGTACTAACTTTTTATACTTTGTAATTTTATCCAATTTTTTTGGTCATTTTCATCTTTATTCTAAAGAAAATGTGATTGAACACTCAAATCACTATAAACATGCTAATTAACCACAAGTAAACCACAATTACACAAATGCGACCATAACTGCATCTGGGAATATTATTTTGACCTCGAACGTAATAAAATGTGAAAGAGATACCTTCAGGGAGGAAGATTGCCGTGAGCGATGATGTGCAACAGAGACCGAGAGGGAGCAAGAAACCGAGAGTAAGAGAGATGAGGGAACGACGGATTTGGAGAGTGACTGACCGAGAGAGTATGGTGACAAGATGGAGATGGCGAATGACGGAGATGACGAGACCAGAGACTATGGTTTCGTGAGCGTGAGATAAAGAAAGTGAGCAGCGGCGGAGACGAGAGCGATAGAGCGAGCAGCTACAGTATAGTGTGAGTTGGAGATGGTGGAGTCGAAGGAGGGAGTTGTGGTGAGGAGGGCGTCGAGAGAGCTGGCTGTGAGGATGGAGAGATGGAAAAGGCGATGAGGACGTACCAGCGAGAGGGTGGAGCTGAGAGGTAGTGGCGCAGCGACTGGAAGGAGGTGGTGGCTGTGGGTTGGCGAGTGACGGGAGGAGGATGCTGGGCCGGTGAGGACGAGCTGGAGGTGGCGATGATGAACGAACCAGCGAGAGCAGCGACTTGAGCTAATGGTGAGGAGCCGAGATGGAGATGGCGAGGACGGAGGTGAAGGAGCGACGAGAGCGAGCAGGAGGCGAGGTGGCGAAGCTCAGCAGCAGCCGAGAGGAAGAACGAGATGGAAGCAACGACCGGAAGGGGAATGAGGAAGACGCCGGTGATGAAGAGAGAGACGGGCGGGCAGAAAATTTGGGTCAAAAGCTTGATGGGCCGAAAATTTAAGCTTAAGGGGCTAGAATTGGGCCAAAAGGTCCAAATCTGCTCGGGCCTAAAGAGAAGCCTATAAGAGAAGAGCGATTATCAGGAGAGCAAGGAAGCTAGCGGCTATCATAGAGGACAGTTCATACCGAGCTTCGGCGCCCATCCCTTGTATCGGAAAGTATATTTCGATTTCATGGATTGGATAGAGTCCTAGAGGTCCTGAAACTACAATGTTCCTTAGTCGCAACATGGAGAAGAAACTCGGTGGTAAAAAAAATGAGTGCAAGACGGTGAAATGATGACTGTCTTCGATTTAGGGTTGGATTCCGACATTGCCGGCAAGTTTCATCCCTGAGATAGTTGATAGACTCGTGAGCAAACTTGGGTGTCGACAAATAGGAATGAAAAGCGCTAGCCGATTTCATGCTAATGTTATTCTATATAGGATGTCAAATATCGAGTCATGTACCCTATCCTTCATTTATCCGTTGGTGGACTTGCACATGCCAAAAGCAGGTACCTTTTTGCTCTCAAATTCTTACTAATTAATCTCTTGCTAACTAATAACCTTCTTAGAAGGTTGAAGTGGGGACGATATAGTTTCAGGTGTGGGTTTTGATCCAAAAGTTACTTCGCCGACCCAAAAAAAAAAAAAAAAAAAAAAATCTCCCACTAACTAATATTAATCCAAAAGAACTCAATACCAATAAATTTTGTGAAAGCTCGTGTATTTTATTTAGATGAATCACGATCGTAGGAGATAAACTAAAGACATATTGATATTGCAAAAAGTGATTGAGATGATACCAATGTGATTTCTTAAACCTCCGTCTTTTCAAATTCACATTGTAATCCAAATCTTTCTTATTTTGTAATTTTTAATTAAAGTAATAAATCCCAAATGTTTAGGTTCCATTTGCTCACATTTATTTTTGTATCCATTTATAACCACTAAAATCACGAAACTTGTTTTTGTTTATTTTAAGCAATTCTATGCTCAAAATAATGCTTGGTTACCGTCTGCACTTAATGTTTATTTAGTATGATTACACTGAAGATGCTTGTCGTGTCTAAATAACGATTATGCATTTTATTTATTTCGCCACTGATGAAATATAAATAGTCAAAATAAATATCAATTAGTTAAAGCTAATAAAAGTAGCCCATTTGTTCCTTTATAACATTAAAGGAACTGCTGTCAATTTGAAAATGATTTTGTCATTGTTTATTAGACGAAATAAAATCTTACTTATTAAAAGACGAAAAAGGAAATTCGAATATGCTAAAAGCTCTTATGACATCATATGAGGGGGATCGCTATTGAAGGTAATGGCATACAGTTGCTATTAAATTTGTAATTTCATCCCTTATTGATTTTGTGGCGAAGAAGAAGAGAGGCATTCATAGGTGACTATTAAGAAAAACATGGTCCCTCATTTCTCATGGTATAAAAAGAACGGGAAAACTACTGAAAAGGTTATAAATATGTTATACTGTATCAATTCATTTATAAACTTTTTTAATTTAGTCAATTTAATTCTGAAATTTTTGATAATTTATCAATGTAATCATTCTAGTCAATTTCCATCTTCTATTATTGACGTGGACGCTGGCCATCTCACATGGCACTATCGAAGATAATTTTTGCATTTTTTTAAAAAATTCTGAAATTTTTTGACTTTTTTATTTTTGCTTTTCTTTCCAATGTAGGCCCGTGACCCCATTGGACTTTAAGTTGAAAGCAAAAGTAAAAGAAAGAAAACTTAAAAAAATAAAAAATTGAAAAAACCTTTTAAAATACTACATAACTTGTCCATGCCATATGCAATATAGAGTAGCCGTTCACAATAATGATTTTCGCCAAAATTGACCAAAACACTACATTAGCAAATCGTCAAAAAGTTTAAGACTAAATTTATCAAATTAAAAGGTTTTATGACTGAATTGATATTTATATAATAGGTCTAGGATTTTCTTTTTATAATTATCCCTACTGGCTGAACAGCCCGGAGAAGTGGCTTGGAGATTTCGGAACCTGCTGTTGCCTGCCCTGCCGATTTGGCTTTTCTCCAATTCTCTTGCCTCCCTCGACCTCCACTGTGTCCTCGCTTCGATCCGCAACCTGGCCGTCTTCTGCTTTGTCGAAAAATAGGCTCTTTCTTTGTCGGATCGACTAATTAGGGTTTTCTGGATAAAATTAATTAATTTGGGTTTTCATTTTTGTAATAATAATTTATTTTTATTTTTTAAAAAAGGCTATCGGTCGGGTCCGGTGAATGGGTCCTCACCTGGAACCGGGACCAGACCGATATTTACCGGTTCAGGTTCGGTCCGGTTCTTTTTGCTCATAGAACGGTCAAACGCCCCTCCTCCTTCATCTCCGAAGACTCTCTGCGTTGCTAGGGTTTTGAAACAGCGGAGGCGGCCGTCGCAGTGGGGCCGAAGATAAGATCATGGTGGGATTCAAAAACCGGTACATGGTGATGGAGGTATTCTTGGATCCGAATCGGGAGCTTGGGGTGGATGAGCCCATCATACTCACTCAGTTCAACGTATCCAAAGCGATACGGGACAGCATCTTCGTGAACTTCGGGGAGTGCGGCCTCGCTTCGTCTCTCGGATCCTTTCAATGTACTCGTCCTTCTTTATGGGATCCGCCGTATCCTGGAATCAGCAGGTTTTTGGAAGTTAAATTCTCTGTTGCTTCGCTACCAAGTTCTGTGATTCGGTCATGGTCAACCCATGTCATTGTGATCTTTCGTGCAGTGAAGTATGTAAATCCCATCACGAAGCTTTGCATCATCAAAGCTTCTAGGGAGGAGCACCAGAAGGTTTGGGCTGCGATCACCTTGCACACGAGCGTCGGAAATTGCCCGGTGCTGTTTAATTTACTCGACTTGAGCGGTGAGTCGAACGAGTGTTGAGCGGGATGTTGAATAGCACAAAAATTCATCCTTTACTTGTTTAATTGAATCATGAAATTTACGCTGCTACTAGTGATTGTAAGTAGGTTAGCTTAGTGTGATCAGCTTTTGTAAAAATATCTTGTCTCAATTCTTCTTGACGAGAGAACAATAGCACCTCAGTTATCAAACTGTGTTTTTTTAAATGAGTCACATTAACTGAAGCTTGAGCTTTGAAAGCGTAGTGGGTGTTGAATTTGCAGTGCTGTTATTTTGATACTGGCATGATTTTCTTGCAGATTCGGAAAATTTCATGTGAGGTTTTTAGCTCGCATTTCTTTTTGAGTGGCAGTGGCATCGTGCATAATTATTGGGTGGAAAGAGTGAGATCTTTTCCTGGAAGCTAATTGAGTGAGATTTCTATTGGTGCCAGGAAGCATCAAGGCCTGTAAAAAAGCTTGCCTTGAAGTGTGATGAGTTGAAATTTGAGCAGTACAAGCGTGTCTCCCAGTCTCGTCTCTCACCTGAGGTGATTCAGCAGATGCACAACTGCCGAGAAAAGATTAAAATTTTGGACCACTAGGAGTGCTGCACTTGTACAGTGTACACACCTTTGGCTGGTAAGATCTTAAGCAATTTTTGCTTTGTTTTTTCCTTTTATATGATATTTCAAGTTTCAATGCAGTATCATGTAATTTAAGCCCCTGAGCTGAATCTCTAAATGGGGTTCATGTTTCTGACCCCAAAAAAAAAATGCGGTATATGTTGGCTGTTGGCAAGAATCTTGTCCTTGTTTCTTTGGAGTGCTTATAAATGCCATGAATTATTACTGGACAGCATGTGCATTTGATAGTCCAAATTAAACTATGGTGAATGAGGTTTCTTTTTTTTTTTTTTCGGTCTGAGAATGAGGTTTCAAAAGCAGTTGAATTTGGTATTTCCACTTTATACATAATCTGCTGATTGGCGACAGAAACCTATCTATATGCATATGTATTATGTCTCATGAATTTTTTATAGATGACTCTTCTCAGTGCACCATTTGTTTGTTGATCTTACTATATCTTCTAGGTTTTATGTCTAATTTGAGTTTGACATCACTGTATTTGCAGGTTTACTGAAGCCGGGCTAGTAAGAAACCCTTTTCAACTTTCACCTTAAGGATCAGAACTTTCCTTTTCTTCCCCAAGCCTCCTCAGCCCTCTTGTCACTGGAGTTGATATCTCATATATCAGACACGCTGGGGCGAGCTTTACGGCATCTACTGCAGTGACTTGAAATACATGCCTGCACCTCATCTTGTCCATGGGTTAAATCACCATTACTGAAAGTAGCTGATCCCATGGCCAGATGATCAAATGGGTTTGGTCGATTCATGTGATCAGATTTACACCAAGCTTCAAAATGCAATGTGGAATATGAAGCCAAAAGATTATTGTTTGAGCGCAAGTACAAAAGAATTGCTGGTATTGGTTATGTTTTCTGCAGGCAGTGTGCCCCGGTCTTGAATGGAGTCTGATTGCCCTCTACTCCATGGGCCAATTTTGGGGTATCTTCAAACAACTATTTTTCTTGCTTTTATTTATGTACTTATTTTCTCCTCTATTTTTTAATCTGTTTGGTCGTGTTCGTGTTCTCTAATTTTGATGTGTTGTATGCGAGTCTATTGATTTCGCACTCCAGTCAAATGGAATCAAATTCGGCAAGGTCTGTTCAAGTATCAATTTTGTATAATATCACCGTGCTTGTATGATTAATATCACCATTATTCACGACACTCGATAAAGATCGTATCTATAAAAGAAAGGTTATAAGAATATCATTCATCTTTATTGTCTTCGTGAGTCGAGTCATTGATGATTAGATGTAAGTTGATGATAGTCGGATCGGGTTTGCTTAATGGCTATTTAGAGCGAGAATGCTGTGTCCTTTGGATGTTTTTTGACTCTGCTTACTTCCGAACTATAAAGCTAAGAGACACCGAGTGTCAACGTCATCTTTGTACGCCCTTCATGAAGTAATGTATTTGATTTCTAATGCAATAGAATTAATAAAACAGCTAATTTTTGTGCTAATTGTGGACTCTCAGATGCTAAATATATGACAATTGCAAGCCTGCATCTGTTTTGTGCACTCCGAATGCTTCCCAATTGCATCAAGATCCCTTGAATTCGATGGTTTAGATGTTTGTGGACGTCCTGTCTCTGCTGGTAGCCGAACGTTCCCGTCTTAATCACCCTTTATATCTATTGAGAGAGGCTGTACAAAGTACACGAATTCCTTGCGCACGCAAAGTTCAAGCCACATCACAGGCACCATGAGTCTCTTGTAGCGAAAGCAGGAAAAAGTACCAAAAAAGTTATAAACCTATTACATATTGATAAAAAATTTTAAAATTTTTTAATTAAACTAATTTAATCTCAAACTTTTTCATATTGATAAAAATTCAGTTCATTTGGTCAATTTTCATCAGTCGGCCCTGACGTGGACATCGACCGGTGGCCAAGTGTTGACATGGACACCAATTGGTGGCTAAATGCTAACATGACAATTTTTTAATATTTTTTTTTATTTTTTTGAAGTCGGCCATTAAAAGTCCAAGGAGGAAGAAGGGTAAAAGAAAAGGAAAAAGAAAAAAATATATTAAAAATTACCATGTCAACATCTAGTAAATGGCCGGTGTTCACGTCAACACCGATTGGTCAAAATTGACCGGATGGACTAAATTAATACTAATGTAAAAAGGTTTAAATTAGTCTAATTGAAAATTTTAGGACCGAATTAGTATTAATGTAATAGATTTATGACTTTTTTTGTACTTATCCTAGCGGAAGCAACTCTTTTTTATTGAATTCAATGCAAGTAGCGATCCATGATTGGGGCTAATGAAGGGTTTCTTAGGGCCTGTTTGTTTGTGTTCTTTTTCTATTCCCCGGAACACAATTTTTGTTCTTTTGTTCCAGGGGACAAAAAAATAATAAAACACGTTTGTTTACACTTTTGTTCCCGGGAACAAATTTGGAACAAAAACAAAAAAAAAGAAAAACTTGTTTCTTGTTCCCGAGAACACTTCCAAGAAACAATTTTTCTCTCTCCTACTTTTTCCTTCTCTTTCTTTTCTTCTTCTTTTCTTCTTCTTTTTTCTTTGGCCGGTCGCCTGCCTCGGCCATGACCGATGACCTCGCCGGAGCGTCGCCGGCCCCTAGCGAGCTCGGCCTCGCCGGATCTAGGCGAGCTCGAGCTCACCCGGCCACCGGCGAGGCTCACGGGCAAGGCTGCGGCCCTTGTCGGCCGGTCGCCGGCCATGGCCGAGGCCGATGGCGGCCAAAAGGAAGAAAAAATAAAAAAATAAAAATAAAAATATTAAAAAATTAAAAAATTAAAAGAAACAAAAAAATTATACAAGTTTACCAAACGCGTTCTTATTAGGGGTGAGCGGTTCCCGGTTCCGGTTCGGTTCCGTCTGGAACCTGGAACCTACCTCGGTACGAGTTCCTCATTTTTTGAAACACCTGAACCTACCCGTCGAGAACCAAGAACACGGAACCTACCTGTCACGGGTTCCGGGGTCGGTTCCGGAGTTCCAACAGTTTTTTTTTTTTTTTCATTTTCAGATTTGAACGTAACGAAGAAGGAAAGAGACAAACTAAAGCTTCTATGTTCATAAATTGCCAAAAATAATTCCTTGGGAGCATAAGGATTTTATAGAAATGACATCCAGCAAATGCACCGGTAATTCATATTTGACTAACCTGTAGTTTCTTCAAAAGGTTGATCATCAGAACCAGGGCAAGAATCAAAAGATCAATTAGGCTCTGCTCCCGATTCCGTTCCAAAAGAAAATCCAATGTGGAGTTGCATTCAGTTCCATCATCAACAAGGTAATCTGTCCAAAGCAAATCGTTCACACAGAGTGTAGGAAGAAAATCACTAAAAACAGAAGTCCAAACTCCGGGGGAGGAGGTTTTAGTGGCAGATCTCTCAAAACAACTAATGTAGCACATTTAAGTCTTGCACCATGAAGAAAAGCATAAAAGGCTATGCAACAAACTCCACACTGCAGACATAAGCATTATGAAGACATAATAGGAAAAAAAGGTTTAAGAGCTTAGCAATTAGTTAATAATATCTGAATTTTACCCCAAGAAGTAAAAAACTGCGTGTCTGCAAGAATTCTGATAAGGGAAGATATGCGATAAAAACGTCCAAGCTAAACGCTGGAATTTGAACCTCTCTGATGAGATTGAGAAGATATTTAGAAGAGTTGCAATCAGAAAAATTCAGGACTGATGCCTTGTAAAGGTATAAAAAGGATCCCACCAGTTGTGCATCCATATATAAATATCAAATTTGCCCTAAGAATTACAGGAAAAAAGATAGATTGATATCTATGGCAATAACAACAGTACAACTCCCTCATTTAAAAGTTCAAGCAAAGTCCATATAAGCTCAACAATTAACATGACAAAGAAGAAATTTTCACATGCTAAACCCCTTAATCCATTAAGTATTTCAGACAGCATAAAGCATGAGTCTCGACTGCAGGTCAATGCAACAAAGATATAAAGACCAAGAGCATAATAGTCATTAGGCAGAGGAAAGCAAACAGCAAGAACAATATTAAGGTCCCATAGACTAAGCATACAGTAAAATCAACGCAATCTATAGCCCAATACAAAAGCTCCACACCAAATCTCTTGAAGAAGGGAGATCAAAACCAAACCTTGAAAAATTCAAAATTCAACGAAGCCAAATCATGTCCGAGAAGATAATAGTGTATTAGTTTTTTTTTGGTAAAAATAACAGTGTATTAGTTCATTAATTAAAAAACCAAAATATAATTAGTGATAATATAAGCACCATCAGAAGAAGGCATTCCACTAAGACAAGGAAAAACTCACCCTAACTGTTTGAGGACATCTCAAGCATAAATCTACAGTTAATGTAAAACAGTGTAGATAACTGTAACAGCACCTTCATCATATAACGTTGCAGCAACAGTCTACACCAACAAGTCTAAAGTAAGCCACTAAAAAATTATTGTAAATTATATACATTTCAAGATAACAAACATACAGAGTTGTCGGATATGAAAGCTTAAATCTGAAATGCTATTGTCAGCTGAGCTACAGAAGAATCACGAAGTGCAACTCCATCAAATGTCTTCTCAGAGATTATTTTCCCAAGATTCTCCATTACATTTACATCAGAACCACCGGAAGGATCTCCAACAGCATGTTCAACATCCATGAGATCTGACACTAGAATACTAGTCAAAGTTAAGTGAGCATCTCCGCCAGAAGCTAACACAGCGGCATACTGTAGAAGACCAACAGGCCCATTTTTGTGATAAACTACACCAGCATCTATCCATTCCAAAAGTCGTGTGGGAGAGTCTTTTCTATTTGACCCTGGGGATGAGGAATGTAAAGCTCCATGAAGTTCAACTGCACGTTCAATCCAGGAGCCCAGAGAAGATGTTGTGGAATCAGTAACAATGATTTCAAAAATCTCTGCTGCTGAATGAAAAGGAGATCACTTAAGAAACAAAAAAAAACCCATCAGTTCCTGTATGGGCGGGGTCGGTTCCTGATTTCACAAACGGGGGAATGACCCTAATCAATCCGGTTTCAAGTTTTAGGACGGAACTTATCATCCATAGAATCCTCAAAGCTAGAGGGTGAAACGACCTCCTCAGCCTTCCCACTATCTAAGGGCAAAGAAAAACGAATAAGATCAACTGGCTCAATTTCCTAATAGAAAATGTTGTCAGCCCAGAAAAAAACAATAACAATAATGACGATCACGTCTCTCGTCTATCCTCATCTCTCTCTCTCTCTCTCTCTCTCTCTCTCTCTCTCTCTCTCTCTCTCTCTCTCTCTCTCTCGAGACGCGTTGTCACGAGGATGTATCCATGAAAAGGGGAAGGAGAAGGGGCAACGCGAAGGACAATGGGAGGGTTGTTGACGAACGAGATCTGCTCAGGCAATCCCTTTGTTTGAATCCCCATTAAAAATCAAAGCCAGTGCAATAACCAAGAATGTCAAACGCACCCTTTTTTTCCAGAAATCCAATTTCACCGGGCGACGCGTCCGGCGTCCGAAGCGATGAGCAAGGACGTCGGTCGCTCGGTCGCTGGTCTTCGAGGCAACGGCATCAGGCGTCGCGAGTGCCGCGTCCGGATCGTCGGAACGGGAGCGGAGACGGAGACAGCAGCAGCGGTGTCGTGGGTCGAATCGGAGACCAGCGGCTACGGTCGGACGGCCCGAGGATGGAATCGCGGTAGGAACGGTGGATTCCCGCGTCGGTTGCAGCGCGGTGGAGCGAGAGGAGGACCCGCCCACGGGGACGTCGGGGCTTCGGCGCGAGCGAGCGGTGGGTCGCGACGGAGACGAGCTCGGCTCGAATCACTGCGTCGGCTAGTCGGCGGCGACGGCGCAGGTAGAGCACGGCAGCAACGGGCGTCGAGCGGCGTCCGGCGACGGTGGCCGGCGCGATGGTCGCGGGGGACGTCGGTCGGCGGTCTTGGGGCAAAGGCATCGGTGTCGCGAATGCGGGCGTCGAGTGACGTCGGCGATTGGCATTCGCGCGGTGGCCTTGAGGGCGAGCGGCGTCCGGCGGTGAGACTTAGAGCGGCGTCCGGTGAGACTCGAAAAAGCGTGTCACAACCGAAAGTGAAAGGGTGCAGACTCGAGAGCACCGAGCGGAGGAGGGGGTTCCTTTTGGAACCTTAACGGTTCCGAAACCGGTTCCGCGACGGTTCGGTTCGCTTGGAACGAGAATCGAAGCTGGGATCGCCGGTTCCGGAAAAATGGAACCGGGAACCGGAACCGGTCCTTTAAGAACCGGAACCGAACCGGAACCTCCGGTTCCGGTTCTACCGGAACCGCGCTCACCCCTAGTTCTTATGTTCAAACATTGTTCCCTGGAATAGAAATAGTTTTTTCTATTTCTGTTCTCATGAACAATTTTTTAACAGAAACGTTACCAAACGTAACCTTAGTGTCACTATTTATACTATGTCATCTATATTCTCCTTACGTTCCAACTACTAAATTGGCATTAGGCGAACTAATCTCTTAGAGCTAAATAGTCTGTTGTCTGCTATCTATCTCAATAAAAATTCGGTAATAAGAGTTGTTATGGTATGTTGTAATGAATTCCCTATTTGTTTCATTGGCTTTTATGATGCAATGCAACTCGAAACCAAAATCAAGAGAACATGAAAATGATAGAATTCGTGCCGATCTTACATTTGCTGCTCTCAATGTTGGTCTTTTGATACACGGTAAGCACATGCGAAAATGCAGTTGTTCCTCAAATTATGGAAAATGCTATCGGCATCAGAATGAAAAGGAGTACAAAAACCAAATACAGAAAATGCAAAGATATCACCTCAAAATAGGTTGAGAAATCTCACTGAAACTATTTAGCAATGCAGACTAATAGTCATCATGATAGCTGGACCCAACACGTAATGAATAGTTCTCATAAGTCATTTGACCTCTCGATTTTCAGTCGACAAAAATTAAAATGAAAATAGCACCCATAAGACAGCTATAGAAATAAATTAATTAATGATCCTCATTTAGTGAAAAAAAAAAAACCTCTTTCCTACATCCAAATTTATATAAATATATATGTTATCTGTAAATGACATCATATATCATAGGTGTGTATAAATGAATATATAGGTAAATTGATAGCTTGAAAAAAAGAGACTAGATATTACCCTGCACAATTTTCTTAACTCTTATTCTATTATAACTAGAAGCATTATACGTCAATAATATAAAAGAGAAAAACTGACAAAATCATTTATTGGTGAGCTTAAATTTTTGGACCATCACATTATTATTACATCCACATTAATAAGTAAGGTACACCGATGCTAATATAATCTCCTGGAAACATATTAAATTGAATGATTCGATTGATTTTCTAATGTGAGTATATAACTAATGTTAAGGAAAGTGGAAAGGCATGGAACTTTGTGATGATGCGATGCAATTACAAAACTCTATTCCGCCAAACTTTACTGTTATTTATAGATATCATTGAGTAGCTGATCACAAAGGAGTTTGGATAGCTAAAATTGCAGACATCACTAATTCTGACCGTAGGTATGTGGGCGAGCCAAATCGAAACAGCAGCAGCTAATGTAACTGTTGGAAATTGTGATCCATTTTAGAAAAATCTAGAACACACTAGACTGCTCATGCTTAAGAGTTAAGTATGCTTAATGGAGAAGGAAGAAGTCGGCAGCAACAATATGCTTCAGGCAAAAGAAAAGTAAATGAAAGTCAACAATAGTGGCTGAAGGAGAACAAGCTCTACGTGCATGGGAAATCTGTGCATGGGAAATCTTGAATGAAAGTCAACAATGGCTGCTTAACCATGAAGAAAGAAGGAACAAAAGTGGTGGACAGCCAAGAGAGTAGAAAAATGGAGAATAAAGGAGAAGGAACCAGAAGATCCGGAAGAAGCCGCGACAAGCAGGAGACAAAGAAGAAGCTGAAATTTTATATTATTTCTTGTACTCAAAGTCGGTAAAGAAGGCGGTGATTCACGCCTATAAATAGGCTTGTACTTGATCATTTGACAGTGTGTGAGGGGAAAACCATCCACCGTGTGTGAGGTCCACCTTGTGTGGGAAAACCCTCCACCATGAGAGGTCTTAGACCTCCACCAATCTCCATCAAACTATTTCCTTCAACTAATGAAACCATTTTCCCCCATATCCATATTCTTTGTCCTTCAATTATCTTATTTTATCCATTATCCATTCTCTACAAAATATACTATGCACTTGCACACATCATGAACCAAAAACTATAACTAATACCAAAACCATGCTTCCGCACGCACACATCCCAGAAATTTTTTAACAGTAACTAAGAGGGGTGCTAAAGGTACAGACATGGGTACGTAATTAGCAAAAGATTAATAGATTCGAGGCTAGATCAGACGCCATCTTTCTGGAACCTGTACGCTAAATCATCTATTCAAGTTGGGGGGCGGACGTCATCATCACGAGTGCCCTGGACGGATGTAGCTGCACTTCCCGCAGTCTCACCCCTTGCAGTCTCTCTCCTTGCTCGTACAAGACACAAAGAAAAAAGTAGGTCCTTAAAGCCACGACTGAGAGGAGATCTGCGCCCAAGCGGTATATACAACGAAATGAAGATACTCAAGATAATGAGGAGGGCGAAGGATCCAAAGACCAGGACAAAAATCGAAAGCCCAGAAAGTTCGGTAACGGTCACGTAGATGCCTGCTATGAATGCCAGAGGCATTGCGGCAAGAGTTACAAACAACGCGAGATTTGATAGGCCATATGCCCAGAACATCATGTAAGGATCATTAACATGAGTCCAAAGGAGGGTGACGAGTACCATGATCGAGCTATACATGGCAATGGAGTTGCTAATCACAAAGACATTGTACACGGCTTTGTGGAGCAATATTGGGATTCCAGCATCTGGGTCAGAACTATTATATCCTCCAGGAATGGAAAAACCAGAAGTGAAAGTGACAGAGGCTATAAGCCCTGCCACGACTATGCGAGTGTTCACTCGATCCTTCATTTCATTCGATTCCGGTGGTTCCCGTCGTATCGGTGGGCTCCGACCAGTTGGCTTGCAGATAACTAATTCACTCCTCGGTATTCCAACAGATGCCACAATTTTCTCCGTTATCCTCTGCAAGTGGTGAGTCAAAGAATAAACAATCAAAACATTATGATTTTAGCAACTAAATTACTGATCTGGGTGAGAGCGCACTATTTGACCTAACTCACTAATTTATGTTCTAGTTCTGTCCTAATTGGCATAACAATTTGCAATGTATAATTGCCCATGAGAATAAGTGAAAAAGGTCATAGTGAAAAAGGTCATGCCTTTCGAAGTGGAGCAACCATCTTTACTTTAATGTCCTGCTGTGCCACGTCGAGAGCCGTCATGTTATTCCTATTTACCAGGTTAGGATAAACTCTTCCGCCTTTTGCAAGCAGCAGGACCGTAGGTTGGCAGTGCAACGTAGCCAGATGAAAAGGTGTATTCCCGTCGAAATCTCTTGCATTTATGAGGTGACTGAGTTTGGGACTTTTCAATATGTATTTGACAGTTGCAGAGTTTCCGTAACTCGCTGACACGTGAAGAATGTTTTGTCCCAGCCTAGTTAGAAACTCTGCAGGGTCTGGCCATTGCCGAAGTAGCTCCTTGACGATCTTGATGTGATCCATCATGGAGGCAACATGGATAGGAAGATAGCCGTCCGTGCTGTCCTGCTCTAGGGCACTCGTTGGGCACTTCTCCATCAAGAACATAACTCCATCAAGATAATTCGTGTATGCTGCCAAGTGGAGTGGAGTGCCGTTTCCCGCATCTCTCAATTGAAATAGCCACGGCTTTTTTTCCCACATCTTGCTCAGCATATCTAAATATAACACAAGGAGTTGGTCATTAGGATGATCACAATGTCTGTAATTCTTTGTTAGGGGTTGATCCGGTTCTAGACGATTTAATGTATCGGGAGTTGGCTCACAATCTTGCACTTAGAATAGTGAGCTATCGTAGGGGTGTCAACGGTTCGATTCGGTTCAGTTTTCAACCAAACCGAACCAAACTGTCGGAAAAACTTCCGAACCAAACCGAATGAAATCCGAACCGAATACGAATTGAACCGAAATTTTGATTCGATTCGGTTCGGTTTTTCGGTTTTTGGTTTTCAGCTTTCAATTTTCGATTTTTGCATTTGTTTTTTTTTCATTTTTTTCTGTTGTATATATTTTTCATTTCCAAGAAATAAGCTCTTATCGGTTTGTTGGCTGGGTTCGATTCGGTTAACCAATAAAAACCAAACCGATAAAAAAAAATTTTGGTTTTTAATGAGAACCGAACCGAAAAAACCGAATTTTTCGATTCGGTTTGGTTTTCGGTTTGGTTTTTGACACCCCTAAGCTATCATACCATACGCACGTGTGCCTCATTAAACTAGACTTTGCTTGTGACACTTGATTTTTCCACAAATAGTGGAAACCACAATGAAGAACACGAGCGTGACCAAGAAGATCAAGAATAAGCGAGAGAGCACAAAAGTAGAGTTTACCCATTTTCCTGTACAAGATGGCAAGATGAACGGGTGACACGCGGAAGATCCTTTCACTCTCTGATCTCCTTTGGTCCTCGCCATTGTTTGGCCCATCCAACAAGAGCGTGAGAACCTCCAAGTCCCCTATTTCGACTGCTAAGCACAATGGAGACTTGCTTTCGTTATTCTGACAATATAGCAGACTGGGTTCTTTACTCATCAGATGACCGATCACCTTGCGATGGCCATTCCTCACGGCCTCATGCAGAGCAGAGTTGCCGTAGCGGTCAAGGTATCTTGGCGCCCCTTGGGGAAGGAGAAGCTCCACCGCATGGGCTTTCCCGACTCTAGATGCAATGTGCAGCGGCGTCTCTCCTCTGGAGTTCTCACAGTAGATCAAGTGCTGAGGGACAAAATCGATGACCGCCTTGACATTATCATCACTCTCTGTATTCCATTCATGCCAGGTTAGTTTGAGCGCGAAAGATACGAGAATTTTGAAATGCATGGTCGCGCCCTTGTTAATATACCTGCCGCAGCGTGAAGCAGTGTGTTCTTGGAGGGGCTGCGTCGCTCCAGAAGGACGGACAAAGGCACTCCTTCCTTGGCACAATGATCCTCCAGGGCTTTGATGAACTTGTCGACGGTCCCTTCCTTTGCGACCGAGAATAGTAGGGGATCCATAAACTTGTCAATTTGTGCAAGATCGTGCTGTCGCGAGCTTGGGTCGGCCCTGGTTAACGCTTCCACTTTCTGCCTTCTCTCCTTCCAAACCTGGTCATCTATAGACAGCTCCACATCCATCTGTGTGTGTGACTATGTCTGCGACTCTTGAGTGAATTGCCCTGGCTTCCTAGGAGTCAAATTTAGCATATTTATAGCCACAAGTGAAGCTCAACCTGATTGGCCTTAGTGAACCTTCCCTCAACCGCAGGGTTAAGTTGGGCCTCCAATTCACGGATTCATCTCTGTTTTTCTTCCTTTTTGATGGATACACAACTGATGGTCCCGCCATGTCCTTCAATGGCAACGAGTCCATATTCTGCTACGAATATTTCCCAGGACGATCAGTAATAAGAAACTCAAAAAAAAAATATTAAAAAAATATTTTTCCCCTAAAAGTGATCAAATATAGTAAAAGAGATTTGGAACAAAAATATGATTGACATGATGAATTATTACATCCGTATTGGTCACCATCCAATTCAGAATAAGGTTACTCATCAGAGTTTTCGATATATTTTCAAAAATTGAAAAAAAAAAAAAAAGTTGTCTTTGTATGCCTTGATGCTTATTCGTGTATTTTGAAAGGTTTTAGATATTTCACATTGAACAGAAATCAAATTGCAAAGCAATAAGAAAAAAGTAAAAAGACCGGAGTTTTTTCACCCCAAACAATCGATTCCCTCATTAAACTCTTAAAAAGAAAAAGCTTAAAGCTGCGGTTCATTCATTATTGCTTCTTTGTCTTTTTTACAACGCGAACCGTCCCTTAAGGCTTAAGCCCCTGTCCCTTAAGGCTTAAGCCCCTGTGTGGGGAAAAACGTCACAACCGTATGGACTTGTTTGTTAGAATTACGTTTTCGTGAAAAATAAATTTTTACTTTTCTGTTCAATTTTAAAACAGTAGAAAAAGTACCAAGAATACATACGAACTTACGTCTCAACCTTTTTGCATATTGTGAAAATTTCTAGTGTTTAGAATTTTAAAAACATATCAAACCGCAATTTTCAAATTAAGCAAAAAGCAAAAGTTCATTTAGACATAGACACATCCTAAATCTAAACCAGTAAAAGTAGATTCCTTATAATTTGCATCGAATCTTATGGTTCAGATTTATCTTGATGGGTGTATTAGGTTGACAGGACAATTTCTAAAGGGTCACACCTTAATATCTACCCCTAAAGATGGTTTTTATTATAGTTATAGAAAGGGAGCGTCATAGCATTTAAGAGAAGCTGAAACAAGTTCTTATGGGCATGTTTCATACTTCATATCATATCATTCAGTAGTATCATATTTTTGTCTTTTTATGTGGCCCCCGCATGCCTAGGCATGCGACCCTACCAGTAAAGGGATTGAAGGGATGTTACTCGGAGAGTACTAGTTCCCGGTTTCAATTCCCATAGGCACCGACCGCATACACATGTAGATAAAAGAATGAAGTGAGAATAAAATAAAATAAAAAAAGAAAAGGTGGTCTCATCTCTCTTTCTTTTTTTTTTCTTAAGATTGTCTAGGGTGATGCAGCTCGATGTAAGTCTCAACTTATGAATCACTTTATAAATCTTATGTGCTTCGTTGCGGGACTTGAGGTGTTATAGGATTCCTCATTCAAAATAGTTATGACATGTTTGTTAAGAAGGATAAATTTCCTACTTAGAGTAGTAATGGCATGTTTGGTACGAAAAAAATCAATCCATTATCCTTTTGTCTCACATCTCTTTCTCTCTTTTTTTTTTTTTGAAAAAAAAAAAAAAAAGATTGTCCCGGGTGATGCAACTCGATGTAGGTCTCAACTTATGAATCACTTCACAAATCTTCTCTACTCCAATGTGAGACTTTAGGCGTTATAGGATTCCTCATTTAAAGTAATTATGACATGTTTGGCACGAAGAATAGATCCCTTACTTGGAGTAGTAAAAGCATGTTTGGTATGAAAAAATCAGTCCATTATGCTTTTGTGTTGCCACTCGCATCATCATTGCCTTCTGCAAAGCAAGGCGATTCTGGAGGTAATGGAAAAGAGACAGGGAGTGCGGGAGGATGAGCAAAGATTCGCAAGTTATAAGCAACAGCTGTAAAACAAAAAAAAAAAATCAAAGGCCAAAAAAGGGCAAAACAGATCCCAGCTGCTCTCTAGATATCTACTGGAAACCATTGCGAGAGAGAGAGAGAGAATCTGTAAGCTGAAACATTTAGTCAAAATGTTAATTCCCCCGCGGGAGCTTAGAGAAGCGAAAAAGCAGATGGGTCAGTCCTCCTCAAACCACAACCGGAGCTTTAGTTCAAACGTTATTGTCTTGTAAAGAACTTATGTTGAATGAAAAGCTACCATGAGCAAAGCCCAGCGCAGGTCCCAGCGCAGGTCCTTCCTCGCTTTGGCTTTGCAACATTTCCGGAAAGCCATTTTCAAAGATTAATGAGTTTTTTTTCAGTTGCCTTTCTTGCCCTTAGAACTTATAAAATTTCACTTTTACCCCTGAATGCCCTTCGGCTGCATTTAGTAATCTGGATTTGAGTCCAAATAGGATATTAAATTCTGTTATCTGGTGTTAGGTGATGTTCTCCAAACCAAGTAAATTCATATGCATCTGTAGTACTTTAGCTTTAGCTGGTACGTCCATGATGGGGTGTGAGCGGAACGCACCGTTTCGTCTTGATGCGTTACGACGGAAAGTCACTAATGGAGGGGTACGAAGGGAGGCGTATAAAAGCCTCCCGAACACAACCATTGAGATGGTTAGCAATTCATTCGCACCAAAATTCTCTCCATTTCCATCAAAGAAGAAAAGGAATTCCATTTCACTTTTGCAAGAACGATCGGCATTTACACCGTGGAAATCGGGTGTTTTCCTTGTGATTGCATCCGGACTAACGTGAGGAAGTGTTGTTCGTGATTTATTCGCAATTCAACGTTCGTTCGGGGCTATTTGCTGTTTGCGCATCGGAATCAGGTAAGTTGTCTTCCGCCGACTTGAATTCCATCATTGGTATCAAAGCCCGATCGTGATTTCTGCCTTGTTTTTCATCGAGTTTTCTTTATTACCATTTGATATTGAGATCAAGAGATTGTATTCTACACTGTTTTGGATCTCTGATAGTCGGAATTGCCCCATGAAAAACTCGAAATTGAACCGGAGCGAAGAACGGGTTCGGGGTCGCGTGATCCGTGAGGTTTCGGCCATTTTTCGAAATAATTTTTTGGTCAAAATTAATTTTTGAATATACAAGGTGATAGAGCTCGTTGAGACGAGTCCGGAGATGGGTCGAGCGCCACCGGGAGACACCGAACGCGCCCACACGCGCGGCCCGGAAAGCCGCTGCGCGTGGGCGTCACGCGCCTGAAGCGCTGGCGAAGCCAGCGCGTGCGCCACACGCGCCGGTCGGCGAACCGGCGCGTGCGCGACGCGCGCCAGCCGGCGAATCGGCACGTGCTGGTCGGCGAATCGGCACGTGGTGACGTCACCATGACGTCATCCAACGGTCGGTAACCGCCGGGATGACGTCATCGATGACGTCGGCGCCGACGACGGTTGGCCGGCCGGCAACCCGACCCGACGACCGGCGACCCGACCCGACCCGAGACCCGACCCGACCGTTTACCGGTCAACGGTCGGACCGGCCGAGCCGTTCGGCTCGCTAGCGCGTGTGTCACACGCGCCGCGCACTCAGGCGGCTCGTGGGGGCGTGTGCGAGCTCCGATTGGAGCGTGGTCGGTCTCGTTTGGTTCGTATGAGTGTCCTTTACACAGTGACATAATTATTTTATACTTTTGAATTTTATAAATGTATGAAAATGCTTTGGGAACTCTATGTACGCGCATTTTTTTGGGGTTTAATGCAGCTTATTCATTTGTAGCTTGTATTTTCTTGTGATTAGAGAAATGCAGTAGCTAGCTTGTGTGCAAATGATGTATATATGCTGTGTAGAGCTTGGTTCAATGATATGATGTATATATTTTAATATACTTGAAATTTTCTAGTTGCTAGAAAATAAGAACAATGGTAGGAAATCCATTACCTGTTGAATTGCAATTTTAATTATAGTTGAAGCATGATTGTTGTTTATACGTTGATTATTATCATGCTATGTTCTTATGTTAAGGAAAAATGTAGAAATTACATAAGGTCATGTAATTATTTTTCCTAGTGGGAGTTCGTAGGTTGGTAGAATTGAAAGGAGTTCTCACCTAGAACTTAAAATTTGCGCAAATTAAACTAATTAATGATAATAGAACAATTGTACATAGAAGTTGATCGGGAACATTGTGAACTTTTGCTTTTGTGTTTTTTGTTGAATTATCATTAATTTAGTTTGTCTTTGCTGCAAATTAAATGTGTGTTACTCTGTATAGAGTGTTAGTATTGATTCTGTGTTTATTATGTCAATGTGTTATAGCAATTGATTATGGCTTCGGCATCCAAGACCATTGTGGCTGACCTCAATAAGGGTGAGAAGCTGAACGGTGACAATTATGATATTTGGCACCGAAAGGTTCATATATTCTTGAGGAGCAAGAGGTTTTGGAAACCCTCAACCATACCATGGATGAACCTGAGCATGGAACTTCAGCTCAACACAGGAGAGATCTGAAAGCTTATCAAGCTTGGAAAAAGAAAAATAGTATTGCTCGCATCACGTTGCTGAGCTGTATGCAAGATGATCTCATGTGTGAGTTTGAGAGTTATGACAAAGCTCAAGCTATGTGGGTTGCCTTGAAAGATAAGTTTGGGGGTACATCTGCCACTAAGCTGAGGAGACTCACCATCAAGTTTGACACATTCCGAAAGCGCCCAAATGTAACGATGAGGCAGCATCTTCGGGAGATGTCAAACATGATCCGTGAGCTGAAGTCGGTAGGTCACTCCCTTGCGATGAACAGCAAGTTCAAGCTGTTATAAGGTCTCTTCCGACAATTGGGAGCATATGAAGATCAATATGACGCATAATGAGAATATTGTCACTTTTGATGATATTGCGCGTCATTTGGAATTAGAGGATGAGCGCCTAGAGGCCGCGAGATCCTCTACCCATGCTTATGTTGCTGAATCGAGTTCGCGCAAAGCTTCGGGCTTCAAGCGCAAGAGGAATCTTCAGTTCAACAACAAAGGGAAGATGACTGATTAGGCACCCAAGAGGGCTAAGACCTTCCGACGCAAGAAGCGTGGTGGGAAGAAGGACAAGGCCAAGATGGAGTGCCACAATTGTGGCAAGTTGGGTCACTTTGCTAGTGAATGCACTTGAGCCGAAAAAGGTACCCCATTACTCCATTACTTTGAGTAATGCTTTTGTTTCTAATCTTTGTAATGCTTGCTTTGAATCTTATCCAATGTGGACTATAGACTCGGGAGCAACAGACCATGTAGCTAGAGACCGAGAAGCATTTGTGGAGTATCGTCGGATCTTGCACGGAAGAAGATGGATATATGTTGGAAATAACTCAAGAGTTGAAGTGAAGGGTATCGGCACATGTAAATTAATCTTACGTGGTGGTCGAAACACATTCTGCATGATGTCCTTTATGCTCCGGATATTCGACGAAACTTGGTCTCGTAGTTGTTCTTCTTAGCTTAGGTTATGTATTGAATTTCCATGGTGATTGTGTTGACATTTTGTATGGAGCAGTTTATTATGGTTCGGTCATGTATCGAATGGTTTTATGGTGTTAGACATTGACTATGATCGGTACAATGTTAATGTTGATGGTTGTTTTTCTTTAATTGCGTCTTCTAACAATGTTGAGATTGATGCAAGTACTTGGCATGCTAGATTAGGTCACATTGGATTGCAAAGAATGCAAAGATTAGCTAGAGAAGGCCTTTTAGGGTCACTCACTAATGTTAGTCTATCCGTATGTGAACATTGTCGCGGGAAAAACAATTAGAAAACCATTCGGTAAAGGGACTAGAGCTGAATTTCCATTGCATCTCATACATTCGACATTTGTGGTCCTTTGAATGTGAGGGCGAGGCATGGAGCCTCATATTTCATCACTTTCATAGATGACTTCACACGTTTCGGTTATGTCTTTACGATCTCCCTTAAGTCGAAGCATTAGACTGCTTTAGACGATATATAGCGATAGTAGAGAATCGGTTGAACAAAACAATAAAGGCATTGAGAACGATCGTGGACGTGAGTATCTATCGGAGCAATTCAAGGCTCTTTGTGATGAAAAGGGAATTGTACGACAATTGACTATTCCCGGTACTCCACAACAAAATGGGGTAGCTGAGAGAAGGAATAGAACCCTATTGGAAATGGTTAGGTCTATGATGGCGCAAGCAAATTTACCTATCTCCTATTGGGGAGATGCGTTATTGACTGCTGCCTATATACTAAACCGTGTGCCCTCAAAATCGGTCACTTCCACCCCTTATGAATTATGGATGGTAGGAAACCGGACTTGAGTAGTCTACGTCCATGGGGATGTGCGTTTATGTTCATGATTCTTCCCATAAACATGGCAAATTAGGTCCTAGAGGGAAAAAATGTATCTTTATAAGATATTCCGAACACTCCAAAGGGTACGTGTTCATAGGTGAACAAGCTGATGGAAGTGTGACCGAAATGGAGTCACGAGATGTCACGTTCTTGGAGAACGATTTTCCTAGTAGAGGTGAGATTGATAAGGACTTCCAATTATATGAGATGGAAGATCCTGATAACACACCCACTGATGTTGTAGAGGGAAATGAAGATTTACCTCAACACACAAGACCTAGTGGGAGTGTTGCATCGCCTGATGAATTGAATTCAAGAGAAATTCAATTGCATAAAAATAATCGTAAAAGTATTCCTCGTCGTCGTTTTGAGATTGAAGGGGAAGCATTTATGATTGCTCAAAAAGACGATGCCGAGCCTAAGACTGTTCAAGAGGCTCTCTCATCCTCGACAAGGAAGAATGGAGAAAAGCTTTGGAAGATGAGATGGAGTCAATGAGGGCAAACCATGTCGGGACTTGGTTGATCTACCACCAAATCGTAAGGCCATTGGAAACAAATGGGTCTTCGAGATTAAGCGAAGGGCGGATGGATCTATTGAAAAGTATAAGGCTCGCCTTGTGGCAAAAGGTTATACTCAACAAGAGGGTATAGACTATGAGGAAACTTTTTCACCGGTTGTAAGGTTTGCCTCAATACGCCTTATTCTAGCCATCGTTGCACATTTGGACCTTGAATTACATCAAATGGATGTAAAGACGGCATTTCTCAATGGAGAATTAGATGAGGAAATCTATATGAAACAACCAATAGGTTTCATAGCTAAAGGTCAAGAGCATAAAGTTTGCAAGCTTAATCGCTCAATATATGGCCTTAAGCAATCATCTAGACAGTGGTATCTTCGTTTTCATCGAGCAATAATAACTTTTGGTTTCACGATGATCGAAGAAGATCACTGTGTATATGTCAAGCGGTCCAAAGATAAATTTGTAATTTTATCACTTTATGTGGACGATATTACATTGGCTGGAAATGACAAGATTTTGGTTATCACCATAAAAGAATGGTTGTCCTCCAATTTTGAGATGAAGGACATGGGAGAAGCTGCTTATATATTAGGAGTTAAGATCGAAAGAGATCGATCAAGAAAACTCCTTACTTTATCACAAGAGTCTTATATCATGAAGATTCTTGAGCGTTTCAATATGCAGCATTGTAATCCCATTGATACCCACTGTCATGCAAGGTGAAGGCCTAAATCTTGAGATGTGTCCTAAGACTCCGAGAAGAAATCAAAGTGATGGAAAGCTGTTCCTTACGCTAGTGCGGTCGGAAGTTTGATGTATGCTATGATGTGTACTCGACCCGACATATGTTATGCCGTGGGATTGGTGAGTCGATATCAATCAAATCCCGGTCAAGCACCTTTGAAAGCGGTGAAGAGGATTACGAGATACTTGAAGGGCACCATGGACTATCGACTATGTTACCAAGGGAATGATTTACGCCTATTGGGTTATTCGGATGCCGATTGGGGTGGAGACCTGGATGAGCGTAAATCGACTTGGATATGCGTTCTTGCTCAATGGAGGTGCGATTTCTTGGAATAGCAAGAAACAGACATGCACGGCCACATCTCTACGATGGAGGCAGAATTTATTGCATGTTACGCGCGGTGCAAGAAGCGATATGGCTAAAACGTTTCTTGGAAAATTTAGCCACTATCACCGAAGTTCCAAGACCGGTGACGGTTTATTGCGATAGTCAAGCAGCCATTGCCTATGTGAAAGATCCCAAGTATCATGGAAGGACAAAGCACATTGACATAAAGAATAATTTCATCGGAGATATTATAGCGCGAAAGAAGTGATCTGCAATACATTTCAACCAATAGAATGGTTGCTAATCCATTTACGAAGGCTATTCCTAGAGACATATTCTTGACCCATAGGATGTCACTAGGATTGCGTAGAATGTGATGTCTGTTATTGTAGAGGATCATTGGTTTATATATTTGTGGACAGATGTATTGTACTTGTTTGTTTATTAGTGATTTGATGTTTTATCAATAAGTACAAAATCCACTATGAGACTAGCACAAACACACATATATTATTGAAAAGTATGTCGGCGAGGCAATGATTGGCTCACTCACACGAGCAATCGCCTCAAATGCTGTAGTTAGCACGTTGAGATGAGACGTTATGTACAAATAAATGCTGAAGAGCAAGTTTGGTACATAAAATATGTCGCCTTGATTGGAGGCAAGATGAGGTCTGTGATTGATTTATAACAAGACCGAACATGATAGTCCCACAATCATGTATGCCTGAAAGATGTCGGATGTGAGTACTTAATTGGGCGCTATAGAAAGCGAGCTGATATAGCACTCGGGCTAAACATGAGTACGTGAGAAGCACGTGACTATGTTTAGGCTAAGATCTGTATGGTGGATATATTTGATGATTGGCATACGCTCTTATAGAGAGAGTAATCCACTATAGCATGTAATTCGTACTACATGTGCATTGCACGACCAATAAGGGAAGATGAGTTAAAATTATCCCTATTTACTTATCGTGTGAGCCCTTGAGGTAATTTGTATTTTACCTCAATTTTTGTGCCCCATGTTACTTATGACTATGTTCTCGAAGTGAAAGATCAATGTTGCTACTTTAGCATGTTACGGGCGGTCATGAATAGATATGGCCTATGGGACGTGTCTAGGAAAGCAGTTGTTCTGAAATTGAGAGAGACATGAGTGCGAAGGAAGACTATTATTGTTTTACATCTATCGCGTGTATTTACTAGTCGACCAATTATATCACCCTATGTGGTTGCGGATGTAATTGTAAATACATGGTGTTTTGAGACTAGTCAAGTATAACCTTTAAGGGATAGGTATACTTGGACTGATGTAACAAAATATGTCGAGACATCGATTATTTATATCTTTTCGGGGTTGTAGCCATTATGTTATCCCTAACGGGTGCATAATTTGAGCTCCCAAGTGCGGGTGTACTCCTTTGGTCGCACGGCTTATTTGCCGTATGAATTGTTTTGTAAAGTTGATGAATGTTGAATGTCTTATATTCTTAACCCATCATGTCCGAGTGGGAGATGTAGTACTTTAGCTTTAGCTGGTACGTCCATGATGGGGTGTGAACGGAACGCACCGTTTCGTCTTGATGCGTTACGATGGAAAGTCACTAATGGAGGGGGTACAAAGGGAGACGTATAAAAGCCTCCCGAACACAACCATTGAGATGGTTAGCAATTCATTCGCACCAAAATTCTCTCCATTTCCATCAAAGAAGAAAAGGAATTCCATTTCACTTTTGCAAGAACGATCGGCATTTACACCGTGGAAATCGGGTGTTTTCCTTGTGATTGCATCCGGACTAACGTGAGGAAGTGTTGTTTGTGATTTATTCGCAATTCAACATTCGTTCCGGGGCTATTTGCTGTTTGCGCATCTGAATCAGGTAAGTTGTCTTCCGCCGACTTGAATTCCATCAGCATCCAAATAAAATGCCAGATAAGAATTCTAGCCCAAAGATGGGATAAAGCCAGATTGGATATAAAATTCTAAAAATTAACTTAACAATTCTCATGTACCAAAAAAACCCCACCTCATACAAGACTCACCATGCTTAGCGTTTCTCACCGGCAGCAACCCACCACCACTCCGATGGGTGTCCACCATGACAGTTCCTTACTCCAGCATCCTTGAGTATCCTTGCCGATGTGCTTACTCACGGCTTACTTGGGTGGCTAGGGCTCACCACCGTGGCTCCCTCTCTTTGTCTATTGATTTTCTAGCTTTTCCATCATCACCGAATCATCTCTCAGTTCCTCTCTATTTTACCTCTACTTACTCATTCTCGGCCTCCACTGTTCACGATCTCTCTCTTGGTTGACTCCAAAATAGCGCTCATCAAGTATTTGATGAAACGCCAGAGAGAGATCCTCCTCATCTTCGGTTCACAATTTTGCTTAATGGAAGAGGTCATGTTTGTAGAAAGTCGTCAAGCTCCCGAAGTTGATTTCCCAAAAATTGCTTGTTGAAGACAGCGGTCGAGAGGATTTGTGTCTTCACGTACATGAAGAGCCCGTCTAAGATGGGATATTCAAAGATTTTCAACAAGAAGGATTTTCAAATATTTTCAATTTTATCTGACATTGCTGATTTTCAAACATCTCAAATCCTATTTTAGATTGCACCAAACATTTGATCGGATATTTCTACAATCCGGAGGATATTAGAAGGATTTCAAATCACTTTTTATCCTATCATATCCCAATTCGAATCTGAACAATCAAATGTAGCATACAGCAAACTCAAACAGTCGCGACCTCAGACCCAATGGCCAACGTCAGTGGCCGTCAACTTAGCTGAGGAAGTTGCCGAGGGTTGCACAAGATCTGGTAGGTTGAGATCTGGTGTGAGGAGGGTCAATCGGCGGAGATATTGAGAGAGAGAGAGAGAGAGAGGCTCTCTCAATCTCCTCCTCGTCGGTGACGTTGCCGTACCAGGAGATCATACTCTCTCTCTCCTCGTCGGCAACAAAGCCATACCAGGAGGCTCCTACGGACACACTAGGGAAGGTTACTAGCTGCTGATGAGGTGCGAGAGTTACGCAGTATTTAGAGCATGCTCACGACTCTTTGTAAACCCAGCTTCAATTTCAAATTATCCACCCTCTTTTTGCATGTACACTTACACACGATATTCACGGATTGCAGTTTCATGCTGGACACGTGCATTATAATAATGCAGCAATTATGATGTTTAAACTTGCGCGTTAATTCATTGGATGAAGGATATTGTGTTCGGTATTAATTTTGTTATCGAATTTTTTTCACGTGTCAATAATTCAACGGCAGGTGAAACTAATAATATTTCAGTAATGATTATTTATCAATATACAGGTTCATATTCTTTGACTCCGACGTGATGCATGTGAGTCCATCAAATTTGGCCACGGCCGAAAAAAGGGAGTCGAATTCAGCAAGTTCTATCTCAAGTATTAATTGTTCATAACACCACTATTGTTGGGTTATAATTATCGTCATAAGTCGTGGCACCTGATTAAGTTCATACTTATTAAGAAAGGTTATTAAGGTGTCATTCATCATTATCATCCTCATGCATCAAGTCATTGGCATAATTTTTTAAAAAGTCCTACAAGTACTATACAATGGTTAATTCAATCTTAAACTTTTTGATTTAGCCCGCAAATCGTCAAAGGTTTAGGACTAAATTTATTAAATCGAAAAGTTTAGGACTAAATTAACCGCCGTACAATATATTTAAGACTTCTTGGACAAATTTCTCTCAAGCCATTCATAATCAAATATGAGTTAAAAATGATCAGATTGTTTGCTTAATGTGACTTTTCTCATTTACTTAACACAATCAGAGGGAGAATCTGTTATTGCAACATAAAACCGAAATTAACATAATGATAGTTTGATACATGTCTTTATTGTAGCATGTTATAATGCTGGTGTCCTTTAGATGTTTTTTTATCTGAGCTTACAAGCTATAAAGCCGAGAGACATCAAGTATCAACGTCATCTTCGTACTCCCTTAAAGTTACATGGGGAAATGTATTTGATTATTAATGCAATAGTGTCGCCTCAAGGTGAGTGACGAATTTTAAGTGAATGCAGAGGATTCCTCATACAAGGTGGCGATAGAACTTGGCTTATGTTCTCTCAAACCCTACCGATGAGGACGTTGGTGGATTTGGTCTTACAAATATTTTCTTCTTTCTTCAAGTGGTAGTACAATTAGAAGTCGAGTGAAACACTGAAGATTGTTTCATTTCTGGGAACGACTATCCAGGAACGAGAGTGGGTGCCTTTTCTCTTTCATAAGCGTTTGGTCATGTGATCTTGATCGTTTCTTAATTATTAGGCACATCCATCTAGGCGACCATGCATGGCGAATTTGCAGAAATTATATGTATAAATCACTTAATCACGTAATAACATAACTATCCAACGTCAAACAAAAGAAGATAGATAAAGTGTGTAAAATAAACAACCCAAGAAGCATCGGGCAAAATCAGACGAGGCCTTGATCAAGCATGAACTAAACCTAGCCTAATATACAATATTAATCTGAAAAAAAAAATCCCACTTTTCATTTATCACTTTTTGATCTTCAGCTTTTGAATGAAATATGAACTAACTTCTATTCTACCCAAATACTACTAGAATATCATTCTATCACTAAAATGTCACTTGGTTATTAAAGTACTAACTTTTTATACTTTGTAATTTTATCCAATTTTTTGGTCATTTTCTTCTATTCTAAAGAAAATGTGATTAAACACTCAACTCACTGTAAACATGCTAACTAACCACAAGTAAACCACAATTACACAAATGCGAACATAACCACGTCTGGGAATACGATTTTGACCTCGAACATAATAAAATGTGAAGGAGATACCTTCAGGGAGGAAGATTGCCGCGAGCGATGACGTGCAACAAAGACCGAGAGGGAGCAAGAAACCGAGAGTAAGGGAGATGAGGGAACGACGGATTTGGAGATGTGAGTGACCGAGAGAGTATGGTTGCGTGAGCGTGAGATAAAGAAAGTGAGCAGCGGCGGAGACGAGAGCGATAGAGCGAGCAGCTACAGTATAGTGTGAGTTGGAGATGGTGGAGTCGAAGGAGGGAGTTGTGGTGAGGAGGGCGTCGAGAGAGCTGGCTGTGAGGATGGAGAGATGGAAAAGGCGATGGAGGACGTACCAGCGAGAGGGTGGAGCTGAGAGGTAGTGGCGCAGGGACTGGAAGGAGGTGCTGGCTGTGGATTGGCAAGTGACGGGAGGAGGATGCTGGGCCGGTGAGGACGAGCTGGAGGTGGCGATGATGAACGAACCAGCGAGAGCAGCGACTTGAGCTAATGGTGAGGAGCCGAGATGGAGATGGCGAGGACGGAGGTGAAGGAGCGACGAGAGCGAGCAGGAGGCGAGGTGGCGAAGCTCAGCAGCAGCCGAGAGGAAGAACGAGATGGAAGCAACGACCGGAAGGGGAATGAGGAAGACGCCGGTGATGAAGAGAGAGACGGGCGGGCAGAAAATTTGGGTCAAAAGCTTGATGGGCCGAAAATTTCAGCTTAAAGGGCTCGAATTGGGCCAAAAGGTCCAAATTCTGTTCGGGCCTCCAGAGAAGCCTATAAGAGAAGAGCGACCCTCAGGAGAGCAAGGAAGCTAGCGGCTATCATAAAGGATAGTTCATACCGAGCTTCGGCGCCCATCTCTTGTATCGGAAAATATATTTCGTTTTGAGTTTGTTCCGCCACAAACAGCTTTCACCGCATGGATCGGATAGAGTCCTAGAGGTCCTGAAACTACAATGCTCCTTAGTCGCAACATGGAGAAGAAACTCGGTGGTAAAAAAAATGAGTGCAAGACGGTGAAATGATGACTGTCTTCGATTTAGGGTTGGATTCCGACATTGCCGGCAAGTTTCATCCCTGAGATAGTTGACAGACTCGTGAGCAAACTCGGGTGTCGACAAATAGGAATGAAAAAAGGTAGCCGATTTTATGCTAATGTCATTCTATATAGGATGTCAAATATCGAGTCATGTACTCTCTCCTTCAGCCTTCTGTTGGTGGACTTGCACATGCCAAAAGCAGGTATCTTTCTGCTCTCTAATTCTCACTAATTAATCTCCTGCTAACTAATATTGATCCAAAAGTAACTTCGCCTCAACTTTTGATCAATAAATTTTGTGAAAGCTCGTGTATTTGATTTAGATGAATCACGATCGTAGGAGATAAACCAGAGACAGATTGATATTGCAAAAAGTGATTGAGATGATAACGATGTGATTTCTTAAACCTCCGTCTTTTCAAATTCACATTGTAATCCAAATCACATAACTAGTTTTGGTTTATTTTAAGCAATTCTATGCTCAAAATAATGCTTGGTTACCGTCAGCACTTAATGTTTATTTAGTATGATTACACTGAAGATGCTTGTCGTGTCTAAATAATGATTATGCATTTTATTTATTTCGCGACTCTATAACATCTTTCATTGGTGAAATATAAATAGTCAAAATAAATATCAATTAGTTAAAGCTAATAAAAGTAGCCCGTTTGTTCCTTTATAACATTAAAGGAACTGCTGTCAATTTGAAAATGATTTTGTCATTGTTTATCAGACGAAATAAAATCTTACTTATTAAAAGACGAAAAAAGAAATTCGAATATGCTAAAAGCTCTTATGACATCATATGAGGGGGATCGCTATTGAAGGTTATGGCATACAGTTGCTATTAAATTTGTAATTTCATCCCCTATTGATTTTGTGGCGAAGAAGAAGAGAGGCATTCATAGGTGACTATTAAGAAAACACATGGTCCCTCATTTCTCATGGTATAAAAAGAATGGGAAAACTACCGAAAAAGTTATAAATATGTTATACTGTATCAATTTATTCATAAAATTTTTAATTTAATCAATTTAATTATGAACTTTTTGATGATTTATCAATGTAATCATTCTAATCAATTTTCATCTTCTATTATTGACGTGGACGCTGGCCATCTCACATGACACTATCAACATAGATAATTTTTGCATTTTTTTAAAAAAAATTCTGAAATTTTTTTACTTTTCATTTTTGCTTTTCTTTCCAATGTAGGCCTATGACCCCGTTGGAATTTAAGTTAAAAGCAAAAGTAAAAGAAAGAAAGTTTTAAAAAATAAAAAATTGAAAAAAACCTTTTAAAATACTGCATAACTTGTTTATGGGGAAAAGTACCAAAAAAGTCATAAACCTATTGCATTGGTACCAATTCAATCCTAAACTTTTCAATTGAACCAATTCAGTCCTAAACATTTTAATATTGGTACCAATTCAGTCCATCCGGCCAATTTTGGTCGGCCACCGCTAATATGGATGTCGGCCGATGGCCAGACGCTGACGTGGCACTTTTTATGATTTTTTAATTATTTTTTCGAATTTTTTATTAATTTTTTATTTTCTTTTTCCTTTTTTTTTTTCTGCCTTCTTCCTAGTGGTGGCCGCGAAGCCCTCGCTTGCCGCCGGTGAGGGTCACGGTCCTTGCTCACCTCTCCCAGGGTCGCCGACGGGGCGGCTTCGCCCAGATCTAGGCAAGGCTAGCCTCGCCTTGGCCTTGCCGCGGGCGAGGCCGACCGGCGAGGGCCGCGTTTTGGCCTCGCTGGCCGTGGGCGAGGCTGGCCTTGCCCAAATCCAGGATAAGCCGCCTCGCCTGCAGCCTTGGGCGAGGCCGAGCGAGGGCCACTCGGCCTCGCCTAGGGCCACGAGCGAGGCTGGCCTCGCCTAGATCCAAGTGAAGCCGCCTTACCGGCGGCCCTGAGAGAGGCCGGGCGAGGGCCGCAACCCTCGCCGGCGGCGGGCGGGCTTCATGGCCCTCGCCGACTGGGCAGGCGAGGGCTTCGCGGCCTCGCCGCTAGGAAGAAGGCGAGAAAAAAAAAAAAAAAAAAAGAAAAAATAATTAATAAAAAATTCGAAAAAATAATTAAGAAATCATAAAAATTGCCGCATCAGCGTCCGGCCGACGTCCACGTTAGCATCGGCCGGCTAAAATTGGCCGAATGGACTAAATTGGTACAAATATTAAAAGGTTTATGACTGAATTGATATCAATACAATAGGTTTAGGACTTTTTTTATACTTTTTCCCTTGTCCATGTCATATGCTATAGAGGATAGCCGTTCACAATAATGATTTTCAACTAAAATCGACCGAAACACTATATTAGCAAATCGTCAAAAAGTTTAAGACTAAATTTATCAAATCAAAAAGTTTAAGACTGAATTGATATCTATATAATAGGTCTAGGATTCTCTTTTTATAATTATCCTTAAAAAGAACCCTTAAATATCGTGACCGACTTCATCTACCATGCTAGATATTTAATATTTCCCCAGACGGAAAAAGTTTTGAAAAGGTGCGCCTCCACGAGTCCGATCCACGCAATCAAAAGCCAATTCAATGCTCTCCTCGTCGCCTCAGCAAAAAAGTGCATGTTCACAGGTTGTTATAAAGGATCCCTTATATTCCTCTCCTCTGCCAATTTTTACTGAGTCGGCCAAAAAGAACCCTCTTCTTCTCATCTCCAGCTTTTTGGGTTGAGAGAGATTTCTTGCAGATTTACTCCAGTGATCTTACCTTCTTTCGCTTTGTGCGTTGTTCGTTCGTATAGATCATGGACAAGAAGGTTCTTGATTACACGTTGGTCCCCTCGGGCTTGTTCATCATGATGGCCTATCACGCATGGCTCCTTCATCGGATCGTGAAGCACCCCGACAAGACAGTCGTCGGCGTCACTGCCATTAATCGTCGATTCTGGGTTCGAGCTATGATGGAGGTAATGTGAGTTTGTCTCCCTACCTTTTCTTTTTGTCCCCCGGAAATGCTTTTCGACTCCTTTGCTTTCGTGGCGTCCGGCTCGGGTGGCAGGATGTCTCCAAGAACGGCGTCCTCGCGGTGCAAACGCTGAGAAACAACATAATGGCATCAACCCTGTTGGCCTCGACGGCGATCACCCTCAGCTCCCTCATCGCCGTCCTCATGACCAGCGGGTACGGCAACCAGTCCTCGCTCTTCATCATCGGAGACCGGAGCAAATTCGGCTTCTCCGTGAAGTTCTTCGCCATCCTCGTGTGCTTCTTGGTGGCTTTCCTCCTGAACGTTCAGTCCATAAGGTACTACAGCCACGCGAGCATCCTGATCAACGTGCCGTACAGGAAGATCTCGCAGCATCAGCAACAGCACCAGGCGATGGCGGAGTACGTGGCCAAGACGGTGAACCGAGGGAGCTACTTCTGGTCGTTGGGGTTGCGGGGGTTTTACTTCTCTTTCCCTCTTTTCCTGTGGATCTTCGGTCCGATTCCCATGTTCTTGAGTTGCTTCGCGCTGGTTTTCATGCTGTATTTCTTGGATGTGTCGTTTGAGTCCGGGTGGGCTGTGGAGGCTTCTGATGATGATGATGATGATGATAATGAGAGGAAAGATGAGGAGCTGGGAAGTGCAATGATGATAAGCATTGGTGGTTTGAACAACTGATATTAAATTTTACCTGAGCTTCACATGTTAACTCTTATATAAGTTTTGCCGTATACTAAGACATTGAAATATTAAATTGTTTCTTTTATCAAGTGCGTATTATAATATTCATTGAAGGAGGTTTATCTAATAAGCAATCGCCGCATGTTAACGCATCTCCCGTTCAATTAGACACTTTAGAAGATCCTTTGATTCCACCAAGAGTGAGCATCACTTGCATCGGCAAGTCATCTGCCTATCTTTGGAATTTCCTGTCTTTGGAATTTCAACCCGATAGATAGATAGGGTGTTTCGTGTTATCTGTTGTCTGTTAACCTGCTTCCTTATGCAGATTTGACAACCCAACAAGTCAACAAATGGTAGATCAGAATTGGTGACTAGAGATCACAAGAATAGAAGCTTTCCATCCTTTGATAAGCAAAGACAGAAAGCGGAAAATTTTATCAAAACATTATAAGTCCACAAAGCATCATCGTATAGCCAAAGCACCAAAACTCGCAGCTTAGCACGCAGGACATGCTGGGAGGAAACACTCGCAACTGAGTCCATCTATTGAGAAATGGAAGTGATGAAGCATCTTACGCCTTGTCTTCATGTAGACAGTGGCATGTGTGTGTGAATGCGTGCATCTATTTTTGGCCGCAGAGAGTGGTGCATATGTCTACCCCAATTTGTGGGGCATATTTGCTGTTTAAGGTAAAGAAAGAGAATATGTTCAGGTAAACAAAGAGAATATGCTCAGGTCTCTCTGCTCCGGGAAGGTGGAGGCCTGTTAACGCTTTATTGTAGAGGAGCTCTAACAAGCCTTGAAGTGTATAGGATAGGGGTGCAAAGATGCAGCAGGTCAAAAACCTTGTGTTTTACCCTAAAGAGGAGTAATCTAGTGCAAGTGTGTAGGCGAATGCAAAAGCTTCTTCTTTCGTCTACCAAGGTTCGCAAAGCAAGGGGAACAATAGATGTGCTATCTAGGAAATTCCTATCAACAAGGAACCTGGAAAATTAGGTTCAGGGACCTAGATGCCCGCCTATAAAGTAATGGATTAGAACCATTGATCACAGATTGTCTGAGAATTAGCAAAATGCACAATTCAACGACTTGTTGCAATAACTCAAATTTTGTGTAGTTGGACTGATTCTAAACAATGCAACTTATCTCTAGAGAAGCCTCTTCTGCAAAGACTTGAGGATGTCGTCTCCTGGTTGATTCAACCAAATCTTGACACGGCAGTTGTTCTGATGCAAACATAAATAGTCCAAAACCTCCTGCAAAATGGCTGTTATAACAGTATTAGAATATAGTCGAGATGTCTATAAATGATTACAGGGTGATTATGAATTTAATGTTTTCAGATACAACATAACTGTCAGCCAGCAGATCTATAAGAGTGCTCAAAGCTTATAGCTGTTCTTTTAAGACATAAAATCCGAAGAGAAACAGCAATTCACCAATTAAAAGCCTGAAGCACCCAATCTTGTCAACTGATAACCGTTTTTCCTTCATAAATAGATCAGCATTGAATGGAAGCCAGAGATGCTCAACAAGCATTGAGTCACAACCATTTAACCTATGGACCCATAGAACATTTGCAGTGAGATTCCCATGACTCTTCACTGCGTTAAAACTCCTGTTGACCCCAGTCCACAACCATATCTTTAATTCACTGCTGACTTTCCCTGTCTTCCTATTCATCATTAATAAAGAAGAAGTTTTCTCTGGTTACAGTGGAAATCTGGCAAGGGAGTTTACACGATGTGAGAGTAGCGCACTCATTTGAACCTTTCAGCCTTTTTCGTCGCATTCTTCAACTTATAGCTTTGATATCTTTGTCCTACATCCTACCATTCACGGTGAATGAAGAGTTGATGGGAACCTGCATAAAACAAGTTGCTCATGCATAAGATAATCTTTTTTGAGTTCATGCAGAGTGAAGAAGGGACACATACAGATATAGAAGAGACAATTAGATAGAGAAACTCCGGTAACAGGATTTTATAATAGTTCTGTTTATTCACATTTCATGAAGATTGGAAAAAGTTCGTCAGAATTTCAATTGTTAGCCAATAGCCCATAAGTCAAAATGTTATTTCTCTCTCTAAGAATTTTCAAGAGATCGTTTTCATCCACCTTTTTTCCTATGCACCAATAGACGTCTTGGGGGCACTGAAATTCATTCCAGATTACTCGGTAGAATAGCAAGTCTAGACCACACCAGGAGACTATGGGCTTGAACTTCACATCATGTCCGAAACTCATCCAATTTTAATTTCATCTTCATATTGCCAGCTTGAACTACTATCTCTTTCTTAGAGCAGTCCACTTTCAGAACCGTTGCTTTCCTGCCAAGGGATGGAACATGAATCATTGCACCAACTGCTGGAAGCTCAGATTTTTTCTCTGCATTATAGAAGGGAAAAGACTGTTTATAGATGGACCCTTTCCATTTTAACAAGACTAGAGATAGTACTCTTGCTGAAAGAGAGTCCCCACCATATTCCCTCAATGGCAATTACTTATGCTGTTTTCTAAATAAAATAAACATGGCGAGTTTCTTAAGCAGTACCAGAAGATGATTGCTTGAGAGCTTTAGACGGGATTGTGCTTTTCCTTTGCACAAGATCTTTGCTGTCTTTATCTAAACTTTGTTGGAGCTCAGCAGCCAATGACTTCGCACTTGTTCCTACTCTAATTGGCTGGTGCTGCACTTGGGATGCACGAAACTCCCGCACTCTCTTATGGAGCATTGAACGTGACGCCGCAGCAGCCTCTGATATTTCTCTAAACATCTTATTCTTTTGAGTTATATGTTGTTCCTCAATCCTCCTCCGGGCAGCCAACAGTTTTCTGTGAAGGTCCCTCGCGAGCCTAGAACAAAAACAGGAAGATGCTAGATAAACACAAGTTTCATTTCACATGATGCCTTGCTAGCAGAAAGACCCACTTCTTACAAAAGAAATAATTTTTTTCATAAATTTATACACTTATTGCAGGATGAAATTCATCGGCCACTTTCAAAGTGCACTGATTGAGTATGTCAAACAGGAGAAACCTAAGTAGAGAGTAATCGAATACACTTTCATGAAGACTTCAACTTATCCTTTTAACAACATATAAGTCTAATAATATTTTGGGTATTTACACAAGCAAGAGTAGCATTCATCCACATAGGAGTATGAAACAAACACAAAGGATACCTAGAGAAATAATGGGTAGATACTCCCTCTGAACTCGGATAAAGGAGAACATATAGTTCCATTCAGTACTTCTATGATTCAGCAGTTAATAGCTATTTATGACTCAGAAAAAAACAAAAAGGAAAGTGATTGCTTATGAAAGAGGCCAATTCCAAGAAGCCAACAATTCTCACATTAGGTAAGATTGCGAATCACGATGCAGCTCACGGAATTCCTGCTTGTATTTTTCCATATCAGTAATGAGCTGCAAGTGCATACGAAGATATGTCATCAGTAATGGCTCCTCAAATGCCACCAAAAGAAAAAGGAACACAACCAATCTCCATAAATGCAAGTGAATATAAAATTAGTCAACTGAAATTGCAGATCGCGCTCCCAATAATGCAAACTTCCATAATCTTCACATTCACTAGGCACATGATGACAAAAAGCCTCATGTAGACCCCAAACCATGGACTGAGATTATAAAAAAGCATATCCATGTTCTTACAGTATTGGTATAGACCATGATGGAGTGTCGAGCAATAAAAACTGAACCCATATGCTGCAGGAAAAGGAGTGCCAAATGTATGATATGCTACAACACGTACACCTTTCATAGAAGTTGCTTATCTTACTATCAAGATTTTGTAAGATGCCCAGAACAGTTCTATGCTAACACTAGTTACCTCATTTATCTCCGCACTTGCTGAACCATACAGTTCTCGAGCATCATTGACAATTGTGCCAGGCAATCCCAATCTTTCAGCTATACTGATGGCATTTGAACGCCCTATAAGATAAAACGAATGTCAAGTCATATCCACTTTTGACAGATAAAGAACAGCAAATGACAGCATAAGCTATTATTAAACTTTGCGCAACCACTGCAGGACATAACAAAGGCAGTCATCTAAGGAAGAATGAAAAACCTGGAATTCCCCAGAGAATCTTGTAAGTAGGCTTCAAATTTACTTCATCAAACTCCATACAAGCATTTTCGAAGCCAGCAGTGCTGCCAATCATTGATAATATGTAAGAGCCCAGGAGCACAAAGGGAGCATCAGATCTAGTAGGTTTTGGCAAATGTCAAAAGCTGATATGTCCTTTATGATTTCAACTAGATTAAACAAGCTAAACCACTGCCACCAGCGACAGATCTAGAATTATAAACTTAAGGGGTCCAAGTTTGATGTGAAAATTTTATTTTCGTTTTTCAATAACTGCGTGATCCAAAATAAAATATTGATTAACGTGGGGGTGGAAAGCCAAGGGAAATTACCCCTACATACCGATCAAGCACTGGGAAAAAAAAAGTTCAAAGGATGAATATGTACCTGCAATGGACCTTCAAAATTCAAGTTAAAAAACTACCTGTATTTCAGGGTTTTCAGTTCACCATGATGGGTTGTAGCTATTGTCAAAAGAGCACCATTGGCAAAAGATTCCAGCAGTGACATTCCCAGAGCCGCTCCTTCTAGAGGGTTTGTTCCCGCACCAACCTATCGTTATCACATACCAATATAATATTTCATTTTAACCTAGGGAAGCACAAGAAGAGCTGTAATTGCATAACAGGTCAGTCACGTCAAACAATTATGGAGAGGCAAAAGAAAGACTGATAATAACATACTTCGTCTAGAAGCACTAATGACTGCTTTGTTGATTTTGATTGAATGTCCTGCAAATATATCATATAAGAAAATATCAACTATAAATAATATGATTAGTGGCATGATTACGTGATGGCATGATAATGAGAATACACCATACATTTTAGTGATCAAGATAACACAAATCCATGTCCTTTAAACTTAATTTCATTTCCTAAAACTTCAAATCATATTTTCTCATCTTCTATTGATTCTCCTTCGAGTGTGTGCCATTTTTGCTATTTATTCTAGAATTTTCCAGTGTTTATAGAGAAAAGGTTAAATATGAGTCTATATAACTCCCAGGGTTACAAACTAATTCAAGGAACCCTACAACGGAAATATCCGAGAAGGCTATGCTCACACTGATTTGTTTCAAGTGTCCAGAGAAGGTAGATAAAGATTGCAACAAAGACTGTTCATCACCAATATCAGCAAAGACGGAATCAAACCAAGGGATCCGTACAGATTCAGCTGACAAGATATATAGGCCTGCAATAACAAACTTCCCTGGTGAGATACTTTAATTATTACACGAAATACATGTGCTCAGATTGTCTACAGTTACTACAAATAACTGTGTTTTAATTGGAATGCTGTTAATAGATAGATCTGGCTTGGAATAGCAGACATTTATCACTGGAGAGACAGAGATAACGGAAAAGTAAATTTACAACAGCAAAAAAAAAAAAAAAAAAAACCAAAAAAAAAAAAAACCAAAAAAATGCCGCAGGCAACCCATTGGCCTGTCTCAGAAGAGGCACCACAAAGGAAAGCCAATTATTAAACCTGATTTTGCCATCAGAGCTGCCAAGCCAATTGTTTTTAGGCATACAGTTTTGCCACCAGTATTAGGGCCAGTTATGACCAAAACCTTAGTCTCACTGGAAATGAAAAAATCAACTGCGACTGGCTTAGCTTGTTCGAGGGCTGCAACCTGAATTAACAGCAAATGTGTCAAAATATAGAATTAAGTACTATGCTCAAATTGCTAACCATTGACATTTCAAACTAACCCGCTCTTTCAGGGTTACAAGATCAATCTCTGACTCTCCTTTATTTGACATTCCTGCTTGCATTTTCCTCCTTCCTATTTCCTGAGCCATCATATTATGCAGTGAGCACCAACCCCTATATAGCATCTAGATGTTTAATGAGCGTGTGCAAGAGCAGATAGCACATCATGAAGTTTAAAGAGTTATCATAAGCAGAAAATTAATGAAATTGTTTAATTACAAGACATTTCATGACTCACCGCAGCAGCACTACTGAGATCCTTTCGGGCTTTGCGCAGATTTAGTCTATGCTGCTGGACCAACAAGGGATGATAAGCTTTAGGCAAAAACAACGTCCATTCCATGGAGTTTGATGATTTTGAAATTTTGTGCTCTGACAAGGATGTTCCAGCGTCGAGTATTCTACTCTTCTCCTCTAGTAGAAGCAGATCAGGACATGTGCCTCCATATGAAAGACTATATGTAGCTCGAGCATTTATCTGCATATTAGCGCCCAAACAATAAGAAGAGCACCTTCAATTATTATATAAAACTCAATCTACAATGTTATCACCACAACTGGTCTCGCAGTTTTATGACTGACTTTAATAAGAATTATCAACAGTAGCTTTTAGAATATAAGTTCTGTTGGAATTTCTCCAACAGAAGAGAATTTTGCCACAGGTCTGCCTATGAGATTGTGGCTAATAGATATCCTGAGGATCACACAAAGACTGGTCTCGGATATGGAAAACTGATAGAACCCTAGAATTAAGCATTTTGGCAAAGTCTCCATAATAGCATAGCTCTAGATGAAGTCCTTGTGGCATGCCCAGAACATTTGTTCAGTATGCGGGCAAGCCCTGAATCTGCAGATCATTTATTTTTATTCGGCCCCATGGCTGGAGAGTTTTGGAGGGACCTGGCTATTCCTAACAGCCTGGCAGGGTCTTTCATCAAGGTTACCCGGGAGTGGATTGAAGACAATGTTAAAAGCAAGTTTTGGTAACAAAGACACAAAATTCCATGGGGAATTGTTTTTTCTATGGATCTTTGGGTTCTTTGAAAAAATAGAAATAATATTTGTTTAAGAATCAGCAAATTTGCCTAAACTCACTTCTTTTCATTTGACTAAAGCAGGAGAATCTTATGCTACCATGAAGAATTATGGGTGTGGAAGGAGAAGATTAAGGCAGGGAACGAAACAAAGGAAACCTGGACAAGGGTGGATTAAGGTTAATCAGATGGAGCAATGTCTATGTAAAACAGAGAAGCAGAAGCAGGAGTTCTTTTGAGAGATTACCAAGAAACTGGATAGCTGGCTTCTCACATAACATAGGTAGAAGAATGCTTTCATAGCTGAGATTTGGATGCCAAGAAACACAATCAGACTTGCTCTTACGAATAACGTTAATCATTTGCATGTTGAAAAGGATGCTTTAGTGGTTATTCATGTTCTTGAAAGCAAAATCTTGCAATCTCTCATAGAACCTCTCCTTTTTTGAGTGCAGGAACTTGCTGGAAGGAGTACAGGCATACTGCATCAAGCATATATATAGAAAAGCAAAAGAATGCGCAGACACTCTGGTTAGGTTGGAAAAGGAACAGCATATGGAGTTTATTATATTCACTGGTATTCCGGATTTTACTAAGGATATTTTTTATAGGGAAGCACTTGACAGTAGTTCAACTATGAATGAAGTAACTTGACTGGTTTAACTTCTGAATGACAATCTTTGTTGCAACAAAAAAACCATATTCAATTACTTGTAAGTTGGTGAAAAAGGTAATTCAAACTGTATGAGATCTAATTTACATTTCCTACAGGCTTCACATAAAAAGGATAACACTCAGGAAATTGGAAACTGCACACAAAAGACCACTCTGCAGAAAAAACCAGAGAGAGGGGGAGAGAGAGAGAGAGAGAGAGAGAGAGAGAGATTTCAGTAGTAGTAGGAACTTACCATATCCAGTTGGATTATGCTGTTTAGCAAAATTTCAGTTTCATCAAGATCCATTTGCATCTGCTTGAGAAATGACAATTAGAGAATAGAAAAGTAAGAAGAAGCCGGTGACAAGAAAAAATATGAACTGGAAAATATGCAACCTTCTTTGTTAACATTAAAAGCACATCTTCCTCTTCCTTTGCCACCAATCCTCTTGCTCGTTGCAGCTCATCATTTAAAGGAACGGCAGCTAGTGGCTCCATGACATTACCATTTCCTGAACCACTACATCATGACAGATTCAGGAGAGAATGCATGACCTTGTACCAAAGGAATCCCAAAAACACTCCTCATCAAAATTTGACTACTTGCATTCAGTGAGAGCATTCATCATGCAAATTGTCCACCATCCTGCCTTCTAAAACAAAAGCCTTCTAGTTTGAGTTACCAAAGAAGGCAAGCAAAATTTCCTTCTAGAGTAAAAGTTAAAGTTTACTATAAATTATAAATAACTTATCACCATTGCCATGTAAGCAAAACAATTACCAAATCCCCCAAAGTACTCGATGGTACTTCATTTTTTTTTTTTAAAATGTTCATTACACAACCAAGCTCATCTAAATACCTGTCCAAGAACCAAATGTGCTCTACTAGAAGTTTAGAAGTGACTACATGGCTTAATAACTACATTATGTTTTCAAAATTGATAGCAAAACTGTAGAGCGAAGATCTACATAACAGTTCAACTGCCTTATGGCACAAAGTAACAGAAAGTCCCAGCTATGAGCTAAGATGAAAAAAGTGAAGAGCTCTGGATAATGTTGGTTGACTACAGTCACTTACAGCCACTCAAAAGCCTTTTTTAGTGCAAAAAGAAAAGGAAAGGAAAGAAATATGGAAGGATGTAATATATTTTAGCACCTGGATATCAGTAGACCATTCAAATTTATCAGCTTATCCATTCCGGACTTTATGCACCATCTTCCGTTGACATTACTCACTTCCTAAATAAAGAAAAATATAAAAGTTAAAACGGACAAATAGAAAAATACAAAGTATACACGCTACATAGATCTGTCTGACTGATGCACTCACCACGGAGGATGACTCATTACTATCATTCCTCATTAATTTGTCCATCAACTCGTGTAGCTGAACAGAGAAAATGTAAAAGAACTAGAATCAATATTTAGCATCAAATAAGGAGACAACTCAGTAATTCAAAGGTTTGAATAAGAAACTGGCTGAGAAGTGTGATGAGGATCCACAGATGGAACTTCTTTTTACACAGAGTCCTTTGAATAAAGGTAGCAAACTTTCATTAGTTTATCAATAAAAATTGACTAAGAAGTTGGCAGCCAACTCATGTGACGAAATGCTTCCTCTAAGTCCAAGACAATTACACCAATAACAACAATAAGGGTTGCTAATAAAAAAGAACGTATATGATTTTGCAAATCACATTGGCATCCCCTTGGTGCCTGTTCAATGAATTATCTGACTATCTAATAAAATAACAACAAAAAGTTATGTTGTATAGAGGCAGAAGAGGCAATTGCTGCCCTCCGTGATAACATAGCCTGTACAGATGGTTATTGATGCAAGAGATATAAGAAGCTTTGTGTCAACTTTTCCGTAATCTGGTGTGGAAGAGGCCAACATCTTATAGCTGCCCTCAGCAAATACAGTTGATAAGCCAATCTGAGTGCATAAACATGTTCAAGCATCACAGTCCTTGAAACATCGAAGGGAAGCTTTCTAATTGAGGGTAAAATTATGATTAAGTGAATGGCACGAAAATGGCAGGATAACTTCACCCTCTTTTCAAGTATCAGCACTTGTTCACGTGACCGTTTGAGCAAAGGACTCTGAAACAAATAAAAAGGCTAAGATGAGCTACAGAAACGATTAAGAGAGAGAAACAAAAATCACATCCAAGCCTACAAAGAAAGCTGTCACAATAAAATGACACTCTGGTAGGCAAAGAGCCACAGTAATGACAAGTAACTCCGAAATATTGAAGAACATACAGCCGAGTCTTTAACAGAGCCATCTTCGTCAAGGACTTGCTGTATCGACCTAATTAGAGGTCGATTTATTATCAATTCCATAATCTGCAAGATAACATAAAAAATCGAATGAGTCCATGATGACATTAGCAAAACAATACATGCAAATACTCTATTTAATTGTATATACTTGAGTCCCGTTATGATACCACTTCGCTCAGAGGCATGAAGCGTCTATGCCAGTCCGCATCTTCCTTAATTGCTGCTCGTAGATTCAGTTGTAGAGCATCAGCGAATTGCAAAAGAGATGCAACCGCTATTGCTTCATGTCCACTCATGGGTAATTCCCTCCGAGCACGCTGAATTGCAGACTTGACCTTTGAAAAGATCAAAACTCAGCAGTCAGTGACACCTCAAGCTCAACATCTTGTTGAAACCTAAAACACTTAAAATGACGCCAGATATCCATGTGACATATATCAGAGCTCAGTAGCAACTTCATGAACAAAACTGAACCAGAAGTGGATAATTGTTCTTTACTTAGAGTTGCAGTGCATATCTGTAATTCAGAAACGAATGTGACCCGCTGATGCTTAACAAATTCAATATGGCTCTGAGAAACCAATGAGAACTATGCGCAGTAAATGAGATTCCTAAACTTCACGTTGCTAGAAGAGGACGAAATTAGCGTAAAAGCACTGACCAGGGCAGTATCGACGCCGCTCAAGTCCAAGCTGAAACCGCCGTGCCGGTGCATTTCCACGGCCGCGTTAGTCTCGCTCAAAAGCCTCATGCTCTCCTCGTACGTTTGATCCAGAGACCACAACCGAGTCTTCACAACAACAACAAACCAAAGTCCACAACAGCGTCAGAATCCAATCGAAGCTATTCAAAACCAAAATTCGACATCGCAAAATCACCAATCGCCTCCGCACATAGATCTCCACTCCTCCTAGCTACACAAGTATCGAATCCGCACGCGAAAATCAATATCGCCTAACGAATACGCGACTCCGCCGATCGACCGAGCTGACCTTAGTGGCGTCCCGGCCGAGCGAGGTGCCGGCGAACGAAGCGACGGAATCGCAGAGCTTGTCCCACTCCAGGACTCTGAGGCTCTGGAGGTGAGCAGACGATTCACCGCTGAGGCCGGCGGCGGAAGCGGCCCTGGAGACGGAGCGCCGATTGAGGAGGACTCGGTTGCCGAAACTGACGGCAATTAGAAAAGAAGAAGGATGAGAAGAAGAAGATGGAGGAAAGGCGTTGGAGTTGAGGAAGAGAGTGGAAGACGCCATGGTTGCGGTTGCTCGAGCAGTGACCGTTCGTTTGAAAATGGCGGGGGTTCTCTGGACGATGAGGTACGTCTCCGGACAAAACGGGCGAAAAATGATAAGATCATGCGGATGGATATGAGGGGCGCGTTGCGATGGCGTTGGAGAAAGGATTTTTTGATTTTTTTTTTTTTAAATATTACTCTTCTCCTATTATAATTATTACATTCAAACTTTTGTCTACTTCTTTACATCCGACACCTAAATTATAGCATATAGTTTTAGGTGCGTTTATTTTTTAATTCGCATTTGCGTTACGGGTGGTGACAGATGAGTTCGAATTGATTGTTCAGAATTTTAATTTGATGAGCCTTGGTTAAGCCCACGAAGAAACAAATCGGCCCAAGCCTCGTATCCCGGAGAGATTTTACAGATTTATTTGTGCGAGATTTCAAATTTATGAAATAATCTCTTGCAATCCCGAATTATATCAAAAACAAATATTGCATTTGGAAAAGCAAATATTGCGTTCGGAAAAAGGAATTTTCGTGGATATGGATTTGGAAAAATTAAAACCCTAACTGGCGCATAAATAAATAGATTAATACGCGTAGGGTTTTGGGAGAGGGCCACTCAATAGAATACACGGCCATTGATAAAAACACATCAAGGAATATACACGTGAGAGAGAAGGTGGGCGGAGCCTCCCCACAATCCATTGATCCCCTTGCCGTCCGTCGATCGTGAAGTGGAAGCATTGCGTTGATCCGCTGCACCTCACATTGAATACATGACTACACAATACGGAGAGAACGGCAAGATGTACAAAGAGAGATCGTGAGCGCTCTTGAAGACTGAAGAGGGTGATGAAACGAGTGTTGTTTGTAGTCATCCTCGTGAGTGCGATCTGACAATTTAATTGGACGTCCACTCACAAAAGGAGGCTACGATCTCAACACAAAAGCCACGAGAAAGAAGGGCAGCCAGGCCTTCTTCGCGCCGCACCCACGACAAACCCAGGAGATCCTTGTGACGCCGTCCTACGACATACTTGCTACTATCTGCGACGACGATCGAGCCCGCTGCCTCATCCCGCGATAGCTCGAGCCAACGTCGATAATTTTGTTGTGCCCCGAAGTCATCGAGCGTCACCCACTCCAACCGAGCTTTTGTCTTTCACCTCTTGCAGCGTTTGCAGCGCTGTGTTTCATCGTGCATGGCTCTGGTTGACATGTCACCAAACCTGGCTCAAATTCTTTGAACTCTTCTGTGAATTATTGGCAGGTTGACCCGCGAAGATCGTGACTTGGTGTGACCTTCAGCAACATCTAGCAAATTCACAAGTGCCTCCGCAGTGAAGTCTTAGTGGGCTTTTGGTCACCACCAAGCCCAGCAAATCTAGTGCTACTCCAATCCACGATTCTTTTTTCTTGTAGATTTGTTGACTTTCATCAAGCGTGCGAATTTTATCAAGGCGTGGATCTCACAAGCGAGAGTTACCACACCGTGAGCTTCGCTGTTTCCTTGGTCTTGCTGAGAAGTATAATAATTCCTCACGCGGGAGTCCATTGTTGGTGAACATCCATCCCCGCTTGCTTGTACGAACACCCCCATCGCGGAAATCCTTTACCGAGAAGCACATAATCTTGCCCGCCAACCATTACTGGTCATCCTTGAGTTGATTCCGTTGAGTTCAAATTTGATAATATTATTTGCGGAATTAGGTAATTATCTTATCTAAATTTGATTTGGATTATTTTATTGCCTAATACATGCTCTTCAATATTTTACGTGGATATTTGAATGATAGGTGTATTTCCAGTTATGGTTTATAGCCTAATTCGCAACCGCACATGAATTTTTATTCTATCTATAAGGCTTTAGATGGAATAATTAATCACGCGGGAGTAAAATTGATATCTTGATCTTTAATCAATTTATTGATTTTATTAGTAAAATAATCAAGTTTGAATTTCAATTCGAATGGTGAATTACATTTTTGAAGACCATGGATGATTTGGTGTTTATCTTTTAATTGTTCTATTTATCCTGAAAATACAAAAAAATTGCATTTGCATTCCATGTAGATTAGGATTGATTGCATGATAGGTTAGTTAGATTTTTTTTAAAATGCATATTTAGAAGGCATTTAGAATAGATAACATTTCACTTTAGTTAGATTTTTATTTTTAGTGATTTTAATTACGAATTTTCATAAAATAAAATACAAAAAAAATCATGCATGTCATGTAGGATTAGATTCATGAAATACCCGTTATCTAGTGATTGTTGCTACGTTCATTTAGTTAGAAATTGCTCGTCATTAGAATTAGGTCATTTGGTTAATTTAGATTGCACTGAGTTAATTGTTGCATTTCTTTAATATCGAATCTCATGGAAAATACAAAAAATCATTTTTTTAGAATAAATTCATCTCATACTTCATGATAGGCCGCATGCTTATTTATGTCATATAGTTTAGGTCATGTTGCCATGTCATATCATTTCATGTTAGATTAGTGACATGCATTGCATAAATCATAATTTTTATTAAATAAGTGAAAGCAAAAATTGAGTGATTGCATGTTAATTAGAAATCATATCTAGACCTTTGTCGATGTGAATTGATCTAACATTGCGAGATGCTTTCGTTGCTATGAGGTAAGTCTTGCAATTTATTCATTGCTTTATCTGGGTGTTAAATTGGTGGTTTGCGCACTCGTATGATCACCTCACATGTTAGGGAAGTGAATTAAAATCCATTCAGCATAAAATCAAAATCCACATTTAAAATTAAATCGTCCTCACCTCAATTTCTAAGAATCCTTCCATGTTGAAAGGTACTCATTGAAGAGAAAGGATTTACCTTCCCTCTTCTTCTTTTGCCCTTTTTTTAATTCTTGATTTTGAATCAATCACAAATCCATCACGTCCATCAATCATACAAACATTTTGTATGAGTCTTATATGAAGTCTGAGGTGATCCATGATTCGGATAGCATTAGACTCGCAAACTTAAAATTCAAACAAAAGCCTCCCTTTTCGTGTCAAGTTCTTTTTCGCCGGATGAATTATCGACTTTCCAAGATAAAATTTATGTATTGGCGATTAGAGAAAGCACATTGCTCAGCTCGTGTACTTTGTCGTGGTCAACGTCGTGCATGCCAGCAATTGAGTTTCCAGAATTTGATTATTGAGCTGGCTTCAAAAGGCATGGTCAAAGGTATCACGGTCTAGAATCAAATACGCAACTTACAAATTTTTAATTCGGCACGTCATTTGAGAAGGGGATCAACTAACATATTAGATCATCGATCATACAATTTGGTTTGAGTTTGAATCTAATTTTACGAGTACATCACCGCACTAAATTCAAGCTTCGTAAGAGGCTGTTGATTTAGAGATTAATGTTCCATTTACTTTACAAAAAAATGTATGATTTGAAAATTATTTTCCTGAAAATAATTGTTTGTATCACTTAAAATAATTAATCAATAAAAAATATTTATATTATCAATAATATTTTGTATTTTATTTTTGGTATTGATAATAATTTATGTTTAAATATTTTTTAGACAATGAATCATTTTGTAAGTAATAAGTGATTAATTTTTAGAATGTATTTTTCGAATCATTTATTTTGGACAAAATAAATGAAGCATCATTGACTGATTGTATTAGTCCAGTGTATTTACAAATGGCAAAACCTACAAATTTAGGGTGACAGAAAACCATGGCTTTTTGGGCCTATCCTAGCAGAGGAAATTCATGGGTTGGGCCCAGCCGAGCATTTGCCCCAAAATGTTATCGGCCCTATTGGGAAAAGAATAGAAATTGGGTGCAGTGTCTAGATCAGCAGCAATCCCTTCCTCATTTTTATTTGGTGCATTTTGTTTGAAGCAAGGTTCCATTGAAAAAATGAATTATTCAAAAAATATTTTTTTCAAAAGTAATTGTTTATATCACTTAAAATAAATCATTTAATAAAAAATCTTCATTATCGACGTCGCTTTATGTTGAAACATTTTCTAAACAATGAAAATATTTTTTATCCATTCAGTCCCTAAAAGATATAAGTAATCGTTTTTATAAAAATATTTTTTAAATCATTCATTTTTTCATCGACTAAATTGATCGAGTTAAATACTCAATGCTGGAATAATTAGGAAGTTATGTTGACACCATAGATGGAAGCTTCCCCTCTAAGTGTATCTTCAAAACTGCAACAGTATAATTCAACGCCAGTGCAAAGTTTACTTCCTACAGGATGTGGAGTGATAGGGTGTGGAGTGACCGTTAACAACAATTTAGGCATAATTTTTTTCATGGATGATAATAAATATTTTTTTCTTCATTCATTTTGTGAGTGGTATAACCAAACATTTTTTAGAAAAAAAAATATCTAAATTTTCCGTGAAACGAGCACATTCAATAGATCAAAACAATTCATCAATGGGTCGATACATGTAGTCATAGCAAATAGGCTATGTGCAGCTACGCTAAAGGCATTGTGTCTCCATGGCCAATTGCTCATTGTATCAATCACAATGTACGCCACTTTTCTGCTTAGTTTGATCATAGGTGCACAAACAATAACCAGACAAAAAGAGTAAGCTCCTCATTGACATCAATGGATATCGAAGTGTCCAATCATTCCATGACCTCACTAAATTCCAAATTGAGGTCATGGAATGGTGAATTGGGATCTACAACACATCACCCGCAAAATGCGAAGTCTGTGTATGGACAATTCGAGGCAACACCGATGGTAACCTTGTTAAAATAGCGACGAGGCATGAGCTAGCATCAGTGTTGGCGTTTGGCGAACTTTGAACCATTTCAATCGGTCCGAGCCCTAAGTTCTAAATTTAGTGTCATCGGTGGCAATTGGAATCCAGCGATTTGCATGCAAACTTCATGAATCGAATCGGATAATATTATTTCCTATGACAAAGATCATGTGATAGCATACATTAAAACGAGAGAATGTTGCTTTCTAGCAAAAGCACCGAGGCATGAAACTATCAGTCGCTAATCGCTCATTGGCCAGCCAATTGAGAACGTTGTTTTTTGGACAATTGCAAAATATATCGAAAGTTTTCTCGTCTATTGTTTGGAATATGCTGCCTTTAATGCGCAATTATCTTGCTTCCTCATCACAAGGGAAAAAAAAGAAGTTAATTCATTATTGATGCAAATAATTTAATTGAGATTTAATGACATATTTAATCCCCAAGTTGGTTTTGATTTTTTTTTTATATGCAAAAAGGTGACACCAAGGTGCGTTTGTTTGTTTTGTTTTTTTTTTTTTTGTTAAAGGAACGAGAAATAGAAAAAACTATTTACGTTAGAGCGAATGTTTTTGAACAAAAAAAAACGCGTTTGGTAAACTTGTTTAAAATAAAAAAAAGAACAAAAACATGTTTGGTAAATTTGTGTTCTTTTTTTATTTCTTTTGATTTTTTAATATTTTTATTTTATTTTTCATTTTTTTCTTTCTTTTTTTCTTTCTTCTTTTGGCCGGTCGGCGGCCTTGGCCATGGCCGGCGACCGGCCGACGAGCCGGCGGCGGGCCTCGCCTCGCCTTGGCCGAGCGAGCTCGGGCTTGCCCAAATCCGGCGAGGCCGAGCTCGCCCGGCCCACCGGCGAGGCTCGGCCTCGCCGGGCCACCACCAGGGCGACGTTTGCCGTGCCGAGCCTCACCGTGGTAGGGCGAGCTCGGCCTCACAATCTGGGAGAGCCCGAGCTCGCCCGGCCAAGGGGAGGCCGAGCCTCGCCGTGGGTCGGCGATGCTCGGCCTCGCCGGGGGCTCGGCCGACGCTCGGGCGAGGTCGTCGGCCCTCGACGGCCCGCCATGGCCCTTGAGGCGGTCGTCGGTCATATGCAAAAAAAGTGGTGACACCAAATCTCAATCTTTCTTCGACCAATAAAAAAACAGAAAAAAACCTCTCACCAATAAAAAGAAAAATCTCAATCTCTTCATATAATCTACGCTTTTAGATAAGATAAAATGGGCTTCCTATTTTTGAAGAATCTCAATCATTTCTCTCTTATATAAATATCTTGAGTTGTATATAATATAGCAGAATTACAAATGTGATGTCGATGGACAATTACGTAAATTCATAATTTTAGTTTATCTATTGCATTTTACAATGTAGAAATTCCAACATTCTTCCTCTTACAATAACCTTTTCGAAAAGATTCTGAATCTTGAAAGGATCCTCTTTTGATAATTACTTTCAGAAGTTGTCCTTATCGACACAAAAGTTGTCCTTTCACATTTAATTTCTAGTCCTGTCTTGCACTATCCTCCAGTTGGCACTAAATGGCCTTTGCTAACCCTTGTTCTACCTCTAAAATATTAGAAGGTGCCTTTTTTTTTCTTTTGTTGGTCAAGTAGTACTAAATTAGCGAGACCCAAAATAAACAAATAAAAATTAATGATAAAAATTAAAAGTGGGAATTGCTTGGAATTATATAAAGCTAATCATTTTAATACTAGAACTTGAAGTGGGAAAACTGCAAAGTAATGATGCCTTATGAAACCCGTCAGTTGACTTTTTTCCTTTTTTGCCCAAAAAGAATTGTCAAATTGACTGACTGCCGGCGGATATTTGTCAATGTAACGCAAGGTGGTGGTGATAAGAGTCCCGAAAATCAAGCCACACTACTTGATTTTTAAGTGGGAATTGGGAGAGATTGCATGGTGCACGTTTTCTACCATCGAAAATGGGAATCCGATCCACTCAAATGGATAATGAGTTCGTTTCATATGTATTACACCTCCGATTCCGAAATTTTACGTAGTCTTGACATGGACTGCAATTATAAGTTTGAGTATTCGCAACTTGCCCATCAATCGACGCACGTAGCTCTAAGCCCCATATATCTTGAGATATCAAAAAGGGAAAAATGAACTCATCCAAAAGAATCGATAACTCGGCAAAAGAAAAGAACAACCTATTTATCTATTCATTTTCTCAGTTTGCATCGATTTCGCTTGTCATCCCAATCATGGCCGGCCGAGGACCAATAATTAAAAACAAAAACAAAAATCCGTGGATTAAAGTCCAAAACGGGAGGTTCCAAACGCATCGCTCTCTCACTGCCTGCCTTCCCATTTTGTCAAAGCTATCCGTGCGAAGAATTTTCTCCCTAGGGAAAAAGACGAAAAGAGAGGTCATTTTCGGCCTGTCCCAAATCCTTTCTTTTCGACAGAAAGACTTGCTGATTCCAAGCAGATTCTCTTGCCTGTATCTAAAAAGATAATGGCGCATATGATGATGTGTAGTTCATGAATTTTTACTTTCCTCATCGTAAATCTTAAACTTTAACTTAAAAGAAGCACGTCGTGCGAATTGAAAATTCAAGAGTCGCGTTACGCGTGGAGCCAAACCTCATCACCATTTGCCAGGGCACAGACAGATCCCGACCAGATCAGCGCTGGCGCAGTCCCGCCATGGATTCTGCATCATACGCTGCCGTCACCCGTCACTTTTTTAACTCGCTGATGCCGTTCCGCGCCCTCCTTAAAACCCGGTCCGCATCCGCAGCAGAGCTCCACACTATCGCACTCGATCTCGTCCTTTCCTTCGAACGGGCGGGCCCCCACTTCAAGCTCTCCCTCCTTTCCCCCGACCCTCGATCCGACATCCCGTCTTTCCTCGGAATCCCCGAACATGGGCCTCGACGGCAGCCTCGATCAAGAGTCGGCCGCGCCACCGCCGAGGAGGTCCCTGTTCCGGTACAACTCGCCCCTGACCCAGGTCAGCCTCATCGGGCTGGTCTGCTTCTGCTGCCCCGGCATGTTTAACGCCCTCTCCGGCATGGGCGCCGGCGGCCAGGTCGACCCCACCGCCGCCAACAACGCCAACACCGCCCTCTACACCACCTTCGCCGTCTTCGGCGTCCTCGGCGGCGGGATCTACAACCTCCTCGGCCCCCGCCTCACCCTCGCCGCCGGCTGCAGCACCTACGTCCTCTACGCCGGATCCTTCCTCTACTACAACCACTACCAACACCAGGCCTTCGCCATCGTCGCCGGCGCCATCCTCGGCGTCGGCGCGGGCCTCCTCTGGGCCGGCGAGGGCGCCATCATGACCTCGTACCCGCCGCGCGACCGGAAGGGCACTTACATCTCCCTCTTCTGGAGCATTTTCAACATGGGAGGCGTCATTGGTGGGTTGATTCCATTCGCGTTGAATTACAATAGGAACGAGGCTGCTTCCGTGAATGACGGGACCTATATTGGGTTCATGTGTTTCATGACCGTCGGTGCGCTCCTTTCCTTCGCGATCTTGCCGCCGAGCAAGGTGATTCGCGACGACGGGACTACTTGCACTAACGTCAAGTACTCGAGCGTCTCGACCGAGGCGGCCGAGATTCTCAAGCTGTTCCTCAACTGGAAGATGCTCTTGATCGTGCCGGCCTCCTGGGCTAGCAACTTCTTTTACAGCTACCAGTTTACTAATGTGAACGGCGTCTTGTTCAATTTGAGGACTAGAGGGCTCAACAACGTGTTCTACTGGGGGGCGCAGATGTTGGGGTCGGTCGGAATCGGCTATGTGTTAGATTTCAGCTTTTCGAGTCGGAAGGTGAGGGGATATGTCGGAATTTTGCTTGTAGCTTTGCTCGGGACTGCGGTTTGGGGGGGTGGCCTTGCTAATCAGCTAAAGTACACTCGCGACAAACTGCCCGAGAAGTTGGACTTCAAGAACTCACACTCCGATTATGCCGGGCCATTCGTGCTGTATTTCAGCTACGGATTGCTGGATGCAATGTTCCAGAGCTTGGTTTACTGGGTCATTGGATCTTTAGCTGATGATTCCGAAACTCTTAGCAGGTAGGGCATCAGTTTCTCGACAATGAGTAAAAAGAGATTCTATTTTGGCATGTAGGCCTGTGGAAATAGGGATAATATTCTTGATTAACACCATTTTTGGGTGATTGAAACTGATATCTGGTTTTCTTGTATGTCCTGCAGGTACAGTGGGTTCTATAAAGGAGTGCAGAGTGCAGGAGCGGCAGTCGCATGGCAAATCGACCAGCACAAAGTCTCGTTCCTGGGGGAGCTTATCATCAACTGGTCGCTCATGACGGTCGGCTATCCCTTGCTGCTGGTTCTTGTCAAGTTGGCCGTGAAGGACGATGTGAAGGGTGAAGAGGGAGATAAAAAGGAAGTTGCTCCTTCTTTTGCTCATTAGTTGATATCCACAATGTCATTTAATCTTATGAAGCTTCTTTGTTAGTGTTGGGCTTAGCAAGCCAACAAGCTGAAAATGATGAATTCTTTTGAGTAGCTTTGTCTCCTCCTCCTCCTATGGGTTTTCCTATCCTGTCTACAGTGGAGTTGTAATATGTGACTGTTGACACAACAGTTGTAAATGACACATTGTCACCTTTCCCGTGTATTTCTCTCCCTCTAAAGAGCTGTGAAAATAGGTGTGGCTTATGAGTAAATCACGGCTGTCATAGTTATAGTCCTAGGTATGGGGAACACTAAATTGTCAATTATCACATGGAGCATTAAGTCACGGCAGGCAATCCATTATTTTATAGCCATGATTAGCTTGCTTGCATATTTTAATGTAATCTTCCTTTCAAAATGCCTTGGAACTTTCTGAGAAACTGACTCTGCACGGCGCATTTTCCTTTTAGCTTTCAGACATGTGAACTGAGTCAAATAGAATAAAACTCCGGGTCGCTCCTCATCCTAGTCGACCATTTTTCTAGAGTAGATTCCAACGTCAGGAAATACTGTGGATTTAAATATTCTCCTCCTATAGTAACAAAAGGGTAAACATTGATCTATATTTCTGGTCCTCTTGTTGTTTGTTTGGGCTAAAAAATATAGCATTTCTGCATCCAGCTGGAAAAAGATCAGGTTCGCAATTTCATGCTTTGGCTTCTTTCAATTGTGACCTCTGCATTTCTTAGGAAAGAGAGCTTGTATTGGTCAAGATGTAAAGCCGCTCAAGATGTTCTATCATGATATAGCTATGAAACATCAATTACTGTCTCTACAGGATCAATGCAATGCGGTGAAAAGGTCAAACTTTTGGATGCATAATCTCGAGTAGTCCTCAATTAGCAGGAAAAGGAAGTAAGCGGCTTTGTGGCTATATTGAACCGAGCATTTCTATCTGCTTGTTTCTTAGAACTAGAACATTTTTATCCTTAACGCAAGTACATTGTTCACCACAATACAATGCTACAATGCTTCTGAGCATCCTGCCAGATGCTTCTGAGCAGTTAGGTTCCTGGGTATTTCACGAGTATTTGTATGCTGAACTCAAAACAAGATTTCTTTCCGTTATGTCAAATAGCCGAGAAAGGCTCACCGAGAAGGTGTCATAGATCATCTTATAATTCCTTTACTCCGAATTCCCGGAATTGGAGACTTTGAAGAGGCACTGTTGGTGGTACGATCTCTCTCAGAATCCATTTTCTTGTCCATGACAAAAACTAAGTTGAAATTCTCCTTGCAGGCACAAAAGAGGTTCACCGGATTGGTCATGTGCAAGACTTGCTTTTCTTCCACGACTTGTCCGGTCTTCTTGCTTCTAGCTTTGCCACATCAACTGTCTAGGATTTTTGCAGATGAATCTCCCCTTCCACATCAAAACGCAGAAATTGTAGTTATTTTTTGAAACGAGAGGGACAAGGGCGACATGCTTTGCGAATTGTGTTATAGTTTATTCAGAAATCTCTTGTTGCTTTTCCTTTGAAATTTAGACAAAAGAGGAAGAAAAATCCCCGAAAAACGTATTTTAGCATCTAAAGACAGACTGAATAACATCCTGAAGAAACAGATTTTCAGGCATCGAGCTTTCAAGAACAACTATGAAACAAACGCCTGGCTCTTCTGCCTCTATACGAAGAAAGCGAAGCTGCGAGGTCAGGGTGATATTCTGGAACTCGACGTCACCATGAAGTCAAGTTTGAGCAGATTGTCAAGAGCCTTAATAGGAGATAGGAATGATGAATTAGAGGAAATACCCTCTGCACCAGATAAGAGTGATGGAGAGGACCATGAGAGCACTCAGCACATGAAACCAGAGAGAATCAACTCCCATTGCTAAGGAAGCTTTGCCAGACTAGAGACAGCACGATCGACGCTGTGCATGTTCTTGTTCTTGCCCTTATTACCTGGACCACATAGATGACTCGCGGGCTCGCTTGCGCACGGAATGTAGCTGCTTCTACTCGAGACTACTCGGTATATGACCATTTAAACGTAGAACACAACTTCAATTATTAAAACGAACATATTTGAAATCCATCTTCGCGATGAATCGAATTTGACAAAATAGCTTCATTCTGACTCCCAAAGTGGTCTCGACGTGGCCCGTGGAAGCACATTCAACCCAATTGTATGCATGAGAAGAACAAAGTTGCAGGAATTGGATGAGCAAAAACCTAAAGATGAACACCAGTTACTTGCACTGCAGAACGTGAGCTTTATCGACCAAAATGAGGCCATGCATCACAGTTAATGGGAAAATAATTTCAATTTCTTCATTAAAGTCCATCTCAACGGATAGAAGAACAACTTGTAGAACAAAATCCACCACCTCCAAAAGGAAATGTGCATGTTGGTCGTCTGAAGAAGATCGTAATTTCCCAAAAGCCAATGTAACCTTCTTTGCAAAGTACAGTTCAAAACTGGTTTTGACTTGCTGTGAGGAAATGAGAAACCAGAAACAACGGAACATCAGCCGCAACAGTTTTGCAGGAAAAACTATGTTCTCTTTTCGAATTGTCCTGTGCGATTACTTCTACTCTCCTTCAGAGGACTTTGAAGCGAAAATGTTGGCTCACGCTGTTCCATACTATCTCTTCTAGAAATCATGTGAATCTCGTCCACAGCCTTTCCCGAGGAAGAAGTGTTGTCATCTGAGCTTTCAGTCAACTGAGATGAAGAGCCTCCTCCACTTGGAGCATCCCCTGGGGCCTTGCCAATTAGGCTTTTGTACATTGTCAAAGCCTGTGCCATCATGTTAGCTGGATTGGCAGTGGAGCTAGGAAGCAACAATGTTGTGCCCTGATGTAAATAGTAGTTACAATGAGAATACATCAGAATCATAACCTGTGCAATACTAAGTTATTTGCAGAGAATATATAATCAAACAAAAACTTCAAATCATTTACCTCTTTGGCAATGTTTCCAAAGGCATGGATATATTGTTCAGCAATCCTCAAACTAGCCGCCTGCATTCAAAGTAGAGGTGTACACCAAAGGTGGGAAGTCAAACAGGTAATTTGATAAGTGTCGTCCTCTCAATAAAAAGGCGAAGAACATACATTCCATTATTTCACAGAAAGGATAATGACTGTGCCTACAAAGATCCAAAGAAAGGCCCAATCTTAGGGCAGAAACCTCTCACAATATGATCCATTCCATCAGACTATGCAAGTTACACATTTCATTTTCTTTTAAAAATAACTTTCTACTTATTTTCTTCAACCCCAATGTTCTTACCACCTTTTTGGCTAATTGCAAATCTTTCCTCATCATGACTTTTCAAGACCATCCGCCTGCCGCACTAGTTTTTTCCTCTTGAAAGTTGATAGTACACAGCATAGATAGAGCACAAGACTACAACAGTTTGTAAGAAGAACCTTCCACGTTTAAAATCCTCATAGAATGGAGAAAACACTTGCCACTAAGTATGCGAGGGTTATCATTACGCGTAGTATCATTGTTAATTGATGGAATGTCTACATCGACAACACTGGGAATCCTGTAATTTAAGAGAAAAGCTTACTTCAACACCTCCAGTCTCCTTAAGAGCCTCGGATACCAGAACAATTCCCTTTGCTGTTGCCTGTGCCCTAGCGAGGATGGCTTCTGCCTCTCCTGTTGAGATGAAAAGGAGCAAACGATAATAGGGAGAACCACTTAAGATGCCCGTGCAATTGAGTATATAACTACACCCCACAATAACGCTGATATAGGCATAATGCAAGGTATTTCCTACCAATCAGCTAAATAAGAGCTTCTAAAATGGCACTACTGATATTATGTCCTCTGCCTATAACAATTTCAGGCAAAAGATACATCAATTTGACAACTAGAAAGCCAAAGCTTACAACAAGATAAAAAAGGCCCTTAACAGACAATTTCATCAGTTCCTGCAAATAAATTTCTCCTCTGAACAGAATATAAGTTTCTCTACTTGAAGCAGCCTTCAAATGAAGCACTGCATCCAGCAAACTGCAGATTATAGAAAAATTCTAACAAGATCACGAACATATTTCAACAGACCGTGTGCTCTATTAACTTGATCCATCTTTGCCGCTTCTGACTCTAGGATTACAGCACTCTTTTTACCATCCGCAATATTGATGTTCGACTGTCTTTCTCCTGTTAAACATTAAAAGTATCAGTTATTCAATATGAGGATCTGCTCAGATTTTCCATGCTACAGGGGAAAAGCATATACTGAAAACAGGATGGTCAGAATATGGAGCCGACCCAAAGCGGAAGTATCATGGTAAATAATAGCAGTTGGCAACGAAGTAAGGATGCTAGTAATTACCGACTGAGAATGTGAATCAACTAAAGTGACCACAGACTCAGTAACAATGAGAAAGAAAACAACTTTAATAGCTCATCATCACATGTCTAGTGAATATAAGCACTCAGAATACATGACTACATCACCTTCAGACTCCAGGATTTGGGCTCGTTTCTTACGCTCAGCTTCTGCTTGCATCTCCATAGCTTGCCTCACACCACGAGGAGGATTTATGTCCCCTAAAAAAGAAAGCACAGGGAAGCACATTTAAGAGATCCTCTAAAGTGTTAAATGACCATTATAACAATTTTGGACAGGCTGCAACTTACGTATTTCATAACGAAGACATTTCAAACCCCAGTCTAAGGCAGCCACATTAATGGACTCCTGTAAAAATAGTCAACCCATAAAGCACCATCCTTCATTCTTGTTCTCATAGCTATACCATCTAAGTATATAATCATGTAATTTCAAATTTGGGATTCAATCTGTCATGACTATTCATCTCTAATACTCCATGGACATCATCCAATCAATGAGAAGAAAAACATACTACCAACCATAGCAGAGACAGACATAAAAATAGAGAAGAACAGACAGATGCAGATAGGACTCCATCAATGGAAAACACGAAGACGAATGGAGCTGTTCAGAAAAGGCTTTAACTCAGCCAGAATCAAAGAAACCGAGGTACTCTATGCTATCTACAACTTAGCTTAGAAGGACCATGCACTGGTAGCGTCCACAGGAGCAGAACTCACCACTATCTTTTCATTAAGCGTGTCCCGCTCCTCAAATGTCTTGTCAAGCGTTATTTTCCCAAGCTCACTACGCATCGTCGTCTGAGCTAGCTGAATAACTGCATATATAGGATTTTCAACGCCATAAGAAGCGTTGTAAGGATCCACAATCTGCGAAAACCCTATCATATTCAGCTCATTTATATCTAGATATACCAAAAAAATGAAGCATTCAGTGAGAAAACACAAAACGCAGCATGATTATACCTTAACGTAAAGCACTCCGTCAATCAAAATGCTGACATTGTCTTTGGTAATAGCAGACTGGTCCGGGATAGGAATGGCCTCTTCCTTGAGCGAATGCACGTAAGCTATTCGATCGACGAAAGGAATCAAGAAATGGATTCCCGAAGTTAGGGTTTTCACATACTTGCCGAACCGCTCGATCACAAAAGCCCTCTGCTGCGGCACGATCCGTATCCCCCAATTCACCGGGGGCGTTATCTCATATCTGCAAACCCCAAGTTCACATATTTCACAAAGCAAACACCAGCAGAAACCGAACGATTCCAACATTCGAATGCACAAAACACAAAGCAGCATCACATCCGCTAATCCACACGCCAAAGGCACAACTTTCACAATCGCGAGCCGGTTTCCGAAATCCACCGAATCCAGCATTCGAAAATGCCACGAGCCCGCGATTTCCCACGGCGCTAACGGCAGCGCATTACCGGACTACGCCTACGCTGACCTAGGATTTCATCGAGGAGGAGGAGCGGAGGCGCAAATTACCCGGTGCTGGGGTCGCGGCCGATGCGGAGGTGCCGGACGGAGGTGGCGGCAAACGGCGGCGAGGGAGGGAGGAGAGGGGGCAGCGTGCGGTGGCGTGGCGGGAGGAACGAGGGGGCGGTCGAGAGGGCCCGGGCCGAGGAGGCGGCGGCGGGGGAGGAGTCGCGGAGGAGGTGGTGGGGGAGAGATCTCAGGGCGGGCCCTAGAGAACCGGAGCTCCTCCTGAGCATGTGATTCATCTCGCTGCTCCGTGCTCTGATCTGGTGGATGGCGAATTGGGGATGACTGTTGTTGTCGGAATTTAAGGAAGAAGAGCAGCTAAGAAGAGGGTGTCGAAGTCACGCAGGTTTGGTGGGAAGAAGGGGGATTTCTCATGTAAAGCCCTAGTAAAACCTCCTTTCTTCTGCTTCTTCCTTCTTCCTTCTTCCTCCTCGTCGTTTTCCTTCTTCTTCCCCAAGCAAAGCCAAAGGGATGGGGTCAAAGTCAAGAGCATTTCTCCTCCAAGGTAATAACACCACCTAATGTAGCATTATGGAATTCTGACCAAGGAAAAAAAAAAAAAAAATTGCAGTGTTGCTGAATACATGCAATCTCTCGTTCAGAATTAACAGTGTAGCATTATGAAACGCATGGATCGGGCCAACATGTATGATTTCCTTATCGAACAATTCAGGATACAAAAAGCATGGGTTGAACCAACATGTATGATTTCCTGTAGCAAACAAAAAACCAAAAAGACGATAATTGTATTAAAAGTTTTAAAATTTGTCGTGAATGTGCCGGACTTATTCAATCACATAATTTGGGCTCCTAGGATATGGCGCCCTTGGGGCTTTTTATTTGATACATTTATTTAATTGTATCAAAAAACCCAAATTATTGAGATTTCCGTACTGGTCAGGTCATTTCGAGTTAAGCGGATCATTTATGATGAAAATGAAGAATTCAAGAGAATGATTCAGAGTTCTTGCATAGTGGAACCATACATTACTAGACACGCGATAGATATTCCAAAGAACAAGGCTTTTTTCAAATAGGAATTCATTTGGGACCTGCAGATGCACTCTTTTTCCTATTCAAAGATCCCTTTGTCTCTGTATTTTCATATCTAGAATTCTTTACAAATGAAGAGATGTCAAAGGGGCTTCTTTAAGTTCTAAAATTTTCAAAAAATGAGATGAAAAGTCATGAAATTTGTCACGAAAGTGCAATCGAGTCTTAAGATTCATCAAATTCGTCCAATCAAGTTTTTTCATTGCGTGCAATTTTTTGAAAATTTTACAACTCGATTGCATTTTCACTTTTTATTGCACTTTTTGAAAATTGTTATTCGATTATACTATACTTTTGTGATAAATTTCTTTACTTGATCCCACTTTTTAAAAATTTTAAAATTCGATTGCATTTTAATAATAAGTTTTAGAATTTAATTGCACTTTTTAAAACTTTTAAGACTTAATTGTACTTTCGTAATAAATTTTAAGTTTTCCAATTCCAATGCATTTATCCAAAAAATAATTTAAACTCCCAATATTGAGTTTTTGTATCATAAGATCTCTTTGATAAAAAGAGGAATCTTATCTTTCGAGAATGGAAATTTTCCTACGAAGAAAAAGACCTAATCACTCTGAAAGATTCGAACCAGCAGTCGTATATACAATTAGTAAGGTCCGGTTGATTTACTTCCCCATTACGCAATCCTTCCCAGGTCAATTCCAACGAGAGAGATTACACAGCAATCTGAATTGTAGAAAATGGATACTAGAAGCCACAGCCAAAAGAACTTTGAGCTTGAATTAGATAAGCAAACCTACTGATTGTGTCTAAATTCACAATAAACCCACCGCTAGTTCTATCGATCCCGCCATACCCGTCGCACTCAGCTGAGCAATGTCGGGACATACATTTGCTTCCCCATTACGTGGAAAGATGACTTAATTTGAAAATGATGCTGCGAATGAAGAACCCCAATCCAGAACCGCTCCCCAGCACATCCAAAACAAGTTTTGCAACATAATGTAAGCTAATATATAACCAAATAAGCACCAAATTGTAGGCAGAGAAACTCCCATAGCACAAAATTGTAAATCTCATCCTCAACAAGATCACCAGAGTCTGCTAAATCATCCTTCAGAAGCAAATCCAACGAAAAAAAAGACATAATGTAAAACTTGACACCGAACGCTGCTAATACTTCGCTGCTCATTCTTCTGTGAGGATGGTTCCCTTCTCGCTGACATAAATACCATCGAGGAACTTCCTGATGTCCTTGTTCTTCACATGGCATTTCTGTTTCAATACACGCAGAAATTCAATCTCAGCAAGAGCTTTTCATCACGTGCAGGGGGTCGTATGTAAGGAAAATGATGAGTAGGATGTACCTGGTTTATGAGGGCGCAAGACCGGGAAACAAGCTCAATGTCATTCCCATCCACGACCAGTTCATCCTTCACCTTCTCGGAACGGACCACAGATACTCCTTCAAGCATTTCCACCTTCCTCACCTGAGTCAATCGAGCAAGGAAAAAGATTATTTTCAGTTTTATCTAGACCCACAAGACAAGTAAGGTGAAAAAAACAATAGCGGTGGGCAAAATCATCAAATGATTTGATTTCGGGAAAACTTGTTATCAGAATATAAGTCCAAACCGGAAAGCCAAAGTATCAGGCCAGCAGCCTCCATTCGGTATACACGTATAGCACAGTGCTATACTGATTCGTTACAAACTCATTCATCACATCAGTCCAGAAACAGCAGAAGCTAATAGACAAAACGCAACCTTCTGACCTCAATCGATTGAAAGCACAATAAACTGCACACACTTACTGCATAAACAATCATCAAGAGGACGAACAGAACAGAACAGAACAGAACAGAAAAGCCCACAAGCTATCTCTAGGTCTCCTAACTACGTGAGGCTGTTCATATGCAGAACTTCACTTCAGAAAAAGACCTTTCACTTCGAATTTCCATCGATGCATTCGAACAGACACAGCAAGATTCCAACTTTTGAACTAGATTCTAACGACAGACAGAAATCTCAGTACCCAGCCAGAATAAATACTTCAATCCACAAACCATCGAAAATCGATACGAGAAAGCTATCTAGGTGCTGTCAGATTCACTGAAATTTCACAATCAACCCTACCATTCACACCGCGATTAACTCTTCGCTTTCAAACAAATTATTAAAAAAATTAAAAAAGGGGCATTTCTCACCTTCTTCTCGCCCAAGAAGTTGCGGATCTCGATGGACTTGTTCGAGTTCTGGATGCTGGCGTTGATGGGGAAGTGAGCGTACACGAAGCGCATCTTGTACCTGTAACCCTTGGTGACGCCGGTGATGAGATTCTCGACGTGGCTGAGGGCGGTCCGGATGGCGGCGGAGGTCTTCCGGGTGCCGAACCAGGCCTCGATCCTGAGCTTCCTCTTGCCGGTCTCCTCGTCCTTGATCAGCTGGAAGTCGAGGTTGAGGTGCTTGAAGTTGCGGGTGAGCTTGCCGCGGGGGCCCTCCACCTCGATCACCTTCGCGTTCACCTTGATGGTGACGCCGTCGGGGATGTCCATGGTCTCCGACGAGAGGATCGTCTTCATCTTCGCTTCGTGCGGCGGCGGCGGCGGCGGGTGGCTCTGCGAAAACCGCGCGGCTGAGAGAGAGACTAGGTTGTTGGTTCGCCTCGAAACCCTAGCGAGCGTGAGAGTGACTGGTTTTTATACCTGCGTGGAGAGAGAAAGTCTCAAGATCGAAATTGGGCCGGACTGCGGGTACGGCCCGGAACACCAGGCCCGAAGGCTTTTTGTGCCGGGCCAGTCCCGGCCCATGATCGGTGCCCGGGCCGGCACATGCCCAACTGCCATCTCTATAAAAAGAGAGTGTTTAGGCAAAAAAAAAAATAGAAAGAGTGTGTGAAGCCCGAAATGAGATGGGCCTGTTCGGGCTTTTCGGTCCGGAAGATCATTGGGCCCATTATGGAGCCAGGGATTAGGGGTTGGGCTTGGGCAATTCAATAATATGGGCCTGATTGGAACTGCAATTAAGTCCAATGGTGCAACTACGTGCGACGCGAAAAAGTTACTAGAGTAGTCAGTAATGCGCGTTTAGTAACGATTCTATTCTGAGGAACAATTTTTTATAAAAAATGATTTTTCCTAATTATGTTCGCAGAAACTATTTCTGAGCAAAAGAATGCATTTGGCAACTTCCCAAAATTTCTATTCCCGGGATAGAAATACATTTGGTAGGATTCTTAGATTTTTTTTTATTTTTTAAAATTTTTTTAATTCTTTTATTATATTTTCTTATTTTTTTCATTTTTTCTTTTTCGTTTTCTCTTTGGCCGGTCGTCGACCACGGCGGTGGCCGACAACTAGTTGGACGAGGTCTAGCAAGCCTCGGCCTTGCCTTGGCTAGGCAAGGCCGAGCTTGCCCGGCCAAGGCGAGGTCGAGCCTCGCGCGGCCACAGTGAGGCTCCGGCCGATGAGCCTCGCCATGGCTCGGCATCTCCGGGGGCGGCGACGCTCCCGCAAGGTCGCTAGCGACCAGCCATGGCCAAGGTAGGCGACCGGCCAAAAGAAAAAAGAAAAAGAAGAAGAAAAGAAAGAAAGAAGAAGAGAGAAGAGAGAAAAAAATATATTCTAAAAATTGTTCCCGGGAATAAGAAACTACTTTTTTCTACTTCTTGTTTTTGTTCCCAGGAACAAAAATTTTACCAAACAAGTTTTTATTCTTTTTTCGTTCCCCGGAATAAAAGAACAAAAATAGTTGTTCCGAGGAACAGAAACAAATTTTAACAAAGAGGCCCTATATATTGATACGATATGAAAGTACGAATTGAACGGCACAAAAAGCTCGAATCTAGCACTACACAACATGACTCGCTCGAAACCAACATGATTACCGACTTCACATGTTGTCACCTATTTCTTGTACAAACGAGTTGTTGGCACTATGAATCAAATATACAATATTTTGGCAACAACAAGAAGATACGGCAACGTTCACCAACACGAATAGACACGACGTGAGTTTGTATGGGTTCTCTCTTTCATTTTCATTTTAAATTATGATAAGCAACGCGATTTTTTTATTAGGTGTCCAAATGCCAACTTTCAAAAGTCATAGATAATGTCAGTTGCTATTAAGCTGACATAGGGGGTACTATTCATTCTCCAATACAAGCTAGTATTTTTCCTGTATTTGACATCGAAAAAAAAAAACAAAAAGGTCATTTTCATAGCTTGAAGCGTGATTTAGCAGCCTGAAAATAATCACTTTCAATTAAGCCGCATGCCCGTCGCACTCTTCTAGGTCATGCGTTGATTAATTACTTCAAACTCCTGATTAGAACTCAATTGGCATGCGTGAGCAGATCACGCTTGAAGAAATTAAGAAGATGATGTGGAAGTGGTCAGGTATACCCTACCACCATCTAATCACATCTAATCTACCAAATTATAATTCGTGGATAGATAGGTACATTAGGAAAAACGAAGCCACATAGCTTCACAAGAATATCTGACCTGGTCACGGATTAGATATCCCCATGCCTACCTGGCAAATCTAGAAGGACCTGACATAGGAACATCGCACTTTCAAAACGATGATATTTGCTATCGTCATGGATTGATATCATTCGGACATGCACTTCTTGATTTTTGTGTTTTCTTTTTTTTCTTCTTTCGTAGCTTTCTTCAAGGGATTTCGGTAGTTGAATTTGCGGCATAAGTGCATTGCCGGTGATCTTTCAGCTACAGCTTGTAGCCACCAGGACTTCAATTCGACTTTAAATATGTTTCTTTTTGTCCATGACCATTAGCTGGACTGTCTATAAAAGCCAAAGGAGTCATTGACCTTATCTATGTTAGAAAAAGATGTGGTTAAGGCAAAAAAGTAACAAATTGCTAAGATAAAATGTTAGTACACGACGATCCCACCGCCCCCATGACATAATATGATACAGGGACGAACTAATTGTAATTTGACAAAACATTAGTACTGTCTATATCCAAATTCAAAATTTAATCGATAAATCTAGTCTCATATATTCTCAATGAGGCGCAATATAACCTTTTCTATATCAATATCAATATACAATAGCAATGTCTTTCCTAAAAGTTGTTTGTAACGTTGACATGTAGTTATTGTAATTTACCAGGAATCATACATCCTTTTTCTTTTTCTTTTTGCAAGGACCACTTGTTTTACACTCTCTACTCATTTTGGGGATAATTATTAAAAAAAAAATCATAAATTTATCGTACGGATATCAATTTAGTCAAGAGCCCTTTAGTTTAATCAATTTTTTTTTTTTTGGTTTAAAGTAAATATTTTATTCATATATCAAGAACTCAAGATAATACATGAGAGGTTCAAAACAAAGCAAATCCCAAACAAAAAAGTAGAACAAAAAAGCATAAAATGCCTTAATAAGCATACTCTCATCTTACAAGAATAGATCCATCTCGACATAAAAGCATAATGAACAGCATCCGATTATCGAATCTCGTATCATCATAAGTGATAGGTGCACTTCGTAATCTCATGCTCTAAAAGCTACAATTTGCCCAATGAGCGGTGCACGCTTAAATTCAACGTTTTAAACACCATCACCGTCTAGAGACACAAAAAACAAGTTGAACGGGCTCTAAAATCTATATATAGATTAGTAGAGATTGAAGGAGCACATAAACGCCTCTAAATAACTTCTCCCGAATCCAGATCTAGCATATGAGAGCTTCCACAACTCAGAGGAGTCTTATAACCGCTTCCAAGAAATTATGAACTCACCATATTCCTCCTCAATCCTATTGAACTTCTTGATTTGGAGCATACTTTTCACTTGCATTATTGGGAATCAATTTGGCCAATTTAGTCATAAATATTTTAACAAATTGTCAATATAATTATTCCAGCAAATCTTGTCCAAAAGTCGCTAACGTGGATGTCAAGTATTTTATATGACATGACCAGCACGTAAAAAAGTCGACACTAACGTAGACAATTTTTTGTAAATATATATAAAAAAAAACGATTTTTTTTTTTTTTTTCTCATTATGGCTAGTGACGGTCATCGAGCCGACAATCCCTCATTGGATCTACGCAAAGGCTTGTAGGCCCTCACCAAGTGGCCAGCGAGGCCTTGTCAACCCTCACTAGTCTCAATGGAAAAAAAAAAATAACATAGAATCACATAAAAAATATAAAATTATAAAATTTCACAATTTTTTTTTTTAAATTTGTAACATCCACATCAACATCGGCCATGTCACGTATAACGATCGGTGTTTATGTCAACAATTTCTTTTGTCAAAATGGTTGAAAGGGCTACATTTACAAATTGTCAAAAAGTTTGAATTAAATTAATCGAATTGAAATGTTTGGAACTAAGTCGGCATTCATACAATAGATTTATAATTTTATTTTATTTTATAATTTTCCTATCATTTTACTACCTATTTATTACCCTTGTCCCTTGCTTTTCATTATCTCTCTCTTTTCTAATTGTAACCCCTTATTATTAAAGAAGTTTTTTTTATGTACCGGCATTACAATTTACATTGTATACGAATGCAGCTACTACAATACGAACGCATAAATTACGTGGAGTTGAGGCATAGTAAAGAACAAACGAAACATAACAAGTGAAAACATCACGTTAGCTTTCTGATTTCTAAAAAGTTGCTCAAAAATGATGGATATCGTATTGATATTAGACTCTTGTAACATCGGCCAAACCCAATTTTTTTTTTTTATCACAAAAATGTTGCAGGGACAAGATTTGAACCCATGACTTCAAGGTTATGTTATGTCAATTCGAAGCCTTTTTTATGCTCAAATGCTTATATATATGTAATCCATGCAAAGTGCAAGTTACGCAAAATTGAAGATATTTCCGAGCCATTGTAGTGTAGATTCCCAATTTTTGCTTTGGGCTTTATTTAGAAGGAAGATATTTCCAAGGTCTTAGGTTGTAGGTTCCTCCATCATCACTTCGCTTTTTCACGAGACCATTATGAGAAATGTAATTCTTCCATAACCCCTCTTTTGGGAAGGTGTAAGGTTCTAGGTTCTTGGTGAGGGTCACCTAGCCCAAGCCCTCATTCACTGTGGCCGAGGGTGCCCTGCCCTCTCCAAGCATCATCAGTAACTAGTGGTCAGCCACTGGTGAAGAGGAAATGGACAACTAGAAAAAATAAAATAAAAAAAGAAAAAAAAACTCAAAAAAAGATAAAAGATGAAAATACCCTAAGTAATTGGAAAGCCGGTCCTTTTTTGAAATTCTAAGTAATTGGAAAGCCGGGTCCTTTTTTGAAATTGACATAGTCACTTCAGACTTTTATTTGAGAAAGTCATGATATTTCAGGCTCTTATATGAAACAAGATCCATTTCGGGTCTTTATTTGGAATTTTCCAAATGCTTACATATAAATTCTTATTTATTCAACAATTGACGCAAAGTGCAAGTTACGCCAAATTGAAGATATTTCCGAGCCATTGCGGTGTAGATTCCCAATTTTTGCTTTGGGCTTAATTTAGAAGGAAGATACTTCCAAGGTCTTAGGTTGTAGGTTCCTCCATCATCACTTGGCTTTTTCGCGAGATCATTCTAAGAAATGTAATTCTTCCATAACCCTTTTTTCAAAAGGTGTAAGGTTCTAGGTTCTTGGCGAGGGTCACCTAGCCCAGGCCCTCATCCACTATGGGCGAGGATGAGGATGAGGGCGAGTGTGCCCTGCCCTCTCAAAGCATCATCAGTAACTGGTGGTCAACCAAGCCACTGGTGATAGGGGTGATTGGGTTTAGGATGGGTAGGGTCTAGACCTGGACCTTGTACCCGACCCTGTTATAACCGGTTCCTCTTTTTTGGACCATGTACCCGACCATGTTTGTATTAGACTCTGTACCCGACCTACCTTGTTTTTCCGGTCCAATTCCAAGGTCAACCATGTTTCCATTAGAACTTGTTTTGCAATCTCTCGATATCCTATATGATTTCGAATTTTATATTAACACTCGAGAAAATAATGTAATATTCATAATTTGTATTGAAACATTAAACACTTGTAATAAAATAAATATATGAACTTTTTGACTAAACGAAAAATTAAGGATCCACATGGTTAATTATAATTAATAAAATCATAAGGCAAATAATTAGCAACAAAAATAGGTCTAATATTAGTCTTATTCTCACAATTACTACATGAAGTTACTCATTTATGCAAGCATCAATTCTTATACAAAAGAGAAATTAGGTGAGCCAATCCACGTGGTACATAAAAATTTGGCGGCAACGAACACCGTTCGTCCGTCGGACAGTGCGAGAGGGAGTCGATGAGGGAGGAAAGTAAGTGAGGAAGATGAACGGCAAATGAGGAGTGCCGTGCGTGTTTGAGAGAACCAAGAGGAAAAACATCATGTGATTGCGGGAGTAAGAATAGAAATAAATGGAAAAAAAATAGGGTTTTGGACCTATACTTACAAAACTGATTCCCAAACCGGTTCTAAAACCAATCCGGGAACCGGTTTTTGGGTGGGTAATCAATCGGACCCGATTCCGAATTTTGGGATGGGAACCGGTTCCCGACTCTATTTTTCAGGTGGGCCGATCTAGTTCCCGGGTATACCCAGTTTGGTTGCACACCCCTAATTGGTGAAGAGGAAAGTGATAACTAGAAAAAAATAAAGAAAAAGGAAAAAAAAAACTCAAAAAAAGATAAAGGACGAAAATACCCTAAGTAATTGGAAAACCAGGTCCTTATTTGAAATTGATATACTACTCGCACTTTTATTTGAGAAAATCATAGTATTTCAGGCTCTTATATGAAATAAGATCCACTTCAGGTCTTTATTTAGAATTTTCTCAATGCTTACATATAAATTTTTAATTATACAACAATTGACGCAAAGTGCGAGTTACGCCAAATTGAAGATATTTTCGAGCCATTGCGGCGTAGGTTCCCAATTTTTGCTTTGGGCTCAATTTAGAACGAAGATACTTCCGAGGCGTTAGGCTGTAGGTTCCTCCATCATCACTTCGTTTTTGCGCAAGACCCTCATGATAATTTAATGCTTCTCCAACCCCTTTTTCATTTCAAGGCAACTAAAGGACAATTACGTTGTCATTGTCATAGTTTGGCCCCGCTTTATACTCGATTCGATCGTTAAGGAAAAGATGTTTCCGAGCAATCTCCACGTTCACTTCCCTTGTTGCCAAGTTCTTTCTGGGAAATTGGTACTTCCATTGCCCCTTTCTCGTTCGATGAAATTAAGGTGCAATTGCGTAGTTATACTCGGTTTACGGCGTCTTGCTGCAACGTCCGCGTCTTTTCTCTTTTTGGGGATTCGGACGTGAATCTTCCGGCGAGGTTGCGTGGACTTGGGAATGCTTTGAACCGAGGACTTGGACGCGCAGACCGGCCAACGAAGGAAAGGAGAAACGCGGGCACCTCGGTTTCGACGTTTGTTGGATGCTTGAACGCCCGCTTCTCTCCAGCTTGGGAAGAATTATTTAAAAAGTCTCATATTTATTATAATCGTGTCAATTTAATTATAATTTTTTTTATATATGTCAATTCAATTTATTTAACCAATGTTAATATGTCACCGCAGTGTTGACTTGAGCTTTTTAAAATAATATTTTAATAATTATTTTCTTTTTTATTATGTTCTTTTCTTTGATTTTTTTCCCTCCACTTAAGGTGAGTACGGCCCTCGTGGGATTTGGGTGAGGGGCCATGCATACTCACCTTGGTTAGTTAGGGTGTCCCGAGCCTTGCCTATGCCCAGCAAGGGTCGTTGGGCGGCCCTAAGTGGAAAAAAAATAAAAAATAAAAAAATAATTGTAAAATTCAAAAAACTATTAAAAAAGTTCACGTCGGCGTTGGTCGTGAAAAATTAGTCGGATGGTAAATTGATACAAATATAAAAGGTTTAAGATTAAATTAACACAATTACAATATGTTTATAACTTTTCTATTAATCTTCCCCTTGAGCCCGTGAATTAAATCTCGCTTTGTTTCGAGTCTCGGACTCAATATTATCGAAGAAAAGGAGAAAATCTACGCTTTAATTTTATTGACAAAAAGAACAGAATATCCTATTTGTTTTAATAAAATACAGTGGAAATTCGTTTTTTTTTGTTTTTTTTTTTTTTGGGGGTTGTGGGGGGGGGGGGGTTTGTTCTTTTGATTTCCATTTTTGAGATAATTTCAAGGGCGCGTGTTCCTAAGACGCCTCGACCTGGTCCACCAATCCTTTCATCCTTTTTTTGGGCCTTTCTGCCAAAGTGAATGGAACAAAGGAGGTACGGCCGATGTGAAAACGGGCTGTTTCAACTTTCGTAATTATTTGACCAAAAAAACACTTTTGTAATTAAGGAACTTGATAAGCACTTCTTCACCTTGGCATTCTTGATAAGCATCTTCTCCACTAATCTAAAAAAATCTATTATTTTCAAATGAATAGTAAATAGTTTCGAGTCTCAATATATCTAATGTGGCTTGTTTTAAAGATATGCTAGAATCAACGTGCAAATGGATTTGAATACTTTTTTTCTTTTTTGGAGTAACCGGTAGTTTTCTCTTTTTGGCACTTTTACAATTTTAACTATAATTCTTTTAATGAGAAGAATAAATTAAAGTAGAGAAATAAAATGAGTGAATTCCTTTGAAAGACAGCGAGTTATGTAAGGACAAAATTCAGAAAGTCAAAAAGGGAGACAAACTTCATTTTTGACTTTAATAAACCATTGATTATCTTGCAGAGTGATATTAAAATTCATGGATATCAATCACCAGATGATCCACCTCAAACTATCTCTCGTTTTTGTTTGTTATGATTGAGAAAACTCTTTAAAAAAAGAGTTTTGTTTCACTCAAATTGAAGATGAGGGCACCCTATTGCGGGTCACCTACACAGACCAAATGCCTAAACTAGAATTGCGAGATTTGTATAAAATTTCATGGATTTTCGAGAAGTTGAGTCTTCACCACCAAATGCCTAAACTAGAATTCGCCTTTGTAAAAATTTCATGGATTTTCGCTTCAAAAAATTATGGGAAAGTGGGTGGGCAATTTAGACCTTGAAGTGCCGTTCCTTCCTCTCCATGAATGAATGGAGAAAACCTTCTTTATTCGATTCTTCCTTCTCTCTACCGCAGCTCTATTCGATATTCAAGTTCATCCCTGTTCCCCATCCCTTTCCTCCCTCGCATTTCCCTTTATCCCCCGTTTATTCTTATATATATATAATTTTTTGTTTTGTTTTGCACTCCTCGTCCTCTTTATTTTCCGACCAGAAAATCGGTGGGCGTAACATCATTTAAATCTCGACCGCAATGCCTTCACGTTGTCACGCTCCATCCGCCCATAAAGCAAAGTGTCTAATCGAAGATTCGAACCCTCGCGAACCCTCCCACGTTCTCTTTCTCTTTTATCAAACCGACGGCCCATGTTGATTATCTCCTTTATTCGAACGAAAACTTAAAAAAGGATTCGCCAAACCAACTGGCAACGGAGCATGTGGTTTAGTTCGACACAAAAATGAAACATCTTATCGGAGCTGGACAAGTTGACATGCCACTAAATCTAAATCCTCTTCATGAGGTCATAAGAGCATATCTCTCTCCTCTTTTCCATTATTTTCTCAAGTCATATCTTGAGGCCGAGAATTCTCAAGATTATACCTAATTATTTTCGGCCCAGAAAGATTGAAAATGGGAAAAAGATAAATCGTTCGGTCAGGGACATATATTCCCTTCAGAATTTATATAAAAAAAAAAAGAATTAGAAGAAAGAAAAAGAAAAAAACGAGCCCACAAGTTCTTGGCATGAAAGTTGAGATGTGGTTGGCGTTGGTCGCAAGCCGAAGGAACGGAGGTGCGTCCCGTCAATCACGTCCACAGAGCCGAAAGCCGTATATGCCGCTGGTTTCTTCTTATGCCGATCCGCGCTCGCTCGTGCAGGCACCCACCGACCACCGTCAATTCCTCACGTCCTCATCGAAGAATTCCCCGCTTTGACTCCTAGTTGATCCGTCGAGAATACTGCATTCCCTGCTCGAACGACGTTAGGCACACTCAAAACCGATCCCCAGATCTAGTTCGAAACCAATCCTTCCGGTCCGGTCTGGTCCGGTCACCGGTCAAACATCTTTCGCCCCCGTCAAGACAGCATTTCTTCTTTCATCTCCGGCTCGTTTAACGGCAATCTTTTCTGGAAGCGAGTGCGCTCTTTAGTTTACTCGACACGGGCGTGCTCTGTCCCCATCTTGTCTCGTTTTTGTTCAGTTGTTTTATTTCCCACAGCAATATTAATTTTCCTCGACCCTTTGCCGGCCCTCTGAAGATGTGGCCGTGCTTGAGTGTGTCATCTCATCGGGGAACCAACGAGCCGCGACCGCCCGTCCTTCGCACGCCAACCCACCGTCCGATGCGCCTTTTCCAGCTCCTCTTTTAATAATATAGCCAAAGAAGATAATAGAACTAAAAACAATCGATGATGTTCTTTTGCTTTTAATAAATTAAGGAAATTTTGTTTTTCATTTTGAAAATAATCACTTGGGTAATTACTTGCTTAGACGTGCTTTAATTAAGATTGAAATGTATTATCAAGAAGATGTCAAGTTTAATTCTTTGAGATATTAATATACCTTGTCATAAATTATGGCATTTCTATTCAAGCATCTTATTTTGTGTGTGACAATTCCTCAATATCTAATCGTCATTAGTAATTTGTCTTTCTCTTTTTTTTTTTTTTTTTTTTTTAACCCAAACTCCAATAGAATCAGTTCATTCAATATAATACCTAGAATATTTCGGAACTTTTATGTTCTTAAAATTGAACGGTGTGATTTCGATGAGATTATCAATTAATGATAGATCGAATATGATTGAGAAATGATTTGGTGATAGTTTTTTATCTATTGTTAGAATAACAATCTGTTCTGAACAATAAAAATTAAATAAAAAATTATTATAAATTATTATGGCGTCCATTCCTTCAAGAATTTGTGATTTATATAATAGCAAAAAAACTGAAATGTTAACAAAGTCCAATACGAAAATATGGATCGAAGCATGTTATAAGTCAGAAAGCAATATAAGGGCAAAGATGAATCCACTTAAATGCCTCATTGCTATAAAAAAGATCACTCAATAAAGGAAAATTCCAAATAAAAGTCTAAAAAATCCTCATTTTCTTAAACAAGGGCATGAAGTGATAATGTCAATATTAAATAATGGTACTTTCAAATAAAGGTCTTATCTCATGGCTTATTGGCCAGATAAATATTCCGGTCAATCAATTACGTCTTTGTCTAGGTACAATTTTAATTTTAAGTTATTTTATATTCTTTTTTCTCTTTTCTCTCTCTCTCTTTTTTTTTTCGGCGAGGTCAACCTCGCCCAAATTTGGTGTTGGCGGCCTCACCTTGGGTGAGGATGGCCCTCACTAGATCGGGCAAGGCATTGGTGGCTTGGCCACCGGCAAAGAAGAAAGAAAAAACCAAAAAAGAAAAAAAGAAAGAAAAAATGAAAAAAATTAGAAAATGAGAGGACGAAAATACTCTTAACCAGCCAGAAAGTTAGGCCCTTATTTGAAATAGATATAGTCACTTTAAATTTTTATTTGAGAAAATGATGGTACTCAAGACTTTATTTAAAATAATATCCACTTAAGGTCTTTATTTGAAAAAGTGAATGCATTTTAAACTCTTAGTTTGGAATTTTCCCTTAATATATGATGAAGAAATGATAGGACGGCTACTAATAGGAAATAATAAATCAAGCAATGTGACCTCTTAAAATGGCCAATCCAACGTATCATACAATTTTCTAAAAATTGAATACTCCAAGGCAGATCCTGCAGCCGAAGATAGACGAAATAAAGATACGATAAATCGAATATATCCCATCTATTCGTTTCCTGAAAAGAAAAGACCCATTTTTTTTTTTTTTTTTTTTTTTAACGGCTTCGGCTCCTCTTTATCAGCCACTCGCACCCCGGTCAAGGAAGATTCATCGCGCGATCCGGTGACGACGTCACCGGTCACCACCGCTCGGCACCCGCGCTCTCCACCCGCGGCGGAAAAAATAATAATAAAAATTGAAGAAATCAATTTTTGTGCTCGAAAGCAGAGCAAAATAGGAAGCGTGAAAAGGGGGGAGGAGAACCGCCGGTACCGGTTAAGTTCCGTTATTTCCCCCCTTTCGCCCCACCATCGCCTTCCCTCCCCCGCCCCCTCGATCGAATCGAAAAAGTTAAAAACCGGCCGGTCACCGGCTATGGCCCGTTCCCCGTTGCCGCCACCCCCACCCGTCGTCGACGTCGCCACAACCTCCTCCTCCTGGCCTCTATAAAAGGGAAGAGCACGACACCGAACCTTCTGCTCCTTCGTAACCACCGACCGACCGACCGACCGACCGACCGCAACCTCGACTTCGGAAGCGTCGTCTCATCGGGCCTGTCGGATTCCCGCATTGCCCCGGCGAGAATCGTTCGGGCGCCGCCTGTTTTTGTCGTTTTTCGCGATTTTTTCTTTGGTTTCGGGGGTTGGTGTGTGCGGGTGTACTTGTCCCGAGGACTCGGTTTTTGTCGAATCGGTTTTGACATGAGGAAGGAGAGGAGGAGGAGCAGCAAGATGGAGGGGCGGGTGTCCCGGATCGGGAGCTACGCGATCGCCTCGTCGGTCGGCGATCGCCAGCACCCTTGCATTACCTGCACCACCTTCAACATTCTCGCCCCTATCTACAAGCGCTCCGACCGTCAGGTCCTCTCTCTCTCTCTCTCTCTCTCGCGCGCGCGCTCGATGTCGGGATTCGAATTCTAACGTCGTCCGTCCGCGTCGCTTTTCTCCCGTTCGATTTGGTTTAAGTTCGTATTTTTCGACGCGGGCTTGCTCGGGATTCGAATTTTCGTTGCTAATTCTGGCTGAGTTCTGGAGTGACGCTTTGCTTTTTGTGCTTTTTGTCCCGATGCTGGGGACGCAGGATCCGACTTGTCGTGAAAGTGATTGCAGAGCTAATTGGCTCGACAGGAATCATCGGATATTGGATTGGTTGTTGAATGAAAGGTCATCGATCATCTGCCTTCAGGTTGTATTTCTCGTCCATTGCTCTGTTGTTGATTGGATTGAATCCGGATTGTGGAAGGCCGTCGGCGATGCATTAGAATGACTTTATTTTTTTGTGTTCTTTATTGGGAATGTCTGCAGGAGTTCTGGGTCGGCAATGAAGAGCTCGTCAACATGTACGAGAAGAGGCTGGGCGATGCTGGTTACATCAGTTTCAAGCTTGCCCGAACCAACAACCGTGGAGATGGTATGTTCAATTTACAAGTTGGAACTTCTATTGATTCCTTGTTTTCATTGGACTCTCGATTGGATCATGTACATAACCAGCAGACCGTCCCTTGATTGAGCTTAAGCACTTTTTTGATGCAGTACCACAATGCGTTGATTAAAGATTCAGTTTGAAGAAGTACTTAAGGAGTCCGTATTGACTGTGTAGTTTCATAGAGGGGACTTGAATTTTTAAACAGCATATAAAGAACATTACTGCTTTCCTACTCTTGTTGATGTTTGATAACAACCTTGATTCTTCAGTGCTGGAAAAGTAAATTTTGTCAAGCTTATATTAACGAGAAAAATTTAATTTCAACGATTTAAGGAAAACAAAAGGTTAGTCTGAGTCTGGCGGTTGTGGAATATGCAGGAAGGGACAGATTAGGATTTTGTTAAAGAATCACTAGCTTTCTACACATAATCAGATATCTTTCTCAAGTTCATTGTTGGAAAACTAAAGGATTTGGATGTAATTTCGAGTCTTGGTAGTGGCTAAATATGCATAAGGCATGCATATTATTTGGGAGATTTTCATATGTTTGGGTAGTTTGGTGGTTGGCCCTACCAACTCTCATCTGTTCCCTGAGTAATAATTCTATTGTTGAATTAATCAATCTTGGATCAAAAGTGGCCAACAATTTCATTGATCCTTAATCGTAATAAAGATTGGATGGTTAGAGTTTGCAAAGTGGCTGCTCTGCAATGGTTAAATTTTGGTGAACAATGCTGGGAAATATAGTCAGGGCTGTTCGTTCATCTGGCATTTTCTTATTTGCTTTTGACTTATGATACAATTACTGGAGTCTGCAGGATTGCTGATTGCTGTTCGCAAAGACTATTTTAGAGTTATAAAATATAAGGAGCTACTTTTCTATGATTGTGGAGATCGGGTTGCTCAGTTATTACATGTTGAACTAGTTGCGCCCTTCCCAGAGTGCCACAGCAATGATGTTCGGCAAGAAATCCTCATTGTCAACACCCACTTATTATTTCCTCATAACTCTAGTTTCTGTATAGTACGACTTCATCAGGTAAATATTTTCCTCTTCTGCTAATCTAGTCACCAGCTATAATTTCATTGGTTTTCTACCAGTCCCATTAGCAATCATGCCTCAGCTCAAGATTCCTTTACTATCTTGGGTAACAGGTGTACAAGATCTTGCAATCTGTGGAATCATATCAGAAAGAAAACAACCTGAATTCCTTGCCGATAATACTCTGCGGGTAAATTAGTTCATGGTTTCACTTCCAGAGAGTTAAACATCTTTCTTGGAAATTGTCTTGATCTTTGTATCCCTTGTGCCCACTTCTCACAGCGACTGGAATGGGAGTAAACGTGGCCATGTTTATAAGTTCCTTAGGTCTCAGGGGTTTGTCTCTTCCTATGATACTGCTCATCAGTACACTGATGCAGATGCCCAGAAGGTTCTTTAGACCCAAATTCAGCTCTTAAATTTTGTATATTTAGTTATTTTAGCTCATTTTCTATGCTTATTGATTCATGTTTTTATTTTTTTGTTGTTCAGTGGGTTAGCCACAGGAATCATCGAGGAAATATCTGTGGTGTAGATTTTATATGGCTCCTCAATCCTAATAGCTACAGAAAGTTACTAAAGACTAGTTGGATTGAGACGGTGTTTGGCATGTTCAAGGTAAGTTTCCAGTTTCAACCTATATACTCCTATGAATCATTCACAATTACTTGCATATATCTGGTGCTTATTGTATGTTTTTCATAAATAGTTTGAGATGTTTGATTTTATACATATCCTGTGGTATCTCCTACTGAACTGAACTGAATTGCCACTGTCCTTACAGCAATTCGATGCATGTCGAAGGCGTCTTTCCTCAATATGCGAGAATATATTGCTTGGCATTGACAATTATAATTTGATAGCATTTCCACCATAAGAGACAGGATTTTAACAATAGGCACATGGAGATTTTTGTTTTTTGAGGATCTGTGCATCTTCTTTGTTACTAATGCTGCACATATCCTCATCTGATTCCAATCTTAGAATGGTTTATGACTTTGATTTTGTGTCTTGTTGACTTGACCTAACTATTTTTTTTTTTACCGATTGTGATCATGCAGATGCATTTTTGAAATTATGACAAAAGCATTTGATCACATAAGCTATCGTGAATATTCTTTTGTTAACTTAGCACACCTATGATTGGTCTAAAGACAAACAGTGCCTTGTGATTGCAGAGGGATTTAATTTTAGAGGTTGAGGCATTTTTTTTTTTAATATTCAAGACTATTTATACAGTTCTTAGCCAACTGAACACCATCTATTTATATTCAACAACTCTGATATATCAACTGATCAAGTAAAAGTAAGTTTTCTTAGGTTTAGAATCTTCACTATCAAAGTAGCTATTACTTGTTAATGTAGATTGATCTTCTTTTTCAGATCTCAACCATCGTGAATTAAATCTAATCCCTTTACCTTTGTGTCACTGACCGCTAGCTTTCTTTTGTCTCAGTGTTTACTGAGGGAAGCTTCACTGACAGAAAATGGTGCTTTTGCGATTCTCAAGGCTGATAATGCTGATGATTGTATCACCTACTTGGGTTTCTGTGAAGCACTTAAACAGGTAGGGCATGTTATTTCTAATAGAACTGGTGTTTAGTACTTTTAGACTGATTCACCGGCATGTCATTGATATCCTTAATATGGAGAATGGTAGTCTAATAGTCGGCTACTTTTCTGGTAGTTCAATTTGACAGGCCACAGTCATGGGCTTAGTGCTGAAGAGACAAAGGACTTATGGGTCCAAGTGGATATCGATGGCGATGGTGTTGTCAATTTTGAAGAATTTCAGGTAAATTAGATTCCCATTAGCTTGTGGAATTAGTAACATCCATGCTTCTTCAAATCCACATATTCGGCATATTCCTTCTTGAAGAAACAAGCCTCTGGGTTTGTTCTCATTTTCAAATTCCACATATTCCTTTCTTCTTCAATTTGGTGTTCGCAGGAGCCACTGTTTTGTGTCATATTCTGTTCTGTGCTTTATTCTTCATTCCCCCCTCTCAAAACAGAATTAATGGAACTTGCTTTCATCTCACTATTTTACACAATTGTTGCCCACTTGTGAGAATAATTGAAAAAGCATTTGCAGCTTATGCTTTCAAGAGTGTTTGCTTGATAACGAGACCTGATCAACAGATGGGCGTCCCGTGGGCCTGCCCTAAAATTGGCTTGGCTGAATTTTAGGTCTGTGGGGCTAGATGGTGGACCAGGTCTCTGCAAGTGCCGTGAGGTGCACCTCGCCGATGTGCTGGTTAACAGAGATTTACGTTTTACTAATTACTTTACTGTTTAAAAAGTTCAAATACTAATATCATAGAGATAAATAGTAAAAAACTCAAGAGAAAAACTAAATCCCTAAGATTTTTCTTCATTTTTTTTTTTCCATTTCTATCAATTCTTGTTTACCACAAAATTTAAAAATAAGAAGAAGAATTGTGGTCCAATCGGCTGGCCTGGCCTGCCCATGTTTTCCCAGGTCTGGCCGAGCTCACCCAATGAGCAGATCTCTTAATGACTATGCTTGGTGAATTTAATGTCTCAAGTCCTATGTCCTATCTAAATGAATATACACCTGCCTTGTTTTCCAATGCATTGTTTATGATAAATGTGGTGATGCAGCAACAAATCTGGAACCCTTCTTGGTCTGAGCAAAGGACTGAAGAGAAAAGCAAGTTTCAAGATGGAAAAGGGTGTCAGGAGCAAACAATTGGTTTCAGTGTGAAAAATGCAGTTCTGTTTCCACCTGAAGTGGAGAAAGGAAGGTGGCCTGAAAACTATTCTCTCTCCGATCATGCTCGACTTACTGTGGTGTTCTCACCTATAAAAATGCCTTGCTCACAGTTAATATCCTGACACTTGTCTGGTGCATCTGGCTCCTTGGATTTAGGGTCCAATGCAAGGAATAAGATATGATCTCGAGTGCCAGTAAGAGTGGAAAGATCTTGGTCTAGGTCACTACTTGGAGTTGGCATATCATTACATTCTCCCAATGCCAAGGTATAATTATGACATGATCACGGTATTCTTTGCCATCCATGAGCATCTCAGACCCATGCCTTTAGTGGACTAAGGGACCCAGTGAGAAGCTCATTTCAGTTTTATCATTTCCCTCACCCATTTTTCAGATATCTTCACCATCTTTATCAGTCCTCGTGTGTTGTCACATTTCTGCTCCATGACTTCCTATACCCACTTATTTTTCGAGTGTAGTTATTATACTGGATCTTGAAGCCTTCGGGGTTTTGCTCCCATGGGTCCCGATGCAATTTTGGGAAAGCCAATAGAAGCGGCGAAATAAGGAAGGAGAGAGAGATACATGAATGATTCAGAGAAGTAGATACCTGTACATTCCACAGGTGATATGTAGTCTGTAAATGAGAGATTTAGGGGATTTTTTTCTTTTTTATTTTTTCTATGTTGCGAGAGAGTTTTGTTTTGTTCTGGCTGACTACTGCAGATTGTAATTGTACAGAAACAAGCCATGATATGCTCAATATACAGAGGGTTTCTGGGGGGATTATTGAATACATGGATTCGGATGTATGGAGCTACGCTTCTTTTCATAGTAAATTCAATCGTTTGTGTCTTCATGGACAGATACAAAATGTTCACGAGAATTTTACGAAGCACAATTCCTCATTCCTATTTCATTCACCAGGCGTTTGTGACTTCAAGTAGACGCCACTGACAGTTTCATGGCTCGATGCAGTATAAAACGCCCACAAGCGACGTTATCTTTTTTTAATGGATGGTTAGGATAAGGATGGTTTGACAAAGCTTTACAAGCCCTGAAAGCCAAGATGACTTGAAGTTAGGCTAGTTTGTGTAAGGCGCTCCTTAGTTTCAAAAGTCGAGTGCTCTTTTTGAATTTGCTACTTAAGCTTGACTCGCCTCTTTTAAGTTCTAGAATCTTTGTCTCACTCACTTTCCGCAATATTTATTTCGAGAAATGAGTGCAATCTAATGAAGGAAAAAGTCTTTTGTTTCTTTGGAGTTGATGTCTGCATGGGCGAGTGATTCCAAATTCCAAAATGGGATGAGGGATTTTTGGTGAAGTGTATGGGAATGGTGTGTGTGGAGATAGTTGTCGATGGGTAAATAAAAATGTAGGATAGAATGAGATTACTACCGAGGTATAAAAGACGCACCACCAACTAAGGAAGAAAATCGGGATGAATGAAGTTTACCACCAAGGCTTAAAAGGACAAGCCACCAGTCAAGGATAAATGATTTAAAGATAGGAGAAGATCACCACCAATACTTAAAGGAAAACCATCAACCGAGAATAAAGTATTTTTTAGCTCACCACCAAGGAGTAATATACTCTCCATGGATAATGAAACCGATATAGGAGCTATTCACTTTCCAAAGATATTCGCTCACACAAAGGAAAATCTCATATATTTTCATTCATCAAAATTGTATATTTTATAATTAAGAACTCTCCTCAATTTATAAGATGGCTACGACATAGGAAATAGACAAACAATTAAGTAGACATTGGAACTACCCAAACATTAAAGGATACGGATACTAGAAAGCATAATAAAGACCTAGGAACTTAGCGCTTTGACTCTTAAAACTTACATAAATATAATAATTACTCCTAGGAACTTAGAGATGCAATTAAGGACATGGGAACTCACTTTCTTGATTCTTGCGCCTCTTGTCGTCAAAATTTGTCCACCAACCTAGACCAAAAAATAATCACCTTAAGAGTTCATCAAATATCAACAGACATTGTCTAGAATAGCCTCCTATCGATGTGGTTGTTGTTCGGCTTTGATATTGACAAGAAATTTGGTGAATCGACAACTTTTTAATTAGTTTTATGATAGATAGTTTTATGCATTGATATTTTCATTCCTAGATTAATTGAATCACGTTGTGTTCATATTCAACCTGGGCTTGAATCATTATCGATGGTGCTGAGTTTGTCGATGGAGCTAAGTTGGATGCTCTAGCATTAGGAGTTACGTTTCCTCGTTCCAAAACCTGAAATGTAGGTAGGTATGTCAAGATGAATCATAAATCAATTTCTTAATTTATATTTAATCGGTTGAGTTGTTAGATAATTTAACATATTCAATAAATGAGTTATAAATGATTTAGAATGGTAAAACCCAAAATAATATGAGTATTAAATGGGTTTATAACTTACATAGACCTAACCCACATAATTAATAAAGGTATATAATTAAGGGCAAGTTGGTAATGCTCATGTTTCTCTCTCTCTCTCTCTCTCTTTTTTTTGGTTAATACTCTAAAAAAAATCCAAACTGGTACACATGTGATAAAATTACTAAAAACTAATTTTTTTTGCCACCAAAAACTCCAAACTGGTACACTTTTGCCAAATTTACTTGAAATTGGTGCACTTGTGATAAATTTATCTCATGTTACTTTTTGTTAAATTTTACTATCAAATTACTAAATTGAATGACACATGATGATTGACTGATATATCAATTTGCGATTTTACTCTTCGTTTGTTATAGTTGTACAATTTTTATTATTTTTTGTAGTATTAATCCAATTTAAAAGATGTTATATATATATATATATATATATATATATATATATATATATCATAAATGTACTAGTTTAGAGTTTTTTGCGATTGAATAAATTAGTTTGGGGTAAATTTGTCGCAAGTATATTGATTTTGCGTTTTTATGGTCAGTTGGAGTAAATTTGACACATGTGAACCAATTTGGAATTTTTCATGGTCAAAAAATTAGTTTGAGATAAATTTGTCACACGTATACCGGTTTGAGATTTTTTAGGGTATTAATTTTTTTTTTTTTTTTTTTTGGAATAGAAATCTGTTTGTGTACTTTTTAGTTTTTGGGAACAAATTTGTTCCTTGGAATAGATGTTGAATAGAATTAAGAAGTAAAACAAAAAGACTTCTTTGTTACCGGGACAACTTAAAATCTAACACAAACTATTTTTTATTTTCTTTCCTTTTCTCTTTCTCCTCCTCTTCTTCTAGCTAGTCGCTTCGGCAATGGCCAATGATTGGTGATGGGTGACCTCATTGGCAACCGGCTAGAGAAAGAAGAAAAAAAGGAAAAAAAGAAAAGAAAAAAAGAAAAAATGTAATAAAATTATTAAAAATATAAAAAAGAATCTAAATCATAAGAAAAATTGAGGTTGTGCCAAATGCATTTCTATTCTAAGAATATCAATTTTGTGCAGTTATCATTATTTTACTTAGAAACTTGTCTAAGGAACATAAATTGAAAAAATTGTTTCTAAATAGAAATTATTTTCGAAACAAAAATATTACCATATGCACCCTAAGTATATAAATCTAGTTAATCTCTAGTTGCATAGGAAGTGCGACAAAATTCTTGTATCTCACTTGGTTAGGCTAGTGACGACTCTCGTTATAGGCTAAATGGAAACTTTAAATGATTACAATATTGCATGAGATAAGGGTTTGGAAGAGCTCGCACCTGATTAAGAGGGCCATTATCCCGTCTTTGGGCATTACCTTTAAACCTTTCTTCCCTTTCCGACATCGAAGTAAACATTTGGGAGCTCGTTCACTCTACACTCTCATCTCGATTTATATATGAGTTTTCTTAAATTGGAATAAATATAAAAGTACTTAAACAATATAAATTAAATCGAGTATGAGTTGGGTTTAGACTAGGTTTGGCTATGGATTACTAAATTTATATTTGGTCAATTTGGATTGGACCGCTTTACTACCCAACCTTGGGTTTGGATGCAAGTGAGCGGGAGAGGATTATCTATAAAAAGTAGCCAATAAACGCGATGGAAAAAATAAAAACAAGTATGGGGTGAGAGAGGCTCGAACTCTCGACCTCAGGATAACTCTTTTAAGCTATGAGACCTACGCGCTAGCCAACTGCGCCACCACCCCTTTGTTGCACTATCACGGTCTCTAAATTTTTTTAGTCATTAAATTCTCGTGCGCCCACCACCTTCTCACTCCCCGTCTCACTCTGTTGACTTTCTGACTTCGAAGCATCGAGCTTGAATCGGGCGATGGCTCGCCAACCGAGGAGCCACGCTCTCCTCGCCGCCCTCCTCTTCCTCGCCGTCCGCTGCGTTTGCGCCGCCGCCCACGGCCGCTACGACAGGGCTTACGCGGACGAGCTCCTGGGCTCCGCCAAGCGGGACCTGCCGTGGCTCACGTCCGTCCGGAGGCGAATCCACGAGTACCCGGAGCTCCGGTTCGAGGAGCACAACACCAGCGCGCTCGTCCGGGCCGAACTCGACCGCCTCGGCATCCCCTACTCCTACCCCCTCGCCGGCACCGGCGTCGTCGCCGTCGTCGGGTCCGGGTCGCGCCCCGTCGTCGCTCTCCGGGCCGACATGGACGCCTTGCCTTTGCAGGTAAAAAAAAAAAAAAAAAAAAAAAAAAAAAAAAGGAAGCCCCGCTGGTGTACGATCGATCTGTACTTGGTTCTTTTGCCCGTCCAGAAATACGCTTGATGTATACTTTCTTATTCAAATATGGTATCGGAGATCTGGTCAACGCCGAAAAGCTGAGATCTTGATAACTTGGTTTGTGGTATTTCCCTGCTTTGGCTGTCCATTTGAAATGCCTAAAAGCTAATGTCTCCGAGTACTACGTGAATGATACCTTTGAAAGCATGTCAAGAAATGTGTACGGTATGAATTGTATGGGTGCCCGCATTTTGACTATCCGCAAGTGTTTGACGAGTTCATTAGATCTTGTTCTGCGTTGTTTCTTTCAAATGTTTTACATTTTTGCTGCTCTATTTTTGTGTTATCTGTGGATTTGCTTAAAGGTTTGGGTCAATTGTGGGAGCGTAGGAACTTGTCGAGTGGGAGCACAAGAGCAAAATTGATGGCAAAATGCATGCTTGCGGGCACGACGCCCATACCACCATGCTTCTTGGTGCTGCGAAATTACTGAATCAACGGAAAGATGAACTTAAGGTCAGTGTTTACTTGCAGTCAATCAAATGACAGTTTTTCATGACGTCTCAGTAGAGTTGGTGAGAGTCTGTGACGGTAGTGTGCACTGAAATTTTGTGGCATATAATGGCATTACTTGTCATTTTTCCTACTTTGCCATTTAGACTATCGAAGTAAAAGAACTTGTTCGCTTCTCTAGGGTTTGGAGCCTTTATTACTTTTTTAGTGTCCCTTTCACTGTATAACCAAACCTTAATTTTCAGAAATTGAAGCCCACATATTGAGTCCATGCCTCTGCATTGGGTAAGATTTCTGTGCGGGGAGCCAACAACAGGGTACTTGGCTATTTGCTCTGTGCACTGGACTTCTTTAAGTAGACAACTTAAGAGTACTCTACTTAGAGGCCAGGGGACTATCTTGAGATTGCCATCCTTCAATTACTGTCAGCTGGTTTGCAGTTGATAACTTTGAAAATGTCGATTCGACCTACAAGACTCTCCTGAGTTACAAGTGTTAGGCTTAGAGCTAGTGTGGCACTGACTTAGATCTGGTGAAACCAATTGCCTAATACCCAAATGACGACGCTAGCTAGGACTCCTTTTTCCAGATTCAGCTCATCTCTATCTTCTGTCTTGATGGGTTTAGTCTTATGGACTTCAGGAACACTGATAAACCTGGAAGTAACATTCTTAATTGTGCAAATTTTTCAGCACAATGACGTGATCTATAACTATAAGGATGTTCCCAGCAGCCAGATTTTGTTATGGATGGTGATTGCATTACAATTACTCTCATATCGATGATGATGCAAATGTATAAGTTTGTCAGCAACAGAATTGTTTTTCTTTATTTATCTCATCTTTTCAAATCTTGTCATCTATGTTGAAATTTCTTAACTACTTATGTAAGAAGGACATAGAAATTTGAATTCTTCGCCTTGGTCAGGGGACTGTAAGGCTTATTTTCCAGCCCGCTGAAGAGGGTGGAGCTGGTGCTTCCCACATGATCAAAGAAGGCGCGCTGGGTGATGCCGAAGCAATATTTGCTATGCATAATGATTATACAACACCCACAGGAACCATTTCTTCACTTCCTGGCCCGAACTTAGCTGCTGTTTGCATGTTCAAAGTTAAAATAGAAGGAAAAGGCGGGCATGCTGCAGCGCCTCATAATAGCGTGGATCCGGTCCTTGCTGCTTCATTTGCCATCTTGGCACTTCAACAGCTTGTCTCAAGAGAAGCTGATCCGCTTCTTAGTCAAGTATGTATCTTTGAGACTCTGTTATGTAAAAATTTGGCTTACTCCACTGCACGCTGCATCATGACATTGTAAAGAATCTTGCAGTAGTTGACTAGCTAAAATGAATTTGCTCAGTGTCTCTGCATCATGACACTATAGAGAATTTTGCAGTAGTTGATTAGCTAAAATGGATTTGCTCAGAGCCTCATCAGCTGGGTTTTGCACCCTCTCCACAATGGTGCCATAACAGTGCATGAAGTATGTTTCCTTTACAAGTTTCTCTGTTCTACACTGTTGATTAATCTTATCTCATATGCATCTTTATCTTATCCACTCGTCATTCCACATCTATGTGGCCTCACAAGAGCTTTACAGACGTGAACTTTGTGTACTAGCTACATTTTCAATGCATTTTCATCTTAAAACCACTCTGCTATTATGAGTTTGGTAAGTTATAGCTCATGCGTCAGCTTCATTCATAGAGTACCTTTCACTCACCAGCTTTATTTTACATAGTCACGTATCCCATAGCTTTGGGTCTGTGGACAGATGGCATTTTGTTTGAGGCAGCCATGGAGCTACTATTTCTGCGGCTCAGTATGCCGTTCTTGGTCAAAGTATGTTTCGGGGGATTTAATGCAATCATTTTCTTTTGTTTGAAGGTGCTCTCTGTTACTTATGTTAGAGGTGGGAGTGGATTGAATATAATTCCTCCAGTCGTCGAATTTGGTGGCACGCTCAGGAGTCTAACCACTGAAGGCCTGCAACAACTCCGGAGGAGATTGATTGAGGTATGCATCATAATATGTACATTTTTCACTTTCATTACTTCAGATGCAAAGGCAGTCTTTATTCGAACACTCTTCTTCAAAATTGCATCGCTCAGTAGATGCAACCAGAAACCTCTCAACTTGTTATCTCCTTCATTCTTTTTTAAGTGCTCATGGTGAATACATAACCTCACCACAAAACCTCCGACTCCAAGAAAAGCAATGCTATGTAAATAATTGCACAAAGCTAGCTGATTCATGTTGACATTATTAGGCATTCCCTCCATTTAAAAAGAACTTTTGCAGGTCATTGAAGGTCAGGCGGCTGTACACAGATGTAAAGCCTATGTCGACATGAATTATGATGAATATCCAGCGTATCCAGCTGTTGTGAACGATGAAGCCCTAACACTGCATGTCGAGAGGGTTGGGAGGCTTCTGTTGGGTCCTGAAAATGTCAGGGTGGGTAAGAAGGTCATGGCGGGCGAAGATTTCTCCTTCTATCAAGAACGGATTCCTGGATTCATGCTTAGCATTGGGATTGGAAATGAGGACGTGGGGTCTGTTCATTCCCCGCATTCCCCTTATTTTTTTCTCGATGAGGGTGTGCTCCCGATAGGAGCAGCAGTACATGCCGCTTTGGCAGAAGTATATTTGTCTGAGCACCAGCATTCATCTGTACAGTGAAGAAATTTATTGAATGACGTGAGTAGGCAAAGATGGAGTTTACTGTACTTGTAACCCTTAATCCTGTAATGTACTTATAAAATAAAGGCTCAAACAGAATATCGTGGGGTTAATGTTTGTTCTGTCGTTGATTTGGAGACTTGCCATTGATGTCGCCTTTTGATCGTATCACCTGCATTCAACGAAAGGATTGATATGCTGTCAATCCTCTCTTATGACACCTCGGCCATGATTGAGAAGTTAGTCCTGCTGCAGAATATAATTCGCAAAGAAACATTTAAAGCAGGACATCCTCATTCCTCATAAAATTAGGTTGATCTCCTGAGTCTGCTTGGTACTGCATTTGGCACCTGAACGTGTGTCTTCTCTTCCTAGAGGGATTTTCTTATGACCTTAATACTAGCAAACCGATCCTCAAACTAACTATACCTACCAGCCACTCGCATAGTGGCCCAATAACTTCAAGAGTGATTTGGTACTAGGGGGAGTATTGTCTATGGGAAGTTTGACTATAGTTGCCTCCTGCTATCACTTTCGAAAGAAAAGGATGTGGTTTAATGTCTTAAGTGGCTAAGCAACCATCTGGATTCCACAGACCGCCCATGCCAAACCAAAGAGGCGAATATGCACCTTCCTTAGAATCTCTTGATTTAATTAATAAAATGAGAGGTTGGTAAAGAAATAATTAGGGAAGAGTGAGGATCCATCAATGAAGGGGGAACCTTTTTCTGTGGCTGTTCTTTGGAGACTTTTGCATCAGATCAGCTGGAATATTTCTTCACGAGATCTGGAGATTGAGCAGCCTACGTCGGAGTGTTTGATTGGCGTCCCATGCTGAGTCATTTACACGTCTTTTTGTCTTTGACATTTGTAAGTCGGCCTTCTCTTTCCTGTATTGGCCCTAAACGTCCATTTTCTTTGCTCTTACAATTTTTCCTTTAAAAAGAAAGGAGAGAATTTGGGAGGAGGATGAACTTTAGATTTTCCTTAAAAGGGGTTTGTCAACAGACATTAGCGGTAACAAAGACTCGATTACACCATAGATTAACAAAGTAATTGTGTCAAATTCTTCTTGAATGCATCACTGTGTCCACTTAACCAAATGCTCGGTTTGAATTTACCATGCTATCTTATTGGTCGTATCTGTCAAACTGAGTTCGGTATGCCTAAAATCACCCATCGGTTTTATTGAAGGAAATTTGTGCCCCAAATCAAAATCAATCTATTTCGTGGGCTAATGCAGTCGGGTAAGGTGGTGAAAAATCAATTCGGATGGAGAAAGTGGGTAGAGACTAACAAAGCCAATGCTATGCTTTCGGATGACCTAAAAGTGCAGACGAAGAAAGAACTGAAAAGGGGAAAAAGGGGTTAAAAATGCTTACTTAATTGACATAAGTTTTCTTTTGTTAAGGAACCATGTGGTATCAACTTTCAATGCACAGTCATTCACACGCCAAACTTTCTTGGCTTTTCCCGACCTCCACGCTTCAACAATCCCAGCTCAAGTTACCAAACGAGAAAGCTTTACGTATGTGATGGTGACATTTTAATTTCTTTTGAGCAAGTTAGCAAACATAGTAGTAATGATAATGATTTACTCTTCCATATGACGTGTCTGTATAAGTACTTCTATCATTTTAGGAGCCACAAAGTAAGAGCACGAGAAGTTACGAGAAGTTAAAACTTGTCATTTCTCAACTCCACGCTTAATCAAAGCTGGGGCCCTGTTATATAGCTCGAGAGGCAGACAGATCCACAAAACCATACAACGTCCTTTGGCCAAAGACGAACCATACCATACATTGAAGTCACCTAAAAAGCTATCAAATCATTTGTCTCCAAACACTAGCTGCCTAATCACTTTGTTGATAGTTGCTACATAGAAAAAGAAAAAGAAGAGAGAGGAAAAGGATGATTTATTATATCGTGTAATCGATAGAACCCATTTGATAACATTTGTGTAAAACGGTATGATTGTACCTAATCAAACTCTATTTGGGATTTAAATTTTGCACCTATTAGTCTTGAAATTTCAGATCATGCACCACCCACCAAACATGAATTCAACTCTTGCACCTTCCATATCCCATGTTATGAGTATAAGTATAGCACAAGTGCCAAAACTTGGCACAAGGGGATACTTTCATGCCAAGATTTTGGCACTTGAGGAATCCGGCACTCCCATGTTATGTGACCTAAACCATAAGCTCTTTTTGGCCGAGGGATAGACCAATTGTATTGCTTAAGACTTAAGAATATGTTTCTATTCTTTTGGCTAGGAAAGACTGATTAGGTTTAGCTTTTCTTGCTATTGTCCATACATGACCCACACATGTGCGTGACCCTTCACCACCTTTTCATGAAAGATCTACCGATCGGTGAAGATGAATTGAGAAATCTCTCTCTCTCTCTCTACCTATAAATTGCAAACCATGCCTTCACTAACTCCTCCCTCCACTTCTACCTCCTTCAGCCTTTGAGGTGATGAGGAGAATCCCAAAAGAATTATTAAGCTAAGGAGGATCGATATTCTTTGCACATTCTTGCTAGTGGCATTCCATGTGCCTTGGAATCCAGATAAGCCTGTCTTTTGCAAGTTGTGTTGTATCAACCGAAAGTCTAAACTATATCTAGGTTACTCTCTCTAGGTATTTATACTACTTACTTCAAGCAAGAGGTGGTTCATCATTCAGAGAGAAGATATGGGTGAACAGGCCAAACAGGTGATGGGATGATGATTTTGGGCTTTGATTTTCTTTGCATGCTTTTGGTTTTGATGAAGCATAGTGTCATTCTTTGTCTAATAGAACTCTTTTTAAGAACATTGCTTTATGTTGATTAGCAAATCCAAATAACCAAAAAGGTTTGGGTTCAATTTATCACGGTCATTGAAATGAATATAGATTCGTTTCATTGCGCGTATGGATTCTTAATCGTCTTTCTTTTTTTCACCTATCTTCAACTCATGTACTTTGAATTATGGACACATCACTTGATTATGAAGCTTAATTAATATTCTATTTGCTCCTATGTTTTTCCCGCACGTAGTAGTCTTGAATTTTTAAGTCGGAAAATCGTTTTGACAAGTTCATTTTCCAATGTATTGAATTATTAGTGAAATACTTCATCAGGAAGAAGCAAAGGTAGAAGCTAAGCCAGAGGAGAAGGCCTCAGAAAAGGAGGAAGCGAAAGTGGAAGAGAAAAAGGAGAAACAAGAAGAGAAGGAAGAGCCAAAGCCACCTTCTCCCCTCATTTTGTCGGTGGACTTACACTGTGCTGGATGTGCCAAAAAAATCCAAAGGTCCATCATGAAAATTCGAGGTAAAAATCCCGAAATTAGACTATCATTATTTCCGTAGTCCAAATTCAAAATTCTCGAATTAATGATTCAGCAATAAAATGAGTTTATTCGTGGTATATCAGTTCTTTTATGGTCTAGTAATGGATTTTTAATACTCACATTGTCTTCTTTCTGATATATTTCCTTATTTTCCCTTAATTTCAGGAGTAGAGAGAGTTGAAATTGATATGGGCAAAAACCAAGTGACTGTAAAAGGAGCGGTGGAACCTCAAGCAGTGTGCAATAGAATCACCAGAAAGACCAAGCGAAGAGTCGACGTGCTTTCTCCGCAGCCTGCAGCAGAGGGCGAACCACTTCCCCAAATTGTCACTTCACAGGTCTCATTGGATTTGATAGTTAATCACCGAAAATTACCACATGATTAATCCATACTGACGGTGAAAAAATAAAGTTAATTACCCAAATTAGATTATGGAAACTAAAAGGGAAAAAGGGTCGTAATTTCTCTTTGTAATTAACGCTTTTTGGTTTTTTTTTTTTTTTTTTTTTCAGGTTAATGGATCAGTGACTGTGGAGCTAAGCGTCAACATGCACTGTGAAGCCTGTGCTGAGCAACTCAAGAAGAAGATACTCAAAATGAGAGGTATGATCTAGCATATGCGTATAGATATCATTATAATATGATCATATTAGATAAAAAAAGAAGAAGTGACTGAAATACTTGTTCATATTGGATTTCCCAAAAATTTGTTTGTCATCCTTAAATAAAGCGACGCAAATTATACACTTTTTGTGGGCAAGCTATCAAATTATAAATTTATATCTTTTTACTTATTTGATGTGTTCACTTGCTCCTTTTTAATCAACAGGGGTTCAAACGGCAGCAACAGAGTTTAGCTCGGGAAAGGTCATGGTGACAGGGACTATGGACCCCAACAAGCTTGTCGACTATGTCTATAGACGGACCAAAAAGCAAGCCAAAATAGTCCCCCCACCGGAGCCGGAAAAGCTAGAGGAGAAAAAGGAGGGAGGCGAACCGCCGGAAGAAGTGAAGCCGGAGGAGAAGAAGGACGAAAACAACGGGGGAGAGAAAAAGGAGGAGGAGAAACCGCAGGAAGAAAAGAAAGAGGGAGAGGGAAATGACAAGCCCGAGGATGGGAAAGGAGAGAAAGCGGAAGAGGCGAAAAATGAAGGAGAGGAAGTGGAAAATGTGCTTTCTTATGACGATGATATTACGAGGAGGCTGGTGTATTATCACCAGCCACTTTACATTATCGAGAGTCTCCCGCCACCTCCTCAGCTCTTCAGCGACGAGAACCCGAATGCATGCTGCATCTCTTGACGACGATTATTATTTCAAATAAGCAGCCGCAACATATGTTGAGGCTGAGTTGATAATATATGATTGTTGATTTTCTTTATGGTTGGGTGTGTAGGGAAGAGGAATAATCAAGTCCCAAATAATGGGTATGGCACGCAATCCTTTTTTGTATTTGTGTGCACTTGACAGTTGTAAAGATGGTGTGGATTATGATATTGTTATTGGGTATAGATGTTCAAACATACACTATTTTCCTATTATTTTTCTACTTTTCGTTGGGGCTCGTCCAATTAAAAAGCAAGGTGTAATTTCCTAGGAAGAGAAAACCATGATCATATATCAACAAGGCTCCCAGATCACACAATTTCGTACAATCTTCCTTCATCCCACATGGAGATGGGATAAAATTAACAAACAAATGCCTCTCTTTGATATGCAACAAACATCTTAATTTGCAGTATGCAAACTAATGTTACATGGCACATGTCAAGGACACAAAAGTAATATATATTGACTCGTCTATCCAATTTCGAGTAATAATTACTCAATCCATCATGTTAATGAGACATTTCATGGATTTCCAATTCATTAATTCATAGTAAGAATCCTTAAAAAAGCCGACTACATGCATTTCCCTCTAACAAAACTATTCACTTGCAACAAGAAGGGGACCCATATCTGATTTAGCAATATTAAGTATGTTGAACGTTTTTTGAAGTAAAGAGCTTTGAATAAGGTGTCTTAGTTCTTGTTAGTTAAATACTCTTATTTTGATAAAGAATATAGGTAGATATGCTATTTTTTCTACAACTTTCGCCTCTCACATATTGCTGAATTTACGGAAAATGCTCTTTTTTTATTTTTATTTTATTTTATAATTATAACAAATTGTGAATGTATAAAGCACATGACCTATTATACTAACATAAAAAGAATATTTCAACTTCCTACTTATTTTCTATATTCTCATTGATCAAATGATGTGTCCAGTCAATCATCAAATAAATACCAAAGGCATGATTATGTCTTGCCACATTCAACAAAACAAATGTGTATCCTTATGATTTATCATTAGATATCACAAGATAAAAATGAAATTCAATTGTCGGATGCCATGATTTGATTGACAAATTACAGTAATATTTTATTATGCAAATTTTGCTCCCCCAAGTTCAATTAATGTAAAAACATGATAACATTATTTTTAGACTTTATCGTCACAATGACAAATTTATTTTACATACTTAGGAAAACTTATATATCTATTCGAATCAGAATCACGTGCCATGTAATTTGAATTTTCGTCCTGAAGATTATTAAAGGAGGTCCTGATTTAAAGAGATCCGTGCAATCTAATTTTCAATTTTTTAGTTGATAGGCAATCTTTTTTATTTTCCAGGGCCTAATCGTGGACGGCCACGTGGTGGGCACCCACTTTTTTTTTTTTTCCTTTTGTGGGTCGCAGAGTCAGTTTCTTGATGGGGCCAAAAAGGACATAATTCCACGTCACGCGTTAGAAGAAAGCTCGGGTGGGGCCCAGATCCGACGTGGAAGGAGGTGGACGTGTTTGCGATTGTCAAAGGACACGCCACCGCTCATTTGTCTTCTTTCGTCTGTTTGCTCAAAAGCGGGAACAAGCCGTCGTGCCTTTACAGAGGCCGAACGTCTTTCGGTGCGGCTCAATGAGTGGTAGACAACATATGCGAGGAATAAATCTTGAATTATTCGAAGAAGAATTTTCGTGAAAGATGTTTGTTAATCTATTATATTTATACTAATTCATGTGTAAAATTTTAAATTAGACTAATTTAATCATAAATCTATTGCATTTATGCCCATTTAATTCATCTGATCAATTTTGACCGATGATCACTGATATCGGTCTTATGTGATATTATTAACATTGACATGACAAATTTTATAATTTTTATTTATTTATTTTTTATTTTTAAATATCGTTTTTCATTGTGGCCGGCCTGATGAGGTCACAATGAAAAAATAATAAAAATAAAAAGAAAAAATTGATAAAAAATTCAGAGGAAAATTAAAAAATTATAAAAATTTGTCTACGTTAAGCATTAGTTATATCACGTACAACCAACACTGACATGGATAAATATTACAATTTTTTCTGAATTTTTTTGATTATTTTCAAATATATTCTTTCATTGCGGCTGTCAGTGGCTTGGTGAGGTCACAATGAAAAAAATAATAAAAATAAGAAGATAAAAAATCAATAAAAAATTGGAAGAAAATTAAGAAATTATAACATTTGTCTGCGTTAGCGTCAGTCGTGTCATATACAATCGGCACCGATGTGGACAAATTTTACATTTTTTATTTTTATTTTTAAATATATTTTTTTCATTGCATTTGATGGTCGCCTGGTGAGGTCACAATGAAAAAAGTGATAGAAATCAAAAGAAAACAACTAATAAAAAATTCAAAAGAAAATTATAAAAATTATAAAATTTGTCTACGTTAATATCAATTATGCCACGTAGGACGCTTAATGTTCAGGTAAGCAGTTATCGACTAAAATTGGCTGAACAAACTAAATTGGCGCAAATGTAATAAGTATATGACAAAATTGATACAATTAACTGAATTGGTATCAACATAATTGGTTTAACATGCCATTTGATATGAGCCCCCTTAAAGAGAGATTGCATGTCTAAAGGGGCCATGAATCAAAATCAAGATTTTCCTAGGTCTTTCTTGAATAGTTATCAATTTATTAAGGGCCATAGAATGGAGTTTATGCCCATCATTTTGTTAAATATTCTTTTGCGCACCGCCCAGCGGATAGGGATTCGGGTCGAAATCGCTTTTCCGAATCATGTGTATCTAGCTTTCTATGGAATGGCTCTGACCATTTATTAGTGCTCTTATCTGGATAACAGCACCACCAACCTCGAACTTCATCTCACGGGCATGAACTTTTCTCAGATTTGAAGCGAGCGTTGAGGATCTAACAAGTATCGACGAGATAGCAATTTAGACAATGAATTTTATCCGAATTGCCGGCTCACGTATCGTAGAATCACCCTTTTGTTATTTGTCTCCACTATCTATGCTTTTCACAAATGAGCACGAATCATTCCACACTACAGTCTATAGCCAAATTCCTCAAACGGTTCTCCTTTCGTGGAATCTTATACAAAGCCAATTGCCAAGATCCTCCTGAGGGTATACTTGTTTTGCTGGAAAAATTTTTGTGGGAGAGTATTTTCTTCGTTTTCTGACGTTTGAATTGCTCTAAAACATAAATCAATGAAAAACTTACACCTAAATTTAGAAAAATGATTTCATCTTTTAAGAATCAAAAATCATTTTTTTTATAATAAAACTACACAGTAGCGCTTTGAATACAATCTTTGGCACTTAGGCACCGAAAACCTGATGCCTATACTAGGGTCCACACAGGCCAAGCCTGGGAACCAGGTTCTTGTGCTTGGGATGTCGTTGGCTATGCTTGAGACCCTAGTGCTCATCCCTGAATCTCATGATTACTTTTTTGGCAGTCAGGCAAGCCTAAGTTCACAAAGGTTGGGCCTAGGTACCTTGAGGTCGAGTTGAAGACCTCGGCTCCCATGCCTGGGTTTTCGGCTCCAACGCCTAACTCACTAGTGTTAGGGACTGGGTCCACAGAGGCAAGGCTTGAAAACCAGGCGTTAAGTGCTTGGGTCCTTGATGACCATGCTCGAGACCCGGCTCCTGCACCCATATCACTAGCTCTTGGGCTTGGGTCTTTCAAGGTTAACCCAAGTCAACAAAAGTCGGCCTGTGGACTATAGTGCTCGTGGCAAGATAGTTGGTGGCCTTGCTTGGTACTTGGCTTCTGTGCACAAGTCACATGTGGCCAAGCCCAAATCTATCAAGACTAGGCTTAAATCTACAAAGGTTGGGCTCAAGACCTCAATACGCGTGCCTAGGTCCCTAATGGAAATACACTAGTACCCAGCTCTCATGCCTAAGTCCCTAGTGCTCAAGCTTAGGTCCATGGAGGTTGTGCACAAGACCTTGGTACCCATGATTAGGGCCCCGATGGCCGTGCCTTGGTACTTGGCTTTAACGTCCAAGTCACTAGCGTCTAAGGTTAGACCCCTAATTCGATGCTTGAGCCCAAGTCCATAGAGGTTGTGCTGAGGATCTATGCCCATGCTTGAGTCTTAACGGCTTAAGTGCTTGAAGGTTGTGCACGAGACCCTAACACCTGTGACTAGCTAGTTGGTGACTATGCCCTAGTACCTGGCTTTCACGACCTTAGGTCCCTAGTTAGATGCTTGGGCTTGGGTCCATAGAAGTCGTGCTCGAGACCCTAATGCCCATGCTTGAGTCCTAATAGTCATGCCTAGGTGGTCAACTCTTGTGCCAACGTCAATGATGCTTGGGCTCTGGTCCACTTAAGCTTAACCCGAGATCTTAGTGTCAATGACATGGTCTTTAATTGCCATGCTTGAGTATTCAACTCAAACACCTAAGTCGTTGGCGCTTGAGACTAAGACTCGGTCGAGTGCTCGAGCCAAGTCCACAAAGGCCAAGCTCAAGACTTGGTGCTCGTGCCTAGGTCTCAGACGACATATGCTTGAGTAATTGGCTCTCATGCCCAAGTCACTAGTACTTGATCCCGAGTTCATTGAGGCTAGGCCCAAAATCTCAATGTTGCGATAGGATCCTTGATAGTTGTGCCTGAGTACCCTATTCCTATACCGTGGCCCAAGGCTAGCTTTACATAGGTACCTAGTGTTCATGCCAAAGTCCTTGGCAACCAATGCCTAGGTTGCTAGTAGCCGTTCCTACATCATTAGTTCCTGCACTCATGTTACTAGCTCTCGGACTCAATTTGTTAGTGGCTGTGCTCGAGTCCACAAAGGCTAAGCCCCGGTTTCTCGATGTTAGACCTAAGATCCTAGTATTTGTGCTTGGCTCCTAGTGCTAGTGGTTAGGTTCCTAGTGGCTAGGCTCAAGAAACCCTAGGTCTTGCAATCGGGATTTTGGTGGTAAGGTATTCCTTATATCACACGAGTAGTAGATGTGTCTTTAGGTAAATAAAATTGACTTTTCTTTTCAATATGAGAGAATTTCAATTTAATTTTTAACTTTAGCAAAATACCAACAAATCTGATTTTTTTTTTTTGAAAAATGACTTCTTAAAAAATAATTTTTAGAAATATTAAATTTCCCATGAAATTAAGGAAACCTAAAGAGCCTTCGGATTCTCATGATGGCGCCTCTGTTTCGAGAGACATGTTCCACGTTTCATTGGAAAATGATCAACCCAAGAGCCACGAATGATGTCCCCAAACTTTCCTTTTGAGTGACGTCATAATTATACTCCCTAGGCTGGGACAAATCATTGCGCTCGTGATTGGGCCCATGATATTGGGCCGAAACTACAGCTGTACGGCTTCGGTTGTAGCCACGGCTTGAGCATTCATTGCTTGGGCTCATTGGGCCCGCAAAAGATCAGAGCTCTGGACCGACGATGACGTCACGCGTCCGTTCCCCGAAAGGTCCAAAAGCGTCCACCGGGCATTTTTGAGTCTCGTCCCGGCTACGGACATACATGCACATCGCGTGGACGACTTTTCCAAGAACATTCGAGTAATCTTACTTACTTTTATCCAATGGCTCCTCCTTTCGAAAATCGCCTTTCCATGGATAAATGGGAGTTGGCTGTGTATCGACCTTTTCCACCCGCCTCAGGGTGAATGGTCTAGGCGGGGCGGGTCCAATCGATTGAAGCACTTTCCTTGAGTTTCAAGATATGGAGATAAGCAGAGGCACCGATTCAAATGAAAGAATAAGTTCAACTTGCTTTTGCTATTCCATCAATCATAATAGACGGGGTCCACAAGAAGATAAGAGCAAGGGACGTAGAAAAAGAAATCGATTAGCGAAAATGACCTTATAGAGATATGAGACTTTAATTAAATTGACCCATTTTACTTACGAGACCATCATGGCCAGGATGCTTGGTGAAGAGAAGGGGTGATTGATTCTAGGGTGGGTAGGTTCCAGAGTTAGAACCCTCTGGAAGCTACCCTGTTTGCCTGGAACTGAATATGAAATCTCTCATTTTTTCGGTCCGATTCTAGGTCTACCTAACAACTCAAAGTAAAAGATGAAAAACATAAATCCCTATCTACCAAAAACAACAATATATAAGATGAATATGTAGTCATGTACAATTATAAACGATAAAAAGTTCAAACACAAAACACAAAACACAAAACACAAAACATAATTTATAAAATTCCATTCCCCATTCATCCAAAAAAATTTAGGGGAAGAGGAAAGACCAGTGAGGAGTTTCGAGCATAAATGAAGAATAAAGGCGTGCTGAGGTTAGAGCTAAGGAGAAAAAGAAATGAGGTTTTTGGCTTTTTAGTTTATAAAATTGGTTCCAAAATTGATTTCAAGATTAATAGGTTTGATCTAGTTCCCAGATGGGTATTTGCTCGGAACTTAGTTCCAACAGGAACTGATTTCAACAGTAACAAGTTCCTGGACCTATTTTTCCGGTGATCTGGTCTTATTCTTAGATACAACCCATTTGGTTACACACCCATAGTGAAGAGAGAGCCGATTTTGCACACCATGATTTCTAGTAGATAACTCAACGTGCTGAATGTCCCACATCGATTATATATGACTAGCTTGCTCAATCATTTTGGCCCCAGCAGGTACTTCTAAATTTTTTTTTCCTCCTCTATTTTTCTAGAATCATATGGTCCTCATGCCGCCTAATTTCCCAAATTTATATAAATATTTTTTTTGGTTAGGCAAGATGGGCAAAAAGAGGTACTTCTCTCCCACCGCATTGACCCCTCAAATCCGAGTAATGCCAACGGGTAAGCTGAACAAATTGTAGCCATAGAGACTCGTAAAAAGCAATTGCCATGTTCAGATAATCATGGCTATATTGGGCCTACATTTCATGCATAAATGTCTTTAGCCAACGGATGACATAAAGCAAGATGCGTGATGGATGTTAGGTATGCTCGAAGTCGAAAGGCATGTGACTTGTGCCCCGATTGATAGTTCTTGTGCCTCTTATTAAATGAAGCTAGGTGAATGAATTACGCTTATATACATTTTGTGTGCGTGCATAAATTAGATAATCAATAGTCACGGTAAGTTCGGCATCACTATTTTACCGTACTCAACTTTGTTCGATGCATCTAATGTTCCTTTTTGTTATGTGATGTATGGCATTAAAAACATTTGATACGGGCATGGATGTGTATGTATTATTTGCATTGGTTGTAAAAAAGTGGGATAAAAATTGATGTATTGTAATACGATTTTATAAATGATGATGTTTGAAGTTATCTTAAATTATTTTTTAATGTAGATAAATTACGAGACTAAGTAACTTATATAAACTTCTAAAAAATGTTGTACCTTGCAATTGAAATTTCTTGCCGTTTACTTAGATTTGATAAGAGAACGAAGATATTTCAGAAAACATGAATTCGAGGTAATATAATAAGTACTTGAGATATATATGAAGGATGACTGAATAATAGGACAAGAGAAATGATTACTAATCAAAGTACTTTTGACCGAGTAAAATAAGGTCGGCAGTTTCTATTTGTTCAAATTCGTTTTACTTTAAAAAAAAAAAAAAAAAGAGAGAGAGAGCGTGTTTTATAAAAAAATGGCGCACATAGAAGTACAAATAGTTCACTAATAATTGATTGTTATTTCATAACCAGCAAAAATTTAGGTCATAATTTTCTCCTCAAAAGAAAATTCATGTTCATGTGATAATTCCTAATCGGGGCTGACAATTCGTGTTAATATGTCATAATTGTGTTAATTTATGTCAATTCGCGTCGACCTACAACATTTTAGTATTGATTGAATTCTACGTGCCAAGTAATTAAATCACAATAAAATATGTCAAATTTATCTCAATTAATAAACTAAATTAGCGCATCATATCATGTCATATTCGGATTTCCTCTTTGTAATTTGTGTTTCACGTTACATCATTTTTGTATTGTGTTGCTCCACTTGTAGGTGATAAGGACCAACTTTGTAGTTTGTCCCACCTAAGAAGATATAGACAGAAACACTCGTATGTGCTCAAATAGCAGATCACATGTCGTCTCCTTTCTATTTTTATTTCTTCCAATTTTCTTATTAGGGTCGATTAATTTATGGATTTCATATTTTACTCTTTGGTTCTTATATTTTATTACGTCACATTATTCTTCCACCCGGTCCGACAAAGCCAAAACATCCGCCCAAGGAAAATGCGCGTGCTTCCTTCCCTAGCCGCTCCACCTAGTAGTCGTCCTCACACCATCCCACCAGACAGCCAATCGGCCGACGCCGCGTCAGCCGAGATGGTGTCCTTCCAAGTCGGATCGAAGAAAAACCACGTGATTCCATGAAGCTTTAATGATGATAGTTAGCGCGTAAGCTAAATAAGCACAAGCACACCTTATAACAAAAGCTATACATCGCATAATTCATAACCATATATTATATCATCCGAAACCGAAGTGCCCCACACTTAAAGTGAGAGAGAGAGAGAGAGAGGGTGTTCTTCGTTTCCTTATAAAAATGGCTGCATCTATGTCATCCACATTATACTAACGTTCAAACTTTTCCGAGATTCGGCAGCGACCGACCGAGAGAGAGAGTGAGAGAGAGGATGATGACGGTGGTGATTGTGGCGGAGCTGCTGGGGGAGTATGCCTTGGCAGTGGCGAGGCTGGCGGAGCAGCTGTTGCCGCTGGGGAGGGCCAGCCATCTTGGCGGTGGCAGTGCAGCCAGGAGATCCCTTCCAGATGCTTCGGGATCTTCCTTCCTTGTTTATTTTTGAGTGATGTTGTGCTTATTTTAAGAAGATTTTCTGGGTGAGGGGGCATTCGTTTGTTCTTTCATTGCCGTCGCCAGGGTGCGAGGAAGGAGTGGGCGATGCAGTACGGGACAATCCAAATGTACAGTGAATCGATCAGTTTGTGACCTTTATGATGCAACTTATTTGCTGGGATTCATGCTTTGTGTTCTGCTCTTTCCATAATGATATACTTACAGTCATTTTCATTTGTTCTCTTCTGGGTTCATGTGGATGTTTTCGCTCTTTTCTGCTGCACAATTTGCGTGTATACGCAGGAGTGATCTTTAAGGGAAGGATACCAAGAAATGGTCGGTTCAGGAGGCTGCTGTCGTACTCTAAGTGAAGCAGCAAAACCCATGGAAAAAAATCGTTTTGCTCTGGTTGTTGGATCACGCGATAGTCCTAGTTCAGATCAGCTTTTGCTTTGCCTGATGTGTTGACTTGCTGTCATCGCCTTACGAAACATTCTGCTGGTCAGGTTAAAGGCTGACTCTGTACATTGGCACTGAGAGATTATTCCAGAAAGCTAATTAGCGTGTCCTAAACCTACGTCGCTTCGATAATCTTAATACATTAGGATTAGTAGGTCTACCTGCAAATGAAGCAAACACGATCAATAAAGACAGCCTGCAATGGGTGAATCAAGTAGGGTCGGATTTTATCATTAAATGCCATTGTCCAGGACGATCCGAATTTGACTTTAAGCCCATTTGGTGGGGGCACGTCTAAGGTTGGATGGACCATCAAGTGTATAACCAGATTGGAGAGTAGGTTTCTACAAACACTCTCAACAAGAGTGATAATATTAGCTGCGAGTTGATTGTATTCTTGCCAAAGTAGTATCACTTCGCAAAACCAATTGATTGTCAATGAGATATTGAGTTCAACTCGTATAACCTGAAATCAATCAATCTAATTCATGTCATTGAAGATTTTCAGTACCATTCTATTACAAGACAATCATTGTGCGTTCATATCATAACACTCATATTTCCAAGTTTATATCAAGAAGGCATAGGATATTCCCGTAAATAGCAGGTTATTAATTATTATCATAAAATAATGATATATTTTTTTTCCACTTTTGCATGTTACTATTTTCCATTTTAAGAAAATGATATCCGAAAATCTTACGGAAACAAAGTTATTCCAATATTCATAAGACATTTTTGTAGCAAAAAGAAATAATATGATTAATTATGGAAGAAGACCTCGATGATATGATTTTGCCAAATGTAAGAAAGAAGTAACTGCTGATAAATCAAATGTATTACTTCATCAATTTATAAGTTGTAAACAAGCCGCCTTTGTTGAAGGGAGGAGCTTATGTGATAATGCTAATCTGGCTCATGAATTGACAGGAACTTGCCTAGGGCTATTGGATCCAAAAGAGAAATTACCAAAGCTGATCTCATGAAGGCATTTGAGTCTGTCAGCTGGAAATCTGTCCTTGCAGTATGGGAAATCTAGCAGTTTCCTAATCAATCTGGGAACAGATAGAAGCTTGTATTTCCAGGCCTCATTTCTCCATCTCCCTAAATGGACATCTTCAAGGCTTCTTTAAAGGCGAAAAGGGTTTGGAGACAATGCCTCTTTGTTATTGTCATGGGGGATACTTTCTCGAATGGCAGATGCTGCAGTTGAATAAAGCAAAGTCAAGTTTCATCCTCTTTACTCACACGTCAAGCTCTCTCAGTTGGATTTTGCGGATGATTTGGTGATCACTTTTAAGGGCGGCAAGGATTCACTGAATGAGAAGCATTTTTTCTAGAGATTCAAGCAAATGTCTGGCCTCAGGGCTTAATCCACAAAAACGTTGAGTTGCATTTGGCAGGTCATGAAGGTCAATATGCAGAAGAGGTGGTGGCTTTGAGTGGATTCCAATATGGCCACTTACCAGTGAAATATTCTTGGTCTTCCCTTGATTTCTGGAAAATTTAAGTGATAAAGATTGCAAACCACTTGTGGTTAATGTCAACTCTCGAATGAATTCGTTGACCACGCGACTTCTATCTTATGCCGGGAGGAAAGCCGCCATACGCAGCTCAGTGAAAATTTGGGGCATCGGGTCTCTCTTGATGTAGCAGGTCGGAACTTTTTCGACAGGATTGGAGCTGGAGTTCTGCTGTGTTTTGATCTTGAACATGTGGTTGGACTGGTGTTACGACGTTTTGTGCCGCATTTACTCCTTGCACATGGAGTTGGATTGGAGATGTGACTTATGGTAGGGCATGTCCACGAGATAAGTCCACCCATCACGATCTTGATTTTAGGGGTAATAAAGTAGCTTACTTACCCAAAAAAAAATTATGAATATGAATACAAAGATGATTTTTGTTTATTGTTATTTTTTTTTTCAGGAATATTATTAATAAGCGATTATTTTCATGCTCATATAGGTTTAAAATAAGGGTTAATATCATATACTGAACAACCACAAACAAGTTTACCCTACACTAAACTCCAAATTAGCACGTTTTAATAAATTTACAATCCATTAATTTTCGTCAAATTTTATTGTCAAACTGTTAAGTTGGATGACACGTGATATTTTTTCTTGGCATTAATTCAATTTAACGAAAACTAATAGAAGATAAATTTATTATAAATATATCGATTTTGAAATTTTGGTAGTGAAAAGAATTAATTTGAACAAAAAATTTATCACAGGTTACTCGTTTGAGGTTTTTCTTTGGTATTAATCCAAAAAAAGAATTATATGGAAACAGAGGTGATATTTTTATTTTTTTTTGTTTATTGCCATTTATTATCAAGATTATAACGAATAAACGGTCATTTCTCAAGCTGACGTGGATCTAAAAACAATAAACTAGTTCGCGTTCACCGAGGCAGGAAAGCGTGCCAAAATTCTGCGGCACGACCTGGCGCAAAAGCGTTCGATCATCCACAGAGGGCCATTTTCGTAATTCCGGCGGCGCCCTCGGTGACGCTGGTGATCCTACAATACACGGCACGAGCGGAGGAGGAGGAGGAGGAGGAGGAGGGCGTTTTTCTTTCTGCAGTGGAGACGACGCAAGCTCCTTTGCTTCTCCCTCGCAGCTTCCGCCCGCCATCGGGGAGCTCTCCATCTCTCCTCTCTCCGGTATTTTCCATCCCTTCGCCTCCCTTTCCATGGTCTCTTTTTTTAGCTAGTAATTCGGCCGGAGAATCGGGACTTACTTCGCGTCGCGTTCGTCGCTTGAATGAATGGTTGTTCGTTTTGTTTGCTCCGTTGGTCGTGTAAAGATCGTTCCTTTGGCGCAGATTTCTTGTGGGTTTTGATCGGTTGCCCCCCCCTCCTCTCTCCTTGATCATCTGTTCCCGGAAACGATGAGTAATTGGGCTGGAAATGGAGGGTCGTGCTCGTCGACGTCGAACTTGTCGGCGTTTGCGCAGCCTTTCGCGATCCCCCGGCTGGACCCGTATCCCAATTCGTTGCCGCCGTTTTATGTGGATTCTGTTCAGCAGCCGTCCTTCGATCAGGGGCCCGCGGATTCTTCGCACGGCGCCTGGCCGAATCCGTGCCCTCCTAACGCAGGAACTGATTGGTTTCCCGCGTCGAACCCGGAGTTCGATGTTGGGACTTATGGTTACTCGGGTTTGGAGACTGTTAATGGAGAAAGTACCCCTTTACTTTCGTGGAACTCTGTCGATGTTGGAGGGGATGAAAAGTTCGGCCGACGTTCTGATGGCTCGAGAAGTGCCGTCACGGAAAGCGACGCGTGTTACTCCTTTTATGCGTCGTCCGGGGTAGTTCAGGGTGATCCCTCGGGGCTGGCTACTCAGTGTGACTATGGCAGAATATCTTCTCCATTCGATGCGAATTTGGATAAGTTGCCTCGTGATGATCAAAGCAAAAGTGTGAGTTTGGGAGGTACAGCTGAATCAAGTGGCCTTTGGAATGAGCAGGCACTTAGATATTATGGTAAAATTGAGGAAATAGGTGGGAGTTACTGCTCGAAGAGGCCTATTGCGGCTCCATTAATGACTGAAACTTGTACAAACGGAGGTATGCTCATGCTCATTCTTTTCTTCTTTTTCTGAAAATAATGTTATAATGTTGTTACACGGTTCTTCATGTGCTGATCTCTTTCGTGCGTGCTGTTCATATGCTGATACATTTAAAGTTTAATAGCGTTTTTCCTGTGCTCTGGTTTGAATTGAATTAGTTATGAGATCAGACTATGATTAGTAATGGAAGCTCAAATGAAGTGAAGAAAGCAGAGAGATCTGATTATATGTTCTTTCCTCCTTGTGTTCTTGAGGACTTCATCATACATCTAATGGTTTGAGTACACATGCAGGAGCTTCTCATAGTGATGATCTTTTGAGTTGGGAAAAGCATGGTGGATTTATAAGTGGAAAACATGTGGATGGTAAGTGATTTCTTGCTTGCCAAACCAAGATTATGCTTACTCAGTCTCTGACGTCATCCTTATATTTTTTTTTTTTTTTTTTCATCCAGCATCATCAAGTTTGGATTTGCCTAGAGTATTTCATGAAACATATCCTCAGGCAGCAATGCCAGAGTTATCTTCGAATCTTGGGAAGAAACAGTGGCCATACGCTCATATAGATGAAAATGTCGTATCAAATCACGTTTCAAGTGCGAATGGTGGGAATATGATTTCGGAATCTTTTGCTGCACCCCAGATGGGACCTCCAGCTGATGGATTTGTCCCGGGAACTGGTGAAGTTTCATTAGGAGGTCATAAGAAGGGTATCCATGGTGTTAATGAGTACTATGCTGGCGTTATGCTATCCAGTGTAAATGAGCCTCAGTCCCTGTTAGCTTCTGGTAGTGAATTACTGCTTGATGGCACTGATCTTGGGAAAGGTGTGCTACAGCGTGGTTCATTTGTGAATGGTGGTAACTCTGTAGTGAAATCTATGCCTGCACCTACAATGGGATATCCAATTGACGGTTTTAGGTCTCAAACTGGTGAGGCCTCTATAGGAGATCACGGAAATGGTAGAGATTGTGCTAATGAGCTCTATGCTGGCATTTTACTGTCTAATGTGAATAAGCCTTGGTCTGTGCAAGCTTTTGGAAGCAAGCCACAGCTTAATCGCACCAATCTTGGGGAAGGTGTGCTACAGCATGGTTCTAGCATGAATTATGGGGACTCTGTTGCCAAATTGTTGCCTCCAACCATTATAGGATTCCCAAATGATGGTTTTAGCCCTCGAACTGGTGAAGTTTCTATCAGAGATCACAAGAGTAGTGCTAACGAGCTCTATGCTCGCAGTATGTTGTCTAATGTAAATGAGCCTCAGTCCGTGCAAGCTTTGGGAAGCAAGCCATGGCTTGATGGTACCTCTCTTGGGAAAAGTGTGTCACAGCATGATTCTAGCGGGAATGATGGGAATTGTGCTGTGAAACCTTTGCTTGCACACACCATGGTATCCCCAGTTGATGGCTTTAGCTCTCGAGCTGGTGAAGTTTCTACAGGAGATCACAAGGATGGTAGAGACTGTGCTAATGAGCGCTATGCTAGCATTCCGCTATCTAGTGTAGACAAGCTTCCATTCGTGCGAGCTTGTGGAAGTGAATCACAGTTTGGTAGTGCAGATGTAGGGGTCCAGCTAGGAAGAAGTGATTTTACTTTTGAGGAACCATACCATCTCGAAGGTGAAGACCTATCAAATAGCCAATCTAAATATGCATTTCATCATTTAGCTGGGGCAGATTTGGGATGTAAAGATCCTTTGACATCAGATCGATTCTATTTAGCACTGGAGAATAATCGTACTCTGCAATGTGCTGAAAAGCACATTGGTGCCAAATCTGGATCCAGAAATCCTCATGTAACATTAGACAGGTTTAATTTGCCATCTATGGGAAATCATGCCTTGAATTCTGCTGAGAGCCCCTCTGTGGGTTTATATCAGTTTGAACACGCTGTGGACTCTCCTTGCTGGAAAAAAGCAATTGCATGCTCAAAGCACAGTGAGGAACCTGAACTAAGTGGTTTTAATCTGCTACAGGACCTTCGAATATTTGGCAATACCTTATATCCTCCTAAGGTCTCCTCTGATAAACCAAGTGCAGGAAAACTACTCTACAGAGGTGGGTGTAGTAACAGAGGTTCGGTGTCACCCTCAGTGCTGCATGCCTTTGTTAATCCATCAGGCAGAGAGGGAAGATCCAATGATAGTGAGGATATTTGCTCGAGTGATTCAAGACATGTTCTGTTTTCTAATGAAGTTGAGGAATCTACTGGACATTGCATTACGTGCCAAGAATCAATTGGTGATTCTAGCGCTAAACCTTCTCATCCCACACAGCAGAGTTCAGGAGAAGGTGATGTGACTTCTGACAAGCGGCACATGCCCACCCATCATGTCTCTGATGTGGGTACAAATGGAAACGATTCTTTGAAAATGGATCCACCGGAAGGGTTGCTCCTTTCTATGAAGCATGTGTTGGAATCAACCAATGCAGTAGATAATTCTCCTGGGCTTGCCAAATGGGATAGGGGACCAGTAATCCCAAATATAGATGGACAGATGCTTGTTTCAACTTTGCACAACCTGTCAGAGTTACTTCTCTTTTCATGTTTAAGTGGCGCATGCAACTTAAAGGAAAGAGACACTGATGTCATTCAAAAGGTGATCGATAATCTTTGTGCATGTTCATCAAAGAATGTTGAGCAGATGACCACACAGCCCAAAATACATAATTCTGAGGAAGACACGTACGAAGGTTTAGGAGCATCACCTGATCTTGACATGGTAATTTTGTTTATCTCACTGCTTCTTTTTCAGTTTCCTACCTAACATTAGTTGATGCTAAAATTGCCAGAGCATGAAAAGCCACTCTTTTAACGGCAAAATGTGGATGGTGATAATCTCAAATTGGATGATAACTAACATGCCAATGAGGATAATTTAGCCTTTTGAACTTTAGGTGATAATCTTCTCATGAATCTAGAATTATATCTTGAAGCATTTGATATCCCCTTGCTAGTTCCTTTTCATGTTTTCATGTAATGAAGGTGATGATCTTTTGGCTTTCAGACAGCAGGTAATAGTCATTGAGGCAATTGAAGGAATTCTGAATAATTGGGACTTCGGAAATTCGAATGCATGTTTTCACCCTCCCACTGTGCTGCACCATATTCTAGAAGGGCCTACAACTATGAAGAGATTTGCGGCACAGGCCTATTTACTACCTTAGTAGCCTTTTCTGATTAATTAAGCATATTGTCAAGATAGATCTATCACGACAAATATAGTTCGAGTATTATTCAAGAATCGGATAGACAATAAAACAGGAAGACGATGACATGGTGAAGAGATGGCTTTATCTGTAGAGTATGATTACCATCTCCTTTTTCTACCTGCTAGATAAAACAACACTGTAATAACTAAAAAGTTGTGGCACTTAAATAAAACAACAGTGTAATAACTAGAAAGTTGTGGCACTTAAATATGCATGTTGTGATGTTAGAAGTGAACTACACCTACATGTTGATTCTTAATACGAATTGAAGCTACCTTTGGCAGGATATCATCTACAATTGCTAGTCCTTTTTTAACATGTTTCTTTGATCTGGCTTATTGATTTATTTTTTTCTTCTGCCTATTCGTGAGTATCTAGTTTTGAGTTATAGCATTCTAGGTAGGTTGTTTTCTGCAGAAAAGGATAACTGGGTTCTTTTCCCACAGAGTGCTAGTACAAATATGCCTCCTCTCGCCAGTGCATTTTCTGTAAATATTAAGGGTCAGCTTGACAATCACCGTGCCTTTGACAAGAAGAGGCAAGATACTGGGTTTGATAGTGAGGTGGAAAGTTCTTCCGAACTTTCCTCCTCTAGGGGTAATGCCCTGATAAACAAAGACGATGCCATGACCGAGGTACTTCTTTTAATACTCTGTAACCACCTGCCATGGAAAGGTTGGAACTATAAGCTAATGGATCAATAGAAACTGAGTAAATTTGTTGTGGATAACCTTGCAGGCTATCAAGAAGATTCTCAGTGAGAATTTTCAGGTTGAGGATGATTCGCAGCCACAAATACGCTTATTTAAGAATTTGTGGCTTGAGGCAGAGGCTACTATATGTTCCATGAATTACAAGGCTCGCTTCAATCGTATGAGGATCGAGATGGATAATTCCGGGTCCAATGAAGTGAAAGGTTGGGACTTAAGTTGCTTAACATATCTATCTTGCATGGCCAAGCAGATTCTTTTATCAGAGAAAAAACTCTTAACATTCTCATAATTAATGGTTTTTTGTTGCAGATTCTCTTGAAAAAAATTTGGATGTGGAGAACTCATCAGATATTGGAGTCTCTGTTCAATCAAATGAAGATGAGAAATTGTTGGCTGGGACAAGGAGCTGTGAAAAGCCTGAGAAGCTGAATGCCTCTGTTCAGAGTCCGACTGTGGTCAGCACAATCAATCCCACCACTGAACTTTTAGCTCCAAGTTGCCGGCCTCATAACTCAAGTACGGAAAGTACTCCAAATGTGGATGAACAAGGGCCTCTGAAAGTTTCTCCTGATCTCAGCAGGACTACAGAATTGACAGCTGGATCATTTAAAGAGAATGGTAGCCTCGCACCTGAAATCTCTCTCACTTCTCCTGTAACAGGTGCAATCTGCTGCACTGATGACGTAGAGGCTTCTGTTATGGCCAGATTGAAAGTCCCAAAACGATGGGATGAGAGCTTACTTTCTGAAAATCAGACACTGATTCCTCCAGGTTCAGTTGATATCGGGGTTGCATTTAAAGAAGAAAGCTTTCCAGTTGCTAGAGAAAGAGTGATAGAGGAAAGCACCGACCTTTCTGGTGGCAAGTTGAAAATGGAGTCTCGGGCTGGTGCTGAAGATAATCAAATACTCCATTTTCGAGCAAAAGATTTGCTCAAAAACCCGCTCTCTGCAGGCTGGCAGGACTGCTCATTAGACTGGGAGTATTTGCTGAAAGAGGAGATTCCGGGCAGAGACTTTGAATCTTGACTTCAGGAGTAAGTGTTCCTCAGATGTGAATAATCACCCATGATTTACTGGATCTATATCGCTTCTATCTATGTTATGTAGAACACTCTGTGTCAAACCCCATGAATTGCTCTTGTGGAACTCTTTGATCTCCAAACTTGTAAATAGCTTTCAAACGCTCTGTCGGTGTTACAGCTAAATGAAGACAAGTCGTGCTTGCATGTGTTTTGCTTCTTATAGAGCTCAAATAAGACAAGTTGCATTTGTATGCATTATGCACATCAAATAAGCTCAGCTTTCAACTAAGATTCACTAGGCATGCTCAAGCGTCGTGTCTACTCAGCAGCATATTTAATTTGTGCAAGAGCGAGCTTTGGCTCAAATACAGCTTGAGACGGTCGAAGACACAGAAATCAGAACTACTTGCGTTGGGGTCAACGGCCAAAGACGCTTTGCAGGCTACTATTGTTATTTTTCCACATCTTCGCAAGTTGGATAAGCACGTTTTTTCATCCATTAGTCACTTGATAAGGTAGGAGAAACCCATACGTTGTCATTTATATTTGTCTCATCTGAACGTGGAGAATGACAAGAAAGAGCTCTGGAATTGCCTATCGAAGCGAGAATCAAGTCCTGTGATCAGTACTTTGACCTTGACTATTCTCGCGTAAATTCAGTCCAAAGCGAAGGAGCAACCCATAGTGCAAACAACACCCAAGCCGTTCAATGAGATCGTTAGACCAATTACAATATCGTAGCATTTATACTCAGAACCTCTTTGGTTTCAGTTTTGAGTTCGGTTTGAATCGCCTATAGCGATGAAGTAATCACCTGTCAGGCTATTTGCGACTGAAAAGTGAGCCATGCGTGATCAACGGTTACTCAGTAACATAGACTGGCGCTTTATGACTTTCAGAGAACTTAAAAGAAGCTGAAAAAGGCAAAAGGTCCGGCCATGTTATACTAGTGGATTGTTGACAAAACGCCCTCGTTTTAATTTCTCTTCTACAAGTTCAAGAATAAAAGAGCCGATATAGAAAGTGAATAAATGCTGCAAATAATCCCAACTCAGATAACCTAGACAGTTCTCAAAGCTCATCACCAAAAAAGGCCAGGCAGCAAACCCCGATGGAGCATGTTTAGGTAGTAAGCTCCATGATAGCACCAACAATGTCCCCATTGTGCGTCTTGAGAGCCTTCACGGCTTTGGTCCTCGAAACTCCAGCCTGGGTCATCACCAAGTCAATGTCGCGAGGCTCAACCCCAGTCTCATCGATCTCTTCCTCTTCTTCATCAGCCTGTGCTGCTGAGGCTGCGGCTGAAGTGTCTGTCCTGCCCATCACAGATCCCATGTCGGGCATCCTGAACTGCTGGGCAGCTTGTGTCTGCAGTTGTGAGCTCAAGTCTTCAATCTTCGCCTCCCCAAATATGATATAAGTCTCAGAGTGAGGGCTCTTGAAGACATCGGGATTTGAGATGAAGAATAGGACCTGAAACACCAGGAATTTCTCAATAACATGCCATTGTTTATATATGCAAATCAATTTCAACTATAATGAACTAAGACACTCCACTTTTTCAGGTCAGTTATAAATGGATCTTCCAAAGCCACTAGGCACCATTTAGTGCTCTATAATCAATGAGACCCACACAATTCAGAGTTGCTCTAGTTTTTTGCTAAATTATATAAAGGATGAGGTATCAAATGCATGACAGAGATTTGAAAGAAAAAGTACTCACATTCTTGGTTCTTTTGATGGTGACCCTGCTTACACCGCTTACAGGTTTCATGCCAAGCTTCAACATAGCCTTGCGGCTCTTCTTCTCGCTTCTGCTCTGCTTCGAACCCCCATTTGCACCTGCCCATTCATGTTGTTTGAGTTCTTAAATCCAAAAGCAGCAGCTGACAAAATCAAATAGAAATATACTTTTGTTGGAATTTTCGAGAAGTTTCAGTAAAAAATCCTGCACAGCTCAAGCAGACTGCGAGTATATGCATTGCAGAGATAAAAAATTGCACCAACAAACTTGAGCCAAAACATAAAATCCAATGATACTCCACATAAACAACTTCCTCATTCACATACTAAACCCAAAGGAACCAGCCTCCTGCCAACCCAAAAGGAATTTAAGACTTGTGTTTGTATGTTTGCATACAGTGAACTAACCAAACCAATCCAAAAGCAAAAGTTTCAGATCATGAAATCCATCTGTGGTTTACTGAGTTGATTTCTAACTAAAACAGAAACCTCTCTATCAACGTGATTACACACTAAAAATATCAAATGAAACAGACCATCGCCACACGCACTCTTTGCCACAACTTAAAGTAGCAAACATCCGCATCTTCAGTTACACAGATAAACGTAGCATCACATTCATAGCTATCTGTTGAAAATGCAAAATTTGAATCAACATACGCAACGGCGACACCCTTTTGGAGATAAAAGAATGACCGGGATTATCCTACACCAAAAATGATTTCCGCGGACATAGCACTTGCATTACTCCACCTAAACTAGAGTAGACCATTGGGATTCAAGAACTTCATCTCAAAAATCAACTCCACAACACGACCTCAACGAAAACTAAAAACACTCCAAAGGTCACACGTCATAATTCCCCCGTACCATCCCATTTGCCCATAAACAATCCCTCCTGATTCAAAATAATCCTCCCAACGAAAAATAGGGAATGCCCATATACAAATCAGCAAACTTTCACACAACTACAAAAACCAAAACCAGGCGAAATCACACAACCAGCTTCCAAAAAGTAAAGCGAAATGAATAAAAAAAGAAGGAGAAGAGAAAGACCCACCTTGAGCCCCATCTTCCTTATCGTCGTCGTCGTCGTCGTCGTCATCGTCGTCGTCGTTCTCCTCGTCCTTGTCGTCGTCCTTCACGTCCTCCACAATGGGTTCGTCGTCCTGCAACAAAAAGCAACGAACTTTGAACGAACCGAACCCACCCCCACCAACCCCCGAACTTTCGCACACACCCAGTAGACGGACGGAGCTCAAGAACAACCCGGAAGCACCTGAGGCCTCTTCTCGGGCTCGGGGACCTGCTCGGTCTCGGGCTCGGCGAGTTCCACGACCGGAGCGGGCGACATCTAGCGAGCGAGAGACCGGACAGCGCTGAAAGCGAAGCGATAGGGTTTTGCTGTCGCGAGAGAGATTACTTGCTCGGGAGTTGTCCTGTTCGTGCGCGCGGTCCCGGATAAGGGTTTTCCTCCTACCAGGTCGGGTCGGGTCGGGTCGGTTCGGGTCGGTCCTTTTCCAACCACTCCGGCCCACTCAGTTCTGCAAGGTTCCGATTTTCGATTGATTTAACGTGCCACGTGACCTAAAAGACGGTATTGTACTATGAGTGTGCTTATTTAATCAAAACCATAGGCTTGGTCGGTTGAATAACGACATACGATATACTAAATTGCTTAATTCAGTTTCATCTTTTTCCCCCATTCTTTTTGTGATGACATGGGATCTCAGTCTATATAGGATAAATTACGGTTTCCTGAGCTTGAGCTCACGCTAATCTCATGTACTTAGCGTCACATGAGTCCATGCTCGATGGACTGCCATATATTATATTGCTCAGTTAATATTGTGCAGAATGAGACTTGTGTCGCTCGCCAAATTCACCTATTTTTATCGATGGACTCATATCTCGATATTTGATTTGGTATAATAAATATGCGTTTGTTAATTGTCTGTCTAGTAATGCAAGATGTGTTGTGATACACACACCACAATTTGTTTTTTAAGTTCATTCTCCGTCTCAAATTTCGCCATCTCTTGTTATATTCTATTCATTGAATTTGCACTTTTGTAGTAGCCCTCGTGAGCAACCTTCGTGCATTTGACTTTCAGGATGGGTAAGACGAAATTTTTCCCGCAAATGTTTGCCCATTCTTCAAAAAATGTAAATAAGTCATAAAAAAAGCAGAAAAGTGAAAATTAACTAATATGTTTAATTCTTGTAGGGTAAAGTCTTTTTTGACCTCAACAATAGGATGTGCTCGTGCTTTAGCTTTTTCCTAATCTAAAGGGAGGAAAGTGATTTTTCTTCCTAATCGGAGTCCAATTTGCTCCGGACCACTCATAATAATTAGACCCGCTAAATCAGTGGGTTGGGACGAAAATGAACAGATCCAAATTGAACCATTTAATATGTTTTAACCCATTTTAATGTAGTACAAATTTAATGACTTATATCTAACTCAATCCATACCGACACAATACTGCTAAAATACTTCGATACTTAATCCAATGTAGGAAACTTTATACCCAAATTGAAGTGAAAACATGAAGTGAGAGAGAGAGAGAGAGAGAGAGAGAGAGAGAGAGAGAGAGAGAGAGAGAGTTACAAATAGATTGTGAACTTAATTTTTTGTCGTAGATTGTGAAGTCGTTTAACACCCATATTATTTTAGACTTTATTATTTTAAATTCATTTATGACCAATTTACAAAATTACTAACACATGTAACAATTTAGCCTATTATAAACGGGTATAAAAGGTATAATAACAATATGATACCCTTGAATTCTCACAAAATTACGTGTATGCCACTCTGAGCCTAAGCCTGCTTTGGACTCTTTTTTTCTCTTTTTCTCTCCGTAGAGCACATCATTACTCTAAAACCAAAAAAAGCTAAACAGGTGCATAATCACACTAGAATAGCAAATGCAAGAATTGTTATTGCCAATCACTGGAGGCTCAAAGTCAAACCACATAAATACTTTCAAGAGAATTAGTATTATCGGTTGAAATTGTTAAGCCGGTATTATCGGTTGAAATTGTTAAGCCGAATTGAACCAAACCATTTTCGTTAAAAACTGTTCAAAAGCTGAACCAGAACTAGGCTCATGTTGTGGCTTAGTTTGGTTTTCTAGAAAGTTATAACCAAATCAAACCGCAAAACTGTATTGTATATAGCCTTTTGATTTTTCTTGTCATTTATAGATGAAATAGCTCTTTTTTTTTTTTTTTTTTTTTTTTTAAGAAGAAGATTTGCTATTCATTGTGAATTTATGAATTGTTGTGAGTGTATACTTGGTTTATTTCATGGAATGAATGCATCGTCTAGACTATTCAGTGAGTTTAAGCTCATGAAACTACTACTGCTATACCCCCCCCCCCCCCCCACCACAAAGAAAAAGGTAAAAAAAGAGAAAAAGATGAAAGAAGAATGGACGGTTAAGTTCGGCTTCAGATCGAATGAAATCGCAAATGAGAAACTATTCATCACATTTTGGTCTGGTCTTGATTTTTCTTTTCTCAAATGGTATGTACGTGGTTTCATTTGGTTCAAGCACCAAACCGCACCAAATATACCGCGTTCACCTGCACTCGAGAGCATATAAATTTAACACAGGCTCGAAGGAACAAGGAAGCAAAGAATACCTTGAGAACACAGCAGGATTTGCAGTTTGAGAGCACGAAATCAACTACGCCATCTTGACGGAATGATATGAAATTCTCCAAGCATACAGTTTCTCAGCTCTCCCTATGGACATTTGCACTCTAGTTTTTAGGCATGGCATATAGACAGGCCACGGACGGGCATGGCAGATAGCAAAGAGACTGGCCACGGACGGGCATGGCATGGGCCCGTTGGACCAAGTATAACAGCATATGACTAGCTTTCCCAATCTCCATTTAGCTTACCCGAAGCGACTCAGCAAATTCATGAGTCAAACTCATGCATGTCCACTTTCAAAAATCTGTAAGCAAACAATGAATTTTGACAGCGATTTTGATCCCACAAATAATGAAATTCACCTTTCGCTTTGTTATGGATCAAATGACTGTACAATCAAGTTCCCTGATTCCAAAAGCTGTCCTATACAACTATCCTATCACGAACTCCAGGAGGTTGCCAAAACCAAGCGCAAAAATGGGGACATGATAAGCTGATCAACAAGTGCAGAGCATGAATTGATCATCAATGCTTTCGACCAGTTTCACCATGAACTAGCAAGAAAACAGACAATGTGAAGAGCCCTTCACTTGCTGTTTTCTTTCTTTTTCCTCAATCTTCTCCCCCTCTTTGACTTCCACCTTTTGTCGTGCTCAGTGGCATCACAATGGTTTCTCTTGAACCACTTCTTACATGGAGCAGCTGAATCGCATATATAGCAGTAACACTGCATAAAAGAGAAGGAAAAAATGGACCTAGTTAGGATTGCCTCCATAGTTCAATTAAAAGTACAAATTATGAGACTTGATATTGAGAACAATCATCAGGTGGTGAAATTCATGTGCGGTTAGTACCAGCTCGCAGTGTCTTTCATGAGACGTAGTTGCAAAGGGAAATTTCTGACAAAGATGCCTCGAGTGCGGGAAGTCTCGACAAGCCACCTGTCCATAATCATCAGCAGCAACCAGCAATCAAGAGCGTTTAATCATTATGACTTGAGAAAAGAATTAGTAACGAAAACTGCTTCGAAAGATACTTGCATAGAATCCTGGGGACCAAATAATATGACATGCAACTTACAAATAAGCTATAGTTGGAGCGAGATAGGATCATGATCATCATAACCACATTTAGAAAATTGTGATTGCTTCCCCGACACGACAAACTTGAAGTACAGCCTACATGATCAATTAAATCTGTTCACGACTTCCATTAATAGGGATAACAACTACTTATAAAGATAGCACTTCATTCTCAACCATAAAAAGAAGAAACGGAAGACACATACCACAATGCTCTCTGATGAGTTGAACTTTTGAAATTGTCAAATATGCGCTCAAATGAAAATGGTATCCGAGTCAAGAGCTCATATAAATTTCTCAAAATCTTCTTTTAGTTTCCTCTCCCTTCTTTCTGTGCTATTGGTTTTGATTGGTCACCCGGTAATCCCCATTTCCAAACAAGTTCAACAGGCTATTACAATCCTAAGTACACCAAACAAAGCTAATGAGCACCTCCAGTTAAACTATACAGTGACTCATGTCAAGTTCTACTTTACTCAAGTATTTCCATTGCTAGATCAGTATTCCAACGATTCTCCAACATACGTTATGCTTCTCAGTTCTCCCCCACAAGCGAAACAGAACAAACATGGAGACCACCTTCGTCGAAACGTGAAACCCACGAAAACATAAACAGTCTTATGACGAAGGCATAACCAAACAGAGAAATTCACGGTTAAGTACGAAAACGAAGCAAACGAACAAAAAAGGACAAGTTCGCGCGACAAAAGTACGAACTTGCCTGTCCTTTCTCGGCAATGACGACGACGTCCTTGGACCCATCGCTGCGATCGTCCGTCGCGCCAGCCTCCGTCATCGACAGGGAGAACCTGGAGATACGCTCGAACGGGTCGAAACCCAGGATGAAGCAGTCCTCGGTCTCTTCGAACCGCTTGACGTCCTCGTCCCGCGTCACGCAGAGGACGTGCCTGATGGGGCTCGGCTCTTCATGGCCAGGAGTCGCCGGCAACGGCGTACAGTTCGCCATGGCCGGGGGAGGTTCCTGGGACGCGAGTAGGGTTTAGAGAAGCAAGAATATGCAAAATCGCTGATTGATCAAGAGAGAGAGAGAATCGATTTCGAACTTGGGGGGAGCAGATACGGTGACCGTTTGGTTCCCCCACGAGCAGTAAATTGAACTACTCGAGATGATATATTTAAGCAGGAGAGTTGTTAAGGATAATAAGATCTATTTTAAAAAGGCTAGTATCGATTTATCTTAAATTGTTAAAAATTTGAAATTTTTGAGGTAAATGCTACACAAGTGTACCGATTTAGAGTAAATGTGACACAAATATACCAGTTTAGAATTGTTTGTGACAAAAAAAATTGTTTAGGGTAAATGTGACACACATGCACTAATTTGGAGTAAATGTGGTAAGGATGTACTAATTTGAGAGTTTTTTGACACAAAAATTAGTTTATGGTAAATGTGGTATAAATGCATCAGTTTTAGATTTTTAGTAATATTAATCGTAATGAAATGACCTTAAGACATTATTAGAAATGTGCAACGGGTCGCCGGCCGCACGGTACAATCTGCTATGTTTAGGCCTATATCAAATTAGACCTGTTATCCTTTTGCTTTCGGGCCACTGCCCGACCCAAGCTTGACGTCTTTCCGTGTAACCCTGAGGATGTGTCTCGATCTCCTACATGTGAAATTTAAGGGATGAGCTCCTGTAGAGTGGAGATTCACCTCCGTCTAATTCCTCGCCTTATGATAATTGGAGTCGGCCTTTCCACTGATCGGGCCTTTGATGCCGCAACCGTTGGTTGGCAACTGACACCTAGAGGTGTAAATGGGTCATGGACCCATTTTTGGACTCATATTTTATTTATATGGGTTATATATGAGTCAAAAGCTTTTAAAAACCCAAATAAAAATAAATCAAAAAAAGTGAGTTTGATTTAAATGGGTCAAAAATGGGTAAGAACCTGTGACCCATTTTCGATCAATTTAAATATCAAGTGGATTAGAACCTTAGAACCTATTTCTAAATTTTCAACCTAAGCCCCACACAATCTTTCCCTCTTTAACTTTATAAAAATGTTTTTTTAAATAAAAAATCGAAATTATAATTATTTTTCATATTTCAATTTTCTTTTCTTTTTTCTTTCTTTTTCTTCCTTCCTTAGCTGGCGATAGGCCGCGAGGCTCAAGCTCGCCCGCACGCGAGCTCGTGGTTGCGGCGATTGGCGTGGCTCGAGCCTCGCTGGATCCGGCGAGACTCGAGTTCGCCGGCATCGGATGGGGCCTTGGTCTCGCCCGATTGACAAGATTGAGCCTCGCTCGACGCCGCCGAGCTCGATCTCACTTGTGGTCGGTTGCTAGCCATCGTCGTGGTGGCCGGGCCGTCAAGAAGAAAAAAAAGAAAATAGAAAAATAAATAATAATAATTAAAAATTATATTTTAAAAAATAATAAAAATTACATTTTTAAAAATAAAAAATTATATTTTTTAAAAATAAAAATAATTAAAATTATATTTTTTAAAAATAAAAATAAATAAAAATTATATTTAAAATATATTTTTTAAAAATAAAAAAATACAAATTATATTTAAAAAAATAATTAAAAATTCGATTTTAAAAAAAAAATATTCTAAAAAGAATTATAAAATTTTTCCATTAAATTTGTATTGTATAAACGTGTTTTAGCAATACTTTTTTTTTAAAAAAAATAAAAAATCATAAAATTGAGCTTTCTTAGGTTTAGTTAAAAAATTTTCATGTTACAGTTTTTAGTTACTCAATAGACTTCAAACAAGAGAAGTATGTCCATGGTTTCATTTGTAATATTATCCATTCTATGCGCTCAGTAGGTGAGTCCAGTACTGAGAAAATCTCCTCACATCATGTCTACAGAACCAGAGATTCTCGAAGCACTTGTTTCTCTTGCTCCCTCTCCATCATCCTCAACCCCCTCAGAATTTCGTGTTTCAAATGCTTCTAAGATAGATTATCTCTATGAAGTCTCTCTTAGTGATGAAACCAAGATTTCTGAAACCCACCTTCCTCTCATGAACCCTTATTCCGCTTTTGCTAAACCGAGCTCTTCATTCTCCCCTATCCGCTCCATCCGTCAGCTTATTCACCAAATCCCAAAGCAAGTAAAAGAGTACGTCCAGTCCTCTAAATTCGACCAAGATCCCATTCCTCAAGCGAAAAGGAGTACTTTGTTACTCTTCGATCCCTCCAAAGTTTCCCGCACAATGGGCTCAACAGGATACACACATGTTCATTATGGTGTCTTTGTTCGCCTTGCTCTCACCTTTCATGGTCGTAAAGGTTTGCCCGTAGTGGCAAGAATTGCATTGTTGGATACTAGATTTTTACAATACCAGCATGCTTGCATTGGTACTGTTCAAACTACTTTGAATGCTGGAACAGTCTTTGTGACTCTGTATCCAAACTTCAATATCGCTCTTTCAGACCCCCAGCTACTCTCTTTCTTAAAGGTCCAAGTTCAGCTCACCGGAGCCCTCAAACCGTTGACTCGTAGCCGCAACCCCGTATTATCGATGGTGTATCGAGTGCGTAACCATGCTCTCAATCCGAACTTCACTAACGGTAATGAAGATGCCTTGTTTATCTCCATGCGTAATGATCGGCATCATGCATCCATGTTCCTGCACGATCCCGAAGGACACGTTGGCCAAGCTCATTCCAGAAACTTGGATTACCAACTACGAAAAGCTACACCAGCATAACAAGCCTTTCCAGTCTACAGACTCGGAATTCGTCCGGAAAAAAGATGGAACTGTTTCCATCAAGTTTGGCAAGGAAAAGGAAGAAAGTCCTTCTATCTTCCAGACCCTTTTTATGATTGAACCATGTGTTCCTGAATCAATTTCCGAGCCAAATCCAAAAAGCTTGTTAGACACTTTAACAAAGTGATGGACATCCTGTCCATTACTATAAAGACAAGGATGGTCATTGTTTTTGGGATCCCTTTTGCCAATGTTCTTATTGCACAAATTCCCCTAATGAGGAAGAAAATTCCCCTGACGAGGAAGATCCATATGATAGACCTCCGCCTCGACGAAGGAAGCCAAAGGATAAGTTGTACCGAGATACTTAAACGGAGATTCCTCCGTTGATACCCTTGGTGAGTGTGATAAGTACCAATTCATGGTCTCTTATGCACCACCTCCATCACCAATATGCGCTTCTACACCTCCGCATTCATCGATCCACCAAGATCACCTCCACCATCTCCTCCTCAGAAGAAACAGGCTCTCTCCCCGTTCTACAAGCCAATCCTAAAGCGGGCCAAGAAGCATTCTTACCCACTAGAAGCTCCAGTAGAAACACCACCCATTTCCTCCATTGCCATGTTCCATGATACTGACTTTCCCCCTCTTGCCGGAGAAAGATCTGAACTCAAATTTCCTGCTTCAGAAGAATTCATTGATCCACAAGGTAGATACCACCATACCCCTAAAATCTCTACCCCCACTGATGTGGATGAACATGGGAGACAGAGGAAAACTACTTCCGCCGAAGCTATTCTAAATTGGCAATCAGAGACCCTGTTAGCACAAAACAATGCCTTCAAAGCAATTGATTCCAAGATTGGAAATGTGCAACAAGATCTCCGAAAGTACGATGAGACTGTCAAGAAAATGGTTTCTGAATTCCAGAAGAGGCTAGATGCCTTGGAATCAGGACAACGGCTAGGGTATCATTACCTAGAAAGGCCGCAACCGGAGATAGAAAAACTCAAGAGACAAATTCAACTCCTTGAAGAAGGAAGGTTCAGACCTTTTGATCCATTTGCACCTCCAAAGAAGAACTCGGGTATTTACCTCCACCACCTCAGCCATCCATTTTTGCTGCCATTCCAGAAGATTCTTTCAGAAAAGAACCAGATATGGCAAATGTACGAGATCGCATTAAAGAGTTGAGCCGAGTCCAAAAGGAAAAAGGGGAAAGAAAAAGCTCATACAGAATCATATTCGGTTGTCATAAGAGAAAAACCAGATTAGATGATGTTAGCAAATCCATTAGAATCCTTTTTGAAGGATTTGAGTGTTCAAAAACATTCTGATCCAATACAGAATCCTGTATTGGATCCTGATCCTACTCCTTCAAACAATCAGATTCTATGTCCTGCCGAACAAGCTAATACTACCATTTCTGATACCGAATCATATTCAACATCTTCTTCATCTTTCTCAATTCCTGAAATTGATTCCCTTTCTAATCCACCCATAACCTCATCTATATTCATGGCTGATCCTCCAGATCAGGAAATGGAATCAAATTACTCTGATCCAGAGATTGTCCAAGACAATCCGAAACACCATGTGACCATGGCCTCAAAGCAGTTTTTCACCATCGATGATATCCCCTATCATAAATGGCTAGAAAGACTTGAGGAATTTCATACTTGGTTAAATACTCAGTCCATAACCAACCATGATATGAATGATGTCCTTTACAATTTCGTCACAAGGTTCACAGAAGCCTCAAACTTTGGTGGAAATCGGTGTCGAACAAGACCAAATTCATTTTCGATGTCCCCGCATTTTAGCCAGCCATCACCATCTTATATCATTTCTTTGTAGGAAAACCCATTGACCTCATAGAAATGAAAAGAAGAGAATTCTTTGGAAGGAAATGTTGCTCCCTTCAAAAGAAACATCTTGATAAGCATTATCGAATAATGCTTCAGCTTTTTTACCAAATCGAAGCCGATTCAAATCTGAAACATGTCTTCTTGACTTCCATCCCTAAGGAACTTTCCCAGATGGTTGAAAGATCCTTTTTTGGAAGACAAAAGAGAGTACAAGATATTCCCTTGGGAGAAATACAGCAAGAAATCCATCTATGCCTTGAAGAAATTTGCCTAAAGCGCCAGATGGTCCGTAACTACATCACAGATGACAAAAGTCTCGAGACCGCCTGCTCTCGCCAGAAGTTAAAAATCAAATGTTCCAAGCAAGACTGTGATGGAACTTGTGGGAAGTTTTCTCGAAAGAAGAAGCATTTCAGAAAACTATGGATGACAAAGTCCAAACATGGCCACAAGAACTTCCGAAGGAAGAAGAAATGGCGATATCTATGCAAGAGGAAAGACCGCACAGGCCATAAAAAGTCAAATCGTTGTTTCATCTGCAATCAGAAAGGACATTTTGCCAAAAATTGTCCCCAAGTTAGAAAGGGTCAGCATCATTTGATATATCAAATTGAGAATGAAACAGGTATTTCTCTTGAAAATGATGAAATCGAATCATTTTTCTCTCGCGATGAAGAACCGTCGAACAAACCCTTTGTCATCATTCCATGTTATCTCACTTCTAGTGATACCAATTCGATTCGTAGTCCGAAGACATTTTCATATATCACCCACATCTGCAGAACCAAGCCATGACATATTTTCGAGTCAAACTCACTGTCCCCATTTCCCTGTGAAAATCCTCACTTCAAAGTTTGTCAAACCTATCAATGTCATTGCCCTCATTGACACCGGAGCCAGTTGTTCAATTTTGGATACCAAAATACTTCCTGAGGAATATTGGACTCATTATGCCCGATATTTCAACTCTGCATCAGGAGACACTTCCTCCACAAATGTGAGAACCACTCCGGATCGTCGCTTCTTCCTCGTGTTCTATAACCACAAAATTCTTTGGGTCCAATCTTCCCAACAAAGACCTAATCACTTTGGATGGGATATTATGACTCGATCTCACAACTTCGCATCATTCCCGGAAAAGGTCTTAGGTACAAAGATCAATTCTCCGAGTTCGTCAATATCCGAGACTCTTTTCCATTCAAATGAGTCTATTAGACCCAATCATGCAAAGCCTGTTAGAATCTTGTTCGAATCCCATTCGGAATTCGCTCAAAAGTGTTCTCATCCTTTATGGAAGAACCCGAAATTCTTTGTTCGCCTTCCCTTCAAGAAGAATGAAGATATAAATCCAACCAAGGCGAGTCACATGGGAATGAAGCCAGAACACTTGGCTTTGGCTCAAAGGGAATGCTCAGAACTGTTGCAACAAGGCCTTATTGAAACCTCCAACTCTCAATGGGCTTGTGAAGCCTTCTATGTCAATAAGCGTGCTGAGCAAAACAGAGGAAAAATGAGACTGGTGTAATCAACTATCAACCTCTCAACCTTTTTCTCCAAGATGATAAATTCCATTTACCCTCCAGAGTTTCCCTCTTTATTGGTCTAACCAAGGCCCACATCTATTCCAAATTCGACCTCAAAGCCGGATTTTGGCAATTGGGCATCCATCCTGAAGACAGATCCAAAACAGATTCTCGTATTCCAAACCAAAGACTTCCAATGGAAAGTACTCCCTTTTGGCCTAAAAGTAGCACCATCTCTTTTCCAAAAGGCCATGTGTCGTATCTTCCAACCAATTCTCTCGAGTGCTGCAATATATATCGATGATATCTTGCTCTATAGCCCTGATGAGCAATCACATTGCTTACTTCTCGAGCAATTTGCAGAAATTGTGAAAAAGCATGGCATCATGTTTTCTCAAAGAAAGATGAACATTGCCCAGACAGAAATAGAATTTCTTGGTATGCACCTCAACAAATCAACAAAGGTACATACTACCCAAGGCCACACATTGCTCAAGAATTATTGAAGTTTCCTGAGGATAACTTCACCACAAAACAAGTTCAGCAATTTCTTGGGATAATCAATTATCTTAGGGATTTTGTCCCAAATATTGCAAAGCTCTTGATTCCTTTGCAATCTATGCTGAAGAAGAATCCCCCACCTTGGGGAAAGATTCAGACTAAAGCAGTCTCTGAACTCAAGGAGTTAATGCAGAATCTCCCACAATTACAGATACCATCAACTGGGAAAATAATTCTCCAAACTGACGCCAGTGATGAATACTGGGCAGCCATCCTGCTTGAAGAAATTGATGGTAAGAGACATCTTTGTGCCCACAAAAGTGGAAAGTTTTCTCAAGCTGAAATGCATTACCATTCCACTTTCAAAGAAATTTTAGCAGTCAAAAATGGAATCAAGAAGTTTGAATTCCACCTTATTGGCCATCACTTCATGGTAGAATTAGACATGGCATCTTTTCCTCAGATGACCAAGTTTAAACAGAAGCAGATTCCGAATTCTCAGCTGCTTAGATGGGCCGAATGGTTTTCAAAGTACTCCTTTGAAACCAAACACATTCCTGGGAAAAAGAATGTCCTTGCTGATTTCTTGTCAAGACCAAAAGCGCCAGCCGAAATCAACATGTACATTAAAAGACCTGCTTTCCATATGCTCAACCATGGCGTGAAATACAAGATTGAGAAGATCAAAGATTTGCCAAGCTGGAAATATCCTCAAGAGATTATTGAACAAATCCAGAATGACAATCTCACTGAAAATCTGGAAAACCTCATGTGGCAATGTCACACGATCCGCTCGTACTCAATGCAGTTCGATTCTTTATCCGTATGGATTAAATCCAAATGATCCATTTATACATCCTCTTATCTCGGAAAGAAGATGATTTCCCCGAACATGCTCAAGACACTATTATGGTACTTAACCAATAAGTACTTGATAGCTATTGAAATTCCAACCGAAGATTCATAGCCAACCTCACCAGGATATTTCTACTCGGGAAAAATATTGAAAGAGAAAGTGATCGAAATCTTTCGACTTTCTCAATTGGTTCTATCCTCCTACTCACTGGAAACATCTTTTGGAGAAAGAACTAAGACCCTTGACATCAAATCCTGAAGTCCACACCATCCTGTTTTTCCGACGTCCATGGCATTTTCTCAGAAATAATGGCAACATCATTAATGCCCCACAAGAAATAGGAACCACATCCTATAAACACCATTTGGATAGCAGAGAAGCTCGAATCCATAAATCTTATCCGAGACCTGTCAGATCTTGTGGACACCAGTACCGAGAACTCCAGAGAATCTTATGCCAAGAGAACAGAACCATTCCTGAAGAAATATGGAATTATAATGCACCCACTGCATGGGATCATTATGACCTAGCCCCAGAAGCTAATGAAGCACTCAGGCAATTCCAACAGGCTACGTCATCTCAAGATAATGAAATGACAGGAGAAGATGATATTGTCCAATCCACATAGGAGCCCTATGCACATTGGGGAGGCCCTCTTTCTCAAGATCCCTATGATCAAGGACTCTCGTCCTTAGCTCACATGGACACTTCCTACTATGCACAGCCATCCAATTGGCCTCAGCCAAGCATTCCTGCCGACACTACAGGAGATGACAATACCAACTGGGCTCAAGAAGAAGCATCCTCATCACATCAGCTAAACCAAGTCCTCACACCAGAAGACCTTGAAGCTCTCGCACAAAAAATATGAGGAACATCTTCTAGCAACAAATAGCTCAGACGACTCGGACTATGACTACAATGCTCGTGATGGAAGAGACCGTTGAAAGGCCGATGTCCGTACAATTTCACTGTAGCAAATCACTGTTCACTTTTACTGTAGCAGTAGGCTAGGGAAATCACTGTTCAATGTCACTGTTCATAGCCGTGCGAATAATTCCCCACCGGAAATTTCCTAAATTTCCGGAGCCTCTGTTTGTATCTGGACCCGTGAGCTTGGTCCTTGTTTGTGGTATGACCTCTTATTGCCTATATAAGGCGAGGAGGATGTAATGTGTTGGGACAGAGTCCTCTGAAGTAAAGTGAGTGTTTTGTGAAAAACCCCTATGGCTTTCTAAACTCTTCTTCTTCTCCAGTCTGGTAGGATCCTCTGAGAAATGCAGCTTGGGTAGGTTAGAAATGTTTCCATCCTGGCATCTTTGGGTGTCTGTAGGCTCTGAACTAAAGGGCGGAGTAGTTTTCTGCTAAAAGGCTATCCCCGAAGGGCTTGAACTAGAGTTCGCCCATTGTGGGAAGGCATACCTGCAGGAAATCGACTCTTCCTTCCCTGATTCTAAGTCTAGGTCCATTCAATGGTATATATTTCAATTTATAGGTTTTTTTTAAACTTTTTTTATTTACTAATTTTAATTTAATTTGAAGTTTTAATCCAATAAGCATATAGTAGGCGTGGGTTTTCCTAGAATATTAATAGGTTTTAGCAATACGGGTCGGGTCGAGTATGGGTAATTTGATTTACATTAGATAAATATGGGTAAAATGGGTTAAATTGGTCAAATATGGGTCGATCTATTTTCGACCCGACCCGACCCACTCATTTGACTAGTCTACACTCCGGGCTCTGACCAAGATATTAAAAAAAAAAAGAAAAAACCCTATAAATAAGAGGTCTCCCCCTTCTCATTTTCATCTTCATTCCTCTTACAAATTCTCACTCTTTCAAAAAGACTAAAATTTTTTTGCACTTTCTGACAAACTCTCACTATGTATTCACGATTCCCGCACCATTTTGAATCTTACAATAGAACTCAATCACTATCCAATCTGTTTCTTATATGGCGAGTCGATACCTCTACTTGGTAATGGGACTTTGATTTTTTACCATCTCGAGACGCGGGAAACTCCCTACGTGCTCCTTCCACTAGAGAAAAAACAATAAATTCACGACTACAACAACGAGATGCAATAACCAAATGATTATTAGAAAATGTGGTGTAATAGTAGGTTATGACCTGCCATGAGGCAATATTGACACCCCTCCCTTGGTGAAACCCCTACACCTAACTCGAGCAATATACCCTGAATGATGTCTTGCAGACGTTATGGCGATAAAAGTCCACTGTTTAGAAGACATTTTAAATCGAGGTCCTCCCTAATGGTAAGAATTTTAAAACATTCAAAATCGAATTCCTCCCTAAGGGTAAGAAGAAGGCTGTGCGCGCGACATACGGAAGCACTTATCCAACCAATTTAGATGTGGGATGGGCCACCTGAGAAGGCACCAAGAGAAGCATAAACACTAAAATCCTTAAGCCTGGGGAAACTCAACTAGTGCAATGGGTTAGTATGCAAGCAACCCTTTGGCTTCGCTGAAGACCTGAGATTCTTTCACTACATGTAATTTTGAAGTCTCATTGACTTCAGATCTATGGACAAGTCAAACCACTAAGTCAGGCCAGATCGAAAGTTGCACTACCGAACTATGTCGTAGAGATTGCCATTACCACACAATCTAAAAAAATGTCTTTTTGGAAAGTGGTTGGTGACGTTAGCAGATTGGATGGTCTTTTCCTTTAACTTAATAACGTGCCTTCGAACAATCCCATCCCTTGGACAGTGTCTGTACTGTGCAATTACATTCTAAGGTCTTATAACTTGACATGAGATGAATCTGAATTGCTTTATAAATATCAAAAGAGATATGTTTGATGATTAATTAAATTAGAAAAAATGCATGTTGTACTAAAACGTTGACTAAATCATCGATGATGATTTTATTTTTTAAGGCCTTGAATATGTTATTTTATGAAATTCTGGGGTATAATGTAGTGTTGGGGAGTTCCTCAAGAATCAGGTTTGATTGATCGAGTTGATTAAATTTAGTATAGACCTTCGTCAAATACAAACCTTATTGCGTACATCATCATATGTCACAACGTTGACGAAAAACCTATAATTATCTCATTGAATAATATCTTAGTTAAATGTTCTGAATTTACATGGCAATAAAACACATATAAACTTTTTCACCTTCCATAACTGGAAGTGACTTGTGATTAAGTCCTCAATGGTTGCCCGATCAATGTCTAGGTGCAACTCTACGAGGAAGCTACTTGAGCCTACACAAAATGTATAAGATGTGGGTACGAGCTTAAAAATCCAGGGGACCTAAGTTCTAATGGCCATTGCCAATGTTAGAGATATTACAATATCAATTACAATTATTCAATAAGATATCCGAGATATCCAAAATATCTTGAATATCTTTAATTATTACATTACTGCATTGGTTCATGTTCATCTTCATTTCATATATCTTAGTATGCATGTCGTTCGTCATTTTGAAGTTTATACTAAGGTATTGGCATTTGCTTATATTGAAATATCCATGATAATTTTATTTTATGCATGTTAGTTAGGTTTTTTTTTTCTTTTTACGTCATTGCATCACATGGTATACATATTTAAATAAAGAAAAAGGAAAACAAAAAGATATACAATACAAAACTGTTGGATGTTTGTTTGTAAAACAAAACAAATGTGTTTTGCTTGTCCCACATAGGAAAGTTGAGAGGAGATTGATCAATTTATAAGTGTGAGTAATTTTCTATTTTTCTTTTAAATGTTGGGTTTGGACTAGACCCCATAATACCCGCTTGCAAATGTGTGATTATTAAGCGCAAACACTTGGCATGCTTGCGCGCACGCAATTTAATTAGCATTAACCCCTTAAATTTTATTTTATTCCTTACCTTTATCTTATTAACCTTTATTAGTTGAAAGATTGTTTTTTGTTTATTAAGTATTTTTGGAAATTATGAAAAATTGAAATTTTATTTATTAAATTTTATTATTTTCATTATTCTGGATTTTTTATATGAGTCTTTTCAAGACAAATTTTGAAAATTATACTTATTCGATTTGCAACCTTTCCTGAAGATTATACTTGTTCAGTTTGCGATTTTTCATGAAATGTTGTATTTGTTCATTTTGCAACTTCTTTGGAGGGATACCTTTGTTCATTTTGCAACCTTTCGTGAAGAGTTGCCTATATTTTTTGAGACTGATTTACATACATACATACGTATATACATACATACATACATACATACATACATATGTCAGTTTTTGGCACGAACGAGAGTGAAATCATTTTTCGAGTCTTCTTTTCAAAATTATGACAATCTTTTCAATTTTTCTAGAGAGACCTATAGATATACTGGAATTGCTATCTAATATTCTCATTTGAGTTTTTATTGTATTTTTGAGGATATTTGCCAGTGACCATTTGGCAATATTGTGGGGCAAATAAATCCTTAAAGAAAGTGACATCATATCTCGAAATCCAACTTGATTGCTCTATTGATTCAAAACTATTTTTCCAACAAAAACTATTTGATTTGCATGTTAGTAAATAAGGCCTTGGTGGTTGCTCGATTGATGCCTATCATCGCAAATCTATGATGAACCCATTTGAGCCTACACAAATTTATATTTCGTTTTATCAAAAAGACGTGGGTATGAGCTTAGAAATGCTGCGGACCTAAGATGTAATTGCCATCGCGGGTCCATAGAACCCACAATCTAGACTGTGAAAAGCTGCATAAAAATTTATTAGTAGGCAACAAGGCCCTTTGACCTTGTGCTAAGTCACTAATACAGACATGACACATGCGTGAATTAAAAATAATCCAACCCAAATTGATGCATTTGATCTGTTTTGACTAATCGATATGCATTTAGAAATTTAGAGACTCGAATCTAATTAAGCTCGTATGGTCGTACCCAACCCAGATCGACTTGATCCACATCATTAAAACACATAGATAATGCTACGTACTGTGTAAAAGATAAGATTTTGAATAGTTTTATAAGGTTCCTAATAAGATTTTCAACTTGTTCGTGACTTTTTCTTTATTGCAAAATTTTCCAGTTTCATAATGAAGTGTCTGATATTTCTTAAAACCAATAAGTCAATGAATATCGATATGTAAAGTTATACACTAATTTTTAACTATTTTTCAAATTTAAGAAAGATGATCATAAATAGAACACAAAACTAGAAAATAAGTTGCCCCACCTGAAAATCCCCAACCTGGACTTGCAGGCAAATGAAGAGCGAAGCAAAACCCCCTCCTCCCTTTTAGACCTCAAGAGCACATATTTTTCAATGTGTGGACCATCTCCCATTCTTCGCTCTAAGCAGCTGAAGTGATGCACCACCAAGTGCCATTTCTTCACTCAAAGAAGAGGAAGCTGCTAGCTCATGAACTTAACCTCGCCAATGTGCTTGTCACCGAATATCACACCCTCTTGGAACGGATCGACGCGCAGGAAGGCGCAGTTGCAGTCCCTGCGGGAGATCTCCCTAAGGTTGAATCGCATCTCACGCTTTCACTTGGGATTGTCGTCGCATTCCTTGACAATCGGAGTTTGTTTCTGCTGGTTCTGGCTGAGATTCTTGCTGGGGTCGTCGCTGATGACGGAGGCTTGTGCGTATATGTAGGCGATGGGAGCGATGGCGACGCGGATTGGTTGGGATCCTCAGCGGTGTTGCAATAGGTGGAGAAGAGAGGAGCGAGCCACCTTCAATAGAGACCGCAGGTAGGTTGGGCTTTAGACCATTAAAAACCCAAATTTTAGTAGACTTTGTTACTCAAATCTATATCAACCCATTTATCAAAGTTTAGCTAATTTCCTTAGATTTTTTTTTTTTTTATGCCGAGGATCCGGCCTAGCTCACATTTAGGAGCATAGCACCGACTATACCTCGAGGGAGACTGGCTCAGCAACCCACCGCCGGGGCCCCCCCGCTTTAATCATGAAACTACTATAAGAGTTGTGATGACTCAGGGAGTCGAACCCCTAACTTGGTGCCAAATCAGGGGGTACGCCTCAACCAGCGTAGCTATGCGTGGGATCTAATAAAACCTACAAATAGACTCCATATACTCTTTTCTGTATAAATATAGAAATATACATGCATTGTTAAGATCCATCTTCCCATGATAACTTTTGCTCAACAAAGAAATAGCCACGCTATTCATATTGGTCATGTTACTATCCAACAACAAAGTTGACCGTAAAAGATGCATGTTGTTAGCCTCCAATTCTCAATTTTGCACTTCTCATTTCAAGAAGTCAACACCATCACCAAACTCGCCGTCATCGAACGATCAACATATTGAAATCTCATCATTAGTAGAAGCCTGGAGCCAACACACACCCCACGTGTAGCCATGTCATGAATCCACCATGCCCAATGCTATGCAAGTCTGGTTTCAACCATTTCCTATGTGATTTCATGGTGATTGAAGATTTCGAGAAACTGTTGGGATTATTTTTCAAGCTGATAATTTGTTTCGACTCACTTAGCATTTGAGGGGATATTGAAGATATTTATCCATCTTCTATAAATATTTAAGATATTTCATCCGATTTTCCATATTTATTTTGATTATGCATATCTAATTTGATTTTTTTAGATAGTCATCTATTAAAACTATAAACAAGCCCCAGATGCTCTTTTTATGCAAACATAGAAATATACAAAAATTCCACAATTTCTCTTCCGTTACATTATTCCTAACTTCAGTAATCATGATTAGTGATGGTTATTACTTTCTTAAACTTCGAATTAGTCTAATTCCCCATATCCTAATCCATAAATCAACGGTGGTTGCTGAATATATAACCTAAGAACCATGTCTCATGGATATTATCCGGCTTCGATAAACAAACTTCTAGAGAGAGAGAGAGAGAGAGAGAGAGATTCATTGATTGATTGAACCTAACAGCTATAATTGCTAAGGCTTAGGTCTAATTAATATCGAGTTTGGTGTCACCTGTCACGTCTAATGAACAACCCAAAATCGAGTGTGCTAGAATATTCGAATGTGATAACTTAGTTTTCCACTTGTATCATTTGCTGGGTGGCAAGTCATTAGCCCCCGAAGTGCTAGGGTTCTGAGGAGGGGCCCTTGACTTTACGATGTGACTGGGAATGGGGTTGGCAGGATGAGATGGTATGAAGGGCGTTGACTTCTTCATCGTCTGATCAAAGGACATTCCACTCCATCACATGCATGTGCACTTCAAGATTAAGTAGGCGAGGCCTTATCTCAACAGTTACTCCTAACCTTCCAGAGGATTTGCATTAAAAAATAGTATATAAATCTACGAATTTAACTCTCATTTTTTGTTAATTTGGTGAAGCCAGGAATTCGGACCATTTTCATTTCTTTTTTTGAAGGAGGAGGGTACCAGGTTGGTGGTGAGGCGACCATTACCTTCGACGAAAAAGCTTGTTCTGAGTTTCATAAAATGTTCAGTTATGTCTTTTAAGCATTTTGTCTTTCTAGTCTACGCATTTATCGAAGAGACTATAGGAGGAAAAAAGCCACTCGGCCACCAATGATTTATGCACTTGCCAATATAGAATGAAATGGTTTTGACCTTCCAAATTACTTTATTTTTTTAAGGTTAAGAATGGTATAATGGGCATAACGTGAGATAGGAGGAAAAAAGCCACTTGGCCACCAATGATTTATGCACTTGCCAATATAGAATGAAATGGTTTTGACCTTTCAAATTACTTTATTTTTTTAAGGTTAAGAATGGTATAATGGGCATAACGTGAGATAGGAGGAAAAAAGCCACTTGGCCACCAATGATTTATGCACTTGCCAATATAGAATGAAATGGTTTTGACCTTCCAAATTACTTTATTTTTTTTAAGGTTAAGAATGGTATATTGGGCATAACGTGAGATAGGTCCTGCACCACATCCGTCTCTTCCCTAGTTTGGTGATGAAAGTGTCAACACCAAATGCACATTACTTTACATATATAAATAAAGATAACTTATATATATATATATATATATATATATATATATATATATATATATAAAGTGGAATATCATAAATGGCCGCATTTATTAAACTCTGGTGCCCAACCACCCCTTATTCCACCACCTACTTAAAAAGCTCAGATTCTCTACCTGCCTCCATCTCTATATAACCTTCCTTAACTCTCCAAAATTTCAAAACGCCTCTGTTCTATCAAAACATCGTCTCAAAAAAAGGAAAAAAAGAGGTCAGAGATCAAGATGGGTTCGATTCCGAGCGAGACACCGGTGGCTCCGACCCAAGTCCCCGACGAGTGCGAAACCATGTTATACGCCATGCAACTCGCTAGCGCGGCCGAGCTGCCCATGGTCCTCAAGACGGCTCTCGAGCTCGATGTCCTTGAGATCATGGCCAAGGCTGGGCCTGGCGCGTGCCTCTCTCCCAGTGAGATCGCGTCTCAACTCCCGACCAAGAACCCGGATGCGCCCACAATGCTCGATCGGATCTTGCGCCTCCTTGCGACCCACTCCGTTGTCACGTGCACCATGCACAAGCTCCCCGACGGCCGAGCCGAGAGGCTCTACGGAATCGCTCCGGTTTGCAAGTTCTTGACCAAGAACGAGGATGGTGTTTCGGTCGCCTCTTTGTGTCTCATGAACCACGATAAAGTCCTCATGGAAAGCTGGTTAGTGATTAGATACACAGACATACACCTACATCATATTCTTCCTCATTTTTGCACTACTAATCATTTGGCACCCGCACCAAATAGTTATAATCTCCAACACGTTAGACTCAATCAATCACAATATTGAAGGCACACGCGCAACACAGTCTTCCGCAAAACTATTCTTTTGATGATCTTTTCTTTTGTTAGTCGTTTTGTTTGGTTGGTGTAGACAACAAATTGAACAGAAAAACCTCGCAGGATTATTCATCAATAAATGTGACTAGTCGCTGACATTACACCCTATTAGCGTTAGGCAACGCTAAATTGACTCTCTATAATCAGTTAGTAGCATTGACTTCATTTGGTATGTAGAAATAATTTCAAGATAATAATGCATCGCGTCACCTAAGAAATGCACGATCATGGAAGAAGGTAAATTGACTTGGTATTAAGGGTGAGCATATCGGACCAACCGGACCAGGAATCCCTCGGACCAGACCGGATTGGCGGGTTTGGTCCGGTTTTTTGAAGCGTCGATTTGGTTCCTAGTCCCATAAAAATGGAACCATTGATATTCGGTTTGGTTCCTGGTTTTGGGGGAGAACCAGACCAGACCGGACCAGTTTTATTTATTTATTTAAATATATATTTTTAACTTATTAAAAATAGCAATAAACCCTATAATTGTAATAACTCTGGTATTTTTTAAAATTTTTAATTTTTTTGCTAAGTGGCTGGTTCCATTGAATCGGACCAGACCAGTCGGTCAGGTTCGGTCCCCAGTCCCAAAAAAGAGAATCGAGAATCGATCACCCCTACTTGATATTATAATACCTTGATGTAGATGTTGAAAAGTAACTAACACATCAAAATCCATAACAGCATGATTTAGCCCGCAATATGAGAATCGAATATTTTGTTTAAGCTTCATATTATCAATCATTGATGCAATTATAAAGCGATCACTTACTCATAAAAGTCCAGTGTAACTTTGATCGATAATCATCACCAACTAGATTCACGGTCGAAGTTATATATACATCAAGAGAAAAAATGCCGAATCGACCAAGATTTTTGACCTAAATAATGCAGGTACCACTTGAAAGATGCAGTTCTTGAAGGAGGAGTCTCGTTCAACAGGGCCTATGGAATGAATGCATTCGAATACCCCCGTACCGATCCGAGATTCAACAAAGTATTCAACAAAGCCATGTCCGATGTTTCGACCATCACCATGAAGGAGGTCCTTGAGACGTACAAAGGCTTCGACGGCCTCAAGTCGGTGGTCGATGTAGGCGGCGGAACTGGCGCCGTCCTGAACATGATTGTCTCCAAGTACCCCTCCATTAAGGGCATCAACTTTGATTTGCCTCACGTCATTGCCAATGCTCCATCCTATCCCGGTACTTATATTATATTCCGCAAATCACTCTATATCACTTCATGTTAATTATATTGTATGCACGATTAAAACTAAAATTGCCTTAGAGACATTAAATTATCATCAATGCGTCTGTGGTAATATATAATTGAAAAGCTTATTCCCTATGCTAATCGATATTGATTTCCTCAACTATATGATTACAATCTTCGAGTTAGGCATCGAGCATGTCGGAGGAGATATGTTCGTTAGTGTTCCTACAGGAGATGCAATTTTCATGAAGGTTAGTTCAACTAATATTACCACTCTTATCTGCCAATTACTTAAAAGGTAAATGATGATAACTTCTTGTTTTTAATTCGCCATGGAAATTGATGCGATTGCGACATGTAGTGGATATGTCACGATTGGAGCGATGAGCATTGCCTGAAGTTCTTGAAGAATTGCTACAACGCCCTCCCTGAGCACGGGAAGGTCATAGTGGCCGACTGCATCCTTCCCGAACTCCCGGACACAAGCTTCGCGACCAAGGTAGCCTTTCATGCCGACCTGATCATGATGGCGCACAACCCCGGCGGGAAAGAGCGGACGGAGAAGGAGTTTGAGGCACTGGCCAAGGCCGCGGGGTTCAAGCGCTTCCACATCGCGTGCGTCGCCTTTGATCACGTCATGGAATTCCTCAAGAACTAAGGGTAGATTGAGCCAATGGGTCCGAATGTGGAGACGTATTGGACGATGGATGATGATTTTTAGCTTCTTGTGATTAAGAAGAGCATAACAAAAATGATGGACCGAATGTCGACTTATTTTACTTTATGATGTGATTGGAGAATGCAAAAGATGTTATGAACAATTCAGTTGCCGAATTGCAAATTCCAATCCTAAGTTGTGTCAAATATTACCGAATGCCTTCGCATGCTAGTGTTATTCAATGAGACTGAAAGCTCATTATGCATGCATTTAATATGCCCAAAATGAATGGCTGAACATTAGTGTTTAAAAGTGCCATTTGCATGTGCTGAGCAAATCGGAAAAATGGTATGAAAAAGTGTTTTAGGGGTCTCTATGATTGTTGTATGTGACCAACCAATCATTTAATCCATGTGGCATGCATCTCATTTTATGTGACGCTTAAATTTTGAAATCACTTGTTTTGTATTGGGTAGTTACACACCACGTTATATTGTCACAACATAAGTGGTAGGTAGAGAACCTCACAATTTGTCGCTAATAATGATCAGTGATAGACTTTTATGTGATAGATATGAATTAGAGCGCATGATGGTTATTGTATTAAACATTGAATTAGTATACGTCTCCATATTTGGAAAAATAAAACAAAGGTGAGTGCGTATATGTACGCATATAACGTTTATTTCTCCATAACCCAAGATTCGTCTCACATGAATATCATTGCCATTGATAAACAAACACTAAACTCTCTTATCATTGAAAGGAGAAGTATGACTTGACATTTATATCATCGGCACCGTACATGTTTGTATTTTTTGGCCGTGCCTTTGTACACGTTGACTTCACACTTTTCTACGAAAATTTTTGCGTTACTAAACTAAAATCATTGAGGTATAAAGTGAACTAGGTACCTTAGTTATTCAATGTTTTATACAAATACTGCAAGATTCTTCTTTGCATTTGCATTTGATATGCACAGAGGATTATGTAATTTCTGTGTATTAGATGTGTCTAATGAAAAGTACATGACAGACTATCTTAGACGACTATCTAAAGTAATTAAATCAAATATGATCAATTAGATATATGTACAATCACGAGAGATATGAAAAATATTCTAAATATCTTTATAGAATATCCTGTATTTCTAACATCTTTTCAAACTCAAGATTTGGATAATAAAATCCAAAAAATCCCGATGGATTGCCCAAGCAGTTCAATGTTCTAAAGAAAGAATCGGCTGAGCTGACGTTGCTACTTATGTGGTTGCTATGTGTTGTCGTTGCAAATGCGCGATTATTAAGCGCATTTAGCACTTGGCACGTTTGCGTGCCCGCAATTTAAATTAGCACTAATCCCTTAAATTTTATTTTATTTCTTACGGTCATCTTATTAACCTTTAGGGATATGTTCAAAAGTCCTAAAACTTGTCAAGAAAGTGCAATTTAGTCCTAAAACTTACAAAAAGTGCAATCAAGTCCTAAAACATGTCAAGTTGGTTCAATTGAGTCCTAAAGTTAACACCGTCAGATTTACTAACGAAATTTGCTGACGTGGCGCTGACGTCATATTTGAAATGAATTTTTTATTTTTCAAATGGTTTTTTGAAATAATTTTTTATTCAAAATCTTTAAAAATTAGATTAAAAACTAAAAATGAAAATCTAAATTTATTTTAAAAAAATTTTAAAAAATAATTTTTAAACAATTAAAAAAAAAATCTTTAAACAATAATTTTTAACAATTTCAAAAAAATAATTTTAAACAATTTTTTTAAAAAATTACAAATAATAATAATTTTAAACAATTTTTTAAACAATAATTTTTTCAAAAAAAAATTTTAAACAATTTTAAAAATAATTTAAATTTTTTTAATTTTTTTTAAAAAATAATTATTTTTTTAAAATATAATTTTTAAACAATTTTTAAAAAAAATCTCCGGCGATGGGCGGCGGCGGCGAGAGAGAGGAGCCTGATTTTTTTTTTAAACAATTTTTAAAAATAATTTTTTTAATTTTTCTTTTTAGTTTTTGGTGAAAATAAGTTAAAATGAATAAATCTAATTTTTTAGTTTTTAAATCTATTTTTTAAATGAATAAAAAATAATTTAAAAAATCCACGTGGAAAATAAAAAAATATTTAAAATGCCACGTCAGGATTTTTAACGGAAAAGGCAAACGGTGTTAACTTTAGGACTCAATTGAACCAACTTGATAAGTTTTAGGACTTGATTGCACTTTTTGTAAGTTTTAGGACTCAATTGCGTTTTCTTGACAAGTTTTAGGACTTCTGCTGAACATATCCCTAACCTTTATTAGTTGAAAGATTTTTTTTTTGTTTAGTATGTATTTTTGGAAATTATGAAAAATTTAAATTTAAATTATTAAAAAATTATTATTATTTTATTATTTTTATTATTATGAATTTTTTATATGTGTCTTTTCAAGACAACTTTTGGAAATTATACTTATTCAGTTTGCAAAATAACCGACCAAAAAAAAAAAACCAACCTTTCCCGAAGGTTATATTTGTTCAATTTGCAATCTTTCATGAAGGGTTGTATTTGTTTATTTTGCAACTTCTTCCGAAGGGAAACTTTTGTTCATTTTGCAACATTTCGTGAAGAGTTGCCTATGTTCTTTGATACCGATTTACATACGTATATACATACATACATACATACATACATACAAACATACGTCAGTTTTTGGCATGAATGAAAATGAAATCATTAAAACTATGCTTATCTTTTCAATTGTTTCTTAGAGATACCTAGAGATATACTAGAATTGCTATTTAATATTCTCATTTGAGTCTTTGTTGTATCTTGGAGGATATTTGCATTGACCATTATCAATATTGTGGGGGCAAATAAATCCTTAAAGAAAGTGATATCACACCTCTAAATCCAACTTGATTGTTCTATTGATTCAAAACTATATTTTTCCAACGAAAACTTTATGATTTGCATGTTAGTAAATAAGGGCTTGGTGGTTGCTCGATTGATGCCTATCATCGCAAATCTATGATGAACCCATTTGAGCCTACACAAATTTATATTTCATTTTATTAAAAAGACGTGGGTATGAGCTTAGAAATGCCGCGGACCTAAGATGTCATTGCCATCGTAGGTCCATAGTGTTAACATGAGCTGTCAGTTAGGGCCTCAATAGGAGAGTTTTTCTATTTAAGGTCTTTGTATATATGTATATTCTGATTTGTAGGAGATCTCCTGATTTGTAGGAGATCTCTTGATTTGTAGGAGATTCTAGGGTGGCTTACATCGGTGTATATATGTGTGGTTATATTCTTGTAAAAAGAGTATAACACAGAAGAGAAAAATAATCGTTTACTGGTTAACATGGTATCAGAGCAAATGATCTAGGGACTCTGTGTTCTGATCACGATCCGAATTCCTTGTTGTGGCGTAGCTGCACGGTGGTTTTGTGCGGTTGCCACGCTGACTGCACCCTTTATCGGGATTCATGGCGGATGACAATCCACCCATCGAGATAGTTCCTCTGGCTCTAGCAGAAGGCACTACGAAGTCTCTGGGCACTGTAGTCCTGCATCTGGCTCCGAGGGACTTCCACTATTGATGCACTCCTTGAAACCTTGACGTCCAAGTTGACATAAATCTTGACTCACCATCAGCCTCACCTTCTCATGCTGAAAACTCTGCCCCACCAATTGCAGTCAAGTTGGATGGCTGTAATTATGGCCTTTGGTCCCAAGTTGTCGAGATGTATATCTCCGGGAAGGAAAAATTGGGATATATCAATGGGGATCTCCCCCCCTCCTCCCACTTTTGACTGACCCTAATTTTTGGAAGTAGAAGATTGACGACATTACAGTTAAAGGATGGCTCATCAATTCCATGGACTCAGCATTGATTGAAAATCTTATTCGTTTCCCAACAGCAAAGGCAATATGAGATTCGGTGGCTACTACGTTCTTTGATGGCGCTGATGTCTCCCAAGTGTATGATCTAAAGCAACGTTTGTCTCGATTGAAGTAGGCAAGCGGCCCGATTGAAAAATATTATAATGATCTTCAGGGTTTATGGCGGGAGGTTGAATTTCGACGACCTAATCCCATGACTTGTCCTTTTGATATCGAGCGCTACAACGCTCTTGTGCAAGAAGATCGTGTATATCTCTTCCTTGACCGGCTCGATGACCGCCTTGACAAAGTCAAGGCTGATGTTCTACAGATGCATCCCTTCCCGATGGTGGAGCAAGCCTATGCCAGGGTATGGTGGAAGGATGTACGCCAAGCTGTTATGTTATCTTCAATTGAACCATCTAGCACCGCGGCAGCCCTGGTGTCGCATGGTGGAAAGGTTATCACACTTTCTCGAGGCCAACAATGAGTCCAAAGCTCTCCAGATGGTCCCTCCTAATATTGCGTTTGGTGGAGGGAGGACTAATAAAGGTTCGAAGGCTAAACCACAACACCCAGGAGGCTGTGCTTATTGTGGTAATACTAAACATACAAAAGATACTTGTTTTAAATTGCACGGTTATCCGGATTGGTGGTGTTGACACCTAATTTTTTGGGGTTATTTTTCGCTAAATAAAAAATAATAAAAAAAATCATAATCACATGGCATATAGTTTAGGAAGATTTTATTTTGTTAAGATTTTTTCATATATTCAGGTAATATACATTGGGAGATGCACTTCTGCACAAAAGGGGAATTTTCTGGATGGAATATACAAAAAATATTGCGCAGAGTGAAATGATATATTCAATGGAATTTTACACGAGCAAAATTGGCAATGAAATATACCCCGAAGATACATTTTTTTGGTGTATAAAAGAGTCGTGTACGGTAGGGAAAAAGGGCGGGGGTTTTTTCTTTTTCCGTCGGTAAAAAAGCACAAAAAAAAAGGGCAAACAAGTGAAAAAGTGAGGTAAGAGAGAGAAAAAAAAAAAAAGGCCCCCCCTTTCGCGCGACGTTCGTCTTCCCCGCAGGGGACCTTCGCCGGCCTTGTCTCGCCGTCGTACCCCGCCGTCGCCGTCGCCGTCGCCGATCTCCATCCGCGAGCGCTCGAACCGCCGGTCTCTACCCGCGAACTCCGACGATCCGCTCGCCCCGACGCTGAGCCCCCTAGAGCCTCGACGACACACCGCCGTTCGCGAGCCCCGACGACCCGAGCGCTGCCCCGACGCGCCACCGCGTCGCCCCGTCGCTTCTGCAGCCTTGCGACCCGAAACCGACGCCCTTCCTCCTCCAGATCCAAAAGCAGACGTCGCCGATCGATCCACGCGGCCCCGACGCTGAGCTCCGCCTTGCGTCGTCCGTCCCCTCCGCCTCGCAGATCCGAGCTCACCGCGACACCGCCGACCGATTCCCGAGTTGCGGTCCCCACTCGCCGCCCGCCATCGGAGTCGAGCACTGCGCCCGCGACGCCGGCCGAGATCTCGCCGCGCTGCTCCCCCCGTGACGCCACCGCTCGTCGCCGATCGCTCGCTCCGACGTATCGCCGAGCCCGCCGGTCACGGCGGCTCGCCGCCCCGACGTCGCCGGGCCGATTCCCCGGCTCTTGCCGCCGCGCCGCTGCCGCGCCGCCTCGCCGGAGCCCTCGCCGGAACCCTAGCCGGCGTGATTCCCCCTCGCCGGACCGGCCACCAGCTTTATTTTTCTTTTTTTTTTAGAAAAAAAAAAGAAAAAAAAAAAAAAAAGAAAAGCAAAAGAAAATTTAGGTATTATCTTTATCTTATTTTTATTTTATTATTTTCGCTATTTTATTTTATCTTTTTAGTGTAATTATTCCTTTAATGTGAAATTGAAATTCCATGATATGAAATTGCCTTGAGATTAGTGATTGTCAGTCCGATTTTCGCGCCCGAAATCCGACTCGCAATTACTTAAAAATTGCCAATCCGATCTCCCGCCCGAGATCCGATTCGTGATTTATGTGAAATTGGCCAACCCGATCTCATGCGCGAGATATGGTTCGTCAATTTAGGCATCAATATGGCTCGATTTGCTGTGATGTTACTTAAATTAGTTTTCTTAAAAGAAAATAATAAAAAATGTAGTTTTAGGGTTTGCATGCTCATAATAAGAATTTTATTTCGAATTCTCAAAAATAAAAAAATCAAATCAGTTAATTTAGGTTGCTAGTTCATTTTTAACTTGGATTGCGTGTTTAAGTATTTGGCAATTATTAATTTCGAAATTTAAAAAAAAAAAAGGAAAGAAAACAAAAACACAAAAAATCATCATGCATATATCATGTAGAGTTAGGGTAAATTTTGCACGTCATTGCATATTAGGATAAAAATTGCACTTAGTTTAATTTAAATAATTTTTTTAATTTATCATAAGTTTAGGTACTTCTTTTAGTATATTGCATTTTAGGGTTATTTTGATTAAGATAATATTTTAGTTTAAGTTAGGATGTGGCTCAACCTAATTCCTAATATAAATTAAATAGGATCTTAAGCTAATTAGGTAATTTTCACCTTTCACCTAATTTCGAATTTCATGAAAAAATACAAAAAAAGTCATAGGTTAAATTAGTTTTATTATTTAGGATAAAATGCATTCTTTAGGAAAAAGAAAAAATGCCATATGCATGTCATTAGGGTTAGATTCATTGAGATGTATCTCATTTAGTATTTTTGCCAGGCCCATTTAATTAGAAATTACATGTCATTAGCATTAGGTCATTTAGTTAATATTGCATTGCATATTGCATGATTTTAATTAATTAAGTGAAAACAAAAAAAGAAATTGAGTGATAATTAGAAACCATATCTAGGATTATTGATATGGATTTTTAATTTAACATTGCAGATGCTTTCGTTTCTTTGAGGTAAGTTCTTGCAATTTATTCATTGCTTTATCTGGGTGTTAAATTGGTGGTTTGCGCATCCGCATGATCACCTCACATGTTAGGGAGATAAATTAAAATTAATTCAAGCTGTTTGCCAAACATTTTTCAAAATAAAAAGAAAGGTACCGGAAGGGCATTAGAGAAATCTAGCGTAACCAAGTCCCCGCGCCCAAAATCTCTGGTTCGTAGGAGTAAAGTAAAACTCCCGTTACTTTACTTGGGTTTCTAATCGACCCACCAAAAATAGATTAGTGGCGACTCCTGATTGAAAATCATCTGCATGTTAAAATTTGAACCAAAGTCGCGAATTGGTATGGGCTTGGGAGAGCCCGGGCTAAGTCTAGGCTTAGTAATCCATTAGCCAAACCCTAGGTGGTTCACACCCAAAAAATTTGGTCGCGACAGCTTGGCGACTCCGCTGGGGATTAGAGTTAAAACTCTTAGTGGACTTAGGCCAATTTTCTTTTTTGAAAAATGTTTTTGTTTGGCAACAAGGATCCCAGGTACGCTCCTAACCTTTAAGGTGTTAAATGTTTTTGCAGGATGGGAGGTATAAGGAGAAGTGTTTGTTGACCTTTGTTTTGCAGGGAGGTGTAGGAATGTATGGTTTATTTTCATATATGAAGTGTTGCTTGATTTAAACTGTTATGCATGCTTTGCATTTATCACTACACTTTGCACACACAACCTGCCGCCGGACCTGGGCCGCATAGGATTATTTAGGATGGTGTTGAGATGGATACCACTCCGACCGCATGCTCGCGGTACGAGTCGCCCATCTCAATCCCGAAACTTCTTTCATGGTGTCAAGAATACCCACCTCGGTCCGCATGCCTGCGACCCGGGTCGGCTCTTTGACCAAGCCGGAGTCATGAGGACCCGACATAGTCCACAAGCCCGTGGCTAGTCTGATCATCCTTGTGGCTCCACCTTGATAAGCCTTATAGATTAGAAATCGAGCCTCACTTACCATGCGCATGTCTATGTGATTGCCCTCTTTGTTCATCGGTAAAGTAAGTTTCTTAAATTCGCACTCTTGCAATCTACTTACTTTATTATGTTATTTTGTTGGTCCATGGCATTAGGATTGTCCTAAGTCTTATTCAATATACAATGGGGATACCGGACATTCGAATTATTCTCCCTCCAAAGGAAGAGCTTAGTGCATGGTGGGACAAGTTAGATCAAGATAGCCGTCGTTCGTAGAGTCACATATTGGTCGACTCGCTTCCACCGCTGCATATCAACATCCATGGCGGCCTCGTCCAAGCACTTGCCCACTGTTGGTGCCCCGAGACTTCTACCTTTATCTTTGGCGGTAAGCATGAACTCACTCCCACCTTGGAAGAATATAGCATCGCCATAGGGAGGTCCTTGAAAGCTGAATCGATTAGTCCGCCTATCGGAATAGATCCTGTTACGGCCTTATATGATTTTCTAAGAGTTAGAGAAGACGACATAAAAAAGGTTTTAAAGGCTCATCGCAATGCATGTCCTCTATCTTTTCTGAAAGAATGTTTTGAAAAAGGCACCTCATTTCAAATACGTAGGATTTTCCTCTTAGCTTTCTTTGGGTTTATAGTATTTCCTTACTACAAGAATGCTATTAACCCTTTGATTGCTCAATTAGTTAGGCAAGTGTTGGAAGGAAAAAATTTTGTAAACACTGTCTTGACTGAAACTTTCCTTTCTCTCACTCGTTTCAAAAGAGGTGGTGATAAGACTCTCCATTCCTCTCCTGAACTTTTACAAATCTGGTTCCTTTCTCATATAAGGGGATTTGGTGGTTTAATGACTATACATGATGTTAGTAATTCTAATCACCCTATTATGAGATTTGAGAACAACCAAAAACATGCACCGGATTACCATTATTCTAGGTGGCTAGCTTTCATGAAAAAACCAACTTCTAAGGGTTTCCTATGGCATGCTAAATGGTTCCAAGTTCGGGTGGCGAGACTCTCATGTGGGGGAGTTGGCCCAATCCCTCTATTGGGATTCACTGGAGCATTGGAGTACTATCCGACTAGAGTGACTCGTCAGTATCAAGTCGTTCAAGAGCTTCCCCCGGCGTTACAAGCAGATCCGCTCCAAGTCAGCTTCGTTGATGGAAGCCGAGGCCATGAAGATTCCATTCTCACTATCAAATCGATGTGGGACATGTGCCATCTACAAAAACTCAAGTGGCCCGAAGAAGAGTTGAAGGGCAAAGAAAGGAAGTATTATGCCTCGACTAAGTATATCCAACAACACAAGATTCCCGAGGAGCTACTTCCGAAGATACCAGAAGCACCGTTGAAGATCACCAATCGAGCTGAGAATAAGCGCCTCAAAAGAGTTGCTGAAAAAGCTCGGGAGGAGAATAAACGATTGCGCCGAATGGTGTCCCGAGTGTATATTGATCAAGCCAAATGAATTGCTTGAATCAATCTTTGCTTAATGATTAGGAAGTTTGAGTCATTTACTTTCCTAGTTCATTTGTTTAGCACATTTCGAATTTCTATTTTGATAGGCATGTCAAAAGCTCCATTGATGAATAAAAGTTCTAGAATATTGCCATGGATCGACATATTTTCATACAAGAATGCTTATTTTTGTTCATTTCTTATTTAGGTCATAACGGATCCACCGCGATCGCCTATTATTACACGATCAAGGGCAAAAATGGCTGACCAAAATGAGATGCGCGATCGTATGTCCACCATAGAAGATCAACTCCAACAGCTAGCCGCCTCTATGCAGCTTATAACAGCTCAACTTCAATCCATTCGGGTGAATCCAAACCCTGCACCCGCTCTCCCTGAGATAGTAGCCCCGAAGCAGGGAAACATGGCCCAGATGAGCGATGACGAAATGCCCGAGTTGGAAGATGACATGGTCCTTGTTGGAAAGGCCAAACCTAATAGCATTCCGAAGACAGATCAGGATGAGCGCGTTGCAAAGCTGGAGGAGAAAGTGAGACAACTGCAGGAATCACAAAACTCACTCCCGTTCGACCTCTCGCCTCTATGAGAAGGTCAAAATGCCGAGCAAGTTCAAGATGCCGGATTTTGAGAAGTATGACGGTACATCTTGCCCAAAATCTCATCTCGCAAATGTACCACGTGCGCATGGCCCAAAGACGTCAAAAATGAGCCCCTCATGATCCAATCGTTCCATGCAAGTTTGACTGGACCCGCACTAAACTGGTACGTGATGAAGAATATGAATCTCCTCAACACCTGGAACGAAGTGGCTGACGCGTTCCTCACACAGTACAAATTCAACATGGACATCGCACCTTCCCGAGAAGACCTGGAGCGGATGGAAAAGAAAAGAAGCGAGTCATTTAAAGAATATGCTGTAAGATGGAGAAACCTGGCGGCTCAAATTACTCCTGAGCCTACCAACAAGGAGCTGATGAAGTTGTTTGTGAAGACCCTTCCTTCTGAGTTCCGTAACCGAATGGCTAGTACGTATGTCGAGAGCTTCAATCAGCTTATTCCTGTAGGAGAACAAATTGAGATGGGGATAAGGGAAGGATGGTTTACTGAGCCATCTAGTAAAAGATTCACTGCCAAGAAGGAGAAGGAAGCGGTTGTAGATGTGAATATGGCTTATAGCCAAGAAAATGTCAAACGTGCCCCGGCTATCCAGATGAATCAAAGGCAACAACAAACTGCTGGTCATCAATCATTTGCCCAAGCAAAAAGGCAGTTCACTCCTCTCCCTGGATCTCCATCCCAAGTTCTAACAATCCTCCGAAAGAAAGGTTTGCTCACTAGTGAACCAAAGCGTCCTAACCATGAAAGCAATCGCAGTTACGACCCGTCAAAGAAGTGTGACTATCACAGTGGTGAACTGGGGCATTCAACTGATGAATGTTTCACCCTCAAGCACAAGATCCAGAACCTCTTAGACACGAAAGTCTTTTCGTTCCAAATCGCTCGGCCGAACGTACAGAAGAATCCGCTACCCGAGCATGAAGGTACGGTGAATGCTATCCTAGAACTCCGAAGTCGGTCGAATCAAGGACTCGAAGGTGCACGTGGCGATGCTTACAATGGACTAGTAAGGGCTGGATATTATCCAAGACAAGAGAATGTTCCCCTATCGCCGATGAAGGAAAGAATTGCCCAAATGGTGGATGACGGCATTATCGTATATGCTGATCGTAATTGCGTAGTTTCCACTATTTCTCACATCATCATCGATTGGGAGGAGGAGCAGCCGCGCTCAATGCCGACAAGGAAGAAGTTGATCCTTCTCTCGCGGACATGCCCCCGCTAGAAGATGCATCCGATGAGGAAATTGTGATCGAGGTACCTCAACCATACGAGTATGTCAACAATAAGGCAGTGCCTTGGTCTTATGACTTAGATGTTGACCTTGTTACAAGGTCTGGTCGAACCTATGGTCAAGCCGTGCTCAACCCGCAAAGCCGCCACCGATAAAGAGGCTAAGGAGTTTCGGGCCGTGATTAAGGCAAGTGAGTATAATGTAGTCGATCAATTGCGAAAGGTGCCCGCTCAAATCTCCTTGCTCGAGCTTCTCCAAACATCCTCTCGTGCATCAAAAGTCACTAATGAAAGTGTTAAGTGAAATTCATGTGCCGTAGACAATTGAGGCGAGACAAGTTGGAAGAATTTGTGGGATCGGTCCTTCTCAAGGATTTGATTGCCTTTTCTGATGAAGAATTCCCTCCTGAAGGCCGGGGACATAACAAAGCACTCTACATATCCGTTAAACACAAGTCTTCTCATGTGTCTCGAGTGCTTCTTGACAATGGGTCCGCTCTGAACATATGTCCATTAGCCACTCTGCACCGCCTCAGGGTAGATCCGTCAAGGATACATGCAGCGATGACCTCGCACGAGCTTTTGATGGCACAAAGAAGGAGGTGCTTGGAGAAATCCATCTCGACATACGAGATAGGGCCGCTTGTCTTCAACATTCCCTTTCGTGTGCTTGGACATCCCTACCGCATTCAATTTCCCGCCGGGTCGTCCATGGATACACACCGCCGGAGCAAAGGCCTTCAAGTCCACATCAAGCTGTGAAATTTGTGATCGGAATGAAGCTGGTTACCGTGTATGGTGAGGAAGACCACCGGATCTATCACGAAACGGCCATCCCCTATGTAGAGCCGGATTCTGAGCTCGAATCAAGTTATCACTCATTCGAGTTGGTATCCACCATACATGCTTCTCGAGGTTCATCACCGCCCATTCCTGAAGTTTCAAATGCTGCCCTCATGGTAGGAAGAGTAATGGTCGGAAATGGTTTCATTCCGTGCAATGGTCTTGGGATGAATGGTCGAGGCATTCGAAGCCCCATTGAAGCCCCTCGCAGGTCCCCTTCGCTGGTTTGGGGTACCGTGGAAGAGGTAGGGGAAGTTCAAGAGGACAAAGACGAGGGAGGCAAAACCCGCTACCCCCGAGCGTTCATGAAACATTCCCCGGTCCTCCTATAATGTTGCAGGATGAAGCAGATACCCTGGGGCAGCCTAGTGGCAAATTTGATTATCTGGTGAAGTATTCGGCCCCTCCCAGCTACTGCGCTGATCCTCATCAGATAGTCCCAGATGGATGGGATAGCATGGATAACCCAACACCCCTGAAGACCGGAAACGTTGAGGATGAGCTGGGAGTTGCGAGCTTATTTGACAACCTCATCATAGGCGCCATTGATGAAGGATCCCCGAAGAGATGGGCCTTGGCCCACTAGAGTAACTTTTTTACGGCTTTCGCACATTCCCCTGCGCGGGAATTTTTATTGCTTTCTAGGGATTGTTTTCGATTTCTTTTCGTTTTCTTCTTAGGACTTGAAATGCATTTTCCATTCAATAAATTGTTATTGATTGATGAATTTCAATAAAATTACAACCTTTATTTTGAAAGTATGATGAGGCACACCAAACCAGCCCGGGATGATATCCAACCGATAAAACAAACGAAAAAATCCAAGGAGAATTCTGAGGCCTGGGTTTCATCATGCTTTCCTGTGTCAAAATGTTTTTAAAAAAAAAACGTTTTTCCAATTACTTTTCATTTTCTTTTCTTTCAAAAGAAAAATCCTTGAAAAAAAGATAGATAAGTATGATTTACCCCTATTTGTCTTTTTGATCCATCTACATTCTGTTTTAGGAACGATCATATAACATGCAAAGGTGTGGAAATGGTCCAATCCAATACAGCAAGTGTTGATGATGATGATCCCGAAGATTCAATCGAAGATTCCAGTGAAGTGCAACGCAGCTGGGAACAACATGAAAAGGCTAAAGCTCCCACATCCGAGCAGACCGTCACTATTAATTTAAGTGACACTGAAGAAGCCAAAGAGGTGAAAATTGGGGCGAGCCTCCCCAAAGATGAGGCTGAGCACCTAACTCAGCTATTGAAGGAATATCAGGATGTTTTTGCATGGACCTATGCTTTGACATGCCTGGTTTAGACCCGTCAATCGTGGAACATTGCCTACCTACTAATCCGGACGTGCCACCAAGGAAGCGAGAGGTTGCGGAGAACTAAGCCCGAACTCTCAAAGAAGATAGAGGAGGAAGTGATGAAGCTTTTAAAGGTGGGATTCATTGAAGTTTCACAATACCCCGAATGGGTGGCCAATATTGTACCGAATGAAAAAGGACGGTCGAGTTCGTGTTTGTGTTGATTATCGGGATCTGAACAAAGCTAGTCCGAAAGATGATTTTCCGTTACCACACATAGATGTCCTTGTGGATAGTACCGCTGGCTTTGAACTATTCTCATTTATGGATGGTTTTTCCGGATATAATCAAATAAGGATGAATGAGGAAGACAAGGAAAAGACTGCATTTATCACCCCTTGGGGAACCTTTCATTATAAGGTTATGCCCTTCGGACTCAAAAATGCAGGGGCAACTTATCAGTGAGCCATGATAGCACTGTTCCACGACATGATGCATAAAGAGATCGAGGTTTATGTTGATGATATGATTGCAAAAACCCGACCTGGAAAAAGCCACGTCAAAACCTTGAAGAAGTTGTTTGATCGACTCCGTGAGTTCAAGCTTCGACTAAATCCCGCTAAGTGCGTGTTTGGAGCAACATCCGGTAAATTACTTGGATTCATTGTGAGCAGTAAGGGGATTGAAATCGACCCAGCTAAAGTTAAGGCCATTTGCGAGCTACGACCTCCGTCAACAGTGAAAGAAGTCCGGAGCCTTTTGGGGAGGTTGAATTACATTGCTCGATTCATTTCCCAACTTTCTGAAACCGCCAAGCCCTTCTTCAAGCTCTTAAAGAAGAATGCACAAGTCAACTGGGATGATGAGTGTCGAGAAGCGTTCGACAAATTAAAGTATTACTTGATGAACCCACCGATGCTCGTCCCGCCATCGCCGGGCAACCTTTGATTCTCGTACCTCACCATTCACGGTGAGTCACTAGGTGCAATGTTGGCTCGGGAAAGTCCCGTCGATAAAAAAGAACGAGCCATTTATTATCTCGAGTAAAAAATTCACGGTATCGATCGAACCGAAATATTCTGATGTGGAAAAGACTTGTGCCGCATTAGTGTGGGTATTGCATAGATTGCGACAAGACACGCCGCATCACCGACGTTCCTTGTGACTGAGAGCAATCCTATCAAGTACTTACTTGATCAGCCAGCTTTGGTGGGTAAGTTAGCTAAATGGCAGATTTTGATCTCAAAATTTGATGTGCAATTCATGCCACAAAAGTCGGTTAAGGGTCGAGTGATTGCTGATCTGTTAGCCGAGAATTCAGGAGTCTCGAATAATGATGACAGTTTCTTAGATGATCGTGTCTTGAATGTAAGTGAAGATTCATGGACAATGTTCTTTGATGGAGCCGTGAACTTGTCTCGGTTCTCGCACCGAGCGGTTCGATATCTCCAGAGGGACAACACCATCCGGTAGCCGCAAAATTGATATTCCCATGTACTAATAATGTGGCCGAGTATGAAGCTTGCATCCTTGGGCTTCAAGCTGCAATTGAGATGGATGTGGCTAAGTTAAAAGTGTTCGGAGATTCAGCGCTAATCACACTACGTACCGTAGGTGAATGGAAGACTAAAGATGCCAAATTGCTTCCGTATCATAAGTATTTAGAAGGTCGATAAAGGAGTTCGACGAAATTTCATTTGAATACTTGCCAAGGTCTCATAATCAATTTGCGGACGCGCCGCAACTTTGTCTTCCATGTTGCAAATCACGATGGGTTAGAGGTCGAGCCACTAAAAATAGAGGTTTTGCCGAAGCCAGCTTATTGCATGTTTGTGACTAAAGAATCTGATGGAAAACCATGGTATTACGATATCATGAATTACATTAAAAAGCAAGAATTCCCTGAAGGAAGCACTCAAGCTGATAGGAAGTACATCACAGAGATGGCCTCGAAGTTTTTCGTCAGTGGTGAGAATTTGTACAAGAGATCTTACGATTCGATCTTGTTGCGGTGTATAGATGCGATCGAGGCCACTCAAATCATGCAAGAAGTACACGAAGGGGTATGTGGCCCTCATATGAATGGGCACATGTTAGCCAAGAAAATCATGAGACTAGGCTACTACTGGCTCACACTGGAAAGTGATTGCATCCAACATGTTCGGAGTTGTCACCGTTGCCGATTCATGGGAATAAGATAAATGTTCCTCCAACCGAGCCGCACCCGTTTTCCGAGCCATGGCCTTTCTCGATGTGGGGCATTGATGTGATTGGCCCAATCAACCCTAAAGCTTCAAATGGGCATCGATTCATCTTGGTGGCGATAGACTATTTCTCCAAATGGATTGAAGCCACATCCTTTGCAAATGTCACTGCCCGCAATATTGTAAAATTCATTAAACGTGACATAATTGCTCGTTATGGCGCCCCTGAAGCAATCATCACTGATAACGGGACAAACTTGAACAACAAACTTGTTGATGGGTTGTTCAGCGAGTTCAAGATCAAGCATCTGAATTCGTCACCTTACCGCCCCCTCAAATGAACGGGGCTGTTGAAGCGGCCAATAAGAACATCAAGAAGATCTTGGCTAAGACAGCTGAGAATTATCGAGATTGGCATGACAGGTTACCCTTCGCATTGATGGCATACCGAACTTCGATCCGCACTTCTACCGGGGCAACCCCTTTTGCTCTGGTGTAAGGCATGGAGGCGGTTCTGCCTGTCGAAGTGGAGATTCCTTCTCTAAGAGTTTTATCCCAGGTGGATTTATCGGAAGTAGAATGGTCGCAACAAAGATTTGAGCAGTTGAACTTGATTGACGAAAAAAGATTGAAGGCTCTCTACCATGGCCAAACATATCAACAGAGAGTAGCTAGATCTTTCAACCGGAAGGTGCGGCCGAGACATTTCGAAGTGAGTGATCTTGTTCTAAGGAAGCTATTGCCAATATTTCCAGATCCTGGGGGCAAGTTTGCTCCAAATTACAGTGGCCCTTATGTCGTGAAGAAAGTGCTTCCTGGAGGTGCCTTGATCTTGGCAGAAATGGATGGTCGTGAGTTTTCCAATCCAGTTAATTCCGATGCTGTCAAGAAGTATTACCCATGATAGAATTTGCCATGTTATGTTTTGAACTGCAAGCATTTCTATGTTGAATAAATTGCTTCAATGAGTTGAATTATCTGAATTTGTTGCAAAACTTGCATTTTTCTTCCTTGATGAGCTGTGTGAGATAAATTGAATGTGTCAAATGGGATATCTTGGAATGATGAAAGGCGAGCCTTGTTCCATACACTATTCCTCAGTGAGTTGTGAAAAGAAAAAATTCCATACCCGCAAGGAAAAAGGTAATCTCGCAAAGGGTACGCTAACCAAAGTGATGAGAGGCGCTTCTTTTCTCTACGGTATACCCATTGATTAGCCCTTTGAGCCCACACACGTGAAGAACTTTTAAATAATCCCTGTCAAGAATCATCCCACATTGGGACAAATTTGAAATGAATGGTAGAAATCTTATTGCTCGCACTTGCATCAATCTTCGAGTATTGCTTTCACAGTGTAACTTGTACGGTAATCTAAAGTGCCTTAGGACGACGAAGAGCAGTTCTTTCTTTATCCCATACACTTTCATCCATTGCATAGCCCACTTGAGCCTATAAATTCATTTCATATTAAACCCAGTTGGTGATCATCCCTCACACTGGGGCAAGGCAAAAAGAACCATTCAAGTAGCATGGCTTAGAATGCTGACAAAGGATGGTTGTGCGAGTTCAAAAAGTAAGTGCAAAACGGAGCATGAAAAAAGCAGTGCGCCTGGTAAAAGCAAGGCCAATGCCTAGAAAAGAGAAAAAAAATCAAACTCATGATATAGTGAGTTGTATCCCCAACAAGGCGATATTAAAAAACTCAAATGCTGTTACAATCAATGGAGTTGTGATATGGTAAAAAAAAAAAAAAATCGACAGTGGAAAAGGAAAGTGGTGGAAATGTCAAGATGATCACAAACTTTGACCCCCTTTAAACACTTTTTGAGCCTAATGATCCTTTCATTTCTCAACCCATGAACCAAGCCTACGTTACGTCCCTTACAAAGTCTCTTCTGATTAGGGCACTTGAATTAACGTTGGGGTTCACATGTTTTAAGCATCGCTCGAAGAAGTGCGAGTAAGGCAATTTCTACCTCATTTCGCATGTTTCTTGACTTGTAAACCCTAAGATGGTTACGGAATATCATTCATTTTTCCAATAGCCTTGACTCAAAGAGTCCCCTTTGCTAAGCCGTTGACCAGGCCCACATTACGGTCCATGTTAAAGACCTCTCAGACTGGTAATGTCGTACCACTTGCGAGATTGCACAAAACCTTGTTTGGCATGATGAGAGTGAGATAGAGTGATTGTCAAGATCCTGCATCAAAGGTCAGGATAAAACAGCCCTTTTAAAGAGGATGAGTGAAAAGTCCTTTCGATCAAGGATCCCTCATTTGACACATCCATGACGCTCATGCGTTTAGATTAGAATGATCATGCCTATTGAAATTGGGATGATGCGTGGTTGATACGCATGAACCTTACTTGAATTAATGCATGTCTGTGATTACAAATGCATGTTGCCTCTCCTACGATTATGTTCTCAGGAGACACATCCCTAAGGAACGAGATGTCACCAGGTAAGTATATCTCTATTCATACCTTAAATATTTGTCGTTGCACAAGTATTCTCCTTTTGAATACACAGACACTCGATTGAGTTGTCCCCAAAGATTTTTCTTCAGATTGCAACGCTGGGCGACCGAAGAATGGTTCGGGTCCTAGCCAAGCAAAATCTCCGTTTAGGCGACCGTAAAATGGTACGGGTCCTAAACAACATTTATTGCTCCAACAGGCGACCGTAGAATGGTACGGGTCCTGGAAAAGCAATTTCCCCATTCAGGCGACCGTAGAATGGTACGGGTCCTGAAAAAAAATCAACTTTCCGTCAAGGCGACCGTAGAATGGTACGGGTCCTTGACAACACCTATTCCTTATTCAGGCGACCGTAGAATGGTACGGGTCCTGGAAAGTGAATCCCCGTTTAGGCGACCGTAGAATGGTATGGGTCCTAGACAAAACCTTTCTACCGTACTGGGCGACCGTAGAATGGTACGGGTCCTGAGAAAGCAGTTCCTTTCTGCCATACTGGGCGACCGTAGAATGGTACGGGTCCTAGGAAAGCAGCATTTTCACAAAATCATGTTACTATTCTAGGCGACCGTAGAATGGTACGGGTCCCGGACAGTAACACCCACTACCTCGAATTACTCTATCTTCCTCGGAGGTAAGTTATTTCGGTAGGTTCATCTATCATTTGCATTAGTATTTCCATGCATCATATAAATTGCATTAAAAAATGGAATTCGTGTTCCAACAAAAAATCATTCATTACATGAGCATCACCAAAATTTAGGTCTCAATTTATCTTTGAAGGCAACCTCTGCGAGCTTACCTTCAAAGAGGGGCATCTGTTGACACCTAAATTTTTGGGGTTATTTTTCGCTAAATAAAAAATAATAAAAAAATCATAATCACATGGCATATAGTTTAGGAAGATTTTATTTTGTTAAGATTTTTTCATATATTCAGGTAATATACATTGGGAGATGCACTTCTGCACAAAAGGGGAATTTTCTGGATGGAATATACAAAAAATATTGCGCAGAGTGAAATGATATATTCAATGGAATTTTACACGAGCAAAATTGGCAATGAAATATACCCCGAAGATACATTTTTTTGGTGTATAAAAGAGTCGCGTACGGTAGGGAAAAAGGGCGGGGGTTTTTTCTTTTTCCGTCGGTAAAAAAGCACAAAAAAAAAGGGCAAACAGTGAAAAAGTGAGGTAAGAGAGAGAAAAAAAAAAAAAAAAGGCCCCCCCCTTTCGCGCGACTGTTCGTCTTCCCCGCAGGGGGGGACCTTCGCCGGCCTTGTCTCGCCGTCGTACCCCGCCGTCGCCGTCGCCGTCGCCGATCTCCATCCGCGAGCGCTCGAACCGCCGGTCTCTACCCGCGAACTCCGACGATCCGCTCGCCCCGACGCTGAGCCCCCTAGAGCCTCGACGACACACCGCCGTTCGCGAGCCCCGACGACCCGAGCGCCGCCCCGACGCACCACCGCGTCGCCCGTCGCTTCGCAGCCTTGCGACCCGAAGCCGACGCCCTTCCTCCTCCGAGATCCAAAAGCGGGACGTCGCCGATCGATCCACGCGGCCCGACGCCGAGCTCCGCCTTGCGTCGTCCGTCCCCTCCGCTGCAGATCCGAGCTCACCGCGACACCGGCGACCGAGATTCCCGAGTTGCGAGTCCCCACTCGCGCCCCGCCGTCGGAGTCGAGCACTGCGCCCGCGACGCCGGCCGAGATCTCGCCCGCTGCTCTCCCCGCGACGCCACCGCTCATCGCCGATCGCTCGCTGCTCCGACGTATCGCCGAGCCCGGTCACGGTCACGCGTCGCTGCCCGACGTCGCCGCCGGGCCGATTCCCGAAGCTCTTGCCGCCGCGCGCGCCGCGCGCCGCCTCGCCGGAGCCCTCGCCGGAACCCTAGCCGGCGTGATTCCCCTCGCCGGACCGGCCACCAGCTTTATTTTTCTTTTTTTTTTAGAAAAAAAGAAAAGAAAAAAGAGAAAAGCAAAAGAAAATTTAGGTATTATCTTTATCTTATTTTTATTTTATTATTTTCGCTATTTTATTTTATCTTTTTAGTGTAATTATTCCTTTAATGTGAAATTGAAATTCCATGATATGAAATTGCCTTGAGATTAGTGATTGTCGGTCCGATTTTCGCGCCCGAAATCCGACTCGCAATTACTTAAAAATTGCCAATCCGATCTCCCGCCCGAGATCCGATTCGTGATTTATGTGAAATTGGCCAACCCGATCTCATGCGCGAGATATGGTTCGTCAATTTAGGCATCGATATGGCTCGATTTGCTGTGATGTTACTTAAATTAGTTTTCTTAAAAGAAAATAATAAAAAATGTAGTTTTAGGGTTTGCATGCTCATAATAAGAATTTTATTTCGAATTCTCAAAAATAAAAAAAAATCAAATCAGTTAATTTAGGTTGCTAGTTCATTTTTAACTTGGATTGCGTGTTTAAGTATTTGGCAATTATTAATTTCGAAATTTAAAAAAAAAGGAAAGAAAACAAAAACACAAAAAATCATCATGCATATATCATGTAGAGTTAGGGTAAATTTTGCACGTCATTGCATATTAGGATAAAAATTGCACTTAGTTTAATTTAAATAATTTTTTTAATTTATCATAAGTTTAGGTACTTCTTTTAGTATATTGCATTTTAGGGTTATTTTGATTAAGATAATATTTTAGTTTAAGTTAGGATGTGGCTCAACCTAATTCCTAATATAAATTAAATAGGATCTTAAGCTAATTAGGTAATTTTCACCTTTCACCTAATTTCGAATTTCATGAAAAAATACAAAAAAAGTCATAGGTTAAATTAGTTTTATTATTTAGGATAAAATGCATTCTTTAGGAAAAAGAAAAAATGCCATATGCATGTCATTAGGGTTAGATTCATTGAGATGTATCTCATTTAGTATTTTTGCTAGGCCCATTTAATTAGAAATTACATGTCATTAGAATTAGGTCATTTAGTTAATATTGCATTGCATATTGCATGATTTTAATTAATTAAGTGAAAACAAAAAAAGAAATTGAGTGATAATTAGAAACCATATCTAGGATTATTGATATGGATTTTTAATTTAACATTGCAGATGCTTTCGTTGCTTTGAGGTAAGTTCTTGCAATTTATTCATTGCTTTATCTGGGTGTTAAATTGGTGGTTTGCGCATCCGCATGATCACCTCACATGTTAGGGAGATAAATTAAAATTAATTCAAGCTGTTTGCCAAACATTTTTCAAAATAAAAAGAAAGGTACCGGAAGGGCATTAGAGAAATCTAGCGTAACCAAGTCCCCGCGCCCAAAATCTCTGGTTCGTAGGAGTAAAGTAAAACTCCCGTTACTTTACTTGGGTTTCTAATCGACCCACCAAAAATAGATTAGTGGCGACTCCTGATTGAAAATCATCTCGCATGTTAAAATTTGAACCAAAGTCGCGAATTGGTATGGGCTTGGGAGAGCCCGGGCTAAGTCTAGGCTTAGTAATCCATTAGCCAAACCCTAGGTGGTTCACACCCAAAAAATTTGGTCGCGACAGGTGGAAGGAGTTGCATAACAAGAAAAAGACAAAAAAATGCTATAGGACGGGGGCAGGCATCATTAGCTACCGGGACCTCACCCCTTTCTTTGGTACCGAAGGCAGACACTACCAATACTTCTAATGCGGCTCTTGAAGGTAACATTGGGTGTGCACTTGTTAGTAATTCTTAGTGTGGCGAGGAGGGGTGGATTGTTGATTTTGGGGCAACGGATCACATGACACCCAATCATAATGATATTATATGCTACACCACTCTGAGGAGATAGAGTATCTATAATGCGAATAGCACTAGTTATCCTGTCACTGGGGCTGGCAATGTTGATCTTACACCTTCTTTATCATTATCGCACACTTTATTAGTGCCCTCTCTGTCTAACTGTTTACTCTCTGTTGGCCAACTCACTAGTGTTCTTATGTATCCGTCTTTTTGCTTATTTTAGGATATCCTCACGAAGGAGATTATTGGTCGTGGTACTAAAAGGGGCGGGGGTTGTACTATGTTGATGACTTTCATGCAGGCCGAGCACATCACACAAGTAGTGGGTCTACAAATAAAGAGAGAGTGATTAGGTTATGGCATCGTCATTTAGGACACCTATCTTTTTGGTATTTAAATCATTTATTTCCAAACTTGTTTCATAATTTATCAGATACTTAATTCCAATGTGAGACATGTATTTTAGCAAAAAGTCATCGTGTCTCTTTTCCTTTGAGTTTTAATAAGAGCACTAGGCCGTTTTCTTTGGTTCATTCAGACATGTGGGGCGCTTCACCGCTTACTACTCTATCTGGGATTCGTTGGTTTGTAACATTTGTGGATGATTGTACTCGAATGTCCTGGGTTTATTTAATGAAGCATAAAGATGTAGTGGTAGCAATATTCCGTATGTTTCATCGGATGATTGCAACACAGTTTGGGACTCAAATTCGTGTCCTTCGTAGCGACAATGGTGGGGAATATATTAACCAGCATCTTGCAGCTTACTTTTAGGACCACGGGCTTATACACGAAACATCTTGCACCAGGACACCCTAATAGAATGGTATCGCTGAGAGGAAGAGCCGCCATATCCTCAAGACGGCACAGGCACTCCTCATAGGTGGTCAGGTTCCATCTCGTTTTTGGGATGTCACCGTGGTAACAACGGTACATTTGATGAATAGAATGCCCTCTCATGTGTTGAACTTTCAGATCCCACTTCAAGCACTTGCATCATATGTTCCTCTTCCTTCCATCATGACACTACCTCCCAAAGTGTTTGGGTGTGTGGCATACGTCCATCTCCACAAGAACCAACGGATAAAACTCGATCCGTGTGCAGTGAAGTGTGTTTTCATTGGTTATGGCACTCATCAGAAAGGATACCGCTATTACAATCCGGCTACCAAGAAAACCCACATCACAATGGACGTCACCTTCGTCGAGTCCGAATTATTTTTTCCCACAACTAATTGTACCTTTCGGGGGAAGACTTCTAGTGAAAGGACAAATTGGTGGGAAGGTGGTGTGATAGCAAGGGTTGCGATTGATTTTGCTTTTTTTTTTTATAAAAAAAATGACCCCACAGTGCTAACACCTGGTGACATAAGGACTGGTAACACACAAGCTAAGGTGCAAGTTGACAAACGGGTTCACATGTTGCGGCAGGCAGCGTTGGCTAGCAATGGTGTGGTCATGGATCATGGTGGGACATTGGAAAATGAGCAGCAATACACTAAGGAATCTGATCATCAGGTTTATTTGGTGCAAGAGACACATGAACAGGCTCAAGAACAGCTCCCTCCACTTCAAAATACCCCCTCTTTAGTACCTGACAATTCTCCTGAGGATACTCCTGAGGTAAGTTCTCCTACCACACATAATTTGTTTGTTGATACTGATGTAGCTGTTCGTTATAAATTTGCCCGACAGATATAATCGTGGCAAGGCTCCTAATAGGTACTCACTGTTGGAGAAAACTTCCCGATTTGTTTTGAAGTTGACAAAACGTTTCCATCAGTCTAGTCTGAAGACTTGGAGACTCTATCGTCAAAGTCTGAAGACCTCCAATCTCAAGATTTAAAGTCTGCCCTCATTGACAGTTTCTAGACCGACGAAGAAAAAAAGTATTATTCGTTGAACTAGACGAGTATATCCTTAAGGATTTGATTCGTATGGTTAAAGAAAATCTCACGGCTGGAGATAACATCACAAGATCTATTATTCGTATTGAGATTAATTCGGATAATCTAGATTCGATTGATCGGCGAAGTATACTTGGAAGGTTCTACTTATGGAAACCTAGATCCTGATTGTATGGGCGAGTAAGATTGGTGGGCTATCGTCATATTCCTCAAATAACTCGAGATCTCCCTAATTGATTCTATCCAACGGGATGATTGGAAGAACTCATTTGGAAGCTGCCAACGGTTACGAAGGCATGAAGGAGTATATAAGGAAGACGCTCAAGTTGTTCGAGTGTGTTCGATAGAAAAATTCCAAAGTCTGAAGCTCCTTGTTCTTTGCGATCTTATTTGTTGAGCTCTATTTGTACTCAAAAGAGATATTAGATATTTGTGAGACCTTGAGGAAGTGTAGTAGAGTCTCTACACTGTAGAATTAAGGACGTGAGACTGTAATTCTCTTTTGATTCTTAGTGAAATCCAGCCGGTGGGCTGTCAGTGCGGGAGAGTGGACGTAGGCGTGGTCTAAGCCGAACCACTATAAACCTAATGTCTTGATTCTCTATCCCTAAACTCTTTACTTTACATCACAACTTTATACGATTGCTTACTGTCTTTGCGCTTTCGGTCTGATAATCTTAGAAGACTAATTTATTTTGTTAAGATTCACAAAAACTTATTTGAACACCTATTCACCCCCTCTAGGTGCTCGTACTAGCCCAATCAATTGGTATCGGATCTTATGTACTCATTTAATTGAAGTATTTTTACTTCTGAGTTAAAGATCTATGGCTAGTATGTTGGCTCTAGGTTTGGTTGAAGGCCAGAGCAACACCAGACCTCCTTACTTTGATGGAAATGATTACATCATATAGAAAAACAAGATGAAAGCTTTCCTGAGATCGAAAAATCCTTTGGAATGGGATGTGGTAGAAAAATGAATCATTCCTACTGTTGTATCAGGATCAGAAAAAGGAAAGGAAGCTGCTGTTTCTACCGAGATGACTTAAGAAGAAATAACCAAGAGACAAGCTCTTGATGCTAAAGCAATTTACTCTTTATATTGTGCATTATCTCCTACTGAGTATAACAGAATATCTTCATGTGAAATAGCTAAAAAAGTCTGGGATAGGCTGCACATTACCTATGAAGGAACTGATCATGTGAAAGAGACAATGATCAATATCCTTCTATGACAATATGAAGTTTTCAAAATGAAACCAGGAGAATCTATCACTGATATGTTTAGCCGTTTTATTGAAATTGTAAATGGTCTATAATATCGGGGACAGCCAATCTCAAGACCAATAAAAGTCAACAAATTGCTGCGTGGACTCTCCAAAGACTGGAATTATATAAAGACTTCGATAAGGGAAACACAAAGGATTGTGCCACTTTCTGTAGATGAATTGGTTGGCACACTTTAGTCTTACGAAGTGGAGCACATCAATGATGAAGAAGATCCCAAAGGTAAAAAGTCTATTGCTTTAAAGTCTAACGATGATTCTGATGTTACAGACTTTGAAGAAGACTTAGACGATGAAGAGCTAGCACTTATGATAAAGAGGTTCAGAAAACTGAACAAAAGGGGAAGAAGATTCAATTGGAAGAAACAAAGCACTAAAAAGTCTTAGAACAAATCAACTGAGGATGATGAATCCAATAAAGACGTGATTTGCTTTGAATGCAAGAAAAAAGGGGCACATTAAACCCAAATGTCCTCTATTGAAGAAAAAGAAAGGAAAAAAAATGAGAAATATAGAAAGGCTCTCAAAGCAGAAACATGGAGTGATACTGAATGTGAATAGAGTGATTATGCCAACATTTGCTTAATGGCAAAATCGAAATCAGACTCAGACTTTGAGACAGATACAGACTCAGACTCAGACTCAGACAATGAAATCAAGGTAAGTAATTTAAAAATTCCTACTAAAGTTTCGAAATATATTGATGAACTTTGTCTTAGTCTAAAAAATTCTCTTAAGAGGATCTCCGAGTTAAAAAGGGAGAATTCTACATTGAAGTAACAGGAAAAATCTTGGAAATAAAAGTTTGAAAGTTTAGACAAAAGTTTTATTATTTTGAAAGAAAATGCAGACTCTCTTTCAAAAGAAAACACTTGCTTAAAAAATGACATTTCAAACATTTCAAAAAGGTTTCAATTGGAACTGAGAAACTGTATAACATTCTATCGATACAGAGACCCTACTTTAACAAATTAAGTCTTGGAATGACTTCTGAAACCATTCCTCTAATTGATTTTCCAAAGGTAAAGGAAAGAATCAAACAGAGACCTACAAAAGCTTTTTATAGAAATCATTTTCAAAAAGTTTTTGTAAAACCTGTTGGCCGAAATGTTCTCAAATGTTCGAACTATCAAAGCTCATAACACTTTGAGAAAGAATGTCCTATGGTTTGGAGACCTGTTAAAAAGGATTAGGCAAAGACTGTTTATTGCACTAACTCCACTGGACCCAAGAAATTATGGGTACCAAAGAAAACTTGAATTATCTTTTAATTGCAGGTCACTATCAAAAGGAAGATTAAATGATATTTGGATAGTGGTTGCTTAAGACACATGACATGATATTCAAGTTGTTTTATTAAACTTGTTTAAATTGAAGGAGGAAAAGTCTCTTTTGGTGGAAATAGCAAAGGAAGAATTGTTAGATGTGGAACAGTGAAGATTGGAAGTCTAACAATCAACAATGTCTCCTTGGTGGAAGGATTAAATTACAATCTACTCAGCATAAGCCAATTGTGCGACACTGGATTCAAAATCAACTTTCAGGAAGGAACATGTTCAGGAACTAGTAAAGATTTCTCTCAATCTTTTACTGGGCGTAGACATGAGAATATTTATCTTTTGGATATAAAATCAGAAAGATCGCAATGCTTGATATCAGTACAAGATGCAGTAAATCTCTAGCATCGGAAGCTTGGTCATATCAACATGAAGCAAATTACCAAAATCTCTTCCAAGAAGCTTGTTCGTGGACTACCCAACTTGAAATACAAAAAATCTGACTTATGCACACCATGTGTGTTGGGAAAACAGGTTAAAAGTTCTTTTAAACCAATAAATCAAGTTTCCACTAATCGTGTGTTGCAGCTCTTGCATATGGATCTCTTTGGACCAACTAGAACTCAAAGCATTGGTGGAAAAAGATTCTGCCTAGTAATAGTGGATGATTTTTCATGATTTACTTGGGTCTACTTTCTTGCAAGTAAGTCTGAAACCTTCTCTCATTTTTTAAAGTTTGCTAAGAAAGTGCAAAATAAGAAAGGCTATACTATCTCAAGCATTCGGACAAACCATGGAGGTGAGTTTGAAAATCAAGATTTTGCTAAATTTTGTGATGAATCTGGTTTTCAGTATAAATTCTCCTCTCCATACACACCAGAACAAAATGGTGTTATGGAAAAGGAAGAATAGATCTTTACAAGAAATGGAAAGAACTCTTTTAATTGAAAGTAACATTTCTTCTCGTTTTTGGGCTGAAGCAGTTTCCACGATGTTTATGTTATTAACAGAATATTCTTAAGGCCTATTCTTGAGAAAACTCCCTATGAGTTATTCAAAGGAAAGAAGCCAATTGTTACGTATTTTCAAGTGTTTGGTTGCAAATGTTTTATCTTGAAAAATGCAAATGATCGAATTGGTAAGTTTGAAAAAAAATCAGACGAAGGAATCTTCCTTGGATATTCAACCTCTAGCAAAGCCTACAAAATATTCAACAAGAAGACTCAGACTGTGGAAGAATCGATGAATGTCAAATTTCAAGACTCTATGCAAATTCAGTCGGTTCAGACTCAAACCGAAGAATCTGAACCTGCTCCACACTCTGCAAGGTCTACCTCCACTGAAGCAGTTCAGACTCTATTAGAGAAACAACGAACGGATGTTGAAGAATCAACTGAAGAAAAATATCAACAATCTGTCAGACTGACCAACAATTGGAAGCATAAGTCTAGTCATCCCGAAGAACTCATTATTGGTGATATTAATGAAGGGATTCGTATCAGATCCAAAATGCATGAAGAGTCTAGTGATGTGGCACTTATTTCTGAAATAGAACCCAAAAGCATAGAAGAAGCCTTAACTGACGAAAGCTGGATTGAAGCAATGCAAGAAGAACTCAGGCAATTCATCATTAATGATGTTTGGGAATTAACTCCTAAGCCAAAATGTAAGTCTATTATTGGAGCTAAATGGGTTTTCAGGAACAAGATGGACGAAAGAGGAAAAGTGGTAAGAAACAAAGCAAGACTCGTGGCCAAAGGATATACGCAAGAAGAAGTGATAGACTTTGATGAAACCTACTCTCCTGTAGCAAGGTTAGAAGAAATTAGATTATTACTTGCTTTTGCTTGCTATAAGAATTTCAGGTTATTCCAAATGAACGTCAAAAGTGCATTCCTAAATGGATTTATTTAAGAAGAATCTATGTGGAACAATCCCTCGGATTTGAAGATCTAAAGAAATCAGATTCTGTGTTCAGACTGAAAAAGGCTCTTTATGGATTAAAACAAGCATCTCGAGCTTGGTACGAAAGGTTAAGTAAGTTCTTAATTCAAAATGGTTTTGTTAAAGGAAAAGTAGACACTACCTTGTTTATCAAAAAGGAAGGTAAAAGTTTTATTCTTGTTCAAATTTATGTTGATGACATTATATTTGGATCATCTAACGAGAATCTATGCAAGAAATTTTCTAAGTCTATGCAAGATGAATTCGAGATGAGTATGATGGGTGAACTATCATTCTTTCTTGGACTACAAGTGAAATAACTGAGGGAATGAATTTTTATTCATCAAGAAAAATATGCAAAAGAACTTGTTAAAAAGTTTGGATTGGAGAATTGCAAAAAGACTGACATACCAATGTCAAGTTCTTCGAAGCTAGACAAAGATGAAGGAGGAAAGAAAGTTGACCAAAAACTATACAGGATTATCATTGGTTCACTTCTTTATCTTACTGCTTCTAAACCTGACATTTTGTTTAGTGTTTGCATTTGTGCTAGATTTCAATTAGATCCTAAAGAATCACATCTAAGTGCTGCGAAACACATTGTCAAATACGTTGCAACCTCTAAGTTAGGTCTGTGGTATTCCAAAGAATGAGACTTTACTCTCCTTGAATATTCAGACGCAGATCTAGCAGGTCGCAGAGTTGATAGAAAGAGCACATCCGGCACTTGTCAACTGCTTGGTAGCAGGGCAGTAACTTGGTTTTCAAGGAAGCAAAGTACTGTAACTCTTTCAACAGCAGAAGCAGAGTATGTGGCTCTTGGAAGTTGATGTTCTCAAATCTTATGGATAAAACAACAACTAAGAGACTTTGGAATCGAAAACTCATGCACCGAGATCAAATGTGATAACACCAGCGCAATTAATCTCACAAAGAATCCTATTCTTCATTCGAGAGCAAAGCACATAGAGATTCGACATCATTTTATTAGAGATCATGTTCAAAATGGAGAAGTCTTGATCCAATTCATTGACTCAAAGAATCAACTGGCGGACATATTCACAAAACCTCTAGAGAAAAGCTTATTTGAGTCTATCCGTTCTAGACTTAACATCCTATCTCTCAAAGACTGACGAAGTTCAGACTTAAGGATAAAATCCGAAGATGCTCAGACTTAGAAAGATCAGACTTAGAAGATCAAAAGTTACGACTGTAAGTTATTTCGGTTACAATATTTTAACAATTTGAATAAAAATATCGAAAAGCTAAGACTGTTTGTTAATAATCAATTAATGGATATTGAAAAAGGCAGTTATCATTTTTGAAAAGATAGTTATCTATTTTCAAAAAGGTAGTTATTCTTTTTGAAAAGGCATTTTTATTTTTCCTTTTATGACGATTCGAATACCCTGTTTCGACTGGTTTATATACTGTTCATCTTCTTCGTTTTTACCCACAAACCCTAGAGCACAGATCTTCACTTTCTTACTTTTTCTCTCTAGTTTAATCCTTAAATTTTACATCTTTCTCGTGAATCGAGTTCGAAAATTCTCTCAGAGACTGTGACAATGTATTTCCAAAGAAAGTCATCAAGAATTGCAAGTAGGGGACCACAGCTTATGCGAGAGGGTCCTACGCACTTCGATTTGACTGAGGAAGAAGACTCTTCAAGGGAGCAGCAAAGTCAACAACAACATTCTCAATCGCGCCAATCTTCTCCTGCTTGACCACAAGAGCATCATCAACAACAAGAAGAAAAAGAAATTATTGAGGATGTCGAACCTATAAGGACTCTTAAGCCTGCATTTACCTACAAACTTTACTCCGTTTTAAAGGAAGGTGGTTCTGCAATGACTTTTATTGATGAATTTTTGAGAGAAAAGGGTTACCGAAATGAAACCCATTTTTTTAAAGAGTTATGGAACGATTGGGAATGGTTCCTATTGGTACGGCAGAAAGGGCTTTTGCAAATTTTCCAAGTGATCCACGTTTTGGAGGATTCAATCAACCTGAGGGAAAAGATGACAATGAAAAGATGTTCACTCAATTTAAGCCTAGAATGGGTGTTGCTGCGAACATTCGAGGAAAAAGGGCAGATCTATTTCGTTCTGAGGAACACAAGTAAGTTTACTCAAAGTTGCTGAAGCGAGGGGTGATGAACCCAAGAAGTGTGGATTTTGATTTTCTCGACTCATTAAACATCAAGTTGCGGCAGAAGTTTGCGAAACTTCAACTTGAGCATTTTTGCTCTGAAACAGATGTTGCTCATTCGAACTTACGCATATTTCTATTCCAATCTAAGCTTTTTGGATGCGAATAGATTTTCTTTCAGTGTTAGAGATCAAGAGTATGTGGTAGATATGGACACTCTTGCTGATGTGATTGGAGTGGAAAGAGGAACTTTCCAATCAATAAGTGTGTCTGTTGGTCATGCGACTATGGAGCTTGTCCTAGATAGAATTGCAGAAGGTCGAATTACTTATTTGAGGATGAGTGCCTCTAATATCTTACTCCATAAGATCGTGATCAACTGTCTTAGGCCCAAATCCACATCAAAGACCGACATCTCCAATTCTGAAGCAAAGTTGATGTACGCCATCGATATTGGTTACAAGTTCTCTTTGCCTCACACCATCATGTTTCACATGTATAGGTCGATGGCAAAGGACAAGGGAAAACTTCCTTATTCTGCTCTCATTACTCGTTTATTCAGACATTTTAACATTCAGCCTCCCAAAATTCTGTGTGTTCGAACCATTGATCAAATGGTGATAGGGCTGAAGATGGTTACAAAGATGCGTCTGAAGGAGTTGAACAAGGCTTTAGAGAGATTTAAGGAGAAGACCCCTGTCAAGTCTCGACAAGATTCTGTGGCTGCAAAAAGGAAAGGCAAGGAGCCCATGACTGCTCCATCCAAGAAGAGGAGAGCAATCATCTTGCAGGATGAAGAAGATGAGGAAGACATCGCTATCTCCGCTATTGCCTTACAGACTGTACAGCGTCTTGTTCCAGAATCTGAAGATCAAGAGAACCAAGACAGAGAGGGGACAGAGAAAATGAGTGAAGAGAGGGAAAGCATGAGGAAAGAAGAAGAAGAAGGAAGATAAGAAGAAAACGAGCAAAGAGGAGAACAAACTGAAGGAGAAAGTCGTGGTGATTCTCCAGCTGAAAAAGAAGCACAAGAACATCATGACATTGAAGAAGAGCCGGAGCAAGAAGAGTACTTCTCTCCACCTGAAGGCACTGAAACATGGGGAGCTACTCATCAAGAAGGTATTCCTCTACTTGCTTTTACCAGTGATGTTAGTCATTCTCTTGCCAATCCAGAGGATATGTATGCCTCTCAATTTCCTGAAGAAGGTAATGAGGCTTCACCCCCAAGTCTGGATGCTCGTGCTGAAGGTCCATCATCTGGCTATACTCCACAAACTGATCATGCTGAAGCAAGTACTCAAACTATAACTCAGCAGACTTTAAAAGGTTGCTTGAAATTCTTATGGAGATCAAAGGCCAGGTTTATTCGTTGGGATCTGAATTGCAGACCCTGCAGAATGCTCATCAAGCCATTTCAGTTTCTATGCAAGATCAAGTTCAAGCCCTTAATCTTCAGGTTCAACCAAATGCAAAGGGTAAGGATCTAGCGCAACTGCAGGAGGATATGAGGAAGCTGGAGGAGACTGTCAAGTCTATGGGAGATTTTCAGCTCATTCGCATTCTCAAATCATCTTAATTTTATCTTCTTTATCTTCTCTACCTTTTGTTGTTGACAAAAAGGGGGAGAAGTTGCAGATTTGATTATCTTTCTTTTGATTTGATTATCTTTCTTTTGTTGTTTGGTTGATTTTGGATTGACTTTATCTTTTGTTTGGACTGGTTTGGACTGCTTTGATCTTTTTAATGCTTGCAGTATCTTAAGCTATGTTGATGATTTCGGTAAAGATAATTGCTTTTACATGACTAACTTGTTTTCTGTGGATGCAGAATCACTACTATCTTTATCCTAATTCGCTTATCTTTTATGAGATATCTTTGTTTGCTTAAGTATTGTATTGCATGTCGAAAGTATCTAAATCTGCAAGAAAGTTTTGTCACCATAAAAAAGAGGGAGATTGTTGGAGAAAACTTCCCAATTTGTTTTGAAGTTGACAAAACGTTTCCATCAGTCCAGTCTGAAGACTTGGAGACTCTACCGTCAAAGTCTCAAGACCTCCAATCTCAAGATTTAAAGTCTGCCCTCATTGACAGTTTTCAGACCGACGAAGAAAAAAAGTATTATTTGTTGAACTAGACGAGTATATCCTTAAGGATTTGATTCGTATGGTTAAGGAAGATCTCACGGCTGGAGATAGTATCGCAAGATCTATTATTCGTATTGAGATTAATTCGGGTAAATCTAGATTCGATTGATCGGCGAAGTATACTTGGAAGGTTCTACTTATGGAAATCTAGATCCTGATTGTATGGGCGAGCAGGATTTGTGGGCTATCGTCATATTCCTCAAATAACTCAAGATCTCCCTAATTGATTCTATCCAACGGGATGATTGGAAGAACTTCTTTGGAAGGTGTCAACGGTTATGAAGGCATGAAGGAGTATATAAGGAAGACGCTCAAGTTGTTCGAGTGTGCCCGATAGAAAAATTTCAAAGTCTGAAGTTCCTTGTTCTTTGCGATCTTATTTGTTGAGCTCTATTTGTACTCAAAAGAGATATTAGATATTTGTGAGACCTTGAGGAAGTGTAGTAGAGTCTCTACACTGTAGAATCAAGGACGTGAGACTGTAATTCTTTTTTGATTCTTAGTGAAATCCAGCCGGTGGGCTGTCAGTGCGGGAGAGTGGACGTAGGCTTGGTCTAAGCCCAACCACTATAAACCTAGTGTCTTGATTCTCTATCCCTAAACTCTTTACTTTACATCACAACTTTATACGATTGCTTACTGTCTTTGCGCTTTCAGTCTGATAATCTTAAAATACTAATTTATTTTTTTAAGATTCACAAAAACTTCTTTGAACACCTATTCACCCCCCCTCTAGGTGCTCATACTAGCCCTATCACTCACTAGATGTAGAAGAACAAAGGTCAAAGTATTCGATCACCAATTATGTTTCGACGAAGCAGTTGTCGGGACCTTTAAAGGCATTTGTCTCGAATGTCTCTACAAGTAGAGTTCCTAGTGGAGTATAGGAGGCGTTGAGGGATCCCAAGTGGGTTCAAGCAATGAAAGAAGAGATGGAGGCTTTATAGAAAAATAAAACTTGGAGACTTGGAGACTTGTCGAGTTACCGAAGGGAAAGAAGGCAGTAGGATGTAAATAAGTCTTCACCATCAAATATAAAGTAGATAGTTTTGTTGAGAGGTACAAGGAACGTCTGGTAGCAAAGGGATATACCCAGACCTATGGCGTGGACTACCAAGAAACATTCTCTCCAGTTGCAAAACTGAACACTGTGCAGGTATTGTTATCACTTGCAGCAAATTTGGACTGGCCCTTACATCAATTTGATGTAAAGAATGCATTCTTACATGGAGATTTGGAAGAAGATATCACATGGAAATCCCACCAGGATATGCGTGTGCTGATAAATCAGAAGTGGTATGTAAACTTGAGCGGTCGTTGTATGGATTAAAGCATTCACCACGAGCTTGATTTGGTCGCTTTAATTCGGACCATACGTTGTTCCTGAAACGGTAGCATGACAAAGTGACATCATTGATTATATATGTAGATGACATGATCATCACAGGGGATGACCTTGAGGAGATCACAGAACTTCAAAGGAAACTAGCAAATGAGTTTGAGATGAAAAACTTGGGGGGCTTAGAATATTTTTTGGGTATCGAAGTGGCCAGATCAAAGGAGGGTATATTCTTATCTCAACGAAAGTATGTGTTGGACTTGTTGGCTAAGGTGAGGATGTTGGATTGCAAACCTGCTGATAACCCTATAGTATAGAATCATAAACTTGGAGGTTTCCCTAATCAGGTATCCACCAATAAGGACCGATATTAAAGGTTGGTAGGGAGATTAATTTATCCATCGCACACTCGGCTTGACATTGCATATGCTGTAGGAGTTGTAAGTCAATTTATGCACGCTCCTAGTGAAGAGCATATGAATGTTGTAGTTCGGATTTTACGCTACTTGAAGTCAGCACCAGGGAAAGGACTACTCTTTGCGAAGAATAATCACCATGAGGTGGAAGGATTTACGGATGCTGATTGGGCTGGCAATACCTCGGATAGGAGATCGACGTCAGGCTGCTTCACATTTGTGGGAGGAAACTTGGTTACATGGAGGAGCAAGAAACAGAAAGTAGTAGCTCTGTCAAGTGCTGAGGGCAAGTTTTGAGGGATGGCTAAATGACTATTTGAGCTTTTGTGGCTAAAGAAGTTATTGACAGAACTTGGTTTTCCACCTAAGTCAGGAATGCAACTGTTTTATGATAATAAGGCCGCGATTCAGATTTCCCACAACCCGGTTCAACATGACCGCACTAAACATGTTGAAGTTGATAGGCATTCTATCAAGCAAGATCTAGATGATAGGGTGGTGAGTTTTTCATTTATCAAATTTGAAGACTAGTTGACGGACATACTTACAAAGGTTGTATCGAGTTGAGCATTCCACAGCTCACTTGTCAAGCTGGGTATCAAAGATATTTTCTCATAACATTGAGGGGAAGTGTTAACATGAGCTGTCAATTAGGGCCTCAATAGGAGAGTTTTTCTATTTAAATATTTGTATATATGTATCTCCTGATTTGTAGGAGATTCTAGGGTGGCTTACGTCGGTGTATATATGTGTGGTTATATTCTTGTAAAAAGAGTAGAACACATAAGAGAAAAAAAAAATCGTTTACTGGTCAACACATAGAGCCCACAATCTAGACCGTAGAAAGCTGCATAAAAATTTATTAGTAGGCAACGAGGCCCTTTGACCTTGTGCTAAGTCACTAATATAGACATAGCACATGTGTGAATTAAAAATAATCCGACCCAAATCGATGCATTTGATCCGTTTTGACTAATCTATAAGCATTTAGAAATTTAGAGACTCAAATCTAATCAAGCCTGCACCTAACCCAGACCGATTCGACCCACATTATTAAAACACATAAATAATGCTACGTAGTGTCTAAAAGATAAGATTTTTAATAGTTTTATAAGGCTCCTAATAAGATTTTCAACTTGTTTGTGACTTTTTCTTTATTGCAAAATTTTCCAGTTTCATAATGAAGTGTTTGATATTTCTTAAAATCAATAAGTCAATAAATATGAATATGTAAAATCATACACTAATTTTCACGATTTTCTAGAGCTTGAAAGATCATAAATTTTTTAACAATTTTTCAAATTTAACAAAGATGATCATAAATAGAAGACAAAACAAGAAAATAATTTGCCCCACCAGAAAATCCCCAACCTGGACTTGCAGGCAAATGAAGAGCGAAGCAAAACGCCCTCCTTCCTTTCAGACCTCAAGAACACATATTTTTCCATGTTTGGACCATCTCCCATTCTTCGCTCTAAGCAGCTGAAATGATGCACCAAGAAGAGGAAGCTGCTAGCTCATTAACTTGACCTCGCCGATGTGCTTGTCACCGAATATCACACCCTCTTGGAACGGATCGACACGTAGGAAGGCGCGGTTGTAGTCCCTGAGGGAGATCTCCCTAAGTTTGAATCGCATCTCACGCTTTCACTTGGGATTGTCGTCGCATTCCTTGACAATCGGAGTTTGTTTCTGCTGGTTCTGGCTGAGATTCTTGCTGGGGTCGTCGCTGATGACGGAGGCTTGTGCGTATATGTAGGCGATGGGAGCGATGGCGACGCGGATTGGTTGGGATCTTCAGCGGTGTTGCAATAGGTGGAGAAGAGAGGAGCGACCCACCTTCAATAGAGACCGCAGGTAGGTTGGGCTTTAGACCATTAAAAGCCCAAGTTTTAGTAGACTTTGTTACTCAAATCTATATCAATCCATTTATCAAAGTTTAGCTAATTTCCTTAGATTGTCATCTAATAAAACTTATAAGTAGATTCCATGTACTCTTTTCTATATAAACATAGAAATATACATGCATTGTTAAGACGTGTCTTCGCACGGTAACTCTTGCTCAACAAAGAAATAGCCACGCTATTCATATTGGTCATGTTACTATTCCAACAGCAAAGTTGATCGTAAAAGATGCACGATGTTAGTCTCCAATTCTTGACTTTGCACTTCTTGTTTCAAGAAGCCAACCCCATCACCAAACTCGCTGTCATCGGACGATCAACATATTGCAATCTCATCATTAGCAGAAGCCTGGAGCCAACACACACCCCACGTGTAGCCACGCCATGAATCCACCATGCCCAATGCTACGCAAGTCTGGTTTCGACCATTTCCTATGTGATTTCATGGTGATCGAAGATTTCGAGAAATTGTTGAGATTATTTTTCAAACTCAAGCTGATAATTTGTTTCGACTCACCTAGCATTTGAGGGGATATTGTAGATATTTATCTATCTTCTATAAATATTTAAGATATTTCCTCTGATTTTTCATATCTATTTTGATTATGCATATCTAATTTGATTTTTTTAGATAGTCATCTATTAAAACTATAAACAAGCTCTAGATGCTCTTTTTATGCAAACATAGAAATATACAAAAAATTCCACAATTTCTCTTCCGTTGCATTGTTCTTAACTTCAGTAATCATGATTAGTCATGGTTATTACTTTCTTAAACTTCGAATTAGTCTAATTCCCCATATCCTAATCCATAAATCAACGGTGGTTGCTGAATATATAACCCAAGAACCATGTCCCATGGATATTATCCGGCTTCGATAAACAAACAATAGACTTCTAGGGGGAGAGAGAGAGAGAGAGAGAGAGAGAGAGAGAGAGAGAGAGAGATTGAACCTAACAGCCATAATTGCTAAGGCTTAGGTCTGATTATTATCGAGTTTGGTGTCACCTGTCACTTCCAATGAACAACCCAAAATCGAGTGCGCTGGAATATTCGAATGTGATAACTTAGTTTTCCACTTGTATCATTTGCTGGGTGGCAAGTCATTATCCCCCGAAGTGCTAGGGTTCGGAGGAGGGGCCCTTGACTTTACGATGTGACTGGGAATGGGGTTGGCAGGATGAGACGGTATGAAGAGCGTTGACTTCTTCATCGTCTGATCAAAGGACATTCCACTCCATCACATGCATGTGCACTTCAAGATTAAGTAGGCGAGGCCTTATCTCAACAGTTACTCCTAACCTTCCAGAGGATTTGCATTCAAAATTAGTATATAAATCAACGAATTTAACTCTCATTTTTTGTTAATTTGGTGAAGCCAGGAATTCGGACCATTTTCATTTCTTTTTTCGAAGGAGGAGGGTACCAGGTTGATGGCGAGGTGACCATTACCTTCAACGAAAAAGCTTGTTCTGAGTTTAATAAAATGTTCAGTTATGTTTTTTAAGCATTTTGTCTTTTTAGTCTGTGCATTTATCGAAGAGACTATAGGAGGAAAAAAGCCACCCGGCCACTAATGATTTATGCACTTGCCAATATAGAATGAAATGGTTTTGACCTTCCAAATTACTTTATTTTTTTAAGGTTAAGAATGGTATATTGGGCATAACGTGAGATAGGAGGAAAAAAGCCACTCGGCCACCAATGATTTATGCACTTGCCGATATAGAATGAAATGGTTTTGACCTTCCAAATTACTTTATTTTTTTAAGGTTAAGAATGGTATATTGGGCATAATGTGAGATAGGAGGAAAAAAGCCACTCGGTCACCAATGATTTATGCACTTGCCAATATAGAATGAAATGGTTTTGACCTTCCAAATTACTTTTTTTTTTAAGGTTAAGAATGGTATAATGGGCATAACGTGAGATAGGAGGAAAAAAGCCACTCGGCCACCAATGATTTATGCACTTGCCAATATAGAATGAAATGGTTTTGACCTTCCAAATTACTTTATTTTTTAAGGTTAAGAATGGTATAATGGGCATAACGTGAGATAGGAGGAAAAAAGCCACTTGGCCACCAATGATTTATGCACTTGCCAATATAGAATGAAATGGTTTTGACCTTCCAAATTACTTTATTTTTTTAAGGTTAAGAATGGTATATTGGGCATAATGTGAGATAGGAGGAAAAAAGCCACTCGGCCACCAATGATTTATGCACTTGCCAATATAGAATGAAATGGTTTTGACCTTCCAAATTACTTTATTTTTTTAAGGTTAAGAATGGTATAATGGGCATATCGTGAGAAAGGAGGAAAAAAGCTACTCGGCCACCAATGATTTATGCACTTGCCAATAGAATGAAATGATTTTGACCTTCCAAATTACATTTTTTTTTTTAAGGTTAAGAATGGTATAATGGGCATAACGTGAGATAGGAGGAAAAAAGCCACTCGGCCACCAATGATTTATGCACTTGCCAATATAGAATGAAATGGTTTTGACCTTCCAAATTACTTTATTTTTTTTAAGGTTAAGAATGGTATATTGGGCATAACGTGAGAATAGGTCCTGCACCACATCCGTCTCTTCCCTAGTTCGGTGATGAAAGTGTCAACACCAAATGCACATTACTTTACATATATAAATAAATATAATTTATATATATAACGTGGAATATCATAAATGGCCGCATTTATTAAACTCTGGTGCCTAACCACCCCTAATTCCACCACCTACTTAAAAAGCTCAGATTCTCCTCCTGCCTCCATCTCTATATAACCTTCCTCAACTCTCCAAAATTTCAAAACGCCTCTGTTCTATCAAAACATCGTCTCAAAAAAAGGAAAAAAAGAGGTCAGAGATCAAGATGGGTTCGATTCCGAGCGAGACACCGGTGGCTCCGACCCAAGTCCCCGACGAGTGCGAAACCATGTTATACGCCATGCAACTCGCTAGCGCGGCCGAGCTGCCCATGGTCCTCAAGACGGCTCTCGAGCTCGATGTCCTTGAAATCATGGCCAAGGCTGGGCCTGGCGCGTGCCTCTCTCCCAGTGAGATCGCGTCTCAACTCCCGACCAAGAACCCGGATGCGCCCACAATGCTCGATCGGATCTTGCGCCTCCTTGCGACCCACTCCGTTGTCACGTGCACCATGCACAAGCTCCCCGACGGCCGAGCCGAGAGGCTCTACGGGATCGCTCCGGTTTGCAAGTTCTTGACCAAGAACGAGGATGGTGTTTCGGTCGCCTCTTTGTGTCTCATGAACCACGATAAAGTCCTCATGGAAAGCTGGTTAGTGATTAGATACACAGACATACACCTACATCATATTCTTCCTCATTTTTGCACTACTAATCATTTGGCACCCGCACCAAATAGTTATAATCTCCAACGCGTTAGACTCAATCAATCACGATATTGAAGGCACACGCACAACACATAATCTTCCGCGAAACTATTCTTTTGAGATCTTTTCTTTTGTTAGTCATTTTGTTTGGTTGGCGTAGACAACAAATTGAACGGAAAAACCTCGTAGGATTGTTCATCAATAAATGTGACTAGTCACTGACATTACACCCTATTAGCGTTAGGCGACGCTAAATTGACTCTCTATAATCAGTTAGTAGCATTGACTTCATTTGGTATGTAGAAATAATTTCAAGATAATAATGCATCGCGTCACCTAAGAAATGCACGATCATGGAAGAAGGTAAATTGACTTGGTATTAAGGGTGAGCATATCGGACCAACCGGACCAGGAATCGCTCGGACCAGACCGGATTGGCTGGTTTGGTCCAGTTTCTAGAAGCGTCGATTTGGTTCCTAGTCCCATAAAAATGGAACCATTGATATTCGGTTTGGTTCCTGATTTTGGGGGAGAACCAGACCAGACCGGACCAGTTTTTTTATTTATTTGAATATATATATTTTTAACTTATTAAAAATAGCAATAAACCCTATAATTGTAATAACTCTGGTATTTTTTAAAATTTTTAATTCTTTTGCTAAGTGGCTGGTTCCATTGAACCGGACCAGACCAGTCGGTCAGGTCCCAGTCCCAGTCCCAAAAAAGAGAATTGAGAATCGATCACCCCTACTTGATATTATAATACCTTGATGTAGATGTTGAAAAGTAACTAACACATCAAAATCCATAACAGCATGATTTAGCCCGCAATATGAGAATCGAATATTTTGTTTAAGCTTCATATTATCAATCATTGATGCAATTATAAAGCGATCACTTACTCATAAAAGTCCAGTGTAACTTTGATCGATAATCATCACCAACTAGATTCACGGTCGAAGTTATATATACATCAAGAGAAAAAAATGCCGAATCGACCAAGATTTTTGACCTAAATAATGCAGGTACCACTTGAAAGATGCAGTTCTTGAAGGAGGAGTCTCGTTCAACAGGGCCTATGGAATGAATGCATTCGAATACCCCCGTACCGATCCGAGATTCAACAAAGTATTCAACAAAGCCATGTCCGATGTTTCGACCATCACCATGAAGGAGGTCCTTGAGACGTACAAAGGCTTCGACGGCCTCAAGTCGGTGGTCGATGTAGGCGGCGGAACTGGCGCCGTCCTGAACATGATTGTCTCCAAGTACCCCTCCATTAAGGGCATCAACTTTGATTTGCCTCACGTCATTGCCAATGCTCCATCCTATCCCGGTACTTATATTATATTCCGCAAATCACTCTATATCACTTCATGTTAATTATATTGTATGCACGATTAAAACTAAAATTGCCTTAGAGACATTAAATTATCATCAACGCGTCTGTGGTAATATATAATTGAAAAGCTTATTCCCTATGCTAATCGATATTGATTTCCTCAACTATATGATTACAATCTTCGAGTTAGGCATCGAGCATGTCGGAGGAGATATGTTCGTTAGTGTTCCTACAGGAGATGCAATTTTCATGAAGGTTAGTTCAACTAATATTACCACTCTTATCTGCCAATTACTTAAAATGTAAATGATGATAACTTCTTGTTTTTAATTCGCCATGGAAATTGATGCGATTGCGACATGTAGTGGATATGTCACGATTGGAGCGATGAGCATTGCCTGAAGTTCTTGAAGAATTGCTACAACGCCCTCCCTGAGCACGGGAAGGTCATAGTGGCCGACTGCATCCTTCCCGAACTCCCGGACACAAGCTTCGCGACCAAGGTAGCCTTTCATGCCGACCTGATCATGATGGCGCACAACCCCGGCGGGAAAGAGCGGACGGAGAAGGAGTTTGAGGCACTGGCCAAGGCCGCGGGGTTCAAGCGCTTCCACATCGCGTGCGTTGCCTTTGATCACGTCATGGAATTCCTCAAGAACTAAGGGTAGATTGAGCCAATGGGTCCGAATGTGGAGACGTATTGGACGATGGATGATGATTTTTAGCTTCTTGTGATTAAGAAGAGCATAACAAAAATGATGGACCGAATGTCGACTTATTTTACTTTATGATGTGATTGGAGAATGCAAAAGATGTTATGAACAATTCAGTTGCCGAATTGCAAATTCCAATCCTAAGTTGTGTCAAATATTACCGAATGCCTTCGCATGCTAGTGTTATTCAATGAGACTGAAAGCTCATTATGCATGCATTTAATATGCCCAAAATGAATGGATGAACATCAGTGTTTAAACGTGCCATTTGCATGTGCTGAGCAAATCGGAAAAATGGTATGAAAAAGTGTTTTAGGGGTCTCTATGATTGTTGTATGTGACCAACCAATCATTTAATCCATGCAGCATGCATCTCATTTTATGTGACGCTTAAATTTTGAAATCACTGGCTTTGAATTGACTTGTTACACACCACGTGATATTGTCAGATGATACGTGGTAGGTAGAGAACGTCACAATTTATCGCTAATCATGATCAGTGATAGAATTTTAAATTTAGATACGAATCGGAGTGCATAATGATTATTGTATTAAACATTGAATTAGTATACGTCTCCATATTTGGAGAAATAAAACAAAGGTGAGTGCGTATATGTACACATATAACGTTTATTTCTCCATAACCCAAGATTCGTCTCACATGATTATCATTGCCATTGATAAACAAATACTAAACTCTCTTGACATTGAAAGGAAAAGTATGACTTAACATTTATATTATCGGCACCGGACATGTTTGTATTTTTTGCCCGTGCCTTTGTACACGTTGACTTCACACTTTTCTACGAAATTTTTTGCATTAATAAACTAAAAACCATTGAGGTATAAAGTGAACTAGGTATCTTAGTTATTCATTGTTTAATACAATCACTGCAAGATTCTTCTTTGCATTTGCATTTGATATTGACAGATGATTATGTAATTTCTGTGTATTAGATGTGTCTAGTGAAAAGTACATCATAGACTATCTTAGACGACTATATAAAGTAATCAAATCAAGTATGATCAATTAGATATATGCACAATCATGAGAGATGTGAAAAATATTCTAAATATCTTTATAGAATATCCTGTATTTCTAACATTTTTTCAAACTCAAGATTTGGATAATAAAATCCAAAAAATCCCGATGGATTGCCCAAGCAGTTCAATGTGCTGAAGAAAGAATCGGCTGAGCTGACGTTGCTACTTACGTGATTGTTATGTGTTGTCGTAGCTACTATGCAAGCCATGTGGCTGGAGGCTAACATCACGGCAGGTCTGGTGATGGTGTTCGTTTGTGATTGGCGAAGAAATGCGCCCGGTACGGCTGGCGTCCTTATAAACACCATGGAGAAAGCGAGTCAGATGGAGGCGTTTGTCTGCGGACAGAAACGTGGCCTGTGTGTTGAACCAAAAGAACAATATTTACAACTTATGACTTTATCCCTTCATATAGAAATTCAAGCTCACAAACGTCAATCATAACATTTGATAAATAAGACATAACAACCCCCAAAAGTCAATGCGAGGATTTAATGAAGAAAACAAAACAGCCCCATACGTAGTTATCATAAACACGAATTAAACACACAACAAAGTAACATAAGTCTTCAGTAACTTTCACTCTAGAATCCCGTAGTAAACATGCAACCACCCTAAAATCATACTTTTCTTGATTTATCTTTGTATGAATCTAAAGCGTTGTCAACAATAATCAGTTTTACTGTTATTTCAACACTGTGAGGCGGTTGTTGTTACAAGCTCTATGGATAAACATGGCCGATGTGGCTGGCATTATAAACAAACAAACCTGGTGGGCACTTCCTCAACTAACAGGTTCTGCAGACTATAGGTTAACAGAACACCCCACGTTGGCTATTGAACGAGACAGAAATGTTGAAGATTGATACTGATATTAGCAATTATTGAAAAGGAAGATGAAATGAAATTGGAGAATTGTTCTCGGGTGTGAACGTTGGTGTGCAACGGGTGCAATCTTAGTATGATCTAGCTTATGATAAGGATTATGCGGAACAGGAAACCGTGGATTTTCTATATAGACTTTATTAGAAGACTATTTAGGGTAACCAAATCAAGTACAAATAATGAAAATATGCACATGAGCATATGGAGAATCTCCTGGATGTTCTATATAGGCTTTATTAGAAGACTATTTAGGATAACCAAATCAAGTACAAATAATGAAAATATGCACATGAGCATATGGAGAATCTCCTAGATGTATGCGAGAGAGAGAGAGAGAGAGAGAGAGAGAGAGAGACTATTTAGGATAACCAAATCAAGTACAAATAATGAAAATATGCACATGAGCATATGGAGAATCTCCTAGATGTATGAGAGAGAGAGAGAGAGAGAGAGAGAGAGAGAGAGAGAGAGAGAGAGAGAGAGAGAGAGAGAGAGAGAGACTATTTAGGATAACCAAATCAAGTACAAATAATGAAAATATGCACATGAGCATATGGAGAATCTCCTAGATGTATGAGAGAGAGAGAGAGAGAGAGAGAGAGAGAGACTATTTAGGATAACCAAATCAAGTACAAATAATGAAAATATGCACATGAGCATATGGAGAATCTCCTAGATGTATGCGAGAGAGAGAGAGAGAGAGAGAGAGAGAGAGAGAGAGACTATTTAGGATAACCAAATCAAGTACAAATAACGAAAATATGCACATGAGCATATGGAGAATCTCCTAAATATATGCGAGAGAGAGAGAGAGAGAGAGAGAGAGAGAGAGAGAGAGAGAGAGAGAGAGAGAGACTATTCAGGATAACCAAATCAAGTACAAATAATGAAAATATGCACATGACCATATGGAGAGTCTCCTAGATGTATGCGAGAAAGAGAGAGAGAGAGAGAGAGAGAGAGAGAGAGAGAGACTATTCAGGATAACCAAATCAAGTACAAATAATGAAAATATGCACATGACCATATGGAGAGTCTCCTAGATGTATGCGAGAAAGAGAGAGAGAGAGAGAGAGAGAGAGAGAGAGAGAGAGAGAGAGACTATTTAGGATAACCAAATCAAGTACAAATAATGAAATATGCACATGAGCATATGGAGAATCTAGATGTATGAGAGAGAGAGAGAGAGAGAGAGAGAGAGAGAGAGAGAGAGAGAGAGATGCATTTCCACATGGACTTACCACATCAACTAAGTTATTGTCATATGTCATCTAATTTAGCAATTTCACTGTAAAATTTGACGGAAATTAATGGATGATAAATATGTTATGAGTGTATCAATTTATGTTTTTCGATGACTCAAAAATTAATTTGAGTTTAATCTGTCACAGGGTAAGGGTGGCTAGCTCGGCCTAGATTTTGGTGAGCCTCACCCGTTCCCTCACCCTAGGCAACGCTAGCTATCACCCAGGGGCAGCAACTGTCGCTGACCCCATTAAGGCCTCGCTGGCCCAAGGTGTCGACTGACGACCCTGACTGGGCTAAGGCGAGGCCTTGTTAACCCTAATCGAGGCTCTCCTATATCTAGATTGAGGGTGTCCAAATTTGGGCGACGCTTGCCTTTGCCCGGGGTTGGCAAGGGTCGTTGGCCCTTGGCGAAAGCCCATGTCGCCCATAGCGAGGGTGGCCGACTCGAACAAATTTGGGTTGAGCTCACCACCCTTGCCTAGGGCTGGAGAGCTCCATTGGCCCCTTTGGTAGTGGGGGCAGCGACGACGCTTGCTGAAGAGGCCCCTAGCTTTGTTTGTTTTTTCCCCAGTTTTTTTATCTCAAATTAATTTTTTTATTTTCTATTTTTTTAAAATAATTTTAGTATAATTTGGAGAAGAAAATAATAATATGAAAAATACATGAGTAAAAATAATTAAAAAAATGTACGTCAATATTTTCGTTAGCCAAATTGACAATGTTAATATAAACACTTGATTGTACTAATTTGGTAAGTTTTATAATTTGATTGCATTTTTAAAAAGTTTTAATATTTAATTGTACATTCGTGATAAGTTTTAGATCTTCTAGTACATTTATCCCCTAATTAATCGTATTTACATGAGATTTTTGTTAAAATATTGACATCAAATTATGTGACTCACAAAATGACGTGCAATATGAGAGATGCATGTTATGGGACTAACTAATTCGATCGATATTACCTAGATGACAATTTTTATTTGATTTTTATTTTTATTAATGGAAATTTTAGATTACCCTAAACCTATATGCAATTTAAAATTAACAGGCATTGCTTTAAGAATGAAAGCTATAAACTATGAATTATGCATGTGTCCTAAATTCTAAATATGCATGCGATATATGATACACAATACATACGCAATGGTTAATAAATTTTAAGAGTCATTAAATATACATCTTACACAGAGTTTCGTTGATATGATTTAACAAGATATTATTTTTATGCAATCAAGACTTATCTAACCGATCATACATAATAAACCATATTACAAAACACGAATGATAAATAGGACAATATTAGGGATCCGACCTTTACGCATAAAGGTCCGGCGCCCTGAGATATCTTAATCAATTCAAGGGAGTAATAAAATAACCTAAGGTTTTATTACTAAATAATATCCATATGGAAGTATATGATAAAATTAAACTATAGCATAAATTTAAAAAAGCTTTATTACCTTGATTTGATTAACCTAACCTAAGATGTCCAGGCAAAGCAAGCAAGGGCAGCCAAGACTAGTAGGGACTAGCAAGGAGGAGTGTGACTGCAGGAGCTATGGGCAATGACAGCTATAGAGACCTTCTTAGAAGTGAACCCTTGAAGGAAAAACTAAAAATTATTAAGTCTGAAGAATTAGCACAGATTCTCTTAAGTCCTCTTAATCGCAACTTGGTGCTCAATTTAACATACAATTTTCTTACGTTTTGGAGTCGCCATTAACTAGTTAAGGTCGATTAGAAATCCAAATAAAATATGAGAGAATACTTTAATTCTGTGAATTAGGGATTTGAGACTTGATGACTCTAGATTAATCTAACGCTCTTCATCACTTTTTCTCTTTATTTTCAAAAATATTTTACGCGCAATCTTGGTTGATTTTTAGCCTAAATGATTAACAAACAAGAGTGATTATGCAGGTGCGCAATCAATAATTTAATACTCAATAATCAAAGTATTAAATAAATTACTAGAATAGGCAATAACTCAAATCCCTCAAGCTAGCAAAGCATAACCTTATCAAGGTTAATTTCCAAGTATCTGCAATATGTTAATTAAGAAGGTTTGTCTAGTCAAAACATAATTTCTAAATGCTTATGTAATCCTTAATTGTTTCCTTTTTTCGGTTTTTTTTTTATTATTTTTTATAAAAATTAAACTATATGCTATCCTAATCTAAATTTATTATGCATAAATTTTCTAAACTAATGACATGTGACATGACATAATTTTAATGATGGGAAAAAATAATGTACTAAACTAACGTGACGTGCAATGTGACTTATATGGCCCTAAACAGTGCAATTATTAAATTACATGGAAATTATGACTTGGAAATGACAGGTTGTCAATAATGACGCAGCAATGATATGGCAGTGGCAATTATGTGGCAATGACGTGGCAATAATAATGTAATTAATTCTATGAGACGTATGCATATATATATATATATATATATATATATTTGTGATTTTCTTTTAAAATCAAGGTAAGAAACTCCCTGAATATGTAATTACCTAATTCAAAATAGGAAATAATTTAGATTACGTCCTATTCTAAATTAGATAATTTCCTAATTAACTACACATTTCCCAAAAATGCAATTCTAAGTAGGAAACTATTACTAAGTAATGACTTAATGATTTATCCATAAATTTGATTGATAATGTCAAAAAAGAACTATTGCTTGAAAATTTCTTTGTTCGACAAAACATTTTTTTATGGGAGTAATATCTACAATAAATAATTATAGTGTCTTAACTTATATGAAAAATCTACAATAAACAAAAACTAAGCATAAAAAATTTAGTTATGATAAGTAGATCCTACATGGATATAACAAAAAAAAAAATTAAAAGAAGAAGGAAAGTAGGGTGGATTAATCATATATATACACATAGAATATCATTAATGGCCATGAAAGAAGATGAAGACGAAGTGATCGAGAGAAGAATTTTCTTTGTATTCAGTATGTTCTCAATGTACAATCTTCACATTGTTTATAATACAATGTATGTATAAGAAAAGCAAGTAAATATTTTACAATATTTGTATCCGATACTAAATGAATAAGATTGATTCGTGAATGATATTGTGAATCTTCACGTGTATCTTCCAACACTCCCCCTCAAGTTGGTGGCTTGTAGATATCCAAGACGCCTAGCTTGCTTAGGAGATACGCGTGCTGGCTTTGACACAATGGTTTGGTAAAGACGTCTGCTGGTTGCTCTTCTGTTCGGATTCCCAAAGTCTCGATTATCCCTTGCTAGATCTTTTCTCGCGTGAAATGGCAGTCCACTTCTATGTGCTTCGTTCTCTCATGGACTATTGGATTTGAGGCAAGTTTAAGAGCCGCATCGTTGTCACAAAACAATTTGGTTGGCCCTTCAATTTGTACTCCAAGATCTCGAAGCAATCCGCGTAACCATACTATTTCACATGTGGTCTTTGCCATGGCTCGATACTCCACTTCGCCGAGGATAATGAAACAGTCGGTTGCTTCTTTGTCTTCCATGAAAGTAAAGAATCCCCTAATTTGATACGAACCCTGTTATGGACCTCCTGCTCATTGGACATGTCGCATAATCTGCATCACAATACGCAGTCATCTTCATATCACATTTCTTGGAGAGGAGAATTCCAGGACCTGGACATTTCTTCAAATACTTCACTACTTTGAGTGCTGCATTCATGTGGGACTGCTTTGGACTATGCATGAACTGACTAAGAGTTTGTACAGCGTAACTGATATCTGGCCTGGTCATAGTTAAATAGATGAGCTTCCCAACAAGTTTTTGATAACTCATTGGATTTCTCAGTATAGGATCAGCTTCTTGAGAAATTTCAGCATCATACTCCGCTGTAGTCAATTTGATATTTTGCTCGATTGGAATTACAGCCGGCTTACATCCCGATAGCCCAACTTTCGATATGATTTCCAAGGCAAATTTTCTCTGACTGAGAGATATTCCTTGATCTGAACGAGCAATTTCTATTCCAAGAAAATACTTTGGCAACCCTAGATCTTTTATATGAAAAGTAGAGTGCAAGTATTTCTTGAAACTTTTGACAGCCATATCATCATTGCCCATAATCAATATATCATCTACATATATCATCAAGTATATGGATGACGTACCTTTGGTCCATGTGAAAACAGCATAATCAAATTTGGACTATTGAAAATGAGCAGCTATCAGGGACTCAGAAAACTTGGCGTACCATTGTCTGGATGCCTGCTTGAGTCCATATAAGGATTTGCGGAGACGACATACTTTATTCTCCCCCTGTCTCCGTAAACCTTGTGGTATGTCCATATAAATCTCTTCATCTAATTCTCCATGCAGGAATGCATCATGAACATCCATCTGATGTAATGGCCAGTCTTGATAAGCTGCTACAGAGAGGAATGAACGAACGGTAACATCCTTGGCTACAGGCGAGAAGGTTTCATGATAATCAAAACCTTCTTTCTGTGTGAAGCCCTTGGCCACCAATCGGGCTTTATACCTTTCAACTGAACCATCAGCTCGATATTTGATTTTGTAGACCCATTTGCATCCAATTGGTTTGCGATGTGGAGGTAGACTAACAAGATCCCATGTCTGATTGTCTACCAGTGCCTGCAATTCTTCTTCCATTGCCTTTTGCCATCGCGAATCAGTGCTCGCCTCTTCATAGTTCGATGGTTCTTGTTCCTCAGAAATTCGAGCAATACAACATCTATGCTCCTCGGATAACCGATCGAAGGAAACATAAGAGGATATGGGAAAAAGAATACCTGGTGGTTTTCTCACTCCACAGATGTAGTCTTTGGTCCAAGTTGGAGGACGTGTGGCTCGTCCTAACCGTCTTGGCTGGATGTCTTCAGATGAGGATTGTGGTGCTGGAATGTCTACATGAGAAGATTCCAATGTAATCTTCTCACTCGGGTCTTGATCCGTGTCGTCTGCTAAAGGTGTCATTGCCATAGTGGGTGTAGAAGCAGTACCTGTATTAGCTGAGAAAGGGATTAGAACATATCCCGGATCATTGATGGGTTCTTCGATATGGCTGTGAGAATGTCCCTGTCTGTCTTTATCCGACTCCTTAGTAGAGAAAGGGAAAAAATCTTCTTGGAAGTGAACATCTCTACTAACGAAGAACTCACCCGTAGAAGGATCAAATATTCGGTATCCCTTCTGTAGAGTAGCATACCCCATAAATATGCAAGGACGAGTCCGTGGACTCATTTTATCCTTAGGTCCTACTATAGATGCATAGCATAGACACCCAAAAATCCTCAAATGATTAAGATGCGGCTTCTTCCCAAAAAGAAGTTCAAAGGGGCTTCGACCATTAAGAATCTTGGTCGGCATACGGTTGATCAAATATGCTGCAGTCAATACACATTCTCCCTAAAAATTATCTGGAATGGAACCCTGAAATTTTAGAGCCCTGGCCACTTCCAACAAATGACGATGCTTCCTTTCCACTATTCCATTTTGTTGGGGTGTGTATATACAGGAACTCTCATGTAGAATCCCTTGAGATGATAATAAAGTCGTACACTCATAATTGAAAAATTCTTTCCCATTGTCTGTTCTAATTTTTTGGATAGTTTTCCCAAACTGAGTTTTCGACAGGGAAAGGAATGTTTTTAGATGTGATACGACTTGACTCTTAGACTGCATGAGAAAAATCCATGTAGCCCTTGAATGATCATCAACAATAGTAAGAAAGAAACGAGAGCCATCATGATTCAATGTATGATATGGTCCCCAGACATCAATATGAAGTAAAGAGAAAATGTTAGCTGCACGACTTTTGCTCAATGGAAATGAGCTTCGTGATTGTTTTGCAAGTGGACAGATATGGCATTGAGAATAGGGAAATAAGGAACTGTGACCCAATCTGGAATGGAAAATGAAATTTTTATCATTGGTAGTCGATTACACAATGATTGCTTATTATAACGAAAAAAATCCAGATTCTTGGTCGAACTTCTCCAGAAAAATAGTCCTTCTGATAGGTTACCCCATCCCATCAGTTTCCCAATCGAAAGGGCCTGAAATTGACAACTATCAGCTTTGAAGGAAACTTGACATGAATTCTCCTTACAGACTCTAGACACAGATATAAGATTGAACTGGAACTCAGGAATATATAGGACATTGGTGAGAATGATTTCAGGACTAAGATCAATTGTCCCAGTTATAGTGACACGAGCAATACTCCCATTTGGTAATTGCACTACAATAGGACTATCTAGTTCTTCATTTACAATGGTAAACAATGCCTTCTCACATGCAATATGATCACTGGCTCCAAAATCTACAATCAAAGTATTCCTCGATATATTGTTTATTCGACAATGAGAAATACCTGTAAAGCTGCCCCCCTTTTTTTGGACATCCAATTTGTGCAATGCCTGCATCAATTGTTCATATTCACCATGGGTAATTGGTTGAGTTGTACTCGCCTGTCATGTAAGTTGATATGCTGCTGTTGATATTTCTTTGCCCTTTTTTTCTCCAGGTTTACCATGTAGCTTCCATCAATTTTCTACGATATGATGGGGTCTTCTGCAAAATTCACAATATAATTTTCCCTTATTTCTCGAATTCGGCCCAAAAGAATTGAGCCCATGAGAATTAGGCCCATACGGATCTGGCCCGTTATTTTTCGCGGAAATATGCCCGCCTTTGGATCCTTTAATGAAGGAATTATCTCCACCGTCCAGATCTCCGTGTGTTCGCACCCCTCTCCAACCGTCCGATCGCTGCGTGCGATCGTGACCGTCCTCAACGGAGCCTTTAAAAGGCTTATGTTCCGCGAACCCTAGATTCGAATCGCGTTTCCTGTCTAGGGTTCGTGAGTTTCTCTCCGTTCTTGCGGCGGCAAGGGCTAGGGTTTCCGCCCCTCTTCCTTCCGTCGAAGCGAGCCTTTGGCTCTCTTCTTGCACAGCAAGTTGGAATATACGGCCGATCGAGGGTGCAGGCTCCATCGCGAGTATCTGTGACCTGAAATGGAGGTAAGAATCGTTAAGAATAAGGAGAAAACATGTCGCCTTCTCTCTGTCTTTTATCGCCTTATACTGTTGAATGGTTGTTTCGGGTCCGTTGAGTTTCTCCTCCACTGCCTCTAGCTCGTTCCAGAGAGCTGACAGCTTGTTTAAGCACGTTGTCACCGACGTGTTTCCTTGCTTCAGTTCGGAGAGAGACTGATGCAGCGAAAAGATTCTCGCGCGATCCAATTTCCCGTACATCTCTCGTATATTTTCCCAAATTTTTTTTGAATCTTCCGTTGGGGGCAACCCAGCTGCTATTTCTGGGCTGATGCAGTTGCCTATCCACGTTCGGACCAACTGATTGCACTTTTTCCACTGTCGCCCTAATTTTTCATCGGTTGGGATCGGAATGGTTCCGTCGATAAAGCCCTCTGTCTTTTGTTATGAGAGCTCGACGGAACTCTCGTGCCCAGTTGGAATAATTTCCCGATCCTGTGAGAGGGTGGCTGATAAGCTACAACTCAGGTCCGTCGGTGTTGGAAACGTATAGTGCGTCGCCGGGTTCCCGGTGACCCGTGGCGGCCGCGAATGGGAAAGGTATGAACCCCGTTGGGAATCCCGGATTTGTAGACCGACCCGCATTCGAATTCTCTGATCCGCCCGTCTGCTCAGGGCCGATGGCTGTGCCTGCCCAGTGTTGGTTGGTAGGCCTCCATCGGTCTGCACGCTCTGGTAGCCCGGCAATGATGTACCCGGGTTTAATCCCTGGATCCATGGGTATGGCATCCATTGATAAGGATAGCCCGAGAAAGAAAACCCTGGGCTGAACTGAGCCGGATTCTGTTGCCACTGTGTGTGCTGTAATGGTGCTTGGCCTTCAGCTATAGAGGTGATGATTGATGAGCCTGAATTAGGCGAGGTATGTAATGTCGGATTTATTCCCGACTGATCCTCAGAGACTGAGGTGAGTGGTTGTGGGTTAGTCATAACGAAAATTGCAGACTGTAAATTCCTCCCGGAGGCTGCCCTATTTTGCGAATGTTGCAGTAACAAGGACAGAAAAGAGATTGGAAGGCAATTCAAGCAAGAATGCGGAAGCTAGGTCAGGATCAGAAGAAGCTCTGATACCATGAAAGAAGATGAAGACGAAGTGATCGAGAGAAGAATTTTCTTTGTATTCAGTATGTTCTCAATGTACAATCTTCACATTGTTTATAATACAATGTATGTATAAGAAAAGCAAGTAAATATTTTACAATATTTGTATCCGATACTAAATGAATAAGATTGATTCGTGAATGATATTGTGAATCTTCACGTGTATCTTCCAACAGGCCAGATTTATTAACCTCTTGAGCCAACCAAATCCCCTAAGTCCACCACCATCTAGAAAAGCTCAAACTCTCCTCCTGCTCCATCTCTATATAAACCTCTTCAATCCCTTCCAAAATTTCAAAACACCTTCCATCCTATCAAGACATGGCCTCAAAAGAGAGAAAAGAGAGGTCAGACATCAAGATGGGTTCGACATCGAGTGAGAACCGGCTGGCTCCGACCCAAGTCCCCGACGACGATAAAACCATTTTATTTGCTATACAACTTGGTGGGGTGGCCCCTGTGCCCATGGTTCTCAAGGCGGCTCTCGACCTTGACGTCCTTGAGATCATGGGCCTGGCCAAGGCCAAGGCCAGGCCCGGCGCACACCTCTCTCCCCACAAGATAACGTCACAACTCCCGACCGAGAACCCCGACGCGCTCACGATGCTCGATCGGATCTTGCACCTTCTCGTAATCAACTCCATCGTCACGTACACCATGCATGAACTCCCTGAGGGGCGGGCCAAGAGGCTCTAAGGGGTCGCTCCGGTTTGCAAGTTCTTGACCAAGAACGAGGATGGTGTTTCGTTCGCTCTTATGAGTCTTCTGAACCACGATAAAGTCCTCATGGAATGCTGGTTAGTGATTACATACATAGATATACACCTGCATCATATTCTTCGATATTTTTGCACTACTAATCATTTAGCACCAGCACCAAATAGTTATAATCTTCGCTCTAGGATGTCAATCACGATATTGAACACACGCACAGCACATTCTCTTTACATTTGATGGGTCGAGTATTTAGTCTGCTAAACTTTGCTTTTGATGATGTTTTTCTTTCGTCAGTTGTTTAGTTAGATTGGGGGTGACAACAACTGGAACGTAAAAGCCTCGTAGAATTGTTCACAAAAGAATATGACTAGTCGCTGACATTACACATCATTAAAGAATCACCTCAGAGACATTAGATTATCGTCGATGCATGTGTGATAGTAATTTCCTATACTAATTGATTTTGACTTCCTCGAATAAATGACACGGGGGAGATATGTTCGTTAGTGTTCCTACAGGAGATGCAATTGTCATGAAGGTTGGTTCAACTTAAATGACCACTCTATCTGCCAATTAATTGGAATGTAAAATGATAATTTCTCGTTTCTAATTCGCCACGTTAATCGATGCGTTTGCGACATGTAGTGGATATGCCATGACTCTGGCGATGAGCATTGCTTGAAGTTCTTGAAGAACTGCTACAACGCCCTCTCGGAAGATGGGAAGGTCATAGTGGTGGAGCGCATCCTTCCCGAGCTCCCGGACACGAGCCTAGCGACCAAGTTAGCCTGTCAGATCGACATGCTCATGATGGCATACCACCAGGGGGGGAAAGAGCGGTCGGAGAAGGAGTTCGAGGCGTTGGCCAAGGCCGCGGGATTCAAGGGTTTCCGCGTGGCGTGTGCCGCCTACGATCACATCATGGAATTCCTCAGGAATTAAGGCTGTTTTGAGCTAATGCGACGGAACAGGTAGACGTATTGGATGATGGAGAATAATATCTTAGCTTTTTTTTTTTATTAGCAAGAGCATAATAAAATTGTAGACCGGATGGTAAAGCGATACTTTCTTTTGCCAGATGCAAGTTTAAATCCTAAGTTTTGTTATTGTCTAATATTGCCGAATGCTTTTGCATACAAATTGCTATTCAATGAGACCGAAAGCTCATCATCTATGTCTTTTGAGACTGATCAGTCCTAGGGTGGATAGATTCCAGAAATGGAAGTTAGAACCTACCCTGTTATAATCGGTTCCCAATTTTTAGAACTCGGAACCTGCCCTATTTGTTTGGAACCGATTTTAGAACCCATCCTGTTTTCCGATCTGGTCCCATAGTTTATCCAAGAACCTTTTTCTTTTTTCCTTTTTGATCTATTTTCTACAGCAAAATAATATGCGCAACAAAATAATTCAAAGTAAAAGTTAAATAACAAAAAACCTAATAACGTAGTCATGTATAATTATAACCGATAAAAGTTTCAAATTGAAACACCACTAACATCCCAAAATCAAGATCCCAGAATCCGATTAATGTCTCTGTCAGTCTTATCATTTGGAAAATGTGGAAGCTAAGCGCAAGAAAGATCATTATATAAAAGGCCCTAAGAAAATTAGACGTGTGGTGGCTCACCAAGATGAGAATAACAAAGAACAAGAAGAACTCGAAGAGATTTGAGTCAAGGACCGCTAACAAAGAAAGAGAGGAAAAAGACGCACCTGTAGCGCTCGATTCTGTTGAGCAGAGTGATGGCACACCGCAGAGAGAGAGTCGCACTAAGGAAGGGAGAGAAGACTTGAAGTCAGAGAGGAAGAATCGGGAGCGAGAGAGTCACTGTGAAAGACGAGCCTTAGAATATCAAGGAAGAAGAAGCACCTTCAAAGCAAACAGGTAGAGTCGCGAGTGAGGGACCGAGAGAGGACCGACGAGCGACGATGAGTCAAGAGGCTGAGGGGTTCCTGAGGCACACGTCGATGGCAAAGACAGGCCGCATATCGGAGGCGGTAAGCCACAAAAGAGAGGTGACAACGAGCTGGGTTGAGTTCCTTGCAGCCGATGGTGGCCACAACGAGAGACGGACCGACTGGCGACGATGGTGGCGAGGGCTCCTGCGGCGTAGCTCTGGCTTGCTGCGGATAGAGCGAGAGAGAGGCGACAACGAGAACGGAGAAACAAAGGAGGGGAGGCTTAGGTTAGAACTTACTCAACTTAGAGAAACTAGAGAAAAGTCAGAGAGACTAGGATTTCTTTACCGTAGCTAAAAACCGGTTTCAAAACCGGTCCGGTTCCAAGGATCTTCACTTGGAACCAGGAACCAGTTTTGGACTTGTTTTGCAGGTAGTCCGATTCGATTTCCGAATAGAATTGGTCCGGTTGCACACCTTTAATACCTTTAATATGCCCAAAATGAATGGATGTACTCCTGGGTTTAAAAGTTGCCAAGAAAGAATGATGTCTCTTGGCGTAATTCAAATTTGCATGTGCTGAAAAATGGTACGAAAAAGTGCTTTAGGCATTTGTGCGGCTGTTGTATGTGACCATTCCATTCATATGTATCTTTATCCTATGTGATGCTTAAAATTTGAAATCACTCACTTTGAATTGGCTTGTTACACATCAGTGTCCTTATCATGTAATACATGGTAGGTAGAATCTCACATGAAATAAGTTGTAATATGTAACATGATAGGGAAAAGTGTTAAAAAAGTCCTAAACCTTTTGTATTTGTGCCAATTTAGTCATAAACCTTTTTTTGGTATCAATTTAGTCCTAAACATTTTTACTTAGTGCCGATACGGTCCTTTTCGGCCAATTTTGGCCAGATTTTGTTGTCAACGCCGCCGGCCGGCGATGGGGCTGATCGGTGCTTGACATAGACAAATTTTAATAATATTTTAATATTTTTTAATTTTCTTTTTTCTTTTTTCCTTCCCCTTCTCTAGCCGGTCGCCGAGCCGGCGACCAGCCGAGGCGACAGCCGGCAAGGTTAACCTCGCCGGACCTCACCGGCCACCTCACTAGTGGCCGCGAGGGCGGCCTTGCGGCGGGTGGCGATGCTCCCCCTCGCCGCATCCGGCTAGGGTTGAGCCTCGCCCATGGCCGCGAGGGTGAGTCTCGCCGATGCCACCCAAGCCGCGATTCAGCGAGGTTGAGCCTCGCCAGCCCGACGCTAGGTTGCCCTTGCGGCTTGGGCGGTGCTGGCGAGGCTCGCTCTCACCGAATCTGGCAAGGTCGAGCCTCGCCGCCCAGCAGTGGCCGCCCTCGCGGCCACTGGCGAGGTGGCTGATGAGGGCGAGCCTCATCGCCCAGCGCGAGGCCACCCTCACGGCCACTAGTGAGGTGGCCGATGAGGTCCGGCAAGGTCGACCTTGCTGGCCGTCGCCTCTGGCCAGTCACCGAGGTTCAGCGACCGGCTGGAGGAGGGGAAGGAAAAAAGAAAAAAAAAAAGAAAAAAAAAAGAAAAAGAAAAAGAAAAAAATTCAAAAATATTAAAATATTATTAAAAGTTGTCCACGTCAGCACCGATCAGGCCATGTCAGCCGACCGGCGTCCAGTCAGCAAAATTCAACCAAAATTGGCCGGAAATGATTGAATCGGCACTAAGTAAAAATGTTTAGGACTAAATTGGCACAAAAAAATGTTTATGACTAAATTGACACAAATACAAAAGGTTTAGGACTTTTTTAACACTTTTCCCTAACATGATATGTATTTTCATTTATCATCCGTTATGATAGAATTTCAAATTCATAAATAAATTGAAGTGCATAATGGTTATTGTATTAAACTTAGAATTAGTCAACGTATCCATATCCAGATGCATAAAACGAAAGTGAGTGCAAAAATATAAGTATGGTTAAAATCTAAATTTTCGCCTAAGGTACCTTGTGCATTTGGGACTTGAAGCATTATGGTTTATAGATAACTAGCTTCCGCGTCATGTAGGTCATCCATGCATTTTATAAAAATTAGAATCGGATTTGTTGGTAATGACGTAGTTTGACTCCAAATAAAAAATACCTTTACCGTATGGCTCGGATTTGGGTCGCTTATTTTTGTGTGTGCTCTCATCATTCATTTTTACAATTTATAGAAATTAATGGCCATCCTCTAATCACTCATTTTGCCTCACATTTTTATGTTGCTAACCTTGTAACTTTACCAACCACTGGGACTGCCTGAGTGGCCATTCTTCTCACGTGGGAAGGGGAAGGTAGGGAGTTTGATTACCCCCTTCTCAAAGGAGGCTGGGGATGGAAATGGGGACAGGGATGTTTAGTTTCAAATGTGAGGCTCCATTCTCACACTTTGCAAATAGAAAATGTAAAAATCTAAGAGTGAGTTGAGAGTTAGTGTAGGACAAAAGAAAAGAAAAGAAAAGAAAAGGCTTTTAACTTTACCCTCATGGATTGGTGATTAAATGGGAAAAATTGAACTTGCAAGTGAGACTATTTGGGGATGCTAAGTGAGGTAACAATGGAACATTGAAATTGAACTAAATTGGTTAGATTTCCATGAAAACAATCTTAAACCAAGAAAACAATCTCTATGTCCTTATACATTCCAGAAAACCAACGGATAAAAAACTGCACTCTTTGACTCGGACAAAGACCTCCCCCTTGTGAAGTCATTAATCATGACAGCTCAAGGAAGTCATAACCATGTTTGGACCATTCAAAAGACCAGCGGAAAGGAAAGAACTGGCAGAAACTTCAAGAGACCGGCGGCTGAGCTTTAAGGAACCAGGAGGTAAATGCAAATTTTACTATAGCAGCTTCGGCTGAGTTGATTGGACAAAGAGTGAAGGGAAAGAACAACTTCAACATAAAAGGATCAATGGACGATAAGCTCCAGCACTGAAGAAAACAGAATACAAGAAAGAAAAGAGGACAGAGTTTAAGGGGAACGGTGACTTTCGTTGAGCAAGGAGGCAGAGCTGGAGTTCTTCCTCTTGTGGCCGTAAGTTAACGAGGAGAGGACAAGTATATAACGTCTATTTTCTCCATGACCCTAGATTCGTCTCACATGATTATTATGTTGGGGTTTCATGAATCATGTATAAGAAAAATTAACAAAAAGAACGCAGTGGAAAAAAAGATATATTTTATACATGATTCTCCTAAGGCGTTGTTCGTGCGTTTTAATCAAAAATCTGAAAATTAAAAGGGAGTTAAACGAATTACCTCTCGAAGCGCACTTTGAAACGAATCGGTTCGGATGTTCTACAGTTCGAGTCCCACAAGCGTCGGACCTCTAGTTCAGACACACCAACAACGAACGTCGAACGGAAGAGAGAACTTTCGGATATTCACCACTTCGATCGTGCTAGCAATCACGTGGAAACAATCCGTCGTATTCTTGATGTATAATAGTCACGGCCCGGATGAGAGAAACCTCTTCTTTCTTGCGTCTCGAAGACAACACACGAAAGAACACGCACACTTTGCTCTCTGTTTTAGCAGCCCTCTCGTGTTTCTAAAACCCAAAACACACGCACACTTATCTCTATTTTTCAACAACCCGTCGAACGTCCTCCTTTCAGCATTTTAATATATAATTGGCTTGAATCAGCAACGGTTGCTGATCGATGGACGATCAGCAACCGTTGCTGATCGTCCCCCTGCTGATGCACGACTTCGTGCATGAGCGGTTGCTCATGCACGAATTCGTGCAGGATGGTCAGCAACTGCTGACCATCGTGCAAGAATGGTCAGCAGTTGCCGACCATCCGAGTTTCATGCATGTGCTTCGTGCACATGCGTGAAACTTTAAATATATATAATATTTTAATTAGTTATTAAAAGGTATTAATTAATTAATTAATTAAACAAATAATTAATGAATTAATCAATCCCCTTTAAAAATAAAAAGAACATAATCTATATATGTGCATTTGGAATACATTAATATATATTCACTTTGGGCATGTGTATGCATCATATGCAAGTAGGCTCGTGACTATAATACAAATTAAATTAAATCTCATTTAATTTAATTTCAAATCGACTCAATTCGATTACAGTAATTGCAAACAAATTTGCAACATCATTTCTCTCTTGTTCCACGTTATCCCAATTGTTTATGGTGTGTGACATCCCTAGGTTCATCACTAAGCTGGTAGTAAGACTTGTACTAACACATTAGTACTTCCAAAAGAATTAATTGTCCCGATTAATCTTTGGGTCTTACAAGCCATGATTGACATCTAGCAATATGTCATGGCTTCCTAGATAGTGTGAATGCTTTAAGAACATAATGAACCTGTCAGCTTTGGTTACAGTGTAATTCAATCCCTCTGTCTTACTATGTCCCGATCAAACAAAGACCATGGAATATTTGTCAAGTCATTAATTCGATCATATGCACAAATCTAATTGACATGCATTTTATTCGAGACATAAACAATTTATTCTCGGTTACAACCCCGGCCGAGAATTTCAATGCAGTGTCATAATTAGATCGCATAGGACATCATCATTATACCTTGCATATAACAAGGAGACAGATTCCATATTGCGCACACGTGTAACTTCGTATATGAACAAAATATGACCATCATGTACAAAGACGGATCAACGACCCGGCATTACGTGCACCTGTGAACCATAGTTGTTCGACACACAAGTTAACATTGTGCCTCAGGTCTAAGGATTATTTACACAAGACCAAAGCATGAACAATTAGACATTGACCACGCTAAAAGCTTCCATGTCGCTAACTGTTCCATACGTGTCACGTTCAGTGAACTTGTCTTATACAAACACCTGTGTTCTTAACTTAGGCATCACAATACCCAATGACTTGTGACTCATCATTCCCTTAAGTATCCAATACTTAATGGTGAAGTTAAGAACACACCGGTCTCAACAGGATTATTAATATCCATTCAATAATCCATCGACCGGGAACGATTTAAAGATTTAGTCTAACTATGAACCCGTCACATATATTCTTGACGTCTTAAGAATATGTCTAGTTGCAACTGATCTTATGGAATCATTCATAAATATAAAACAATTGGACAAATGAATGATTACGTCATTGCCATTAATTAAATAATAATAATGAAAGTACAACTGAAATCCCTAATATGTAACTATTACATAGTAGCTTTAGGGCATACATCCAACAATCTCCCACTTGCACTAAAGCCAACTTGTTTGGTACCTCAAACCCATTTTGTCAATATGTCTTTCAAAAGAAGACTGAGGTAAGGCCTTAGTGAAGGGATCTGCCACGTTTTCTGCTGAGGCAATTTTCTGCAAGGCGATATCACCTCTCCCAACAATTTCTCTGATGAGATGGAAGCGTCTCTCAATATGCTTGGACTTTTGGTGAGACCTTGGTTCCTTAGCTTGAGCTATCACCCCATTGTTGTCACAAAACAATGTAATCGGTTGCTCAATTGAAGGAACGACTCCAAGTTCAGAAATAAACTTCTTCATCCAAGCGGCTTCCTTTGCTGCTTCAGAAGCAGCTACATACTCTGCCTCAGTGGTGGAATCGGCAGTTATGCTTTGTTTGGAACTTTTCCAACTAACTGCACCACCATTTAATGTAAAGACAAACCCAGACGTAGACTTGTAATCATTAGGATCCGATTGAAAATCGGAATCGATAAGCTACAACTTTAAATTCTCCTTCTCCATATATCAAGAATAAATCTTTAGTCCTTCGCAAGTACTTAAGAATATTCTTGACTGCTATCCAGTGCTCTTCCCCTGGATCAGACTGATATCTGCTAGTAATACTTACAGCATGCGCAATATCAGGTCTGGTACATAGCATAGCATACATTATGCTTCCAATAGCAGATGCATATGGTATCTTCGCCATCCGCTCTCTTTCTTCAGGAGTGTTGGGACACATTTCCTTAGAAAGACGGATCCCTTGCCTAAAAGGCAATAATCCTCTCTTGGAACATTGCATGTTAAACCGTGTTAACACTTTGTCTATGTACGTAGACTGTGAGAGGCCAATCAATCGTCTTGATCTATCTCTATAGATCTTGATACCTAAAATATAGGTTGCCTCTCCTAAATCCTTCATGGAGAATTTCTGTGACAAGAATAGTTTTATCGATGATATCATTGGTACATCATTTCCAATCAAAAGTATATCATCGACATACAAAACCAGAAATGCAATTGCACTCCCACTGACCTTCTTATATACACAAGGTTCATCCGGATTTTTGATAAAGCCAAACGATTTGACTACCTCATCAAAACGGATATTCCAACTTCTGGAGGCTTGTTTGAGTCCATAAATGGATCTCTTAAGCTTACACACCTTCTTTCTTTCACTATCGGATTCAAAACCTCGTGGCTGTTCCATATAGATGTCCTCATCGAGAAAACCATTTAGAAAAGCCGTTTTGACATCCATCTGGATTATCTCATAATCAAGGTGTGCAGCTATAGCCAACATAATCCGAATGGATTTTAGCATGGCCACAGGAGAAAGTTTCGTCATAATCAATTCCTTCTTTTGACGATATCCTTTCGCCACCAGCCGTGCTTTGTAAGTTCCAATTTGACCTTCAGCATTCATCTTCCTCTTGAAGATCCATTTACAGCCAATTGGTATAATACCATCATGCAAGTCGATCAAGGTCCAAACCTCATTGGAATACATTGAATCCATTTCGGATTTCATGGCTTCTAGCCATTTACCGAGAATCGATGTCGACATCGCTTCCTCATAGGTTTTAGGATCACCAGGTTGATCACTATCATTCACAATGAATAATGGTTCAATATGATCAACTGAGTGTCTATAACGAGCAGGTGGGCGAGACGTTCTCACACTTCTCCTAAGAGGTTGTGTATCGAAGCTCCCACCGAATCGTAGATTGGTATCGAACTCGGTTGTTTGGTACTTCATTATTTTCTTCTTGTAAGACTATTTTCCGCCCAGCACCACTTTCTTGGGTGAACTGATTCTCCAAAAAAGAAGCGTGCTTGCATACCAAAATTCTTTGGTCTGAATGAAAATAGAAATAATATCCAAGAGTTTCCTTTGGATATCCAATGAAGCGACCTTGTTCAGATCTTGCCTCCAATTTTTCCATTTTCAGCTTTTTCACGAAAGCTGGACAACCCCAAATCTTAATATGATTAAGACTAGGTTTCCTACTATGCCATATCTCATAGGGCGTAGTTGGAACAGATTTGGATGGCACTCTGTTCAGTATATATACAGCTGTCTCAAGGGCATATCCCCAAATGGATATTGGCAAATCGGTGTAACTCATCATAGATCGTACCATGTCTAATAAAGTACGATTTCTTCGTTCGATATACACCATTATGTTCGGAGTTCCAGGAGGTGTCCATTGTGATAAAATGCCATTCTCTTTAAGATAGTCCGGAATTCAGTACTAAGGTATTCACCTCCTCGATCCGATCGAAGAGCCTTAATACATTTTCCTGTTTGTTTCTCAACTTCGCCTTGAATTCCTTGAACTTTTCAAAGGATTCAGATTTATACTTCATGAGGTATAAATAACCATACCGTGACTGATCATCGGTGAAGGTAATGAAGTAATTATAACCACCTCTAGCAGTTTCATTAATTGGTCCACATACATCTGTATGTATTAATCCTAATATGTCGGCTCGCGCACTTTGTCCTACAAAAGGTGCTTTGGTCATTTTTCCTAGAAGACATGCCTCACAAGTCGAGTATGACTCAAAATTTGATGGATCGATGTACCCATCATTACTCAACTTGTTAATTCTGTCTTCTCCAATATGACCTAATCGGAGATGCCAAACATACTTTTTATTTGGACCGTCTCTAGGGCGTTTATTAGTTATGGCATTTATATCAATTCTATTTTGCTTATTGACATTGGTAATCGCATTACCGGACATTGTAATGGTGTAAAGATTGTTGGTTAATAAGCTAGAACCAACACATGTTCTATTATGATAAATAGAACATACATCATCAGCAAAAGAAAATTCATAATTCTCTTTACCCAAACGAGGTATAGAGATGATGTTCCTAACAGCATTCTTATAATGCAAACAGTTCTTTAAAACCAATACATGTCCAGAAGGCAAACATAAACGAAAAGTCCCTATAGCTAATGCAGCAACTCTTGCTCCATTGGCAAATGTCGGACAATCTCATTTCGCCCTAGCATCCTCGCTTATTTCCAGATTCTGCAAAGACATACAAATATGTGAAGTTGCAGCAGAATCTAGAACCCATGAGCTGGATTCAACACTAACCATAAGATTAGTTTCAATAAGCATAGACACCATACCTTCATAAGGTTGGTCCTTGGGCTTGACCTTCAAGCTCGCAAGGTACCTCCTACAGTTCCTCCTCCGGCCCTTTGACACCACACGGTAATGACATTTCCCTTTATCAATCTTGGGTTTTGGTTGCACAACAGGTTTGGCGAGCCTCTTCCATTTATTCTTCTTTAAAATAGTCTTACCCTTTGAAGAAGAAGCCTTAGCCATAGCCACTACATTTGGCCTCGTGTTATGCATTTCCTTCTCATAAACTACCAGCATGCTATGTAACTCAGCAAGAGTTTTCTCCATCTTATGCATGTGGAAGTTTTGGACAAAACCAGAGAAGGAATCGGGTAAAGATTGGAGGATCAAATCCATAGCTAACTCGTTGTCCATAACGAGATTCAGCCTAGCCAATTCTTCAATGTGCCAGATCATTTTCAAAGCATGATCATTAACTGATGATCCTTCAGCCATCCTCATACGATACAATGCCTTAGATATCTCATATCTAGAGGTTCGACCATTCTCATCAAAGTATTCCTTTAAGTGCAAAATGATCGACCTAGCATCTTCCATAGATTCATACTTCTTTTGTAATTCATTATTCATCGAAGCAAGCATATATGACCTAACTTTTAAGTCATCATCATGCCACTTATCATAAGTGACACGCTCCTCTTGGGTCCCACCCTCAGGAAAGGAGGTTGGCATCTTTTCATCAAGCACATACCCAATTTTTTCTGAATTGAGAACAATTCTCAAATTCCTCACCCATCGGTGAAATTGGGTCCAGTCAAACAATTCTTGTCAAGTATAGAAGCGAGTGGGTTTGTGGTCACCATTTTTCAGAGTAATAATATATCTGTTGTAGAAAATAAATTGTTAGCCGTTGTACTTTTCATAATAACTATTTCATTTTGGTCTTTAAATGAAATAGATCCTCCCACTAAATTTATCTTCGAATCCCATACTCCTTAAGATGGGAAGCGGTAATCTTTGTTGGGTAAAGATTACTAGTGGGGATTGAGTCCCACTAGTCCAAAGTCCACCTCACCTAGCAGTTATTGGTGTTCTATGAACTTAGTGAGTGAACCAACTTGTTCAACGCATCATATGCGAGTCCCAATCATAACTTTAGCCTCTAGACCATGAAAGCCTCACCTAACAGTTATTGGCATCATGATCATAGTTAAGTCTAACCCATCGTCTCATGTAAGTATTGAAAACACAAACGATTTCCTCACCCGACGTTATTAGAAATCATTTGGCTCCAACCCCACAGCATCATATGCATAATGGAGTGGTCCAATATTATAAATGGTAATTAACCCCTATGTATCCATAACCGGTTAGTTAACCACTATAATATTGGATCAAACCACGACGATGGAAGGCCACGAGTCCGAAACCCGTTTCAACTTAATATTATTAATAAGGAGATTTGGGTCATTATTAATGGTCTCACTTTGCACATTAACCGGTTTAACATGCATGATAACAAAAACACAATAAATAAATAGATATCACATAACATCTATCCTATGTGGTGATCATGGAATTATGGTTCAATGGGTCTCGAGCCAAAGAGACCAATTTCGCCATTTTAATGTTTTAATAATATAGACCTGCTCTTCACCTTTCCTTCAATCTTTGAACTCTTCAAAGACCGGGCCCATAGAGCTCACCGGTTTAATGGCTCCTCCAATGGCTCCTCCTCTCTTGTAGTATTTATATCAACAATTGAAATACTAAACTATACTAAAATTACATATCAAGAAAAATTAAAATAATATAAAAGGAAGGACGCAGCCTCCATTTAATAATTACATCCCCAAAAAGAATACCTGTAATCATCATACATACATACATCCATACAACAATCACAACAATTAGGGATTTTTCCATGATCACCACCCTTCCTTACGAGCCATAAATTCAAAATTTAAAGCTCTGGAAGGCATGCATAAAATTCTGCATATCATTTGTAGAATATAAACACAAAATATAACAAGTTATGGATTTTCGATTCAAAATTGATTTAGTTCTAATTTTTGCTTAGTTGATTAAATTTATCACATAAATTAATCAACTTCTATAGGCCACATAAGCGTAAGAGAACCAATTCTCTTAACAAAAATAAATTGGCCATTAGAACGCAAAAATATATTTGAACTACAAATCAATTAAACGCACGAAAAACGCCTAAGGTTGGCTCTGATACCACTGTTGGGGTTTCATGAATCATGTATAAGAAAAATTAACAAAAAGAACGCAGCGGAAAAAAAGATATATTTTATACATGATTCTCCTAAGGCGTTGTTCGTGCGTTTTAATCAAAAATCTGAAAATTAAAAGGAGTTAAACGAATTACCTCTCGAAGCGCACTTTGAAACGAATCGGTTCGGATGTTCTACGCTTCGAGTCCCACAAGCATCGGACCTCTAGTTCAGACACACCAACAACGAACGTCGAACGGAAGAGAGAACTTTCGGATATTCACCACTTCGATCGTGCTAGCAATCACGTGGAAACAATCCGTCGTATTCTTGATGTATAATAGTCACGGCCCGGATGAGAGAAACCTCTTCTTTCTTGCGTCTCGAAGACAACACACGAAAGAACACGCACACTTTGCTCTCTGTTTTAGCAGCCCTCTCTTGTGTTTCTAAAACCCAAAACACACGCACACTTATCTCTATTTTTCAACAACCCGTCGAACGTCCTCCTTTCAGCATTTTAATATATAATTGGCTTGAATCAGCAACGGTTGCTGATCGTTGGACGATCAGCAACCGTTGCTGATCGTCCCCCTGCTCATGCACGAATCGTGCATGAGCGGTTGCTGATGCACGACTTCGTGCATGAGCGGTTGCTCATGCACGAATTCGTGCAGGATGGTCAGCAACTGCTGACCATCGTGCAAGAATGGTCAGCAGTTGCCGACCATCCGAGTTTCATGCATGTGCTTCGTGCACATGCGTGAAACTTTAAATATATATAATATTTTAATTAGTTATTAAAAGGTATTAATTAATTAATTAATTAAACAAATAATTAATGAATTAATCAATCCCCTTTAAAAATAAAAAGAACATAATCTATATATGTGCATTTGGAATACATTAATATATATTCACTTTGGGCATGCGTATGCATCATATGCAAGTAGGCTCGTGACTATAATACAAATTAAATTAAATCTCATTTAATTTAATTTCAAATCGACTCAATTCGATTACAGTAATTGCAAACAAATTTGCAACATCATTTCTCTCTTGTTCCACGTTATCCCAATTGTTTATGGTGTGTGACATCCCTAGGTTCATCACTAAGCTGGTAGTAAGACTTGTACTAACACATTAGTACTTCCAAAAGAATTAATTGTCCCGATTAATCTTTGGGTCTTACAAGCCATGATTGACATCTAGCAATATGTCATGGCTTCCCGTATAGTGTGAATGCTTTAAGAACATAATGAACCTGTCAGCTTTGGTTACGGTGTAATTCAATCCCTCTGTCTTACTATGTCCCGATCAAACAAAGACCATGGAATATTTGTCAAGTCATTAATTCGATCATATGCACAAATCTAATTGACATGCATTTTATTCGAGACATAAACAATTTATTCTCGGTTACAACCCCGGCCGAGAATTTCAATGCAGTGTCATAATTAGATCGCATAGGACATCATCATTATACCTTGCATATAACAAGGAGACAGATTCCATATTGCGCACACGTGTAACTTCGTATATGAACAAAATATGACCATCATGTACAAAGACGGATCAACGACCCGGCATTACGTGCACCTGTGAACCATAGTTGTTCGACACACAAGTTAACATTGTGCCTCAGGTCTAAGGATTATTTACACAAGACCAAAGCATGAACAATTAGACATTGACCACGCTAAAAGCTTCCATGTCGCTAACCGTTCCATACGTGTCACTTGTTCGGTGAACTTGTCTTATACAAACACCTGTGTTCTTAACTTAGGCATCACAATACCCAATGACTTGTGACTCATCATTCCCTTAAGTATCCAATACTTAATGGTGAAGTTAAGAACACACCGGTCTCAACAGGATTATTAATATCCATTCAATAATCCATCGACCGGGAACGATTTAAAGATTCAGTCTAACTATGAACCCGTCACATATATTCTTGACGTCTCAAGAATAGGTCTAGTTGCAACTGATCTTATGGAATCATTCATAAATATAAAACAATTGGACAAATGAATGATTACGCCATTGCCATTAATTCAATAATAATAATGAAAGTACAACTGAAATCCCTAATATGTAACTATTACATAGTAGCTTTAGGGCATACATCCAACATATTATGCCATTGATAAACAAATACTGAACTTTCTTACCTTTGAAAGGAGAAGTATAACTAACCATATTATTTTTGCACCGTAAATGATTTTTTTTTTTTTTGGCCGTGCCTTTGTACACGTTGACTTCACACTTTTCTGCGAGAACTTTTGCACTACTAAACTTAAATCATTGAGTTTTATAAATCACTGCAAGATTATTTGTTGCACGTGCATTTTATATGTGCATTCATCAATATAGATAAAAACAGAGAGATAAAAAATATGTGGAACAGAGAACTGTTGAATTTATGTGTATCTAATGGAAAGTACATAAGCCCGTGTTAAGGTAATTAAATCAAGTATGCTCAATCAAAATATGCACAATCAGAGATATGGAGACTTCACGGATTCATATACAATCACGGGAGATATGGACAATATCTTAAATATCTTTGGAAAATATCCTAAATATCTCTAGCACTCAAACTTAAGGTGTATAGAAGTAAACTTGACCCGATGGATTGCCAAAATGGTTTAGTGTGCCGAAGGGAGATATTGTAATCTCTACTTATGTGTTCTTTATGTGTTGCCGTAGCTACTATGCATGATATGCAGTAGGAGGCTATCCTAGCGACGAGTCTAGAGACGGTGCTCATCTGTGTACTAGCAGAGAAACACGGCCGATGTGGTTGGTGTTGTTATGAACACCATGAAGAAATGCAATCGGTGCTGCTAGCATTATTACAAAATAGATTAGCTAGACATGCATTCTTAATTTACACATTGCAGATATTTGAAAATTAACCTCGATGAGGTTGTGCTTTGCTAGCTTGAGGTATTTAAGTGATTGCCCTAATCTCGCCATTTATTTAATGTTTTGATTATTGGGTGTTAAATTATTAACTGCACACCTGCATGATCACTTTTACATATTAGTGGTTTAGGCTTAAAATCAGCTAAGAGTGTATGCAAAAAAATTTTGAAAATAAAAAGAAAATGTACTGAAATAACATTAGATTAATCTAGTGTAATCAAGTTCTCGAATCTATTGAATCTTTGGTTTACATAATTAAAAATATTATCTCATACTTTACTTGGGTTTCTCATTGACTCTAATTGATTAGTGGCAACTCTAAAAGGCAAGAAAATTGCAGGTTAAATTGAGTATTAAATTGTAATTGATAAGGCTCGTGAGAGTTTGTGTTAAGTTTTTGGGTTTAGTAGTCCATTAGCTTTCCCTTGCGTGATTCACCTTTGGGAAGCTTGCAAAATTGGCAAGGACTCCAGGAAAGTCACCGAGCTTGCTAGATCGGTGAGGGTGACTGAGGAGGCGCGACGAGGCTTTGCTAATTGCGTCAAGAGTTGGAGGGATGCTGGTGACTTGACTTGAAGTGTTGGATGCTTGACTGGAAACGACAATAGACTACTTTTGGGCACTACGAGGATCGCTCGATTGGAAGAGGCGGCCCACGTCAATTTGGTCAATTTTTTTAATTTTTCTTTTCTTTCCTTCTTCCTCCACCAATTGCTTGGCCTTGCCGGCCCTCTCTCGTGGTGAGTCACTAGCCATCATTAAGATTCAGCGATTGGTGGAGGAGGAAGGTTAAAAAAGAAAATCAAAAAATATAAATAATATTAAATTAACAAAAATTAAAAAATAATTATCCACATCAAGGTCAGCCATGCCACTTAAAACAACTAGCATTTTCACATTAACGAACTCGAGCCTATTTTGACTAGAATGACTATAATTGACAAATCGTTAAAATGTTTAGGATTAAATTGATCAAATTAAATTGTATATGACTTAATTGACATTCATACAAAAGCACATCACACATGCAATACCCAACTTCTAAAAAATACAAATACCAAATATACATTCTATATCTACTATAGTCATCGCACATTGCACATGCAATACCATGTCTTTTTGTTGCCCACTCTTTCCCTCGCCTCTCCTCTCTTTGTATTGTTTGTATCTTATTTCTTGACTTTAAGAATCGACATCTACATTTATTTCTTGCAAAAAAAGATTGGTAGGGTCAACTCCCATAATAAAATTATGCATAATACAACACATCAACTTGAGTATCAGAAGACCAAAAGGGCTTCAACATCTAATAAACTGAAATGCCTTTTCAGACCCAAATGCCCTTTCTACCGAGGACTGTAAATATAAATGGCAATAATTGAACAACTCTTCCTCATTCTCACATGGGCGGTCTTGAAATTCCTTTTTGTGATATCGAATCACACGATTTGGAGAAATAATTCTCTGTTGGATGCTATGTCCAGCATCAACAAGGTAATATTTTACCCACCAATTTATTTTAAGTTTGACAGCATAACTCAGGAAAGTAGGGTATATACCTTTAGGAAATTAACGAGACAGGTTTAGATTCAATTACAAATGGATTTTTTTTTTTTAAGCTAAAAATTACAAATGGATTCAAGCCATTTACGCTTGGTTCTTGAAGAGCTCAAGACAGTGTTCTTGATCCAAGTTTCTGCTCCAGAACTTCTTGTAGTACTCCGCATATGTGAAGTCCCAATAAACGGGCCCACACCCGTTGTCTAGGAGCGACACGGGTGAGCTAATCAACGCGTCGTCGCTCGGGCAAAGAAACGATGCGATCGACATTCTTGGCTTGTCGGCATTCACTATGGCCCGGTGCCACACACTCTTGTACCTCCCATTACTCAATGCCTGTGATACAGCATCGACATTAACAGCATCGATGAATCTATGACCAACTTTCGAAGAGACTGAGATTAAAGATATTTGAGGATATTCAAGAAATAGTAACAATATTATCAGAAATCATAAGGTACTTCTTTAACGCATTGAATCTGGGGAGGCGGAGCCCTAACACCTTCTCCCCCACCTAGGTATGTCTCTGTACACATTCATTTCTAAAGTTTTCTTCTTCGACAGAACATCTTGACAAAGACTATAGTCGGGTGAGCAACATATTGAAAGTGTTAGATATAAATCACAATCGATAAAGATTTCGAATCCATTTTTGATTGGCCAAGTCGACATAATTTTAGTGGTGGAGACTACACTTGATCCCTAATGTTCGCATGATTTATATGATATGAGTGACTCAATTTACCAAGTTAGAAGTACCTGTAATTGGTCCCCGATGTTGATGACAAAGGCATTTGGGTGAGGATTGATGGCGACCCACTTGCCATCTTTGAGGACCTGAAGGCCTGCGACATGTAGATCCTGAAGTAGAATGGTGAGTGCATTTGGGTCAGTGTGGCCTGGGAGACCGTAAGTGAGCTCCGGCTCTGGGCATGGCGGGTAGAAATTGACGGCCATGTGTTGTCCTTGTTCTCCTAGGATGTTCCTTACGGCATCCTTCTCCAACCCCAGGCTCTCCGAGATCAGCTCTTCGAGCCTGTACCCGAGACGTCGCACTTCTCGACAGTAGTTGCTCACGAACTCCCTGCCGATGGCACGTAATCAAGACACAAGTGGTTAGTAGCTCGACTAGGCCTTGATAGATGCAATCATTTACCCGTTATTTCAAAGCTTTTTTGCTAACGGGAGAGATTTGGGCATGACAGCTTAGGTACCGATCATTTGGGCCTGAAGTTTTCATGAGGGGTGGCCCATGTTCATCCAAACTTGTCCATTGATCAGCTCTTGTTCGTATCTGGGCCAATCTCGATGCAACGAATATAGGAAAAGCAAGACAATCGCAATGAAAGGAAGATATTCTGGCTGGAACCCAACCGATTCATGGACTCCTCAGTTTATCCACTTTAAGATGAAGTGGACTTAGCTCTTCTGGCCATTCAGGCTAATGCTGGGCCTAATTTTGAAGAGGAGATGGGCTTGTGCTATTTGTGGGCTGTGGTTAGCTTTTGTACCGAACATAAAGAAATGAAAGGCCTGAAAGAAAAAAATAATAATAACGTAATGAAACTATAATTTATGCTGATCATCACTCTTCTAGGTTGTAACTAGGGATGATCGATTTTAAAGTGGGTAGATTCTAGACCTGAAACTTGGAATTTGTCTTGTTAGGGTTGGTTCCTAATATTTGGAATTGAGAACTGATCATGTTGATCATGGAACTAGCCTAGAACTAAATTTGCCCAATTCTAAGTTCAATTCAAGAATGGGCCAAGGCTTTTTTTTTTCCCCTTCATTTTTATTTCTTGTTAATATATATATACAATAAGCATATGTTACATATGAATAGAATCCTTTCTTCTTGAGGATAATATGTCCAACATATTTAATTTTGACAAATATTTTATGTTCCAAAAAAGAGTGAAGGACTTACTTAGGTTAGAGATAAACTGGTTCAGTTCTAGCTTCTACCCTAAATTTGACTTCTATGTTTTACCTTGGAACCGGTCTTATAGGTTTCAGGTTTCGAATAGAACCCACCAGTTCAGGGTATAGAACACATAACCAAACTTCTTAAGGCTTATTCCTAGTTTTGGATTAGGGAACTAGACCGGTGCCCTTGTAAATTGGCTTAGTTGCTCACCTCTAGGTTGTGACAAAGTGTATTACATTGACCAATTAAACATCTACCTACCTTGTAGATGTGTACCCATTTTTCTCCATCTTGAATTTCACCTAATACTTTGGAACTAGCCTTGCAAGTTCCAGGTTCCGAATATAACCAGCCGGTTTAGGGTATAGAACAGTGAATTGAACCTCTCAAGGCCAATTCCTAGTTTTTGGGTTTGGGAACCGGACAGGTCCCCTCGTAAACCAGCTCACTTGCTCAACCCTAGGTTGTGACAAAGTCCATTACATTGACCAATTAAACATCCACCTACCTTCTAGAATGTGTATCCATTTTTCATCATCTTGAATTTCACCTAATACCTTGAAATTGGCCTTGCAGGTTCCAGGTTTCTAATAGAACCAATTGATTTAGGGTATGAATCGAACCTCTTAAGGCTGATTTCTAGTTTTTGGGTTAGGGAACCGGATCGGTGTCCTTGTAAACAGGCTCAATTGCTCACCCCTAGTTTGTGACAAAGTCTATTATTTTGACCAATTAAACATCCACCTACCTTCTAGATGTGTACCCATTTTTTCTGCATCTTGAATTTCACCTAATACCTTGGAATCAACCTTGTAGTTTCCAGGTTCCGAATAGAACCAACTGGTTTAGGGTATATAAAGTAGTGAACCGAACCTCTCAAGCCGATCCCTAGTTTTTGGGTTAGGGAGCGAACCGGTCCCCTTGTCGAAAGGCTCAATTGCTCTCCCCTAGGTTGTGACAAAGTCTATTATGTTGACCAATCAAACATCCTCCTACCTTCTAGATGTGTACTCATTTTTCTCCATCTTGAAATTCACCTGATACCTTGGAACCGGCCTTGTAGGTTCTAGTTTCTGAATATAACCAACCGGTTTAGGGTATAGAATAGTGAACCGAACCTCTTAAGGCCAATTCCTAGTTTTTCAGTTAGGGAACCGGACCGGTCCCCTTGTAAACCGGCTTACTTGCTCAACCGTAGGTTGTGACAAAGTCTATTACGTTGACCAATTGAACATCCTCCTACCTTCTAGGTGCGTCCCTATTTTTCTTCATGCTTGCATTTCACCTAACTACATCAGCAGCTTTCGCTTCTGCAAAATCAAGACCGTCATCTTCTAGAAAATTCAAAGTCTTATTTCCGACAGAAAGTTAGAGAGCATCTAACTGTATATAGTCACGCTTATAAATATGTAAGTGTGCCAATTTAGGTGGCTTGCTTTGACCGCAGCTCATGTCTTGAGCTTATACCATGGTCATGGACCTATAAACTACTGCATGCCCGTAGTTGACAAGGCAAGGAAGAATGCTTATGTCAGACGACAGCAACGAGTGTAATATCTCTTTATTTAAAGGGTTTAAAAACAATATTCGAAGGTTAATGCATGCTGACTAGTGTAAAAGAGATTTCATCCATTACGTTTCCTTTTACCTTTTCGGCTGATTCGGCCATATCCGTCATCTTTGTCGAGATAAACTTACGATCAAGGATAGACATAACTGATTTTTGAAGCCAATTTATTTCTTATTTTTTGGTATATTGTTCAGCAAGATGAGATGCCTAGGGGATAAAATTGCTAGCTCAGCTTCATCTGTTTCCTAGTCTGCATAAGCACCAAAGTCAAGCACGTCCAGTTGACTAGTCACGATTAGGTGAATGCTGTACCTGGGAATTTTATCATAATCACCTCTGTCGTGATCTATATTTTTCAATGCTTTACTTCTCGATCGTAGATTGATTTTCCGATTAACACATTATGTGAATGAGAATACATAGAGCCCGGTGCGTCGGTTTCAAAAAGACTAATTGACCTTCCCCGCCGCACTTTTATCTCCGTGTGAATCCTCTCTTTGAAGCCTAACATCATTGAACTTGGGGAGAAGAAGCAAATTCAAAATCGAGTTCCCATTGTGACAATTATAGGCTGACTTAATATAGACATTATATGTCAACATCATATAGACCAATAAGCTACGTTGCGGAATTACTTTTGAAAATTTGAAACTGCTTTCTACATTTCTAAAATTAATGTTATGCCCTCACCCCTTTTATTTAATTAAGTTCAAGTACAATTTGCATATTCCGTTAGTACTCATATTATTATTATTATTATTATTATTATTATTATTATTATTTGTTTTCTGAAACCTAAAGTAAAGGAAACGGAATATTGGCTTGATTTTAATGGGTTCTCGAGTACTAAATATTCAACACAAAATAGAAGGGTGAAAAAGAAACTAAAATATACTTGAAGGACGGCATCTTGCATGTGATAGAAAATTGTCACTTCAATGTAGAGAAGACGAATTATAACATCAGCATCAGGACGTAGGAGGCTGACGTCATCGACTAATCTGGAAAAGTGGAGCCCATTTGTGCTTTTTCATTCCAACTTGCGTTACCCGTGATCGAGGGAATCTGACCATTATACAAAATACAAAGGTGGTTCCGTGCACATTATGCTCCATGATTGACAATATTTCAGTTGCAATAGCAATACAATGATCGAGGGAATCTGACCATTATACAAAATACAAAGGTGGTTCCGTGCACATTATGCTCCATGATTGACAATATTTCAGTTTTTTCTGCTGCCCCCCCTTTCTTTTTTAAAGCAGAATAATAGTATTAGGTGATCAATGGTGTTAGAATATTTAGACATTATTAATATTTAAATACCCTAGCAAATGGTAAGAATAATCAAAGACATATTAACACGATGATAGAAGATTTTTATCTTTCTTTTAATTCATGCTCATTATTTAGAACACTTGATATTATATGATCACGACTTGTTATAAGAGCATGATATGGAGACTATTCTCATGTAAGGACCGACAATTGAGTCATTGTTCTGGCCGTCTATTCCTCCTTATTTTGATGCGTTTTCTGTAGTTGTCCATATCCCTTCTTCCAAAGCACATACCATTTCCATGGTAGAATTCTCCATTTGACAACAACGCTCCACTCATTTTTGTGGCCAAGACCAAAAGTGGAGAGATAGTGAGAAGAAAAGGGAAAACCAATAAGACGATAATGCTTGTCACAGTGGATTCACGTGGGTGTAGAATTTGTCGAAGTCCGTGACGTATAGAGGAGGGAAAACGCTCAAATAGATAGAAAGAGAGTGCTGGAAATTTAACTTGAGACCTCCACTTTAATACGTTTTGATGTCTTTAATGTTTTTTTATATAATAAAGATTGGGCACTCAACCTTAAACGATTGCCTAAATCTTTCTTGACAAGAGCAAAAAGAGCACTCATGTAACACGAGTGGTTCCTCGTCCTTTTCTTGAGTATGAACACTTTCTTTTTCCATTTCCTTCCCAACGCATATCGCATACATGTTGATTTCGTGCGCCCTCGACTTTCAAGAAAAAGCCAAGCCATTTAAAAGTTGAAAATTCGTGGGCCATATTGTTTTTCTTCTATTCCAGTCTCGAATTATTCTTTTGATTAGTAGGTTTTAAATTTTGGTGTAATTGAACTTTCAGCTACGCTATTTTCATCAGAAAAATAAAATGAGAGAGAGAGAGAGAGAGAGAGAGAGAGAGAGAGAGAGAGAGAGATACTTGAACGTAGGAGGATTGGCGGGCCATTCTTCCATATACTTTTCAAGGGGGTGACAATGGAGCCTGAGATAGTCTCTCCAGTTGTGAACCTTCTCTTTCTTCACATTGAAACTGGTGGACAATCTCATCGTCTTCGTAGGATCCTCCGAATAAAGTTTCATCTTCTCTTCCACCGGCAGGCGGAAGAACTCTGCTGCCACCTCTTGCATCCTCTCCACCGCTTCCGTCGATACTCCATGGTTAATCACCTAATGAAAACCACGACAACCCAAAGTCCCAAATCAGAAATATATATATTACTAGATGATGAGAGGACGATATCTTTTTAAGGCTAACTTATATCATATCATTTATATCACGTGAGACCCTCGACACTTTTTATATTATTAAAGTGCGTGTAATATATTAAATAGCATATTCAAGGTAGCCTTCGTTAGGACATTGCGGGTTGGACGAATAATCGTGAGACAGGGCACGTGTAATACAAGCATAGAGGATTAATGTCGAGAACAAGTTCCAGGTGCAAAATGATCAAATGATAGGGTCATGGTCCAACTAATCGAGATACCGTTCTCTCGAGGACTTTCTTTTTGAAAAGCTTAAGTCTATAGGTGAAGTAGATTCCATGCACACGTGGTCAAATTCAAATTATCTATTGGTGAGACAACTCTTCAACTGACCCTTTAACAAAGCGGACAAAAGATCACAAATGAGCTTCACCTGGAAGAAACCGTAAAATCTGCAAGCATCGCCAACTTGACGAACGACTCGGGACCTGTCGTTGCAGCCTAAGTCGATGATCGGGACGTGCTCGAAGGCAGACACTTCGGAGAGGCGGGGACGCTCGGATTCCGGCCTCACGTAGCTTCTTGGCAACCTGGTGAACCGAGTCCCACCGGATATGACTTTAGCTTCCATGCGCAAAACTAAATGATCAACGGCACCACAGAAACAGACACAATGAGTGGAGGGTTTTGTATTTTCTGCCCCCTTTTGAGTTTGTGGGTATGACAGGCTTTGGTGAGCTTCAGAGAAGATGAGAACTTAGAGGTGCTACAGACGTATTTATATTAATAGAGCAGCGGCGGCCACCAGCTTGTTGTCGAAATTACAAAAATGACCTGGCCCGAAATGAGATTGACCGAGCCACTTCGGTGGCGGAATACAAGGGACTTGAAATTAATGCCCTCATGAAGGCTGCTGTGAATATGCTACTTAATATATTTCATACTGTAATAATATAAAAAGGTGTCGAGCATCTCATGTAATATAAATGATGTCATATAAGCGAACTCTAAAAAGATATCATACTCTCATCATCTAGTAAATGATACATATAAATACTCAAATTTTGATTTGGGGCTTCGGGTTGTCATGATTTTAATAAAGTGATTAACCATGGAGTATCGACGGAAGCGGTGAAGAGGATGCAAGAGGTGGGTATGAGAGCTTTAGTGGCAGACGCGCGTATATTAATAGAGCGGCAGCGGCCAGCAGCTTGTTGTCGAATTACAAAAATGACCCAGCCCGAAATGAGATTGACTGAGCCACTTCGGTGGCGGAATGCAAGGGGCTTGAAATTCGTGTCGCGCCTTGCGAAATTTATGTACGGCTATATTCTCATAATTCCAAGGTTGATGGCTTGGAATATTTGATTTGTAAAAGTGGATGCGCGCATGGTTTGAGGCATCAGCTTCCGTTTCTCGGTCGTTGTATAAATCATATCTAGACAAATGCATGTACCTGGAAAATGACCATATTTTTGAACTTTTCTTGATCTGGGTCAAACAGATTTGACTTTATTTAAAGCAAACATGATCGAGCTTGATACGGTGTATGTAGCATTCATATCTGCTTTCTTCCATTGGTTACCTTTCAATACAACTTCTTAAATAATACTTTAAAAAATTCTAAACTTATTGCATCTGTGTCAATTTAGTCCCAAATCTTTTAATTTGGCCAATGATGCGTTCATTTTACGGAAAATGAGTAATTTGAAAAATATTTTCAAAAAATAATTGATTGTATCGCTTACAAAAATAAATGAATAGAAACTATTTTTCATCGCCTAATGTATATATTATTATTGATGATAGAAACATTTTCCGTTAATAATTTTTCTAAACAATATAAGCAATCATTTTTCGAAAAATATTTTTCAAATCACTCACTTTTTGTGAAACCAATATTAAAATTTTTGATGATTTGCCAACTTAGTTATTCCAGCCAATTTTTACTAGAAATCAATGTCGTGGACTTTGGTTATGCCACATAGATTCATGATGCTAACATGGACAATATTTTTTTTAAAATTATATATATTTCTTTTCTTTTTCTTTCTTTCTTTTCCCTAGCAAATTTGGCTAGGGTCACCGACTCACCCTTATCGATCACATGCAAGGCCTGGCAGACCCTTGCGACCATAGGCAAAGGCTTCATGGTCGTTGCTAGGTCTAGGTGAGGGTTGCTAGCATTGAGCGAGTTTAAAAAAAAAAAAAAAAAGGAAAAGAAAGAAAGAAAAAGGAAAAAGAGAAAAAAATAAAATAAAAGTCATAAATCATTTAAAAATATATATATTAAAATTGGTCATGTTAGTGCCGGCCATCCTAAGCCAATCATGTCACGCAAGACAGGTTGTTACCAACATCGGTGATTTTTTGTCAAAATTGATCGGAATGATAATATTGACAAATCGTTAAAAAATTTAGAACTGAATTTGAATAATTCAATAGATTTAAGACTTTTCTAATAATTATCCAACTTCTTCTATAATTGGTAAACTAGTGACTGTAGCTTTGATACGCTTTTATAACCGGAAATAGTAAAGAAGAGGAGATAGGGTAGAATGAAGGTAGGACTGGGTGGACAGATTGAAGTGCTAGCTTTCAATCACTTTACCTAATGAAGTGATAGGGTAGGAATTTTTTATTTTTTGTTGGTAAACGACAGGGTAGGAATTTAGGTACACGGTCTGACCTGCTTTTATATATATGTTTTTCAATTCTCCACAAGTTAGGCAAGTGAATACGAGGGAAAATTCCTAAAAAAATTCTATATTTATTATATATTTGTCAATTCGGTCACAAACATTTTAATTTGATCAATCAAGTCCTAAATATTTTGGTAATTTGCTAATATAGTCAATTTAACTAATTTTGATCGGAAATTGATAACGTGCACACTAGCCATCTTACATAATACAACTAATGTTGATGTGAATTTTTTTTTTTTTGAAATTTTTTTATTAATTATTGTTGTTGTTGTTGTTAAGAGCTAGTTAGTGGTTGGCGGCCCTCAGTTGAGGCTTGGTGACCCATGTCAGCCATTAGGCGAGGGCGGTGTGCACTGTGTGATGACTTATAGCCCTCGCTCGAACTAGGCGAGGGTCGCAATCATTGCTATGGTTGGCAACGACCTCATGGCCTTTGTCGACCACGTGCAAGGGTAGTGAGCCCTCACTAGTCACTAGGAGCTTTGAGTGAGGGCCGCAAGCCCTCGCCAAGTGGCTTGTAGGAATCACAAGGCCTAGGCCATTGGCGGACAGCCCCCTACCAATCCCTTAATAATAAAAAAGAAAAAGAAAAATACTAATAAAAATTGAGAATAGTTAAAAAAATTTCAATTTTTTTTCATATTTGTGTCAATTGTGTCATGTGTGATGTCTAGTGTCTATGTCATCAATTTCCGATTAAAATTCATTGGATAGACTATATTGGAAAATTATGAAAAAGATTTATGATTAAATTAGCCAAAATGAAAGGTTTAGAATTGAAATGGTACAAGTGCAATAAGTTTATGACATTTTTAATAATTTTTTCATAAACATGAAAATGAGACTTATATGTTATTAGTCTAATAGCCCATGCAATTAGCCACGTTTTCCTTCGTTTGCAATTTGGAGATGAAAAGATTGAAACATAGTGTCGGCAACTTTATTTCCTTCCTTCCCTCTGCCCCATTAGCTAAAAACATAAAATGAATGATAAATGCGAGGCACGTGTTGAGAACGCTTAGTATTTTACCCTAAAGTTCAAAGCAAAAAGAGCACGAAAAAAGGGACATTGGTACGTTCTGGCAAATTTAACGATGAAAAGATGCTAACCAGCCAAACATTGACAGCAAAATATTGGTTTTTCTTGGGCCATGAAATGAAATAGAAACCGTTCTAAACGTGATGCAATTGCGAGCTTCATCATGTTTTCAGGATCCTGGGAAACGTCGGTAGAGAGGACGAAAGTTTCCCCATTAAAGAACAGTGAAGTAGATGTCGGCATCGGACATTCACCGTTCATGGGCATTAGAATATATTTCAACCTATCATCGTAGCATCGGTCGGCCACTCTATAAAGATTCTCGATATCTTAGGCAGAAAGAGATATGCCACTTCGTGCAGCAACGTTAATTGTATGTTAGGACCCGTGACGTGTACTCATCGGTCTTTCGAACACGTGAGTTTTAATTTGTCTAAATCGACTCATCTAAGACAAAATAAGTTTTGGCTCCGATCCCGTCTCCATTTGCAATTGGTGGAGAGCGATGTAATTCGACAAATGTCGCAAGGTTTTTGTCAATTTAGCTAAAGGAACATCACTATGCTTGTGTCACGGTCCGTGACATTCTATACTTGTGACTCTTGTGAGCGGAGCTTGGGATTATCGAGTGAAAAGTGAGTGATGCAGAAGGGATGAACACAACTAGTATGTGGGAATGACATCAGGACAGTTGACGTTAGGAGTTCTAAGATAAAACAAATATATCTCTTAGGAGCTCTAAAGACGGGTTTAACCATGCATAAACTGATCGGGAACTAATATCGCTTTCTTAATGAGGTCATGATAGGTTGAAATCAGTTGTCAAGATTAAAGTGATCTGTTGTCGCACTCGATGGTTTAGACGCCCGATATAAACTGGACATGGTATGATTTCATATAAAGAAGCTATTCGTTGTATTGTTCTCTTGAACAATTATCGAACGAAGGCTGACTTGGTAAATTTCACTTGCTAAGTGCCGCACGGGTTGTTCTGTGGCCATAAAACTGCCGACCTATGATACTTGCATGCGACGAATGTAAACCTTACAATATAAACTTTAGGAGCATTCGTGACTCGATTCAATGTGCTATCTTGTCTCCTTTTACCGACCATTCGTGGCTGGTCAGTGACGTCGTAGTCCCAATGACTGAAATATCAACGAGTTTTTTTCTGGTATAGGTGCGGGGTTCGGCTGTTCTAAAAAGGAGCGGACAAAAAATTGTGCCTTATTTTTTTACTTTCAATTAATTTAGAGAAAATTTCTCACCCCACTAATCCTTTCTAAATGGCGAATTGCGTCTCCTACAGTCTCTTCCCGCTATCCTTCCCCACACGCTTTTTTTATTATTCATTCCAAAAGGCTTCGTGATCGAAAAACTGCAGAATATCCCTCACCATGCATAAATTACAGATTCCCAAATTTTGAAGTACCTACGGCCATTATCATCTTTTATTCGTAGAGGCCAATTATGAACATTGCAACGCCAAAGAGATGCAGAGTGTTTTGAGTGTGAACAACGTCATCGGGCTTCTGACATCACAAATTCACAATTGCCATCCAAGGTGGAAAAAAAAGGGTCGCACATGGCGTCACTCTCCACCAGTTGTGGAGTAGGAATCCCACACCCCCACTAATTAAATGGATTCTGCCCAAATTAAAGCTCTCTTTAGTGCAAGCTAGTCATCAACCTTTCTAGTAGATTGCTATTATTGTCGGGAGAATTATTTAGAAAGGTCATAGACCTATTGCATTTTTGCTAATTTAATTGATACATTTCAATTGTGCCAATTGAGCCTTAAACCATTATCAATTATACTCATCCGGCCAATTTTAGACGGAAATCATTAATGTGGACGTAGATTGTCCTGAGTAGCACATGACCGACGTTGACACTGGCAGGTTTTTATATATTTTTTTAATTGTTTTAGCGGCGACCCCTGCTGGGCATGGAAGGGAAAAAAAAGGAAAAGAAAGAAATGAAAAAAAAAGAATAAAAAATTATAAAAATTGTTCACATCAGTATCGACCATCTGGTAAAGATCAAATGATGTTTATGTTAGCGATTTCCGACAAAAATTAACTGGATGAACTTGATTGGCAAAACATAAAATTTTTTAGGGATTTATTTGGTAAAATTAAAAGGTTTAAAATTGGATCGGTAAAAGCGCAGTAGGTTTAACACTCTTTGGATAATTTTCCCTATTATAATCTCATATAATCTCTTTGGCAAAATATTAGGATCTTCTAAACTTAAGCTATATATTTATATCGTAAGTTCTCCTCTTGAAAGGAGTGCGCATCGGTACATTACATTTCAATGAAACAAAAGTATATTGTCTCTCTTTTTCTTTTTCTTCTTTTTCAATCTTTTATCCTTTTCTTCCTTCTACTACCTCCTCCTCCTCCTCCTCAATAGAGCATCTTCTTCGCTTCCGCTCGTCGCTACCGTTGTGGCATACCAATTGTTGCCGCCAAACCATCGTGGTCGCCACTCGGCCTAGCTTCACAGTCACCACAGGCGATGAGCCTGTGCAACATCTCTCTCTCTCTCTCTCTCTCTCTCTCTCTCTCTCTCTACGCCATTGAATTCCGCCTCTGTGGCTGTGTTGACAAGTCAACAAGCGGTGGATGACCGTGATGGGGTGCAAGCAACGGGTCGTTGGGGACGAGAGAGAGAGAGAGAGAGAGAGAGAGAGAGAGAGAGAGAGAGAGAGAGAGAGAGAGTCTAATTGTGTCATTTTGAGGTAGCAGAGCCAGGGAAACTTTGACAAATTCCATTCTCATCCACTCACGAACAGGAAAAATAAAAATACAAGGGAGTGAAAGATTGGAGAAAACGATTCAGTCTTTACCCATGTCAATGAAGCACGAGATCTCAAATTCGATATTTAGCTCCTTGGTGATCTCTCGTGGCCAAGGCACAAATTAAAGTTGTTTAAACCATGAAATAAATGTTTTTACTAACCCCAAGTTAATAGGAAAAATACCAAAAAGGTCCTACACCTATTACATTAGTCTCAATTATATCTTAAACTTTTTAACGGTACTAATTAAATCATAAAATTTTTGATGATTTATCAATATAAGCCTATTTGGCTAATTTTGATTGGAAATTGATGATGTGAATACTGCCATCTTACGCAAGACCGCTGGCAGTATTGATGTGGACAAATCGTACATTTTTAAAATATTTTTTGAATTTTTTCTTTTCTTTCTTTGTTTTCTTATAACTCTGCTCGATCATCACTGGTCATGGGCAAGGGCCACGATGCCCTTGCTGGCAATTGATGGGGACCACAACCTCTCCTAGATCTAGGTGAGGGCCCGATGCCCTTGCCTATGGCCGACAAGGGTGCAGAGGCCCAAGCTTGTGATCGATAAGGGGCAGAGACCGACACTTGTGGCTGACAAGGGGTGGACGGCGTTACCTAGACCTTGCTTGTGGCTAGCAAGGGTTGGTTGGCGACCTCATTGGCCCATGGCTAGGGAAAAAAAGAAAGGAAAAAAATAGAAAAAAAAGTAATGGAAAATTAAAAAATAAATAAATTATCCACATTAGCGCCAATCATGTTACACAAAATGAGCTATGTCCATGTAAGTGATTTTTGGAAAAATTGATTGGATGGATTATATTGATAAATCGTTAAAATATTTAAACTCAATTGACACAATTTGTGACCAAAAAAAAAATTGACACAATTGAAGGTTTAAGACTGAATTGATACAAATGTAATAGATATATGGCTTTTTAAGTAAATTTCTCCCAAGTCTATTATTACGAGATACGTTCAAAAGGACTGGCATAATCTTAAAATCGACTCCTAGCTACAGCTATGTTCTACACCTTCCAAATGTTCGTTACTAACCTCTTGCCGTGTCATGGACGATCACTTGACACGGCTTAGATCCGAAGAGGTAGCTTTAGTCTGGTCAGGAAAGCTCGTCCAGAATATATGAAAACATGACAAGAATATTAAGGAGTATTTTCAGCAAAGAGACAAAAAGGAAAAAGATTCGCACGGACTTTGCTTTCTCTACGTGCTTTTTTCTATTGTCCAAGTCACTTTCGGTCCACGACTTGACCTGGGTAGAGAGAAAAGGTCGTTTTGAGTCGAATAGAAGTTAAAGAAGAGATAAGCCCGTGCTTTGGGTCAATGAATCGGGTAATGATTGGCTTGAATTGTGTAGACGGCAGATGAATAGTCTATGTTGAAACTCGTGTCGGATTGCGATCGGCTCGAGAGAATCCAGATTAGCGTGTCGAGCAGAAAGATCCATGCACAGATATTCATAGGGTAGTGTATTATTGTGGAACACTGAGCAAAACATATGGTCCGAGTAAATTCCCAAAATGTTTTTGCTCAGTTGTCTCAGTCTCTCGTGTTGGCCGAATTTAGATGGTATGAAAATGTCTCTCGGATGGCCCTTCGCATGAAGAAAACCTCAGTGAAACGGTTCCCCCAACAATGAGTAGTGTATGTACTAAATCAAGGGACCTGCATTATATTCTAAATTGAGACTTTATTTGAAGTAAGGATAGTCAAACGGTATCACATGATATGTTATAGCAATGATCTGCCTTGTGGGCCGGATGGCTTTGGTTGTTGAATCTACATGGGGAGCAGCATGCATGAGAGGGACGTAGATCTGCTTTTACCACGATAGTACATTTGTTACTCAACCTTTGCAACGTTACCATCCAGCTCTTATTGATGAAGGGGCTCGAAGCCATGTCAAGCTTCCTGAGGCCGGCAAGAGGCCAATGAATTCATATATAGAGGGTCGACCTCCATGGAGGTGCCGAGGGCTCCATGACTATAAGAATCAACGGTGACGTCAAAATCTCAACTGCCATTGAGGCGCTAAAAGACGGGGAAATGATGGTGGCAAAAGCAGCGAACTTCAGTGTGGCTTGGCAGGGGGCCGAGCCCGAGTGCAACGGAGGTGATTTCGAGGGGGCAGGGGACCCATGCGGGAGGGGCGGCTGTCAGGCATGAGGCAACTAAGGGGACAAGCGGAGGAAGTGAGAAAAATGATGTTTGTGTACTAAGGTTCGTAAGATTTGAATTAGGCATTTATGGCCCTATAATTGGTGGATGGGTGTTGACATCTGAATTTTCATGACTCCATTTAGTTATTTGCTTAAGAAATTGAGGGTCGACCTTGATCCCTAAACAAAAATAAATTGCATTCGCGTTATAGTATTAGGAACATGTTAATATAATAGTCATAGGCCCATATAAACTACATTTTAATTAGTCAGATACTGAATGAGTTTAAGTAGAAAGACTCTAAACTGGATTACATTTTCAGATTTGAGCCCTCATAAGCATAAAGTTCGATGAAACCCATAATCTTATACATATGGCCGAAATTTGCACAGGCTCTGCACATGGATGCCCCAAACTTGGAAAAATTGCATTATTTAATCAATCTTTGAGAAATAAAGATGTTATCCTTGAAAATTTCGATTATATGAGAATAGGGGGAAGTGATATCTTAATTTCTGAAGATGAGAGGGTTGATATTTTTTTTGCTTTATTGTTATCTTGAAAATCCCTGATCCCATACCTAAGAAACAACACATGCCTAAGAGGGGCGCACTCCTTCCTCTCCGCGGTGGCTACCACCCACCGAGTTCCAGTCGCCGAGCTCCTGCCGCCGTCTCCAAGGGCCATCGACGTGCCACTGCTGCTCCCTGCGACGTACGTAGGTCTCCGGCAGCATCTAGACTAGGTCCGTTGTCCTATCTTTTAATAAAAGTCATTTAGGTGATTTTTAGTGTGCTAGACTCTAGTCTTCTATTTATAAGAAAGAAAATACAAAAATGAATAGTCTCGCATAGTTTAATTGATAGGGTTAATTTATGATCCTATCTCATGTCATTAGTATTGCAAATAGGTTGCATTTAATTATAGTATAGCACACACGTCATTTTAGATTTCATGTTAGTTCATTAATGTATATTACATAAGAATTCATGTAGTCATAATACTTAAATAAAGTCATGTTTATTTCAAACAAGAAAAACAGAGTTAATTGGCCTTCCATAATCCCATTTAAAAATCGTATCTAGGTCATGCATGCATTACATCATCGTCTGCTCTCTAGTTTATACAATCCATGTTGATTGGGGGAATTAAAAAGCTGTGCTCTTGCTTATTTAGTAAATCCAGGTTCTTTATTCTTTTCCAAGCAATTTATTTACCGCTTTAATTAATGAGTGTTACATTATTGCTTGCGCACCCGTAATATCACCTCTCACCTGTTATTACCTTATTTAGTAAATCTAGGTTCTTTATTATTTTCCAAGCAATTTATTTACTGCTTTAATTAATGAGTGTTACATTATTGCTTGCGCACCCATAATATCACCTCTCACCTATTATTAGTTTAGAATTAAAGTCGACCAAGACTATTTGCAGAATATATTTCAAAATAAAGAGAAAAGATATCGAAAAGACATTAAATTAATATATCGTAATCAAGTCTTTGTATCCATGAATCTTTATTTCACATAAATAAAATGGACTATCATATTTTACTTGTGTTTCTAATCAATCCGTAACAGATTAGTGGTGACTTTAAATAAATTGAATTATATGTTACAAAAACGATAAATCAAAATAACAAGTTGCGATTGGAATAAGTTTGGGAGAGTCCGTCTTTAAATGACAATATTATCTCTTTAATAAGTAACCGTGGTTGCTCGCCTAGCAATCCATTAACTTCCTTTTCGTGGTTCATTTCGAGAAAGGTCGCAACAATAGATATTATAGTCACTGAGAATTCAAGACGTGTTCACAATAAGGAACAATGGATCTGCACCGGCATGAGTGGCTGCATGTGATCGCACATGCGCTTGCTGCGACCGATGGGCTCGAGGGATTGAAGCTGGTCATTTTGACTTCACGTCACTCACAAGAAATTCGGGATATGCATCGACATTGACTTGACTCAATGTTCATGGACGGTACTGCGTAGGATGTGGATCAGCGATGAATGGAACAAGATATCTAACGTGACCCTGTCGGGCCCATCTCGTTTCGTACTGTTATCTTTGCAACTTGGAAGGGGAATCCACGCCCATGTGTATCATTTTGTTGATGTGATCGTTACTGAAGGAATGAGAGAGAATGAGAACAAAATTAAATTCATCTAAATAAATAGTCGAAGAGCGAATTCATAGTAATGTCCATTTAATTGCACTTCTTAAACACCTTATCTCAATGCTTAAGTGGGAACTTTATGGACTCGGAAATTTCGGAATCAATACTAGATAATCAACTCTTGTTTGTTGATTCGTAGATGCTTGTTATTCTCTGTAGTAGGTGACCGGCAGTAAGAATTTTAGTATATATTCACTTGCTGTGATAAAAAAGGCCTCGAAGATATGTTGCGATGGTGCATCAATCTGACTCATGTGGCTTCATCCCTTTGAATTACACGACAATCTCATTATCTCTGTCCTTCTGTCCTTTCTTTCTTGTTCAGAAATCTTATCATATCTTTGCCTCAACGGTTCTTACTCATTTGGTTTTCAAAGTCTCCCTGCATGCGCAGAGGCTAAAAGTTTACGGTGCCTTTTGCAGACATCTAAATCGTTTTACCTTTCTATTATTTTTCGTCTTTTAATGTTCTTTCTATTTAACCGGACATGACATAGAATTTTAATTATTTGAAAGCTTATAAAATACACTGTAAGTCTCGTAAACAAATCAAATCCAGACTTTTAGCTCATGCATAGATTGTTTATGACCACATTGAACGGAAAAATAATTATTTACGAATATCCCAATTTCAATATTAGTTGTTTGTTTGCATCTATCAGAATGATGAGCTTTATCTAGTATAGAAATGATGATTATGACATCACTAAGATTCTTTTAATTGAAGGTATTACAACATTGAACATTATTTTTTACCAAATTGACTTATAAATCGATGGGATAAACTCTAAGTGAATGATCTTGTAAGCAAGTGAGACACATTCAAGCATTCGCATGACCTAGAGACGTATTTTTTATTGTCTCTATGCTTATCGATAAGGATGTCTATCTAATCCCCTCCACTGCATTATATCAACCTTATCTCGGCTGATTTTGCGGTCTCCGGAGAATTCCAATGTGATATGCACTCTCTAGGGAGACGTGATGTTTTAGGCTCATCGATTCCTATCAAGAACCCAATTAAATCGTTGGTGCTTTCATCACCTACACACCTAAGAAGAAGTAACGTCACCCCAGGATCACATTACTTAATATTTCTATTTATACCTAACAAATTTAGGCCTTCAATCATTGCTAACGCGCTTTAATTAAGCAAAATTTCTTATTGTTTTCTCTAAGCTATTGTTACGATAGATTTTTCACGTGTGCCATGCATTACGTCAATTATAAAGCCTTAGGACATATTTGCTTCGGCAAGCTTTATGATAATAATTTAAAAAAAAAAACTTGTCCAAAAATCATTTTTTAGAAAAATATTTTCCCCCTTTACAGGTTAGTAAATAGTTATTTTCATAATTTTAAGTATACATATGTTTTTGACAGTAAATACATTTTCGTTAATCGATCATTTTTAACAAATTAGACGTGTGAAAGTTTAGAAAATTAAGTCATGATTATTTTTATTTTCACTCAAACAAACATAGCTTAATGCTAGACAAGACACTAAATCGCACTCTCTCGCTAAAAGTGCACAAAGCATGGATCGGTGCACGTTATTCACGGCTATCTGTTCCCCGCAATGGCAGACATAAAGAAAGGCCGCATTCTGTCGTGTTCTCTAATTGGTCGGAGAAGCTGGTGACTTGAATGTAATGTCACTATGACAGAATCCCTCCAATTTCACATGGTCTATAGTTTAGTCAGTTCGGTCACCAAACATTTCATCATGTTCCGGTGTTCACTTAACTATATTCGCAAGCTAACCAGTAGATGCATAAATCAATTAGGACATCACTTTTGAGAAGGACATGCTATCCACCCGATTGATATCATTGGGATTTTATATACATATGGTCTTCCTCCATTATATAATTTGAACTGTGTGGTTGAATATTCTAACACGTTGAACACCTTGAGTGCAGTATCACATCTAGGTTGTCCAAGATCATGTGATTTGTTAGAGATTAATGAAGAGATTCTTCATATCTCCCTTGATCGTGCATATCCGACCAATGAAAGATATGCGCAATCAATGAGTATACGCACAATCACCGAAGATGCATAGAGTATCCTGATTATTTCTTACAAATTACACGATCAATCCAAGATATGCCCAATCAATGGGGATTTCGAAAATCTCCTAAATATCTCTAACATGATTAATCGCAAGTGCATGCAACCTAATAAAGATAAGACCGATCAGTTATAACCATCGACATTCCAGAAGAATATGAGGGAAGGATAAGGAGATTGACAAGTCTTGTGGAAAATTACATAACCAAACAAAAAAGGGAAAAGGATTTGTGGAAAAATTGTGCGTACTACGAATGTGGCAATTGCCAGTCCATGTGCACCAAATTCAGGCAAGCGTACGTAGAGAAAAGCACTACACGCGAATTCGTCCCATGCAGGAAACAAGAAAAAGAGTCGCAGCGGATCCGCGAAAGATATCCATCAGTTTCACTTGCCTAGGCTAGTCCACAATTAAAATTTATTTCAGATAATTGACAAAAGTGCACATGCGCATGTGTACGAAAGGAATCGGTATTTAAAAAACTTCTGCAAAATTGTATAATTATAAAGCAATTGAATTATAAATTATTGTAATGAAATTATCGACACATTATGAAGGAATCGCGAACATGCACGTGAAAAAGGAAAACTTTTATTGATTTGGACTTATTTTGGTGACTTGATTTTAAGATAAAAAAAAAAAATCTCAAGCGTGAACATGCATGAGGAAAAGGAAAACATATGTTGATTTGGCCTTATTTTAGTGACTTCGATTTTAAGATAAAAAATTCTCAAGCTTTGAAAATGAAATACATGATAGATAAGATATATCTATCGATTTATGCGTTTGTCCATTGATAGGAAGACTTGTAAAGTAGCTAATCGAGGAGAAGTGAAATTTCCGAGGAAGGGGAAAAAAGGACTTGTGATATCTTAGAAATAAGAGTTTCTCTTTAACTTATACAACAGTATAGATGAGAATTCATCCCCTCGCCGAATCCTATTCCTAGCCATCATCAAACAAGCCTGCATCCCAAGCAACCATGAAGAGCTTCTCAGAAGGCCACGAAAGACTGGCCCAAGAACGTGCATCACCGCGTCTTTTAATTTTTTTCATGCTCGGTACGTCATGGGAACCACCAATTTCTTTAATGAACAGTAGATTGATATCGAGTACGAGCTTGAGCCATAAGCTCGCGGAGCCTCGCTCGATGAACGTAAACAAAGGTAGTTTAGCAAAGTTTGTTAAGATTAGTTAAGTCGAAAGACTCATACATACCATGTCAAGAAACAAGAGCCTATGTATAATAGCTGCACGAGAATAAAGACGGATTGCATTGTCTAATACATGCACTTAGTAGTGGGATTTCATAGTAAATTAATACCGATTACACAAACGACCTCCACTGCCTTCCTTCCTGTATGTCTACTCTTTGAAATGTTTCCCTTGGCATCAAAATTTCTAGGTTGCAGACGGATTTTAAGTCCATATCATTTGTCAATTCAGTCTTATACCTTTCAATTGTACTAATTGAGTCATAAATATTTTCACATTTTATCAATTAACTCCATCATATTAATTTTAGATGGAAATCATTGATATGGATGTGGCCCATCCTGATGTGGCACATGGCTAGCGCTAACGTGGATAATTTTTTCTATATTTCTTTTAAATTTTTTATTAGTGGCAACCATCGCCGGGCTTGGGTGAGAAAAAGGAAAAGAAAGAAAGGAAAAAAAGAATAAACATTATATAAATTGTTCATGTTAGTGCCAGCCATGCCATAGGACAGATGACGTCCATATCAACGATTTCTGACTAAAATTAGCTGAGTCAACTTGATTGACAAATCATGAAAAATGTTTATGATTCAATTAGTGAAATTGAAAGGTTTAAGATTTGATTGGTAAAAGCGTAATAGGTTTAACACTTTTTGGATAATTTTCCTTATTATAATCTCATATCATCTCTTGGGCAAAATATTAGGATCTTCTAAGTTTAAGCTATATATTTATATCGTAAGTTTGCCTCTTGAAAGGAGGATGGATCGGTACATTAGATTTCAATGAAACAAAAGTATATTCTCTCCCTTTGTCTTTTCCCTCTTCTTCAATCTTGTATCCTTTTCTTCCTTCTACTACCTCCTCCTACGCCTCCTCATCGAGCACCTTCTTCGCTTCCGATTCAGACTTTACACATGTCAAGGAAGCACGAGATCTCACTTTCGATTTTTAGCTCCTTGGTGATCTGTCGCCGTCAAGGCACAAATTAAATTTGATTACACCATGAAATCAATGTTTTTACTAACCCCAAGTAGTACTAAAAAAGTTCCAAATCAATTACACTTTTATATCAATTTAATCATAAATTTTTTTACAAATTTCAAATCTTTTGACAATTTATCAATGTAATCCATTCACTTAATTTTGATTAGAAATTGATAACGTAATCTTGGTGGATTACGTGACACGGCGAGTATTGGCGTGGATAAATTTTACAATTTTTAATTTTTCAAAATTATTATTATTATTATTATTATTATTATTATTATTATTATTATTATTATTATTATTATTATGTTCGATCAATACTGGTTATAGGTAAGGGCCACGCTGCCCTTGCCGACAATAGGCGAGGGCTGCAACCTCGCTTGTGACTGATGAGGGTGCGGAGGCCCACATTGGTGGCTGACAAGGGGCGGAGGCCCTCACCCAAACCTAGTATTGAATATTACGTAATTCAATTATGGTTCACTTTTATCTTGAAATGCCCTGATCCCATACCTAAGAAACAGCACATGCCAAAGAAGAGCGCACTCCTTCCTCTCCGCGGCGGCTGCGGCGGCTACCACCCAACGAGTTCCAGCCGCCGAGCTCCTGCCGCCACCTCCAACGCCCATTGACGTGCCAGTGCTGCTCCCTGCGACGTACGTAGGTCTCCCGCAGCATCTAGACTAGCCCCGGTGTCCTATCTTTAAATAAAAGTCATTTAGGTTATTTTTCAGTGTCCTAGACTCTAGTATTCTATATATAAGAAAGAAAATAAAAAAAATGAATAGTCCCGCATAGTTTAATTGATAGGGATAATTTATGATCCTTTTATGAGCCTATCTCATGTCAATAGTATTGCATATAGGTTGCATCTAATTATAATATAGCACACACGTCATTTTAGATTTCATGTTAGTTCGTCAATGAAAATTACTTTAGAATTCATGTAGTCATAATACTTAAATTAACTCATGTTTATTTTAAAGAAGAAGAACTCAAAAGGAGTTAATTGGCCTTGCATAATCACATTTAGGAATCGTATCTAGGTCATGCATGCATTACATCATCGTTTGCTCTCTAGTTTATACAATCCATGTTGACTGGGTGAATTAAAAGCTGTGCTCTTGCTTATTTATTAAATTCAAGTTCTTTATTCTTTTCCAAGCAATTTATTTACTGTTTTAATCATTAAGTGTTACATTATTGCTTGCGCACCACGCAATATCACCTCTCACATATTATTAGTTTAGAATTAAAATTGATCAAGACTATTTGCAAAATATATTACAAAATAAAGAGAAAATATACTGAAAAGACGTTAAATTGATCTAGCGTAATCAAGCTTTTGTATTTATAAATCTCTAGTTCGCAGAATAAAATGTATTATAAAATTTTACTTAAGTTTCTAATCGATCTATAATTGATTAGTGACGATTTTAAAATAAATTGAATTGCATTTTAAAAAAATGATAAATCAAAATAATAAGTTGCAGTTGAAATAATTATGGGAGAGTCCGTGCTTATCGATAGTACAATCTCTTCAATAAGCAACCGTTGTTGTCTGCCTAGCAATTCATTAACTTTCTCTTAGTAATTCAGTTTAAGAAAAGTCACGGCAATAGACATTGTAAGCATGAGAATTCAAGACGAATGGATCTGCATCGGCATGAGTGGTTGGATGTGATTGCTCGATGGGCTCGAGGGATTGAAGCTGGTCATTTTGACTTCACGTCAATCACAAGAAATTCGAGATATGCATCGACATTGACTTGACTCACAATGCTTGATGGTGCTGCGTAGGATGTGGATCAGCGATGAATGGAACAAAACATCTAACCTGACCCTGTCGGCCCATCTCGTTTTGTACCGTCATCTTGCAACTTGGAAGGGGAATCCGCGCCCATGGTTATCATTTTGTAGATGTGATCGTTACTGTAGGAACAAGAGACAATGAGAACGAAATTAAATTAATCTAAATAAATAGTCTAAGAGCGAATTCATAATATGTCCCTTAAATTACACTTCTCAAACACCTTATCTTGATACTTAAGTGGGAATCGTACGAACTCACAAAGTGAAGAGAACGTAATAAGAGGACTGCTGATTAAACCTTTTCTTCTCTGTCATGTATACATATCTCAAAGAACTTTCATTTCAGAATCAATACTAGGTAATCAACTCTTGTTTGTTGATTTGTAGATGCTTGTTATTCTCTTTGGTAGCAGGTGACCGGCAGTAAGAATTTTAGTATGTATTCACTTGCGGTGCTAAAAAAGGCCTCAAAGATATGTTGCAATGGTGCATCAGTCTGACTCATCTGGCTTCATCCCTTTGACTTACGTGACGATCTTGTGATGTCTTTTTTCTTGGTCAGAAATCTTATCATATCTTCACCTGGAGGGTTCTTACTCATTTTGTTTTCAGTCTGCATGGATGTGCGGAGGCTAAAAGTTTGCCGCGCCTATCACGGACATCTAAATCGTTTTACCTTTCTACTCTTTTTCGTCTTTTAATATTCTTTCCAGGCACATCATAGAATTCTAATCGTCGAAAGCTCATGAAATACTCTGTAAATCCGTAAATAGATTAAATTTAGAATTTTAGCCAATGCATAGATCGTTTATCTTAACCACTTTGAATGGGTTAGTAATTCTTTACGAATATCCAAATTTCAATATTAGCTGTTTATTTGCATCTATCGGGAAGATGGGCTTTATCTAGGTGATTAGGATATCACTAAGATTCTTTTAATCAAAGGTCTTAAGACATCAAACATTATTTCTTACCAAATTGACTTATAAATCGATGGGATAAACTCTAAGTGAATGATCTTGTAAGCAAGTGAGACACACTCAAGCACTCGCATGACCTAGAGACGTATTTTTTATTGTCTCTATGCTTATCAATAAGGACGTCTATCTAATCCCCTCTATTGCATTATATCAACCTTATCTCGGCTGATTTTGCAGTCTTCGGAAAATCCAACGCGAAATGCACTCTCTGGGGAGACATGATAGTTTAGGCTCATCGATTTCAATCAAGAACCTAACTAAATCATCGGTGCTTTCATCACCTACATACCTAAGAAGAGGTGATGTCACCCCAAGATCACATTACCTAATATTCCTATTTATACCTAACAAATTTAGGCCTTCAATCGTTGCTAACTCGCTTTAATTAAGTAAAGTTCCTTTTTCTCTTTCTCTAAGCTATCGTTACGGTAGAGTTTTCACGTGCACCATGCATTACATCAATTATAAAAAAAACTTAGGGCGTATTTTTTCTGGCAAACTTTATGATAAAAAAAAGAAACTTCTCAGAAAATCATTCTTTAGAAAAAAATTTCCCCCCTATTCAAGTTAGTGAATATTTATCTTAAGTAACTTTAAGTATGTATATATTTATATATTTTCCATTGACCAATCATTTTTAACAAACTGGACAAATGAAAGTTCAGAAAATTAATCGTGATTTTTTTTTAACTCAAACAAATATGACTTAATACTAGACAAGACACTAAGGTGCTGCATGAGAATATTTTTCATTCTCACAATTTCTGTTCTTTGGTTCCCTAACAAAAAAGAAAAAACCCGTTTTTGTAATCTTGCAGTTATTTTTCTATTCCCGGAATAGAAAAGTTAGCCGAGGAATAGAAACAAGAAACAAAAAAAAATTGCTTCTTGTCCCCGAACAATTTCTAGAAATAAGCAAATTTTCTTTTTTATTTTTGTTTTATTTCTTTCTCTTGCCGCGCCACCTCCAACCGCTTGGAGCCACCGCCGACCACCGCCCGGTCGCCGCCGCCCGCTGCCCGGTCCACCGCCACCCCGCCGCTGCCGGTCACCGCCCCGCCCGCCGCCGCCCGTCACCGCCGCCCGCCGCCGCCACATCATGAAGCGGCGGCGGCCAATGATAGCGATCCGTGGCAAGAATAAAAAACAAATAAATACAAAAGAGAAATTGTTGCGTTACCAAACGCATTTCTATTCTTTTTCTATTCCAAAGTAGAAATTTTGTGTAGTTACCAAACGGGTTCTTTTTACTTTCAGAAATTGTTCCCTAGAATAGAAATAGAAAAGAACTATTTCTGAAAAAAAAAACTCTTCCCAAATAAGAAATTTTACCATGCGCACCTAAATCGCACTCTCTAGCTAAAAGCGCACAAAGCATAGATCGGTGCACGTAATTCACAGCTATCTCTCCCCCGCAATGACAGACATAAAGAAAGGCCGTATTCTGTTCTATAATTGATCGGAGAAGCTGGTGATTTGAATGTAATGTCACTATGACACAATTCCTCCAATTTCACATGGTCTATAGTTTAGTCAGTTCGGTCACCGAACTTCACATCATATTCCGGTGTTTACTTAACAATATTTGCAAGCTAACCAGTACATGCAAAAATCAAGTGGGACATCACTTTTGAGAAGGACACGCCATCCACCCAATTGATATCGTCGGAATTTTATTTACATCCGGTCTTCTTCCATCATATAATTTGAGCTATGCGGTTGAATATTGTAACGTGTTAAGCGCAATGAGTACAATATCATGACTAAGCTGTCCAAGATCATGTGAAAAATGAGGTTTTTCTTCATATCTCCATTGATCATGCATGTCGATCAATCAAAGATATGTGCGATCGATTGGTTTATGCACAATCGTGAGAGATGCGGACAGTATCCTAATTATCTCTTACCAATCACCCGATCAATTTAGGATATGCCCAATCGCTGGAGATTTTGAAAATCTCCGGATTATCTTTGACATTATTAATGCGAAGTGCATGCATTCGAATAAAGATAAGACCAATCAATTATAGTCATCGACATTCCACAAGAAAATGAGGGAACGATAAGGAGATTGACAATCTTGTGGAAAAAATGCAGAATCAAACAAAAGGGAAAAGAACAAAAGCTTTGTGGAAAAAATTGTGCGTACTACGAATGTGGCAATCTCCAGTCCATGTGCATCCAATTCAGGCAAACGTACGTAGAGAAAAGTACTCCACACGAATCCGTCACAGGCAGGAAACAAGAAAAAGAGGCGTAGCGGATCCGCGAAAGATATCGATCAGTTTCACTTGCCTAGGCTTGCTCACAATTAAAATTTATTTCAGATAACTAGCAAAAGTGCAGATGCGCGTGTGTAAGGAAAAATCGGTATCTAAAAAACTTTCGCAAAATTGCATAATTACAAAGCACTTGAATTATCAATTAAAGGAATGAAATTATCAACACAATATGAAGGAATCGTAAGCATGCGTGTGGAAAAGGAAAACATATCTTGATTTGGACTTATTTTGGTAAATTTGATATTAAGATAAAAAGTATTCAAGTTTTGAAAGTGAAATATGTAAGAGAGAAAATATAACTATCGATTTATGCGTTTCTCCATTGATAGGAAGGCTTATAAAATAACCAATCAAGGATGTGTGTAAATTATGAAGTGGGAAAAAAAAAAGGAGGAATTGTGATATCATAAAAATAGGAGTTTCTCTTTACTTATATAACAGTGCAGATGAGAATTCATCCCCTCTCCTACATTTAATTTTTAGTAGGTTAATGTTTATCTACCTTTAAATTCTGTTCTTGATATATTAGACACTTCACGTAAGAAATTCCCGGGGACGTCGTCTTTTAAACCAAGAAACAAAACTGAAATCAGATTTGAGAAAGAAAGCCCACCACTTGAGAAACGACGAATGTTTCTATTAGGTCCAAACGTTCAAACGTCGTTTAATGCAGAAAAAGAGGAAAAAGAAATCAATCATTGCCAACGTTAAAAACATGAAAGCCTCATCGCATGTTTTAGCAAGTTTGTAGAACTTAACTAGTCCATCAACATCGTCGAATCCTAGCCGTGATCGAACAAGCCCGCATTACGAGCAACCATGAATTTAAGAGTAAGGCCCCTCAATAGTCCAACCCATGAATATCTTCTCAGAAGGCCACAAAAGACTGGCCCAAGAACAGAATGTCCACTTTGCGTGGATCACCGCGTCTTTAATCTTTCTTGCTTAGTGCATCTTGAGAACTTCCAATTTCTTTAATGAACAGTAGATCGATCCGAGCTCGAGCTCTAAGCTTGTGTCCAACTCTACAAGTGGAGCCTCATCCGATGAACATGAAAAAGGCAGTCTAACAATGTTTGTTAAGATCAATTAAATTGAAAGACTCGTACATATTGTGTTAGAGTAATTAAATATTAAACTATGCCTTTATCTAACAACTTAAATTGTTTTATTAGTTAGCAGTGATTCACAAAATCTCATATGATAATCAGAGTTGAAAATTCTAAACTCGAATTTTCCACGCCCCATTTTGCTTCCCAATTAAATTTCTACCCTTGAGGCGTTAAAAAAAATAAAATATTAAACCATGCCTTTATCTAATAATTTAAGTTTCAAAATGATTGGCAATGGTCCTACAAAATCTTACACATTTCATTGAACTAGGGGAGCGATTTTGAGATATATTTGTGAAGATTGGAATTAACTCATGGAGGTTCTTTTTGATGTAATAACAAACTTTGTTTTGAAATTCCGCATGTACACCAAAGGACAAAAATGTGAGGCTTAGTAAGAGACGGCCAAAGCAGACAATATCTTGAGTGAGTTAAATTTAATATAGTATTAAAGCAAGACTCTCTTTAGTAAGAGTGTGGTTTGGGAACCAACCACGTGGAAGCAAGTCGGTAACAATCCAATTTGATGAGAGTGGGAGTGGTCATAAGGGTTAGAGGGTCTAGACAAGGAGCGGCTCCTAGCAAGCTTCTAAAATAGTAAAGGTGACAAGAATAGACCGAATTGTGCACCGGACAAGGGAAAGTAACTCTAAGATACATTTGTAAAAATTGGAAGTACTTTACGGATGTGCTTTTTGGCATAATGGCAATATTTGCATTGGAAGTTCAAAGTTAAAGCGTGCTCGAGGTTGAAATATTACCAGGATGAATGACCTTTTGGGAAATTGTCTCATTGTAAGCCAAATGACAAAATCATAAGATTCGGTATATAATGGGACAAACTGGATAATATTTCGAGTGAGTTAAATTCACGGAAGATGAATTAGCTTTTATTCATATGTACGAGCAAAGATTATAGTTTCTCAAAAATAAGATCATCCAAAGGCTTTGCCGGTTTCTCCCCCCTTTTTTTTTGGTGGGGTTGACGCAGGACTAGGGTTGGCGACTTTTTCTGCATATCCCTGGAAAGTGCTTTAGCTTTTGACAAAAAGCAGTGTTCAGCCCAAATTATTTTCCCTCCTTTTTCCTCATTTTCCCTTTATTAGAAAAATCACTGTTTTTGTCCTTACCATGTGTATGTGATACCTTTTTGGCTATTCAATTATCTAAATTCATACTTGGGATTCATATGGTAAGCACTAAAGTTGCAGAATTCAATTATCTTTCTTTTTACCAAAACAAAAACAAGATAAAAATTTGGGTGCCTAAGAACTCTTTTAATCTCACATTAGTCAACTCTATTCCTTTCACTATTGCATAAACCCGAGACTTTACGCATGATTAACAATTTTCCAGCTACATTAAATACAAACGTATGATTAGAAAATAAAAAGGCTATAAATAACTCAAAGGAAGAAGCTAGCGTGGGGATCGGAGTTTCGATACTATGTTTCATAATTATACTTGTTCAAAAAGTTCAAAATCAAGACCACTAGGATCAAGAACATTTACATCGCGAGTACATAATGCGTAGCTTCTTAACAATTTTTAGTTTTTGAGTATAATATAAAAATAGAAAATCATTCCTCTACTCTCCACTTTCATGAATCGATATCGCCCACAAAAGCGACAGCACATACGCCTCCTTTCGACTCCATGCATGGCAATATAGCGACTGAGCATATATCGAGAAAGGGATGACCAAGATAACATTAACAAATCAAAACAACCTTTTTACATCTCATTATAACTTTAACTTTCTCATCTTCTCAACCATCATTAACATCATATGTACACGCCAACAAAGTAAAAATACATCAACAAAAGGCCAACCCTATCAAACAGAAGATAAGAAAGCATAAACCTGAAAATGCAAAAACATGTATCGTAAAAGTAGCGGTGACGATAAGTTCCCTTCTTTCCTTTTTTCACAGAGAAGTAGAACATTGGCTTCCTTGCTGGGAGCTCAACGGGCCGGTTGGAATCGCCGGCCCGAAATCCATAACCGCGATGCAGTTGACATTGATCGGATAATTCCACGAAACCCAAGTCCCTACCTTCCACCTTATCCTCCCATTCGCTTTGACACTGATCGCCAATTTGCCCGCGCTCTGATCACGGCCCACTTCATAACCAAAAGAGGGAGCGACGGGAATCGAAGTCCCCACGAGGGAGGCGGTCAAGAGATTGGTGTCCTGGTGCCCTTGATAAAAGGGTGGAAGCGGATAGTCAAGGGTTATCTGCTGGCCTTTGTAGGCGACATAAACCTGGAGGCCATCGTAGTAGATACCGACCTTGGTGTTAGGGTTTGTGGCGACGAGGGTGAGTTGGATGGAGGAGTTGATGAGCTGCGGATTGGTGGAGAGGTTGAGTTGGTAGATTTGGGCTTGTTGGAGGGAGAAGCGGGGCTTGGTGGGGTGGAGGAGGAGGTAGATGAGGAGGATGAAGGAGAGGAGGGTGGTGAAGAGAGTGGACAAGGCAAAGAAGAGCTTCTTGTAGAGCTTGGGTTTGTCTAGGTTTTCGTAGAACCTTGCTTGCTTTTCGGCGCAGTGTTTGGGCGATCTTATGTCAATTTGTGTCATTTGCAGTTGAAGAGAGAGAGAGAGAGAGAGAGAGATGAGAATGAAGGATAAGGAAGGAAGGAAGGAAGGGAGACTTGGCATGCTAAGGAAAGAGAGTGATAGAATGGGGTTTAATAAAAGGAGAGACTAGCCAAAAAGGGTGAAAAGCAACCGTTGGTTTAATTGGGTTTGACTGGCAGCTCCCCCCCTCTCTATAGATGGAGGAAAGATATTTTACTGGAAATTTACCATTATCATTTCATGCATGACCAGCATGAAATTTTTTTAGATGACCGTACCCCCTTCTTCCTAGTTTGCTTCTGTAGTTTCACTCAAACTGAAGAAGACATGCTTAACTACATTGATGAAAATTTCAAAAAGCACCTTCGACAATGTCGAGAAATGGTGGAATAGGCCAAGCACGAGAGAAGACTCAAGGTTTTCTTGTATTTCCGTATATGTAATTTACACTTGTATGATGTCCTATTTATAGTACATTAAATGTCTAACTAAAGAAAAAGAATATTTATCAAATCAAATCCAATCACGATTGACATAATTAAATAATCACAATCTCCTGTAATCTTGGATTGATTGATTACAATCTTATTTCGATTTGTGCATATCTCCAACACTCCCCCTCAAGGCGACGGCTGGTATATATCAAGACGCCAAGCTTGCTCGATAGATATGCATGTTGTCTTTGACATAATGGTTTTTAGTAAAGATATCGAGGGTCAAGCCTGCGGTTCAATTCCATTTGTCTTGATTACCCTTCTTGGATTTTGTCTCGAGTATAGTGGCAGTCAACTTCAATGTGTTTAGCTCTTTCATGAAAAAAACGGGATTTGCTACAAGTTTGAGTGCTGCGTCATTGTGCGCAATATATGTTTGTTGGCCCTTTGACTTGTATCCCAAGATCTGAAAGTAAGCCTCGTATCCAAACTATTTCACAACTGTTTTAGCCATAGCTCTATACTCGGCTTCCGGATGAAAGAATACGATGGATTGCTTCTTCGTTTTCCATGCAAGTAACAACTCTCCCGACTTGATGCAAAAACCGGTGGTGATCTTCACTCATAGGACATGTGGCATAATCCGTGTCACAATAAGCTGCCATTTCGAGATTGCAATCTCGTGAAAGGAGTAATCCAAGGCATGGACATTTCTTCAAATACTTTATAACCTTCAAGGCTGCATTCATGTGGGACTCCTTCGGGCTATGCATGAATTGACTAAGTGTCGAACTAAATAACATATATCTGGCCTAGTCATAGTGAGATATATAAGTTTCCCTACAAGCCTTTGATAGCGGGATGGATCTTTAAGCGGAGGATCGTCAATCTTAGACGATGATCCAACATCATAGTCAACGATGTCGGCTTGATGTTACGATTCGATAGGGATGACATGACCCGGTTTACATCCTGATAAGCACATACGATATAATCTCTAATACAAATTTCCGTTGACTAAGGGCAATTCCTAGCTCGATCGAGCAATCTCAATGCCAAGGAAATACTTGAGAGATCCCAAATCTTTAATACCCAGCTAGAATGCAAATGTTCCTTAAAGTCTCTTGATGCCCAATTCATCATTTCCCATCATAAGTATGTCATCAACATATATCATCGGGTAGATTGAAGACGTGCCTTTAGTCCCGAAGAATAGGGCATAATCATGCTTGGATTGCTTGAAACCAATGGTAAGGGCAAGAATTTGAGGTGAATTTTGCATACCAGCTGACGAAGCTTGCTTAAGTCCATAAAGGGACTTACTGAGGCGACACACTCGGACTCCTGTCCGTAATCGGTGGAAGATCCATATATATTTCTTCATCAAGATCTCCATGAAGAAAAGCATTGTGGACATCCATTTGATGTAGTTTCCAGTCAGAGGACGACAGAAAGGCGAGAAAGGTGACATCTTTGGCAAGCTTATGAGGAGAAGCGTTTTCATGGTAATCAAAACCTTCACGTTGTGTAAAACCCTTTGCCACTAAAAGCGGGCCTTATGGCGTTCCTTGAACCATGGCCTTATACTTGATCCGCCTTATGCCCACTGCAGCAAGTGGCTTACGATCGATAAGTAGTGGTCTTATATCCCATGTGTGATTCTCCCTACCAATGCATGTAACTCGGCTTCCATAGCCTTTTGCGGTGGCGTGGATCCCGAGCGGCCACATCATAAGAGATGGTTTCCATTTCTCAGAATCGACTAATACATCACATATGTTCATGAGATAGACAATCAAACGAGACATAAGGAGATGGGTATGGGTACGATGAGTTGAAGATGCACAAACATAATCCTTTGTCCAAGTTGAAGTGAGTGGTTAAATCTAAGGCCGTCTTGGAGGTATAGTCAGGTGTAGGAGATGATTCCTCAAGTAAGGTGAGGAGATAATTGTTAGATTAGATGTCTCTTCAATGGATATTGTAGAGCCCGGAGCTGGATATTCGAAGTAGGTAAGGATCGTATTTGCATTTGTTTCAATCTGCAGGAGAAAGTCGAACACATATATCTTTTGTGTTGAGTGATAAATCTTCCTCAAATAGAAATTTCTATTTTGCTGATTTGTAGCTTGAAGATTCATTGAAATATTTTATCTTGAAAGAACACATCCTCATGGAAAACCACATCTCTACTTAAATCACTGTCGATGTGGTTCAAAAACACGGTATCCCTTCTGGAAGGTTGGATAACATAAAAATGCATCGTCAGCTCGGGGGATACATCTTGTCACGAGGGCCCAGCAAGCGGCCATAACTGCTTGACCAAAAACTCTTAAGCCGATCCTTAGTTTCTTTTCCAAATAAAATCTCAAGCGAGTACGTCTTTGAGAACCTAGTTTTCATGCGATTGATTAGGTAGAATTTCTTGTGACACATAATCTCAGTTAAGAGGTAGCTTGAAACTTAAGTGCCTGTGCTACTTCTAGAAGATGGCGGTGTTTCGACTCAACAACCCCCATTTTGTTGAGGTGTGTATGTGCATGTACTTTCATGTAGAATTCCATGTGAGGAAAATAAGGATTAACAATCATGACTAGAGAATTCTTTCCCATTGTCACATTGAATGCGTTGAACAGATTTTCCAAATGATTTTTGTCGAATGAAAAAATCTCTCAAATGAGAAAGAACTTGACTCTTTGATTGCATAAGGAAGACCCATGTAGCACGAGAATGATGTCAACAATAGTGAGAAAAAAAACTGAGACCCATCACGATGTGGTGTATGATAGGAATTTTGAATGTCCACATGAATTAGAGAAATTCTCTGTAGTATGGGACTTGCTTGTGAAAAAAGGCACATGATTGTTTTGCGAGAGGACAAATATCACATTTAGGATGTGGAAAAGAAAGCTGTTTAACCAAAACGTTGATGAGAAATGATAGCTTTATCATTGGTAGCAACGTTACACAATGATTCCTTATTCACGAGAAAAACATGGTAAATCAATATTTTGGGAAAACTTGTCCAAAAATATAACCCTTGTAAGAGACTACCCAAGCCCATCGAGTTTGGTGAAAGGAAACTGAAAAAGACATGTGTCGAGAATTGAAGAGGATTCGACATGAATTATCCTCACACTTTTGACATTGAGATAAGATTGAATTCAAATTGAGGAATATAAAGCACATTTTTAGGGTAATGGAAGAACTAAGATGTGCGCGTCCTAATTTGTGACTTTTGTAGTATTCATTTGGAAGTTTCACGGTATTTGGGAAAATATGTGCATGAGTATGAGAAAAGAAACTCTCATCACGGATAATGTGGTCCACTGCCCACACGAGTCAATGATCCATGCATCATGAGAAATAGAGCTTAGGCAAAATGAAGAATTGCTGAGAAGCTTTGCCTTTTTGAGCTTCCGCTGTTTTAGGGCTTTCATTATTTCCAAATCTTGATTTTGTGTAATGGACTGGTTGATGTTGTGCCCCGGTGACTTGGTTAGAAGATTCCTTCTTTCCTTTATCCACGGGTTTCGTGTAATTTCCAACAGGTTTCCGTGTGATGGTCGTTTGCAATAAGCACGCATTATAATTTTTCCCAATATTTTCCTTTGGTCACGAAATTTCTTGGACCGTAGGATCCCCTAAAGGAACCGAAGCCGTTGGATTCGGCTAGGGCGTGGCGCGCTGAATAATGACCGTCGGATTTGAAGATGCGATCGAGCCGTCCGGTGATCATCTTGAGAGGGGTCGACTAAGGTGATTCACCTTTGAGTGAGTTTAGACTTTCCTCAAGTGAGATTTCCCCTTAGTATTCTTGGCCATGATGAATTCCTCTTTGCTTTGTAGAAACCGAGGTGTGAGAAAGGAACGGAGGCAATTCGGAGAGTTTAGCGGAAGCTAGGTTGAAAAATACCAGCCTCGATGCCATGTCAGAAATGGTGGAATAGGCCAAGCACGCGAGGAAGACTCAAGGTTTTCTTGTATTTCCGTATATGTAATTTACACTTGTATGATGTCCTATTTATAGTACATTAAATGTCTAACTAAAGAGAAAGAATATTTATCAAATCAAATCCAATCACGGATTGACATAATTAAATAATCACAATCTCCTGTAATCTTGGATTGATTGATTACAATCTTCAGCTCGATTTGTGCATATCTCCATGAGACAATGACTGCACCGGTTCCAAATCGACCCCGATTTAGCCGTTAATTTTCTTCTTCAAGTGCTGGCTTTGACGAAAGGTTCGTTAGTATACTGTTTTCTCCAAACAAAAGGCTCATTCTTGTTCAAATCTTGGTTTTATGTTTATCCGATTTTGTTCGTAACTATTGTATGCATAGTCATTACATAAGATACCCTCTCCTATATTGATTTAAATGCAAAATGAAATACATATGGCTGTTAAAATGGGCTGAAACCCATATTCTAATCCACATTTATTTTGATGGATCGTAAATAAGTCACCTCAAACTTAAAAGCATCGGTTATGGGTGGCTAGCATGATCGTCCACTGTAGAATAACAGTGGAACGGTCAAAGGCTAGCCACTAATCCTTTTGAGGAAACCGATAACCGGTTTTAATTTGTAAACCCATGTTTCCTTTCTTTTTTTTTTTTTTTTTTTTGACTTCCATGTTTCCTTAAATACCAAAATATAATTAAATAAATAATGCGAAATAAAGCTCAAATTTAGAGATAACATCGTGGTGAAGGCCCACGCAATCAATTTTCTTAAATATGAAGAAGGAAAAATAAATAAATACTAAATATAAATAATTACAAGTAAAAAAATATTATAGCTTACTAAAATAATCGTTAATGTCATTACAAAAATCTATTAAATTTAAAAGATGAAAAGTCTTGAAACATCGGCTTCGCAATTAGTAACAAAATCATTGTACAATGAAATAGTTCATCATTTCTTTTGTTCAAACCAAATTGCTCTTAAAGGACTCTCTAATAACCTAAAAATTTAGACAATTGATATCAATTATGCATAAAACAAAATTGAAGCAAAGAAAGATCAAAATAAGAATAATGAGTTAGTAGAGAGTTCCAAAAATTAGTAGAGTAAAAAATGCATTCACCATATGAAAAAGTGTGATAAGAATAGTAGAGTGTCAAACTTTTTTTTAATTTCACGGAGGTCACAAATTTGAAAAATTGATCACTGAGTACCAATTCCAATTTATCTCATTAGAAAATCTGACGTGGACACGCTTGTTCCATATGATATTTCCATAAAAATGCGATATAATAATTTTTTAATTAATTATTATTTATTTATTTATTTATTTATGTTATGCTTTAGAGCCTATTGAGGGTCATCAACCACCCTCACTACCTAGGCGAGGCCATCAAGGCCTCACTAGGCATGTGGAGCCGCAAGGGCCTTCAACGGCCATATGGATGAGGGTTCGCCCTCCGTGAAGGCCTTAAGTGAGGGCATCACGGCCTCACCGACCACGGCGATGTCACCCAAAGGCACGGGCATTGCAACCTCATAGGCTAAGGTGAGGCCGTGAGGGCCTTCTTCACGACCAGTGGGCTTCACAGCCCAGAGGGTGACCCTTGCAGCCCCAAAGAATAAAAGAAAAATAAAGGCAAAATAAAAAAATAAAATATAAAAAATTCCACATATGATGATTTGTCAAAATTAGAACTTAATTGATCAATTTTACCTTGATGTGGTACTCAAGTGAGAGAAAAAAAAGTTTTAGTATTCAAGTGAGTGTTGTATAAACTTTTACACTTATACTGTTCTTACCCTTAAACAAGTCATAAGAAGAAAACGATTTTCTTGTCTTATTTAAAGAAACAAATTAAAGTGATAATCTTCAAGAAAAATGATTTAGTGTGACCTTTTAATTTTGTCTCCAAAATTTGAGGTTGCAATAAGGAACATAGAAGTCAAGAAAATGGAAAAGAAAGAAACATGAAATCAACGATTAAACCGGTTGAGGAAGTCTGCAGGTTTCCTCCAAAAGAATATATGGCTGGCCTATGACCGTTCCACTGTCATTCTGCCGTGGATGGTCACACAAGCATTTTCCTTGCTTATAATGTATTTTAAAGTTAAAAATCCAAAATAGATAGTTTTAGTAGATCCGTTAAAAACCCATTTTTAACCTGTTTAATAAATAGATTAGGCTAAGCCCACTTTGGTTCTCCTTTTTCCATCTTCGGTTTCATGACTTGCAACCTTCGCCCTTCGTTGCTCAACTTGCGCCATCGTTAAGTTTTCTTTAACCTTTAACTCGCATCGTCATACTACTACTATGACAAATTGCATTTCTTAAGAAACCCAAACTTTCACCGCCAACTTCATGCCTTTG